>CM058233.1:75073185-75673185 GCA_030180135.1 Orychophragmus violaceus | reverse complement strand
TCGACTTGTTTGCCGGATGGGCCGAGAAAGGACGATCCGAGCCCGTTAATGTGCAGACTTACTTGTTTGGTTCAAAGTCGTCGTATGTTTGAGCCTAAGTTCTTATTTCCCTCAATCTTGATCCATCAGCCCAAGACATCGGCCAAGAAGGTGTAGGCCGATGTTTCCCTAGGTGGGTTGCGATAATTTGTGCGTATCGGCAAATGTTTGGTTATCCGTTTGGAAAGTTCAGCTCGGAAAATCTGAACCGGTTCAGCTCGGAAATCCGAGCTAGTTCAACTCAGAGGTTTACGAAAGATTCACTCAGCTCGGGATTTCCGGAGGGATAAATCATGATTGGGGAATGAGGACGGAGAGGTTCGGATCCGAGCTGGTTCAGCCCAGTTTTCCGAGCTGGTTCAGCTTGTCCTTTGCCTGTATGGATGTTTCGTTGATCCGTTGTTTCTGTCGGAAGATGCGTTTGTCCGATTAAATTGTCATCCGTTTCGTATGAAATGTATTTGTCGAAACCACTTTTCCGCCAAATTGTTTAGGTGATATTGTCGGTGCTTCGTATAACTTTATTATTCATACGAGACTTTGAATGTCCGACATTCGTTTGTATTCGACTGCCTGATTTTGCCTTCGGCTATTGTTTTCGTCGAGGAGGTTTTTGACCCCAACAGTTAGCCCCCCAGCTTGTCATACCCGAATGCGGTGATGACGAGGTTGTTTTGTTATTCGAGGCGAAAACAATTGTCCGAAAGAACTTCATCCGATGCCTTTGTCTGAAGCATTATCTTCCAGCCGTAGCCAATTCTCCCACGATGAGACACTTCGATACCATGCCTACTCATGAGCTGCTTCGTTATGATTTGCTCGGGCACGCTTGCGACAAAATGATTGAAAAGTGATCATATTGAAATCCCATGCCTTGGTGAATTCTATAAGTAGTCATTTCTTCATTCTTAATTCTTACTCCTCTCCAAAGATAATAATACAAAGGTAACTTCTCTCTCTAACTTCTTTTTAGTTCCTTGTGATTTTTGTCAAGATTTCCAGCTTTGTTCTTTTGAGTTAGAAGCCTTGGATCTTTTTCAAGTCTGAACTTCTTGTTTGGCGGTGTTCTCGACGAAGATGGTGGATCGCGAACCGAAACGTGGTCATGTTAATTCGTCCGCAGGGGAATCTCCTGGGGTTTGGCGTGCAACCAGGTCTCATGCTAATCGGCCTTGTCCCTCGGCCACAGCGGACGCTTCGATCAAGGACGAGTTTGAAGGCGCCCAAGTTAGTCGGGAGGAATTCCTTCGTCACTGGGATTATCCTCCAGATGCGCCAAAGAAGAATCGTCCAAGGAGAAAGAAGCTGATCCCTGATCCTGTTAGCTCGACATTGTCTTCGGCAGAGTCGATCGCGAAGCTCCGGCGCGATGCTATGATCCCTGAGAATGTGACGATAAGGATACCATCTTCATGCGACCGAGTTGAGTCTCCACCAAAGGGGTATTTCTCGGTGTACGAAATCTTCTTCGAGTCGTGCTTTCTTTGGTTCCTGATTCATGAACTTATCGTCTGTTATCTTCGACGCTTTAGACTGGCTCTGATGCAAATCACTCCTAGGAGCTTAAGACATCTGGTAGGCATACTAGTTCGTAGTTTCGAATGTGGATTCAAACTCCGAGTGTTACATCTTCAGAATATGCTGCACGTGGTCCCGACAAAGCGTGACTCCGAGTATTACCTTAGGCCCTATCTTCATCGGGTGGTGATATCGGATTTCGAAAATAAGGATTGTCAATGGAGGCATCATTTCTTCTATGTCTTAATTGACGAAGCGTCCGTTGGGAAAGCTTGTGTTCCATAGATGATGTCGAAATGGGGAGAGCTTGGTAGCAGAGTTAGTCGTTTTCGTCGTTTAGATTTTTATCATGCCGATCTTCTAACAAAAAAATTTATTTTCAGCGAGAGACATCTGCTTGACGTGTCCGCCGCAGTTGGTTCCTCTCATTTGGGCGCTCCAGGAAGGTGGCACGAACTGGAAACAACATTTTTCGATTGAGCGTGTTACCCGTGCCAGTCAGATGGAAGCGGCTCATAAGGTGAGGAGGGCCGACAAGAAAATGGACGTTGAGGGCGAGCGTCCGGATGATATTTTTGTTCAAGACTATGGTTCGATCTCCCCATTGCTCGTGGAAGGATTTGAGCTTCCGGAGTTCGATTTTCATGGCTTCGACGACTGGATCTGTCAAGGTCCCATATTGGGTGAGGGCATTCCAGGAGCTTGTGCCGATGCTGATATCGGTGAGGGGACGAATGTTTCGCAAGTCCCTATGTCGGATTCATCGGATCGGGTCATTGCGCCCGAATCTAGTCGAAGATCCAAGAAGAGACATGAGAAGGACTTTGAAGTTCCGCTACCTGAAATCCCGGCAGGATCTTGTGATGGAGATGGGTCTATCTATTCTAATGCCGATGTGGTTGCCAGATTTTGTGCGGATGTTCGTCATCCGGGAGATCTCCCCATACGATACGTCGACATGATTTGCGGCGAATCCCTTGCTAGCGTTGGACAGGACATGCTAAGGGTTAGTTTCTTTACTTTGTCGTGAGGCATGCGGTCTTATCCTACCTCTTTGCTAATCTGTCTGCGTTTGTTTTAGGCGTGGGCTTAGGTTAATCGTCATGCTGCTGAGTCCAACATGAAGCTTCGCGGAATTCAGAATCGCTTTGCAAGGCGTTATGTTGACAATGCGCGCTTGGCGGATTCGGTTGCCGCTATGAGAGCTTCTATGGAAGATGGAAGGAGTAAATTCGAGACGGCAAGGTTTTCCCTTGATGCAGTGAGGATTGCGGCCTCAACTGAAGTCGAGGCCTTAAGAACCCGACTCACTGAGAGAGAAGTTTCCCGTGAGGTCTCTCTTCGGACTGCGGCCGAGAAAGGGAAAAGGGGGATGTTGAAGAAAATTGCATCCCGATTTTCCAAGTTCCGAAAGATTTTCTCGAAACTGCCCTCGGCTATAGAGAGGCAAAGCCGGTTCGTCGCAGCAAGAGTAATCTGGATTTGATTGCTGACTTGAGACCTGAGAATCCTCCCGCGTTTGAATCCGAGGAGGCGGATCTTATGTCGAGGGTTCTTCCGGGAGAGGGAGATGTTTTCGAATACAACCAGCTGATTGTCGAAGCTAAGGACTGCGTTGATCCATCTTCGTTTCATGGTGAGAGTGTCAGTTCGTCTCAAGTAGACGCCTGGTTTTAGGATCACAGATATGACTTATGTTTGTTGTTCAATGGTATCTTTAAGACGGTTGGTCGTCATACTAGCATGTGTTTGAATGTTTCAACGCCTTTAACCTTTCCCTGTATTTTGAAGTAGAAGATCGTTTAATGTATGATATTTGACTTGGTTTTCTTTTTCGAAAGAATTTGAGTTTTGTTTTGTAGACTGTATTGGCTTGATCGAAAGTTCAAATCGGTTTAATTTGAGATTTCCGAGCCGGTGCGGCTTGGATATGGACTGATTCAGCTTGGAATCTACGAGCTGGTTTGGCTTGGTCCGAGCTGGTTAAGCTTGGATCCAAGCTGGTTCAGCTCGGAATTTCCGAGCTGGTTTAGCTTGGCTCCGAGCTGCTTTTGCTTGGATTCGAGCTGGTTCATCTCGGAATTTTGGGGGTGAGCTGATTCAGCTCGGAAACTTTTGGTGCGTGCATTTTAAAATGTCGGACCAGTGCGCTTCATAAGTGTTTTTACCGGGTTTTGTCGTGATCAGACCAGTGTGCCCGGAAGTGTTCTACTGGGTTTCTCAATGATTAGACCAGTGTGCCCGGAGGCGTCCTACGGGGTTTTGAATCCGAGAGATAACAATACATTTTTCCCTTCGGATTTGTAACGTATAGACCAGCGTGTTCGGAAACTTTCTTACTGGAATTTTAGGAGTTTTACGGTTGACTTTGTGATATATCATGGTTTTTACTAGTTTTAGACCATGATATAAGTGTGTTTTAGTGTCTTTTGTGTTCTTTTAGAGTCTTTTACAGGTATAATCAGGTTTGGAGCATACTTGGTGATTATGGCACTTTTTGGAGATTTTTGGAGTGTTTGGCTGAGAGATAGAGTTCACTGTCCGAAACAGAGGAATGCGTCGATCGTTGCACTCTAGCATCGATCGTTGCACCAGCGAGATGGGCCGAAACTCGGCGGTTTAGAAGAGTCAAGATATTGCACTCTGATCCAGAATTTCCTGATATTTACAAAGAAGCCCCTGGCCGAGATTAGACCTATATAATTAAGTTTTTGGTGTTTTATTTACTTACGCTTTCATAATTAAGAGCAGAGGATTTTTAGAGCTTTTGGGGCTGATCTGAACCTTTACTTCATTTGTATTTGGAGAAGATTTCGAACCCCTTTTATTCTTTATCTTCTATGCAATTTATTCATCATATGATTATGTTTTCATTATCTATGTCTGAGTAAATTCCTTGTTAGGTTTAGGGTTTCTCACATAGGATTTCATGACTTGCTAGACTTGTTAAATTCAGTTAAGGATTCATAACTATATCTGTTCTTCAATCTAATTGTGCTTAAAGCTAGTTCTAACCTGATCAATTAGAATCTAGATCTTAGGTTGCTAAATACGTCACGGAAGTGGGGTTTAGGAATCTGAACTAATTAGGTTGAGCAATTAAACTTCTCGCAAACGAAAGTTTGGTTTAGGATAATTGTGAACATATCAAACTCGGGATTAATGCTAGTTTAATCTGTTAGTTCTCGCAAACGAAAGTTTGGTTTGCTGCACTTAGACTTAGAGAATTATCGCAAAGGAATTTGGTTAATTCTATATATGTGTTTTGAGTTCTAGAACTGTGCTTAATTAGATCCTTGCTGAATGAACTGTCTGCTTGTCTGATTTCCTGAGAACGCCCTAGACTTAGCGCTTTTAATAACTTGCTTTCACAACCAACAATCTCTCCTTTCTGTTTACTTTCTTGCATTGCTTTTAATTCAATCACATTGCTTTCTTCCTAGTTTAATTTCCTGTTCCTGAGCTATTGAATACGGAGTCCCTGTGGATTCGATACCTATATACTACGACTACTGAACTGTGCACTTGAAGTTAGATATAGGATAAAACCTGACACCTATCAAGTTTTTGGCGCCGTTGCCGGGGACTCTTTGAGTCTTCGATAGCTTAGAACTTAGGATTTTACTAGGATTTTTCGTTTTCTTTTTGTTTTTATTTTTATTTTTTTTTAGTTACTGACTTTCTCTGTTTTTCTCTCTGTCGCAGGTACTAATATCGCACTGCGTCGATCGTTTCACTCTAGCATCGATCGTCACTAGGCGATTCAGAGATTGAAACGATCGTTGCACTGATAGCATCGATCGTTGCCGGACGATTACAGACAGTTTATGCAGACGCAGAAAACTAGAAGTAATCCGAACTTGGACTTAGTTAATCTCGATCTTGAAGAACTTGGACGTTTAGAGAGAACCAACAGAAGAGAGAGAAGAGAAAGGATGGTGCAAGAACGTCTGATCTTGATACCAGATGCTGAAGGTACCTTGAGGGACCGAGATAACAACCCGTACAATGCTGCTGGGCATCGGGTTGATGCTGAAGGGAATGTCATCCCTGATCCTCCTGAGCAACAACAACAGGAGCGGAACCAAGGTCAAGGACAGGCCCAAGGTAGAGAGATGGTTGTACATGAGAGGACTTTAGCTGACTACAACAGACCGGATGAGTTTCATAGAAACCGGTCAGCTTTAGTGCTTCCTGCTTTTGAGAGGAATGATTTTGAGATCAAAACCATCTACTACTCGCTGATGAGACAGAATGCGTTTCATGGTTACCCAACGGAGCAGCCTATGGACCACATTGATTCGTTTGAGGACGTAGTCACTGGCATGAAGTATGATGGAGTGTGCCCGGACTATCTGTTCCTTAAGATCTTTCCGCACAGTCTTGCTGGAGACGCTAGTGCATGGCTGAAGCAGTTAGCGCCTGCTCAGTATACTACTTGGGCAGCTTTAAAGAGTGAGTTCCTGCGTCACTTCTATGATGATGCGCGCTCAGACCAGTCCAGACAGGACATACTCACCTTTTCACAAGGAGCTGTGGAGCCTTTAAAGACTGTCTGGATGAGATTTAAGCAGTATCAGCGTGACTGCCCACACCATGGATTCACTGAGGTTCAGTTGATTGGCATCTTCTTCAGAGGCATAGATCTTCCATATCAGACTGCGCTGGACAATTCCAGTAATGCTAACTTCAACACCCGGACTCCTACACAAGCTAAGCAGTTGATTGAGAATCTAATAGGCAGCAACAGCTGCAAGACTATGGATGAGAGGAGGAAGAAATCTGGTGGAAGTGTAGAGAATTCTGACATAGCTGATATTAGATCTAGGCTGGACACAGTTTGCAATCTCCTAGCAGGTAAGAAAGCTGTCCATTTTGTCCAAGATGTAGAGGTAATTCAAACTGAGGAGGACACTCAGAAGGAAGATGTGAATTACATAGGAGGTTCTGGATTCCAAGGTAATAGATTTGGTAATCAACAGGGAAACAGATTCTTCAATGGAGGACAGAAAAGTGCTTTCAACAGCAACTCATCTAATTCTGGACAGACTAGTGGTTTTCAGAAGACCTTTGGACAAGGTACTCAGAGAACCTATGGGTCTTCATCTTATCAGACTCCTCCTGCACCTACAGCTCATGAGAGCAGAATGGAACTATGATGGAACAACTAATGGAGAGTCAGACCAAGATTTCTGTGGACTGCAACAAGAAGTTAGATGCTGTCTATGAAGACCTCAATGGGAAGTTTGAGTCCCTGAACACTCACATGAAGCAGTTGGACACTCAGGTAAACCAGATTTCCAGCTCAATAAAGGGAAAAGGGCTAGCAGACACTCATATTAAGGCATGGTCTGTGTACATTAATGATGGATCTCACCTAGGTGAAAAATTTGAGCTAAGTACAGCTGAATTGGTGAAGGAAGGAGAAATCCCGGATTTTGGTGAAAAACTCTCGGGTGGAAATTGCAGAGCTGCAACGATCGACACACACCTGGTGTCGATCGATGCACGCCGGGAACAGACAGATTCGCTGAGTGATGATGGTATTAATGCAGACTTGGAGCTTGATAGCTTATTCCCTGGAGTCTCTGAGATCTCTCAACAGGAGATTTATGCGCAGATTGTTAGACAACACTCCTCAGTGTCTGAAGTGATTAGGCAGGAAATTGAAGAGCTTAAGAAGCTAGAGGAGATTGGTGAAGAATTGGAAGAAATTCCAACTTCTGATGATCCACCTTATCATCCATGTGTGCAGAGGTATTTGAACAAGATGCTGCCTCTAGATGAAGAGCTGAGAGACTGGGTGGTTATAGTTCCTCAGCATATTGGTGATGTTCTGTTAAACAAGATCCCGAAGAAGCTGCCTGACCCTGGAGTCTTTGTGCTTAACTGCTCCATCTTCGAGGACAGTTTTGGACGCTCTCTGTGTGACTTAGGAGCTGCTGGAAGTTTGATGCCATACTCTGTGGCAGAGAAGCTGGGTATGCTGGATTTTTCTCCTACTAGGACCTCTCTTGTCCTAGCTGATCAGTCTATACGAGTTCCGAAAGGACTCTTAAAGGACATTCCAGTGAGAGTTGGAAACTACTTAGTTCTGACAGACTTCCTTGTGCTGAAGTATGACTGCGATCCTGATGAAGCATTGCTGCTTGGAAGACCATTCTTGGCTACAGCAGGAGCTGTGATTGATGTTAGACAGAGTCTAATAGACCTCCACCTGGGAGATGAGCCGCTGCGATATGAGATGGAGAAGCTGCGAAAGCCACTGGTAGATGGGCAGACATTCACAATCATGGATGCAGATGATGAGCAGCCGGGTGACACTGTGATTCTAGATCCTGGAGCACATTTTACTCCATCTTTTCTTGGACATGAGCATTCTACAACAGCCTACTCGCCACCTTGGATGAGGAGACTTGGACAGAGACAGAAAAAGTCTCTGTTGGGATCTCCTGGTGCCTGAAAAATCTTGTCCGTCCGGTCAAGCTATTGACCTTAAACAAGCGCTGGGTGGGAGGCAACCCACCATTAGGTACTGGTATTTTTCTACTTAATTTTTGGTGTTTTTGTTAGGATTTTACGTTTGTTTTTGTTTCTGGTGAGTTTCTGGTTGCAGGTCTCGGACAGATTCGCAGTGCGTCGATCGACACACTTCTGTGTCGATCGTCACAACACGATCGTAATCGCATTGCAGCGATCGTTGCAGTTCTGAGCAACGATCGACCATACACGAAAATCGCAAAGTAACGGTCGATGCACTTAGTGCAACGATCGATGCTTCAGCGACAGAGGTAAACCCGACAGAACTCAACAGAACTTTAACAAATTTTCTTTCTTTTTACCGATCCTTCGCTTGACACTACTGGGGACAGTGTGTCTAAAGTGTGGGGGAGGTGCTACTGACGTTTATCTTTTTGTTTTCTTAAGAGTCAGTCCATTTTAAAAAAAAAACTTTTGTTTTATTGAGTCAAAATTGTTTAAGTAAGAAACTATGATTTTCTGAGAAGATTTACAAGACTTGCAGGAACTTAAGTAACCATTGGGATGAAGTTGCAAGATCTATCTATGACTATTAGAAAACCCCATCACAGATCAACCTACTGAGAACACCCACATCACTTCAGGTATCAGAGGATCATTTTACTGACTTCAACTTAATACTGACTTAGATTTCTCATCTAAGGGCTTGGTATACTTTGTGTCGGATTCCCTTGTTAGTTCTGACACAGCCTGTCAACCTATCCTATTTAGTTCCCTTCTCCCCTTCTATAAAGTAAAAAAAAAAAAAAACTGAGGATGAGTTAGTAACTCCGAAGTGGTCACAGGAGTGGTAGAGACCCCTATTATCTCATGTGCTATCCATGGAATGTGTCCAAAGTACACCCCATAACGGGAAGAACACTGATAAAAAAAAATAAAATGATACCCAATGTGGGAAAAAATCAGTTGTTAAAGAAGGGAAAGAGAAGAAAGGGACTAGAGAAAGATAGTATGGTGGTCTAGAGCTGATAAGGTAAGAATCCATGTGCCCTTTGATCGATACTCCTTAGGTGAGACCGCACTTAAATACTCGCAGAAGCCAGTAGGGAGAATTTGAATGCTTGAATGTGATTGTGGAGTTTACTTAGGACAGTTGCTAAGTGTGGGAGAAGTATATGTTGGTCTTGATATCCTGTGATTGATTCTTGCAGTGGTTTACTAAGGGGAATCTGAGTATTGTAGCTTCTAGGATGAAATGAGTTTCTGAAGAGTTTTCAAACCTCTTCACCAAGCTTTAGTTCTCTGTTTTGCTTGAGGGCAAGCAAAGGCTAAGTGTGGGGGAGTTGATATATCATGGTTTTTACTAGTTTTAGACCATGATATAAGTGTGTTTTAGTGTCTTTTTGTGTTCTTTTAGAGTCTTTTACAAGTATAATCAGGTTTGGAGCATACTTGGTGATTATGGCACTTTTTGGAGATTTTTGGAGTGTTTGGCCGAGAGATAGAGTTCATTGTCCGAAACAGAGGAATGCGTCGATCGTTGCACTCTAGCATCGATCGTTGCACCAGCGAGATGGGCCGAAACTCGGCGGTTTAGAAGAGTCAAGATATTGCACTCTGATCCAGAAGTTCCTGATATTTACAAAGAAACCCCTGGCCGAGATTAGACCTATATAATTAAGTTTTTGGTGTTTTATTTACTTACGCTTTCATAATTAAGAGCAGAAGATTTTTAGAGCTTTTGGGGCTGATCTGAACCTTTACTTCATCTGTATTTGGAGAAGATTTCGAACCCCTTTTATTCTTTATCTTCTATGCAATTTATTCATCATATGATTATGTTTTCATTATCTATGTCTGAGTAAATTCCTTGTTAGGTTTAGGGTTTCTCACATAGGATTTCATGACTTGCTAGACTTGTTAAATTTAGTTAAGGATTCATAACTATATCTGTTCTTCAATCTAACTGTGCTTAAAGCTAGTTCTAACCTGATCAATTAGAATCTAGATCTTAGGTTGCTAAATACGTCACGGAAGTGGGGTTTAGGAATCTGAACTAATTAGGTTGAGCAATTAAACTTCTCGCAAACGAAAGTTTGGTTTAGGATAATTGTGAACATATCAAACTCGGGATTAATGCTAGTTTAATCTGTTAGTTCTCACAAACGAAAGTTTGGTTTGCTGCACTTAGACTTAGAGAATTATCGCAAAGGAATTTGGTTAATTCTATATCTGTGTTTTGAGTTCTAGAACTGTGCTTAATTAGATCCTTGCTGAATGAACTGTCTGCTTGTCTGATTTCCTGAGAACGCCCTAGACTTAGCGCTTTTAATAACTTGCTTTCACAACCAACAATCTCTGCTTTCTGTTTACTTTCTTGCATTGCTTTTAATTCAATCACATTGCTTTCTTCCTAGTTTAATTTCCTGTTCCTGAGCTATTGAATACGGAGTCCCTGTGGATTCGATACCTATATACTACGACTACTGAACTGTGCACTTGCAGTTAGATATAGGATAAAACCTGACACCTATCACTTTGGTACTAGTGTGAGATCTGCCGTCTTACATTCCCAAGTCGGTCGTGTACTCGATAAAGACGTTGTCGAGACATGTGGTTGTCTTTTACTGGGTTTGGATTTTCGATCCTAATTTTCCGCGAGACTCTCGCTTCGCGTCTTTCGTTCACTGAAAATAAGCCGGTATCCGCAGGACCACCTTTCAAAGATACCAAACCAAGGTTTACTTCGCTAAAACGTCATTTTACCAGTGTGCTGGGTAGTGTTATACTGGATTTTTTAGTGTCTATTATCGTCTCTAGTACTGGTGCGGCGGATTTGAAGACCAGTCAACAACCCGTATTCGGGATCTTACGTCAACCTCTCGACTTATGTTCCCTTTGCCGATAATAAACATACCTTGGCAGTATTTAAAAAAAATTTATAGCGCGCTTTTATCCATTGGTTGGATGTATAGAGCCTCAATCCATACAGGACGTGTCGGCTAATATCCACAAGGGATGTATGAATTTGTCCACTGCGGCCGTCAGTGGACAAAGTAAGCCGTTCCTAACTATTACGTATGCAATAAACTAGTAGGTTGGTTCTAAGTTCCGAAGTTCGTATTCTAACCTTAATAAATGATACTAAAGTTAAAGAAAGAGTTTATTTTGTTACCTGACGACTCCAAGAATTTGGTCGGGGAGTTGAGTTTTTGCAGACTTTGGGATTTTGTGGAAAGTGGCTGGCTCGAGGTTTCCGAAAGGATTCAGCTCGGATTTCCGAGCTAGTTGAGCTCAGATCCGAGCTGCTTCAGCTCGGATTTCCGAGCTAGTTGAGCTCAGATCCGAGCTATTTCAGCTCGGATTTCCGAGCTATTTCAGCTCGGATTTCCGAGCTAGTTGAGCTCAGGTCCGAGCTGTTTCAGCTCGGATTTCCGAGGTGGTTTTATCTCGGGGTTTCTGAGCTGGTTCAGCTTGACTAGTCTGAGTTCTTCGTATCGCTCGCAGGTTCCTAGGTTGTTTAGTCGAAAATTTTCCCAGCTGATTTGTTTGGAGTTTGCTGGGAAGTTTCTAATTGGTTTGACTTGGAATTTCCGAGATGGTTCTTTCCAGATTTCTGAGTAGTTTGGCGAACAAGTTTCGAGAATTGTTTCAAAAATTTGTGAGATCCGATATGGAAGTATAGATATATATATATACGGATCCACTCCCCCCCTTTTAGAGAGGGGGGACAGCTGAACCGATCAAGAAGATCGGCTGCCTACGTACCCCTTACGGGGATCAAGCCGTCCCGTAGTTCAAAATGTTCCGTTTTTTTTTTGGTTTGATTTGAGGTCTTCATTATCAGAACATTCTTAGGTGCATCGCGTTCCATCCTATTTTGTTGTTGTCCATGGTTTCGAGCTCATATACCTCAAGACGGATCTCTCTCGTAATCATGTAGGGTCCTTCCCAGTCTGCTCCGATTTTCCGAAGCGTCGGGCTTCGCCAGATTCTTCTTAGGACAAGGTCCCCTACGGAGAAGTGCTGATTGCGATTATCGGTTCGACGATATGGGCAGCTTCTCTCCGTTGCACTCGTCTGATGTCCTGATTCTCTGTTCTGGGGATCGTCGGGGATCCGCCGTTCTTGACTTCCCCAAATCGTGTTAATCCCGAAGGGGGTTGGGAACTTGACGCATATATAGGTGATAAGTCGACAGGACCGCTTTCATGGAGTTTATCCATGGAATTCCGAGAATCGCTCCATAGATTGTTGGGCGATCTACAACCGTAAATTCGATGACTTTGAAGATTCCTTCCGCGATTATCGGCAGCTCAATTTTTCCGAAGGTGGTTATGGAGTCTCCGGCGAATCATGTTAAGGATGACTGGGAAGGTGTCACTTCGTTCAAGTTTACGCCCATTTTCTTTAGAGTCTCGCAGAAGATTAGGTCCACAGAACTTCCGGTGTCGATAAGTATGTTTGGTACACGACGATTCTAGATGATTAGCTCCACTACTAGTGGTTGTTTTCCTGGGTGGTTGGTTCCGATCTCGGCATATCGTCGAATGTCATCGTAGGATCTGGATAACATCCTGATGCTCGCTTCCTGATGCTTCTTCTCGGGATAGTTGTGTCCTGCGGCCAACGAGTATAAGGGTCGATAGAAAATTTTGGTCTTGGGCTGTACTGCGGCATTTCCACGATCATGTTTATCCTTTGTCTGCTGACTGCTTTAGGATCTTCGTCGTTTCCTTTCCTCCGCTTGTTGTTGTCTGTTGTGATTTGCCCTTCCTGATGGCTTCGTTCTCGATCCGTTTTGTTTGGATCGTTGCTTTTGTTCGGCTTACTTGACTGATTTCTGGTCTTTCCATCGTCGAGGTCCTTCAGAGTTATCGTATCTCCTAGTTCTACAGCTATGATTTTGGCCGCGAGTTTGATTCCTAGTCTACGACAGACGGCAGTGTTATGTCCGTTGGACTGGTGGTGGTCGCATAAGGCTTTTTCGTCGTAGGAGCTAGGATTCCTCGTCCAAGTGTTCCATGAACTTTTTCTCTGTTTTGTTGGCATATCTTCTTGTTGGTCCGATCCTATTTGGTAGTTATGCGACCCGATCGTCCTTTCGTGCTGTGAAGTGCTGGTTGGCTTCGAGACTCGCCTTTCGCTACTCGTGCTTGTCGATATATGAGTTTCCTTACTTGCGTGCTTTTTTGATTTTTGCTTTTCAAACAAGACTTTCATCTCCTCTTCATCCACGATAAAATCTATTGCTCTGTGCAAGGCGTCCGCCATTGTTTGTGGTCGGTTTAGCGAGATCTCCCTCCTAAAATCCGACTCGTACCAAAGTGCTTTGTTTAGTGCATCGATACCCACTTTATCGCTAAAACTTTCAATGCGGCTGGCCACTCTCTTGAACCGCTCAATGAATTTCCTCAGGCAATCTGTTTCGCCTTGACTCAAAGCCCATAGGTCGACGTCAGAAGTCTCCTGTCCATGAAGATGGAGTATTACCTCATGAATTCTTCCGATAGCTGTTGGAAATTTCCGATGGAATCACGTTCTAGCCTTGAAAACCATTCTAGGGCTGCTCTTTTTAGATGTTCCACGAACAGGAGGCAGAAACCGGCATCTCTATCCTTTCGGGTGAGATTTTCTCTTCCCATCGCAATTCGGAAGGACATCATATGATCCTTCAGATTAGTTGTTCCGTCGTAGAATAGGATTTTGAGCTTGCCTGGATTGAAAATCCGGGTTCCCGTTATTCGAGCTTTGAATGGTGTCTTTCGTGTTTCTTCCAGGACGCGATCGATCTCCGGGGCGGCGCTAGTTGCCCGGTGAACCTGTGATCGCATAGTTTTAATCTCCGCGGTCGTCTGAGCCAGCGCGTCCCTGAGTTCATCGAGCTCGCTCCTTTTGCTGCTTCTCTTCCGTTGAGTTGGCCCGTTTTGGCGAGTTCGCTCCATGTCCTCTTCTTTCGATAATTCATCGTCGCTTAGATGTGGGATGTATCGATCTGCGTCGATTCTCTCTTCGTCATCGAAGGGTGACACGGTCCGATCCTCAGGCGGGATCGAGTCTTCGTTCTCGCAATCTTCTGCATTGCTTGCAGCCGCGGATTTTTGACCTCGCATTATCGGAGGAGGATCTGTGGTGTTGGGTCTTGTCGCCGGCGGGGTTTGTTCCCCCGTAGTCTGCTCGCGATGCTGCGACGAATTCCTTGTCGGCTCTCCGGACGTCGAGAAGTCTAGGCATCTTCGTTCAGTCAGGGCGAAATTCACCGTTCGGGTTGTCCACGTACGATTCCCAATTTTCAATCTTTCGATTTGTTCAGTGAGGGTGATGTTTGCCTTCTCATGTTCTTCTGCTCTTTCTCTCAGCGCAGCTACTATCTCTTTTAACTCGGCAGAGTCGCGTTGATTGTTGTGTCCGATGCGGTCATGTTTGTAACGTTGCCGCTTGCTGAGGTGTTACCAGTGGTAACATTGGGTGTATTGTCATCGATTGGTAATTGCTGATTTATCTCGTCTCCGTTTCCGATGGTAACCATCTCTTCGAATATGCTCACCGGTGGTTTTTAAGTGTCGAAAGTTTCTATTCCCCACAGACGGCGCCAAACTGTGAGAGTCGAAACTCGCACGGTCAAAACTTGTTGAGCAAAACTTTTTAGGGAACAGAAACTTCAAGGATAACCACTAAACTAGCAAACCCGGAGGAAGTTTTATTGATAAGAAATCGAAAGGAGTACAAAGATCGGAGAAAAGAGTACAATGAAAAGAAAATCGCTAAGAAAACTGCTAAAACTCTTAAGTCTAGATGCTAGGGTTTTTCGCTCTGCCTTTCTCGTGTGGCTTCCACTTCTTTATATAACTGCAGCTCGTCGGCTTTTGAGAATATTTCCGCAAGATTTGCGGAAATCTTCCTGTTTTTATCTCTTTCCTTTTTCCGTTAAGATGTACATTTCTATCTCGGATTTTCCTTTTCAGCTCGTCCAAAACTCTTTCTGTACTTCTTTGTTTTTATCTTCTTTCGTCTTTCTGCGGCTCGACTTGTTTGTCGGATGGGCCGAGAAAGGACGATCCGAGCCCGTTAATGTGCAGACTTACTTGTTTGGTTCAAAGTCGTCGTATGTTTGGGCCTAAATTCTCATTTCCCTAAATATTGATCCATCAGCCCAAGTCATCGGCCAAGAAGGTGTAGGCCGATGTTTCCCTAGGTGGGTTGTGACAATTTGTGCGTATCGGCAAATGTTTGGTTATCCGTTTGGAAAGTTCAGCTCGGAAAATCTGAACCGGTTCAGCTCGGAAATCCGAGCTAGTTCAACTCCGAGGTTTACGAAAGATTCACTCAGCACGGGATTTCCGGAGGGATAAATCATGATTGGGGAATGAGGACGGAGAGGTTCGGATCCGAGCTGGTTCAGCTCGGATGTCCGAGCTAGTTCAGCCCAGTTTTCCAAGCTGGTTCAGCTTGTCCTTTACCTGTTTGGATATTTCGTTGATCCGTGGTTTCTGTCGGAAGATGCGTTTGTCCGATTAAATTGTCGTTCGTTTCGTATGAAATGTATTTGTCGAAACCACTTTCCGCAAAATTGTTTAGGTGACATTGTCGGTGCTTCGTATAACTTTGTTATTCATACGAGACTTTGAATGTCCGATGCGGACATTCATTTGTATTCGACTGCCTGATTTTCCCTTCGGCTATTGTTTTCGTCGAGGAGGTTTTTGACCCCAACAGTTTATAGAGAGGGTAAATGGCAAATTAGGCCAGTTAGATCTGATTCTCGTGTTTTACTCCATTATTTTCTTACTACTATTGCTCTAATCGATGCTGAGGAAGAATATGATTGGGTGATCAACGATAAACCTAGCACTAAGTTCTCTACGGGTGTTGTATATGATGATATGAGAACAAGAAACCAGAAGTACCTTGGGCAGATGTGGTTTGGAACTCCCATGGGATCCCTCGTCAGAGCTTCTTATGCTGGCTCTTTATGTTGAACCGTTGTCCGACAAGGAATCGCTTAATGCGTTGGGGGCTGCCTACAAGTTCCTTATGTCCTCTGTGTAACCTCTCCCATGAATATCAGGACCATCTTTACTTTCATTGCTCCTATGACTAGAATATCTGGTCAATAATTGCTTCCCGATGCAGTCTAATTCCAACTCATAGTTGGTCTAACACAATCATGTCGTTGGGCTCTGCTTCATCAAGAAACATCAAGAGGTTGCAACAGTTAGCTTGGCAATGCACTGTCTATTACACTTGGAGTGAGAGAAGTAGTCGCTTTCATAGAAATGAATTCAAAATTATAGATGCAATTTTCCTAATTATTGATTCAACAATTAGGAATCGGATTGCAGGCATAAGGCATACTAACCCTTCTTTGGCATCAGAGATGTTACATGCTTGGTTCTCAGCCTTGCCAAAAAGGTAACTCTATCTCCAATCGGAGGATCTGGTAATCAAAGATCTCAAGTATCCCTGGTTGCTCATGCCCCGATCCATCTTCTTCGTTTTCCACTGTCACTACTTTGCTGATTTCAGCTCCTCTGTGAATCTACTCATCTTCCTCGAATCTGGTTTTAAAGCTCTTGGTTTCCAGTTTTCTCCTGCCACGAAGTCATGACTTTATCTGTGACTCATCTTTCTAGTCCTTTGCTCGAGGTGGCTCAGTCTGCTACTACATGGCATTGATCTCTGGTGTGTTCCTTCCCATGGTCTACTTCTGGTTTTCATGGATCTGGTTACGAAGGCTCTATGGTTTCTCCCAGCTTGCACCTGCCTGATTACTATCTTCAGTTGGCCCCTCCTCTCCATGGTCATCAGATTGATGACCCTGATTTGCTGATTTCAGCTCCTCTATGGAGCTACTCATCTTCCTTGGATCTGGTTTTTAAAGCTCATGGTTTCCAGTTTTCTCATGCCGGGAAATCATGTCTCTATATGCGTCTCATCTTTCTAGACTTCTGCTCGAGGCAACAATTTGTTGATGCATGGCGTTGATCTCTGGTGCTTTCCTTGCCATGGTTTACTTTTGGTTTTCATGGATCTGGTTTTTATGGCTCTCTTGTTCTCCCAGCTTGCCTTTGCTTGATTACCATTTTCAGTTTGGCCCTCCTCTTCATGGTTATTGGATTGATGTCAATTGGAAGTTCTAGCTTCCTCCTCTACTGCCTCTGGTTCATTGTTGGCTCTCTACTGCTTCCGTTTCTTGTTAGCTCCGCTCCTTAATTTGGAGTAGATGGGGTGGTTCGATTCGCTCGATAGGGAGTTGGTCGACAACACTTCGTGTTTCTCTGAATCTAGGTGGATTGATCGATTCGCTCATGGGTGGAAGTTGATCGATTCATTTACCATGGCTTTTCTTCTTGCATGTCGCTTGTTTCTGCTTCCAGATGTTTGGGTTCATATGTTTTTCCTAATTTGTATTTTCTAATGGCTTTTTGTTTTTTAATGGGATGTAATATCTACTGTCTTTTGGACTGTACAATCAGGGACGGCTTAAGGTTAGGGGCAACATGGTAGTCGCCCAAGGGCCTATGAATACTAAGGGCCTATATACAAAAAAAAAAAAAAATATAGTGCTTGTATTGATGTGTTCCATCAAAATAATGATGGTATTAACTAAATATCCAAATTGGAACCATATTATATTAAGAGATTATTATTCTAATTTCATTATCTGTTAACATGTTTTTAACAAAGAAGATGGCACTAACAATAATGATATCACAGTTAATAAGATGATCGTTTTAAAGCTTTTTGATGATAGATTAGTTATTTAAACGAGCATGTTAGTCATTTGTTACAAATACTACTATTTTTCTTTGTCGAAACTATAAACCATATTCTCATGGTTTATGGAGGTCTATTTTAAAATTTTTGTCTTGAGGCTTACGGAATGTTTAAGCCGGCGCTGTATACAATCTTGAATCTTTATTTTTAATAGAAAAATTGTTCAAAAAAAATGAAATGTATTTACACATTAAAAAGTAAATCATCAACTAATGAGGAGATATAACAAATTGACTTTCTAAATAAATATAAAAGAAATTAAAAAAATGGAAGAAAATGGTTTGAAACGAGAGAGATAAAGTGAGAGACCAAGGATTGACTAGACCAAAGGAACGTGTCGTCGTCACGGTCACGATCAGACTCACAGACCACTGAGATATTTTATTTATTTACCCTTTGGCTATGACCTACACCGTTCTACACTTTTTTCCGGTCATGTTAAGTCAACGAGTGGGCTCCACGTGGCGTGCGCGCGTGCTTTAGCATCTGGACCCCACTTGTTCCGTCTCGGAGTCAGAGCCCGACTGTGACACTTTCTCTTCTCTTTTTGTTCGGCATTTTTTCCCCCTTAAATGTTATTAACAAAATTGTATTGCAGTAATTTTTAAATACGATTTACAATATATTTTTTTCACCGGTGGTCTCTCCCTTGTTTGGAAACTTGCTAGACGTTATACGTGCGGCCGACCCAAACCTAATGCCTAAAAAAAAATTTAGAGATTACGCGGAAATTAGTCGAAGCCTAGTTTTAGAGCTATTTAATATCTTGAAAACATATTAATCAACTATAATTAACTATTTTAATATAATATAGTATTCAAAATTGCATTAAACACATAAAAACAAATATCTAAATATGAAACATGTGATATTAATTAAAATTATGAAAATAAGTTAAAATTTTAAATTTTAGATTCATTTAAAATAATAATAATAATAAATTAAATTAGGCGGTTAACTAGGCGGAATTAGACTGTCTAGGTGGAATTACGCGGATTTAGACAGTCACAAAATCGGCTAGTAATTTATTCAACCGATTTGGACAAAGTCGGCACGGACAAATACTGTCTAACGCTTAGGCGGACGCCTAGACAGTAAAGCGACCGAATTTTAGAACAAGGGTCTCTCTAATCATTTCCTTTTGCCTAACGTTGGTCTCTGTACGCACATTCTTACATTTCCAATTCTCAACGAGCCCTGACAAAAAGAAAAATTAAGACACATGAATATTGAGTTCTGCTGTGGACTTTTGCATCTGTACTTGGATTATAGACTATAATAATAGTGAAACAGTATCCAAAATTATCACCACACACATTAAAGATTCAATAAATTAATATTCGATAAATTAATAATCAAGAAAATTTAATAAAATTTAAATCTAAATTAGACCTATAATACAATTCAACAAAATAATAAGATAATAATTTATTTTGAAATCTTGTATAAATATATGGTCACATGAATAGCATAAATTAATAAATAACATATAAAATTTTATACAAATATAAAATATATAACTAAGATAATTTAGTAAAATATGAAACTAATGTTAATTGTTTCTTTCTTAAAGTTTAAATCCTTTTGAAGTTCATCTTTATTTTTTTTAATTGTATGAAAACTTTATAATATTGTCTTATGAAACTACATCCAAAATTTTTTTTAAATTCTAAACGCGATAATTATTTCTTTTCGAGTAAATGGTTATAAACGTATCATAATCTCATTTATAGGTTCATCATCCACGTTAAAAATAAAAAGAGCCGTTATTTCTTCTTTTCTATTCACATATACTTTGTAATCTTTTTACGACAATGAGAATGTTGTATCAATTCTTAAAATCTCGTATTTTAGAAAAAAAGAAAACAAAAAAAAATCTAAATAATACAAAACATAAAATATATAAGTAATCAAGTAAAATAAATTTTAATTAAAACCCCAAGAAAATATATATTTAGTGAAAATCCTTATTTCAAATAAAAAATATTTAAACAAATATTTATTCAAATTAGTTATATATCTATAAATTAATAATTATATAAATTAGTAAAATATAAAGTGCCAACATTATTAATTTATAGAGTTTTTACTGTTTCTTTTCTCAAAACATACATTTTTTATAATAAAAATCAATTTCCATAACTTTTTTGTTTACACTAGAATCAATTCAGGTCACTTGTCCATATTACATGGTTTGTCTATTGAAGTATTTGAATAGAATTATTGCGAAAAAAAAATTAAATAAATATTTTCAACACAAGAAAAATAACTATTCACTGCACAACATGTACAAGGAATATTTTTTTAAGTGGCTATATAGTTATTTACTTTTTATTATCAGAACATTACTATATTTAATAGATTAAGTTACCCAATTAAGTAAAAATTAACGAGTAGTTTCAAATTAATTTATATTTTGATGGACAGTTGAATTGATTAGAAGAAATTTTTTATAGAAACAAATTAAAGCTTATCCAATCTATATTTTAGTATATGTTTTAGTCCTTTACAAAAGCATCCGGAAAAAATATAATACATAAAATTCTATAAGTAAGATAAGAGAAACTTGGGTGGGATGTTTGGGTACTGTTGCAGGTTATGTTCGGTTCTTTCGGGTCTTTAGGTTTTTGGATTTATCACGATAGATCTATGTTCGGGTATTTACAATTTTCGGGTTGAGTTCAATTTGGATTCCCAAAATTACTAAAACATCTATAAGAAAACAAGAAAAGTTATTCAAAAAATCTAAAAATATTTGAAAATATTTTAATTATATGAAGATCCCATAAAATATATATCCAATTACATAAAGGTGTCTAAAGTATTTATAAATACATCTCATATCCAAAAACTCTAATAAAAGAGTTTATCCAAAAATATCCGAAATATTCATAACTATCCAAAATTTGGTAGAATTTTAGATTATTTTAGATATCTATTTAACTTTCGTTAGGTTTTGGGTATTATCCAATATCTAAAAACCTAAATTTAAGCTCCATTCTAATTTTTTTTTTCTAAAATCGGTCCCGGTTAGGATCGGATTTTTTGGATCAAGTTTGAATCGGATTTCGAATTCAGTTACAAATGTCTAGCCTAAGAGAAACTTAAGATAGGGAAAACTCCTATCTTCAGTTTTTTGTCGTTCATTCAGGATATTGTTCAAGATTATCTAGTAATCGTTTTATGGTTCTGTAATTTATATTATGTTATTAATGTCGATGTTTATTGTTTAAAGATCTTAACGTTTACCTATAATATATATACTTACACAGCACACACACACACACACACAACTTTCACAACCCCAATTATTTTATTTACCTTATTTTGATAGTGTTAATTTCTCATTCTTCTAAGATAGAACTATATTGAAATTACTAGTAACTAAAATTGATTGAAGTTCTAGTTATTACTTATTACAATATGATTGCTACTGGAGAAAAAAAAGAGAGCTCCACGGTTGTATTCCATTGAGTTGGTGATTTATTGATTTGAAGGAAGAAGAAAGTCTCAATCTCCCCTGACGATAAGAAATTCGTTTTGGATTTAATTTCTACTCGATTTTAACCGTCTAAGATCATTGAAACAAAAACATTTTTTCACATATATATAATTTTCACGACAGACCTATCCAAATTCTTTCATTTTATCTTTCAGGGTTTACCTATAATCAACTTTTAATAGTTAGCAGCACCACTCAAAATATCGGTAGATATTTATAGAAAAAACAAGTTTTACAAAGGTACTACCATGAATTAAACAATAATACGATATACATTTAAGTCTAGTGTATATATGATCGATGAAACTTATAGCACCAATCCATAAAACTTGAACTCATGACCATTTGAATTTTACTGCTTTGCTGTAATATTTGTTAGATCAACTCATCTTGATGACGTATATATATACTCACTTGCTCTCTATTGCATTAATTGTATACAAATTAGATTAAAACCTAACTTCATTGTATACAACAATGCAACATTGTTCTCTATCATTGGCTACCCACTACAGAAACTAGTGTTACTGCTTAAGGAGAAAAGACGACAATGGAATAAACCAAACTTGTTGTTAAATTGTGCTGATATATAGTGATGATCATCTCTCCATAAGTTATAATTACATACCAGCTTCTTGAAAGATTGTAAGAGATCAATGCGGAATCATAAAGAGAATGGAGCTAGAGAATAGAGAGAATAGAGATAATAGAGAGAATAATGGAGAGAATAAGTCTCCAAGAGTTGATTTATTGATACATGATACATCTCCCTTTATAGAAGAACACAAAGGGAGCTTATAATTACCAAACATACATTATTTTGAAAAAGAGACGTTGGGGAAGAAGATATAGCCGTTGGATATTTTAATTCCCAATGGATTTTGTTCTGAAGATTATGTGTCGACGACACAGTCATCGACACAAAAGCATACTTCATTTTCTGAAGATTCTGTGTCGACGACTGTGTCGGCGACCCAGTCGCTTGCTCAAGATCCTGAAAGTTTTGTGTTGACGACTGTGTCGGCGACACAGTAGCTTGCTTCACTTTATTGAAAATACATGATCAATACTCCCCCTCAAGTTCAAACTTTGGAATTGCCCTAAAGTCTGAACTTGGAATGATCATGGCAACACCTCATTAAAAACCTTGATGTAGAAAACCACTTGGGACAAAACCACATCAAGGGAAAAAGAGTATGCTACACATGATCAGGGAAGTTCTAATCATGGGTAGGAAGGTCTACAAGTCCTAGTTTGCTGAAGATATGATCGCAAACCTTGAGACTTGCAGCCTTGGTGAAGATGTCTGCTAGCTGATCTTCGCTCTTTGTGTAGCAAGGTAGAACCGTCCCATCTTCAATCTTCTCCCTTACCTTGTGACAATCTATCTCAATGTGTTTAGTCCTTTCATGAAACATCGAGTTGGTAGCAATGTGTATTGCAGCCTGATTGTCACAATGAAAGGTAATGGGACTTGATTGCTCAATGCCAAAATCCTTGAGTAGAGCCTTCAACCAAGTTAACTCTGTTGTAAGCTTCCTCATAGCCCTATACTCAGCTTCAGCACTTGAACATGAGACCACTTTCTGCTTCTTTGTCTTCCAAGTCACTAAGTTACCTCCAATGAAGGTGCAATAACCGGTTGTGGATCTCCTGTCACTCTTATCACCAGCCCAATCTGCATCACAGTAGCCGACAATCTCAGTGCTATCATTCTTACCCATCCAAATTCCTTGTCCTGTTGAGCCTTTAAGATATCTAAGGATCCTCTCAATCAAACTCCAATGATAAACTGTGGGTGATTGCATATGCTGGCTGACTTGATTCACAACAAAACATAGGTCTGGTCTAGTGAGAGTTAAATAGATAAGCTTCCCAACCAGTCTTCTATACAAGGAGACATCCTTGAACTTCTCCTCATCTGATTTCTCCCCCTTTCTATTGACTTGGTAGCCATCTTCAAGAGGAGTCTTTGCTATCTTGCAATCATGCATTCGTGTTTCTGTCAGCAAGTCTTTAACATACTTCCTTTGGGACAAAAACAACCCATCATTGAATCTGCATACTTCAATACCCAAGAAATACTTCAACTCTCCAAGGTCTTTGATGTCAAACGAACTTTTGAGAAAAGCCTTTGTGGACTGAATTCCCTCATCATCACTTCCAGTAATGATTAAATCATCCACATAGATAAGAACCACCACCACTCCTAAAGAGCTTTGAAGAGTAAACAATGTGTGATCAGATTGAGACTTCTTGAATCCATAGTCCATGAGTGTATGGCTTAGCTTATGGTACCATGCCCTTGGTGATTGCTTCAAACCATAGATTGCTCTCCTTAGTCTCAATACTTCACCAGGTTTACACAAATGCTCTAGTCCCGGTGGTGGAGTCATGTACACTTCCTCTTCAAGATCTCCTTGTAAAAAGGCATTCTTAACATCCATTTGCCATAGGTTCCATGAAAGGTTTGTGGCCAAGGACAATGTAACTCTTACTGTATGAAGTTTAGCTACTGGTGCAAAGGTATCAGTGTAGTCTTCTCCATATGTTTGCGTGAACCCTCTTGCAACCAACCTTGCCTTGTACCTTTCAATGTCTCCATTGCTCTTATACTTGATTGTGAAGACCCATTTTGAGATGACAGTCTTCTTTCCCTTTGGCAGCTTCTCCACATTCCAAGTGTGATTCTTTTCCATAGCTCCCTTCTCATCAATCACAGCATCCATCCATTCATTGGTGTCTTTAGCCTCTTCATAGGTTTTAGGGACATGATTCATCTCTATCTTCCCAAGAAAAGCGCAATGACTTGTTGGCAACAAGTCAATAGAACACACGGACTGGTTGGGATGAGCAACAACCTGATTGTTGAAGTAGAACTTCTTGTTGATGTAGCTTGATAGATCCGTCTTTTCTCTAGTACTTCTTCTGAGTTGTTGGACCGGTTGAGCAGCTTCCTCTACACCCATCTGTTCTTCTTCATGATGAATAATCTCCTCATCATTCATATTCAAGTTGTCTTGATCTTGATTCTGAGGTAGAACTTCCTCTTGAGTTTGAGTGGGTTCTTGATTAGCTGTCACTGGTTCTTCTTCTTGCAACTCTTCTTGATGACTTCTTGTTTCTGTTTCTCCTTGTCTTAGTACATTAGTAGGATCATTTCCCAAATGATTCAAGAGAAACCTCTGACTTGTAGCAAGGTCAGACGATGATCTTGAAAGATCCTTCAGACCTTCCCAATCCTTCTTATCATAATATCCTTGTCCTTCAATGAACTTTACATCTCTAGACACAAGGAGACGATTGTTGATCGGATCAAAGCACTTGTAACCCTTTTGAGTGGTTGAATATCCAAGGAAGATGCATTTGGTGCTCTTAGCCTCTAACTTGGTTCTTTGTTCACCTGGTACATAAACAAAACACACACAACCAAAGACACGTAAGTGCTCAACATATGGCTTAGAGTTGTTAAGTACCTCAAAGGGTGATATGTCATTTAGGACTTTTGTCGGGATTCGGTTGATAAGGTAGCATGAAGCTAGAACCGCATCTCCCCAAAAAATCTTTGGCACATTGGTGTGGAACATCATTGATCTAGCCACTTCCATAAGGTGCCTATTTTTTCTCTCTGCAACTCCATTTTGTTGTGGTGTATGAGGGCAACTTGTTTGGTGTAGTATGCCATGTTTAGCTAGGTGCTCCTTGAATCTAGCGCTTGTGTATTCTCCTCCATTGTCGGACATAAACACTTTTATCTTGGCATTGAATTGGTTAGTCACATAAGTTTGAAAGTTGATGAATGCCTCAAACACTCTATCCTTAGATGGTAGTAATGTGATCCAAGTATACTTTGATTTCTCATCTATAAAGGTCACAAAGTACTTGTTTCTATCCCTAGACATACAAGGAGAGGTCCACACATCCGAATGCACCAGATCAAATCAATGCTCATAAATAGTAGAAGATTTAGGAAACACAACTTTGCAATGTTTGCCAAGAATACATGCTTCACAACTAGTGTGATCAAAAGATACATTAGGCAACATTAATTCAAGCGCTCTTCCATGGGGATGACCTAGTCTAGCATGCCAAATTGCATCTACATTAGCTACATAACAAGAATTAAAAGATAAAGCATCCGAATTTTGTGATGGCTCTTCAAGAATATAAAGCTCATCTTTGGATCCACCTTTCCCAAGTAACTTCCCACTTTCAATATCCTGAAAATGAACATCATTAGGACCAAAAATAGCATAGCAATTAAGGTCTTTAGTAGTTCTCTTAACCGATATTAAGTTGGATTTAAACCTAGGAACATACAAAGCTTCACTTTTCTTGTTAAATAGCTTTAAGTTTCCTTTTCCTTCTATTGGAATTCCATCACCATTAGCAATCTCTACCCTACCCATAGCTGGTTCAATCTTGTCTAGAAGCTTAGTATTACTAATCATATGATGAGAAGCACCTGAATCTACAACGAGTTTACTACTAGGTTTATGAGAATAGAGAGTGATACCGGAGTTTTGTGAGGCAAAAGCCTTGAATAAGGACTCCAAGTCACTCTTCTTCACATACTCAACAGAGGCTGCCATAGCCACTTCCCCTTGAGTTGTGGATGCATTAGCTTGTCTAGACTCATCACCATGAGGAACATTGGCTCTTGGTTTCTTTGAGTTTGGAAACTCGGGTTTGAGATGAGGGTGAAGGAGCCAACACTTTCCTTTGAATGACCACTCTTCTTGCAATGACCACACATCTTTGGGTGCTGCTTTTCTTGCTTGTATACACCTTTATTGGCTGTTACAAGTTCGGGTTTGCCACCAAAGAGACCTATGGAGCCTTGCTCCTTTTGAACTCTTGACCACACCTCTTCAAGGTTTGGTAGCTTATCATCTCTTAGGATGTGCTTGATGAGATCATTGTAGCTCGGATTCAAAGCGAGGAGAAGTCCAAAGACCCTATCTTGTTCACGCCTCTCATTCAACACCTTTGGATCCACACTCATTGGCCTAAGTATCTCAAGTTCGGACCATAGAGTTTGAAACTTGCCAAGAAGCTTGGTGAACTCCATATCTTCTTGGTGGAGATCATTGATAGCCTTCTTGATTTCAAAGATCCGGCTTAAGTTGGATGTATTTCCATACACACCTTTGAGAGTGTCCCATAGATCCTTCGGAGTCTTGCAATAATAGTAGGCTTCCAAGATGGCCGGGTCTAAGGATGATTGGAGAAGACTTAGAACTGCTTGTTGATCTCCTTCCCATTTCTCCTCTTCTTCTTTGAGGGCTATTTCTTTCTCCTCTTCAGTTAGAGCCTTTCTCCTCTTCTTGAGGGATTTCTTTGGACATTCCCTTGAAATGACATGCTTCCAAAGTCTTCTACCGCCTAAAGCGGTTTGAGTGGTGCTAGACCACAAAAGATAGTTGTTTCCTTTGATAATAGCAGGAACAACCAAAGGTTTTGAGATCTCAGTGGTAAGAAAACCAGAACTCATAGCTTTTAGCTTAAAGAAACTTTGAAATTTCGTTTAGGAATTTCGTCGAACACCTTGTGGGCGTTTTGTAAGAGACTAAGAATTGTGAAGATTTTAAAATAGAACAAGAGAAAGTCAAATAGAGAATAGAAGAGTTAAGATCGACGCTCTGATACCATGAAAGATTTTAAGAGATCAATGCGGAATCATAAAGAGAATGGAGCTAGAGAATAGAGAGAATAGAGATAATAGAGAGAATAATGGAGAGAATAAGTCTCCAAGAGTTGATTTATTGATACATGATACATCTCCCTTTATAGAAGAACACAAAGGGAGCTTATAATTACCAAACATACATTATTTTGAAAAAGAGACGTTGGGGAAGAAGATATAGCCGTTGGAGATTTTAATTCCCAATGGATTTTGTTCTGAAGATTATGTGTCGACGACACAGTCATCGACACAAGAGCATACTTCATTTTCTGAAGATTCTGTGTCGACGACTATGTCGGCGACCCAGTCGCTTGCTCAAGATCCTGAAAGTTCTGTGTTGACGACTGTGTCGGCGACACAGTGGCTTGCTTCACTTTATTGAAAATACATGATCAATAGGGAAAACGCTGGCATACGACATGCTAATCAGTTTTTGTTCAAAAAATTCGTAGGAATATTCGCTGGCATACGCATTTTAATTTGTAGTTTTACTCAGCAATGCATACAATTGAAATTGTTTTTTTTTATATACAATATACGAAAGGAGCTAGATTGAGGTATAGGGAAAACGTCAGAATGACGTAAGCATGTGGTGTAATAAAAAAAAAGAGACAAAGAAGAAGATGAACATGAAAAATGTACAGTGAGGATTTCAGAAAGCAAAGAAAAAGCTGAGAGAAAGACTGTCGCGGAGACAAACCCACTCGGCCTCTCTCATGGCCTTCCATCATCCCATCTATTTCTTTCTTTTTTTCTTAATTTTTTTTTTTTAACGGTTGAATTTTTTACTCTTTTCAGACGGAAATCAAATCAGGTTTTTGACAAAATTCAACTACTAAGAGTAAGACTTCTCTTTTTTTTTTGGTCCACAACAGTCTCATTTTATTTATATAAAACAAGACTCAAATACAAGCTTTTGGAGAGCTTTTTTAGCTAGTGAATCTGCCACTTGATTGGTTGATCTTGGTACAAATTGAAAAGAAATCAAATGGAACTCAAACGGAACTAAGAGTAAGACTATATACACTCATTTTCATTGATGACAAGACCGACGTGTAACATACACGAATATATTATATATGCAGTAATTCGAGAAGATAGTTCTATCTTTTAAAAATAAATCTTATTTTTAATAAATTACAATCAAAATAAATCCTTTTACTAAATCATTCATTTTATATATATATATATATATATATATATATATATATATATATGATAAACCAATTATTACACCGATAAAAAGTTGAAATTATATCACAATTTTTTATATAATTATCGAAATATATATATATATATATATATATATATATATATATATGTACAGCATTGTATGAATTTGTGTTCTATACCTAACCTCCACAATTGTTTTATTTAAATATAAACTAACATTCTAATCATAAAGAAAAACGCACAAAAATATAAAACATAGAGATGCAAAACAAGAGAAATAACAATTAGGAAAGAAAAAAGAATTGTTACAAAAACTAACATTCTAAGAAAATAAGTATACAGTTCATGCATGTATTCGTATAAGAATACAATCGATAATTCTCATAAAGTATAAAGTAATAAGTAACAAGATGTCCGGGTACTCGTGGCCTAATGGTAAGGGCGGGACGGGGTGGCTACTACCATCACGGTTCGATTCATGCCAAAGAGAACTACATCACATTTATCTCGACACCTAACGCGGGCATTGGACCAAAGGTCTAGGGAAAATCCTCCCAGGTGAAATTGGTATGCGGCCTGACTGGACCCAGAAGATTAGTCTGGACTGTTTGGTATAGAATCTACCCCTGGATTATAAAAAAAAATAAGTAACAATTTATTTATAAAAAAATAAGTAACAATAAGTAACAATAAGTAAAAAAAAAATAAGTAAAAAAACAAAAAAAAATAAGTAATAAGATAAAAATAAATGGAACACATCTTCTCGTAAAAGAGGTGCGTCGAGAGAAAAGCGAGAGAGAGAAAGTTTCAGATCTAGTTTCTCTCCCTCTCCACCGCCCGGCTTCCTTGTCGGCGATGTGAGGGGGAGGTTCGGCTTCTCCGTCGCTCAATAAGAACGGTTGCAAGGAGGTAATCGGAGCCGGTATTTTGTTCGACGTCGGTGGATGTGTAAAGGCAAGGCGGCGAGGCGGTCTGGTGGCAGATTCAAAGCCGTTCGACAGGTTTCTTCCGGTGCTTCGAAGCTGGTTGAGGGCGACAACGGTGTGAGCAGGGAAGAGGTTAATCGGCGGTGGAGGTGAAGCTTTGGTCCGCGGCGGAAGTCGTGGTTCTGTTGTGGTTGGTGGTGCACGCGCGCGGTAGTTCTGCTTCGGAGGCTCGGTCCGGTCACTCTGTGGCTCTATTTCTGCTAGGGGAGGGCAGAGCGAGCGTGAGGGGTGGCTAGTCGGGTTTTTGGAAAGGGATGGTGGCGTCGTGGGGGTTTAGGTGGAGTGATTGGGAGGTGCGTCGCGGAAGATACCGGAGAACTTGGTCGGTAAGTCGGTGCTCGGTTGGAAAGTCGATATGTGGTGGTGGAGTCGGTTTTCTTTCCTTCTCCGGTGGTTTTCGGTCTAGGCCGAAAGTATCCCGTCGCCGTAGTTGTACTCGTCGGAGGCAGAGGTGCAGCGCAGTAAGCTTTCTCGGCCTTGTAGCCTCCGGTGGGTGAGCATGCAATGCGGCGGGTTGTTTACATTAGGTTCTTTTTGCCTAGCAATCGACTTTCAAATTAGGGTTTCGCATACCTGGTTCAATTCGGTTTATTTCTATTGTAACCGGTTCATTTCCTGGTTTGGGATTTAATATATAATATTTAAAATAAAAAAAAAAGATAAAAATAAATGGTTATATAGTCCAAAACGTTCATTATCATTACTTCATTGAGCAAACGATATCATTGATTTTATTCTCGACCGTCATAATTCTTTTTGGTTTGTAAAATACTTGTGTTGTCACACACCCTCCTTTTCTCTCTCGCTCTCTCTGACTCTCAACTATTCTTGTCGCCTCGGTTTGACGTTCATCTCACAATTCGGTTTTTAGGTCAACCTCTGAGTGATTTAATCGTTTACACGTTCTGTGTTTTGCTTTAGTATTTTATTCTTTTGACATTTGTTTATACTTTATTTGTAGATATATATATTTTGCAAGAGTAGTGTTTCTAATTGTGTTAAAATTAAGTTATATCATTCATCTGCATTGACAGAAAAAATAATAATACATTCATATGCATAAATATATAGACTTGTAAAAATTAGATATTGAGCGGTTGAGGTAGTCCAAGTGGTTGAGGGGCTCGGGGTGGTAAACACCATTCCCGGGTTCGAGCCCAGGCGGAAACAAAAATGCCTCATCTGCTCACCCACACGGATATGGGCCCATTGCTTACGGCCCATTTGCATACCCGGAGAGAGGGTCTATCCGTGGGCTGCACCTCCCCTTGGGGATTAGTCTGGGCCCTTCCATAGGCCCGGGATACCCCCAGGTTAATCAAAAAAAAAAAAAAAAAAAAAAAAATTAGATATTGTGATGCATTATTTCAAGTAAACGTAGATACGCATCACATTTGACCCCAAAAAAAAGATACGCATCACATATGAAGTGACTTGTCTTCATATATCTATCACTATTATCCACTATTTTTTTTACGTATATATAGTTAGATGCATTATAAATATATATGAGCGTAAAGAATAATCAAATGTTTTATCAAAATTTAAATGATATAAGTAAATTAAAATCTTATATCTTAGAGGTAAATATTCGATCGACACGAAGAAGCAAAGTCGTACCATTCATATTGTCGTCGTCAAAGGCTATATGCTTACGATAATTATTAAATCAAAGAAAAACTCACATCTTTGCTTTCACCAATTTCAGTTTCTCCTCTCTCCATGATTTGGCAACATATACATATGTATTATTATATATAGCCATATATATGCACACACATAACATAGCCATACATCGACTTTTTTCGGAGTAGGTCTTAATTACAACCAATAATTTAATAGATAGGTGTATAATATATAAGTCAGTTTATTCAACTACCTACTTTTTCCAGGAATGTGAAAAGATTATTTTGAATCAATTAATAAAATTTTAAAGATCATGTTCTTAGAACATTGTCTAATTAGTGTTTTGGCTTGAAATGTTTTTTAACTGTGAGAGTTTTGAATATTCGGTCTTTAGTCTCTCATAGTATATGAAATCATTATCTAAATATTTCGATTTAAACAATAACCTTATGTATGTTAAAAGATGAATTTAGGGTAATAAATAAATATCATATGTTATCGACCACTACACATTTGTCAGTTTGAAAATGTTAAATAAGAGTATTGATAATATTATATCATTCAAACGGTTTACAAAAAAAAACTTATTGACACTCAAATATTGATAATTCATTATAAAGTTTCACCATGTTACTGAAAATGCATGCGAGGTAATAAATAAAATGCAAAAAATAAAGGCACACAAAGTTTATTAATAAGATTCAGTTTTTCCTATATTTTTTAGATCTTGTCTATATTTTGAGTTCACATAAAACAAACTCTCGTGAATTAACCTTCTATTCAATAACATGACTCTTCATGATAATCTAACCATGAGCCAAATTTCCCATAAACCTAATTTATCAAGATAAATCAACATTACACTAAATTCCAACTGAGTCTAGATTTTGATTCTCAAATCTCTGGAACACATTCACATGGTACATCAGCACCAACACATCCTCAACGACACCATCCAATATGCATATCAACACCCAACACACCAACACACTTGAATACCATACGCACACACCCCGAAACTTTGTCTGACACAATCAACAACCGATCATCCAAATCAAATCGCTCTTTTTTAGATATCTTCTTTGGTTACAAACACACATTCCTCAAAAGTTCAATGATTTTTTCTCTCCAAAACACTTTAATCACACAAATAAAAAAATTTCTTTTTCTAAAATATTTCCAATTTCTTTTAGAAATATTCTCTTTTCTTATATCTTTTCCTAAAAATATATAGTTGTTATATCTTTTTTAATATCTTCATCCAATTTAGCAAACAACTATGATATTGAATCATGCCATAAAGATTTATTTATATCTTAGTAATCAAACATATCCAAATTTTTTATCACATTTTGTATTACGTCACGTTTTATTGTACGTCACGTTTTATTGTACTAATTATTTTACTATTTTGCGATTCTTGTATCAGTTCTTGACTATTTCGTAACTGATACATAAAACACTTCACGCAATTGCATCTTCAGTTACAACATAATATGATTAGAATATTAGAATGTACATACATCATTACTGCATGAAATTAATGCATGGAAACAAACTGTCGTATATATTTATCAGTAAACAAATCATATTATGTAGGTATCACATATTTACGATAAATTTAGCCATAATTATATTATTCAAAGTCATTTGTAGCTTTATGTTATTCATTCAATTCGTCGCTGTTGAAAAGATTCGTAGTAGGTGCATGTACGAGGGAATAATTCATTTCTGCATATATTATGTATATGTTTAAGTATAATAATAATAATAATAATAATAACACTACAAGAAAACAGGGTCATTTCCGACGGAAAAAAATCCGTCAAAAATTACCGACGAAAAAACGACGACTTTCCGACGGAATACCGTCGAAAATTTCCGACGGTTTTATCATTCCGTCGGAAACACCCGACGGTAAACCGACGGTTTAATTTTCCGTCGGTTTTCCGTTGTATTTCGGTCGGTTTAGCGTCGGTCCAATATAGCCGTTAATATGACCGTTAATATGACCGTTGGGTCGGCTAGAAAACGACGGATTTCCGACGGATTTCCGTCTGAAATTATTCTACATATACCTCATCACTCCTCTCTTCCCCTCCACACCTATCCCTCCATAACTCTCTCTCTCTTTCTCTCTCTAATACTTCTAGTAACCGAAAAATGTCTTCTTCTAACTATTTTAGATCGTGGATGGACGGAGTTAGGATTGTTGAGGCGACGAATCTAGTGGAATGGGAATATGCACTCGGTATTGCAGAGTTTATGTCGCTAGCTTGCAATCAACCACATACGCTGAAAAAAGGCAAGTTAAAATGTCCATGTGTTAATTGCCGAAATTCTAGAAATCTTACGATTGGCGAAGTATGGTTTCACTTGTATTCGGTTCGGTTTATGTCGGGTTATAAGGTTTGGTATCTTCATGGGGAAACTTTGGATAATGCAAGTAGTAGTAGAGAACATTACGGTTGTACTAGTACTAGGGAACCTAATGTTAGTTCTAGCGAACCTTATACTGCCGATGTAGATTTTGGTGTAGGCACCATTCAGATGGTTAATGATGCACATATAGAAAATATTCTAGAGGTAGGTGAATATCAAATTCCTAGGGTAGGTGAGGAACCAAATGTAGAATCTAGGAGATTTTTTGACATGTTAGATGCAGCGAAGAAGCCGCTTTACGATGGTTGCAGAGAGGGTCATTCGCCATTATCAGCTGCTACAAGATTAATGGGCATAAAGTCGGACTACAATCTGGCGGAAGAATATGTGGATGCGTTTTGCGAGTTTGTGAAAGATATTCTTCCAGAAGATAACATTGCGTCGGGTTCATACAACGAGGTCGAGATGTTGGGAATGTCCTGAAATTATTCTTGTACTTACTCTAGTAACAGTTGTATCGTCGAGAGTAGACAGTCATGTAATACAAGGTGATCATAATGTTTTTCTAGAAGCCACTTATGATCTATGAGTTTAGAACTCATTGCTAGTATTACATGATCCTACAAGGTCACACACCTAAACAAACTGGAAGCTTTATATAAGGTTGATCATTATTGGAATGATCAATAAATGTATAATTGTTATACACGTTTCTGAAGGGTGTGTCGATCGATGCAGTATATGTGTCGATCGACACAAGAGTTTAATCGGTATGTGTCGATCGTTGCATATATGTGTCGATCGACACAAGACTAGGGTTTTACGAGTGCGCATATATAAGATATGTGACGCACGAGTTATAAAGTAAGTGAGCCGAAAATTGACCCACAGACTCTGAAAAGAAACGCAGGAAACCCTAAGAGATTAGATCTCTTCCAGCACTAGCATCCCGGATTTTCCAGTTTGCGTGCGTGTGGATACGAGTAGAGGCGCAGCACTTGAGGTGCTTTCGATCTCGAATCCCTGTTAATCTTCCGCAGCAAATAATCTCCAGGTAATTCGAGATCCTAATGATTCAATATATCTGAAACCTAGATCCTAGGCTTGGAATTTATACCTAGGGTTGCTAATTCTGATTAGAACTTCTAGAAATTCCTTCACGGGAAACTTGTACAAGGGCTGAGATTACCGTATGAGATGATAGATGTGTGCATCGACAACTGTATGATATATTGACGTGAAGATGAATTCCGTCTGGAATGCAAATTCTGTAAGAAGCCGTGCTATGAGGATACAGGGGGAAGAGCTAAGGTTCCGTTCAAGCGAATGTGGTATATGCCGTTAACTGATAGGGTGAGGCGCTTATACCAGTCGGAGCGAACTGCGAGGGAAATGAGATGGCATGGTGAGCATAGAAGAGGAGCAGAGATTGCACATCCTTCGGATGCTGAAGCGTGGCAACATTTTCAGAGAGTATATCCAGATTTCGCATACGAGCCACGTAACGTGTACCTCGGATTATGCACAGATGGTTTCAACCCGTTTGGAAGGCATGGGAGACAATATTCGTTGTGGTCAGTGATTCTGACTCCTTATAACCTACCGCCGACTATGTGCATGCGTCGGGAGTTTCTTTTACTCTCCGTACTCATTCCCGGTCCAGAGCATCCGAGAAGAGCACTTGATGTATTCTTGCAGCCACTGATACATGAGTTGCAAATGTTATGGCTACCCGGTGTTGTAGCATACGATGTCTCATGCAAGGAAAATTTTCTGATGAGGGCTGCATTGATGTGGACCATCGGTATGTTATCAGGATGGACAACGCACGCTAGGTTAGCATGTCCGTATTGTCAGGAAAAGACAGATGCATTCCAGTTGAAGAGTGGACGCAAATCGTCTTGGTTTGATTGTCATAGAAGATTTCTACCGCATGATCATCCATATCGGAAAAACACTAAACTTTTTACGAAGAAGAGGAAAGTGTTTGATGATCCTATTCTCCAAGTTGATGGTTCGAGTACTTTGGGGCTCTTAGAAAACTTTGGTGCACTAAGAACTCGTGACTGCGGTGGACTAGGACATGAGAATATTTACGCAGCTGGTGTGTCCCACAATTGGCACAAGCAAAGCATCTTCTGGGATTTACCATATTGGAAGGACCAGTTACTAAGGCATAATCTTGATGTCATGCACATTGAGAAAAATTTCTTCGATAACATCATGAACACTGTTCTCAACGTGCAAGGGAAGACGAAAGATAATGTGAAGTCTAGGCTTGATTTACCTGAAATTTGTGATCGGCCTGAACTTCATCTTCAGAATAACGGAAAACCGCCAATTCCAGCATATTGGCTAGACTCGAAGTCGAAGGAAGAGTTATTTAAGTGGATTATGCTACAAGTTAAATTCCCTGACGGGTGTGCATCAAACTTGCGTAATTGTGTGGACACTGACGGAGGAAAGTTTATCGGAATGAAGAGTCATGATTGTCATGTGATGATGCAGCGACTCCTACCGTTTTCATTTGCTCATCTCCTTCCTCGAGATGTCCACAAAGCAATTGCAGCTGTTGGATATTTTTTCAGGGATATATCCACCAGGACACTCACTGTTGATGGGATCAGAAGTCTGGAGCAAAACATTCCAAAAATCTTATGCAATCTGGAAAAGATATTTCCACCATCTTTCTTCGACGTGATGGAACATTTGCCTATCCATCTACCGGGTGAAGCTAGACTTGGTGGTCCGGTACAATATCGGTGGATGTATCCGTTCGAGCGTTATATGTTCCACCTTAAAAAGAAGGTGAAGAATCCCGCTAAAGTGGAGGGCTCTATTGCCGCTCAATATAACAACGAAGATACTGCGACTTTTGCTGGCTACTACTTCCCTTCGCAAGTACGCACAAGGAGCAGGTGCCCAGCTAGGAACGATGACAGGGGAGAGAGGCAAATTTATCGGTCAGTTGTTCCTAACATTTTTCAACAGGTTGGGCGGTTAAGTGGGAAAGTAGGCAAGCGGCAACTAACACCTCAAGAGCATACACATCTCCACAAGTACATTATAACCAACTGCGAGGAAGTATTTCAATATGAGAGGTATACATGTTAGATTTATGATTTTGTATTGCACTTGCTTTACTTATTTATCTTCTTTTAACTTTTTTTAGGATATATATGGAAGCTCTCCAGTTTCATCATCCAGTGAACACGGGCGAACGTGAGGCTCGGAAACAAAAATACTTCAGCCATTGGTTAACCTTTTATGTAAGAATTAGTTTATTGAATCTTATAAAACACTTAAGAATTTGAGCAACATTTTTTAACTTTGATGTGATCATATTATTAGGTCCGGGAGGAACTCAAAGCTGGACGCATCCCCGATGATTGGTTAGTTGACATAATAGAGGGCCTCCACTACACGGCAAAGTCTTATTCGAGATATTGTACTAGGGGGTACGCATTTAAGGTGCATGTAGAAGGGTCAACAAGAATTACTGCCGATCACGGAGTATCATCTGCATCCGGAGAAGTTGTCTACTATGGTATTCTTAAAGAAATACTAGAAGTAAAATACATAGGGAAGATTGGAATGCGTTGTGTAGTTTTTCTATGCGACTGGTATAACCCGATCCTAGGGCAAGGTGTTGTGATCGACGAGTTCGGTGTGACGTCGATTAATTCGAGCAAAAAACTAAGAAACTACGATCCGTTCATTATTGCTTCACAAGCAGATCAGGTTAGTAATTGCAAATAATTATTTTTTGGAATTCAAGACTTCAATTAAAAAATTTCTCAATATGACATTTTTCGCAGGTGTGTTACATTCCATACCCTCGACTAACTTATAAAAATGATCCATGGATCACCGTTACAAAAATAAACCCTCGAGGGAAGGTGTACGGAGTTGAAGAACGCGAAGTAGAGCCCTTACAAACAAGTGGAAGTGATTTTATAGCTCCAGTAGAAGAAGCACTTGAAGTTAACTTAGTTGTCGACTTTAGTCAATTCGGGGACATTGTTCTTCATTCAGAATCAGAAGAAGAAAGAGGCGAATTTGATGATAGCGACTCAATTTCGTCCAACTAGGATACAGAGAGTGATGGAGAATAAAAATGTATTATGAATTTAATATTTATGATTGTTTTAAAATAAATAAAATGTGTTATTCTTTAAACATCTATAATAGTTTTTAATGAATATTAACGTTTCATGTCGATTAATTGATAAATTGTTTTTTTAGTATTATATTAATAAGAATGTTTATATAAGGCCAATTGTATCAAAAGTACAATGTACTTCTTAGCTCAACTGGTCCGTAAACACTTCTAGCACTTCAGTCATCTCCTCATGTGTTCGAACCTCGCTCGGTGCAAATATAATTTTTTTTTTAGAATTATAATTTCCGACGGATAACCGTCAGTTTATCGTCGGTTTATTGTCGGTTTACCGTCGGAAATAACGTCAAAATGCGCAGTAACTCTCTACTCTTACCTATGCGCCGTTCTGGTAAATGTCTTTTCTAAATTAACTCGATTTCCGACGGAATTCCGTCGGTTTTACCTGTAGGATCGTTTAGTGTTTCCTGATTCAATTCTCAATTGATTCATCCTACTAAACATGCAGATCTAGGTTCTCTTATTTAGAAACTTAATGGATCTCACCTGTTACCTTTTTGTGCAGCGGAATGAGGAGGTAATGGTCAGAGATCAGCAGAACCACCAAGAGATGGATCCTCCAAAGGCTCACACACGCACGCTCGGGAATTGGCTGCTAGACCAGACAGAGAGGAGGCGCAGAGAGAGGCTGAGGGAGGCGCAGAGACTGAGAAGAATTAGAGAGCTTTAGGTCAAGTTTTATTCATTAAAACTCCCTTTAGTTCTCATGGGCTTTTGGGCCCAATTCTCAGTTCTGATTAAATCTCATGGATTTAATCAGGCCCTTTATACTCTCTAAGTACAGTAAATGCCTAGCACTTTTACCGTACTTCTGCTAAACCGTTCCTTCGTATGTTCCCGTTAGCTTAGGCGTGTGACCCATATGGGATCATATAATAAAGGCAATAAGTCCAAGACTTATAGATTATGAGCGGACTCTAGCAAGCCATCATGACCCCCAGCATTATATGACTTATGTCTGATCATTGACATACTCTTACGTTCTAGAGACAGTACAGAGATTACTGGACATAATTCCAACATTACCGTCGGAAAATTTTGTATAAAACACGTCCATTGCATATGAATTTTTCATTCAAATCATAAACACAACAACTCACCAAATGGATTTCGTTTATTTCTCTCCCGAAGCCCGTGAAACTGCAATACGACAGCTTGGAATGCCGGGTCGGAGACATCTTCCTAATCTCGACCCAACCCGACAGGCTCACCGGGGGATTTGGTTCGGGTACAACACGGTTATTATATCCGTGACCAGTGAGATCATTCAGACACGTTGGTCTGGCGGATATCTTACCTACTACCAACTCCCGACGTCCTTCAAGGAAGCGTGGTTCAGTGATTTTCTCGTAAGTAATCTGTTACTCTTAGATATTATTATAATGTATTTAGAATTAAGTTTTTATAAAATTTCAGGAATACTTCACCTGCTCCACGGACAATTTGTTCATCGTCTAGCGGGAATTCCACAGGACTGCTAGGCGGGTTTTCCAGACAAAAATGCGGCGGTTGAAGCTACATTGGGAAAGAAGAGAAGGAAGACCTACTTGGATGCCTGCGAGGTCTTGGAACTTGTTGGTGAATCAATGGCGGGAGACGGACGTCGGAGATTGGTTTACTAACCAATTCCCGAACTACAACAGGTTTTAAATTATGTTGTTTTAATTTCATGTAATGTTTAATATTTCATGCAGTTTGTAAAATATGTTTTTAATTTTCGTTAATAAGCTAAGTTATGTTACCTTATTTAGAAACTTAATGGATCTCACCTGTTACCTTTTTGTGCAGCGGAATGAGGAGGTAATGGTCAGAGATCAGTAGAACCACCAAGAGATGGATCCTCCAAAGGCTCACACACGCACGCTCGGGAATTGGCTGCTAGACCAGACAGAGAGGAGGCGCAGAGAGAGGCTGAGGGAGGCGCAGAGACTGAGAAGAATTAGAGAGCTTTAGGTCAAGTTTTATTCATTAAAACTCCCTTTAGTTCTCATGGGCTTTTGGGCCCAATTCTCAGTTCTGATTAAATCCCATGGATTTAATCAGGCCCTTTATACTCTCTAAGTACAGTAAATGCCTAGCACTTTTACCGTACTTCTGCTAAACCGTTCCTTCGTATGTTCCCGTTAGCTTAGGCGTGTGACCCATATGGGATCATATAATAAAGGCAATAAGTCCAAGACTTATAGATTATGAGCGGACTCTAGCAAGCCATCATGACCCCCAGCATTATATAACTTATGTCTGATCATTGACATACTCTTACGTTCTAGAGACAGTACAGAGATTACTGGACATAATTCCAACAATCTCCCACTTGAACTGGAATCTCTGTATTCATAATCCTTTTGTCTCAATATCTCGATTAGTCATAAGGCAAGATTAGTGTCATCCTTATAAAGCCTAATCTTGTTTACCGGACTCTGATTTGATACTGACAATCCAAACGACTCGGGAAAGTCCGTTTGAGCATGGCCATGCATTTTCCAGTATTCAAATCTCCGATTGGCCTAGAGATATTCACTCCATTTATATTGGAGGGACAAATCCCGTCTTGTTCCATCACTGTAAACTACTCATTTCATAATACACCCAAACAAGGTCCTTATAACTATCGCTTAACGACAGCATTAGACAATGATCAAAGCGCATTAGTTCATGTGCAGTCACATGCATGCGAACTCAGGTCTAAGGACTATACTCTATAGTCGTAGTAAGAATCTCTTATGACACAGATATAAATATCCTGAAGAGTTCTTATAATCGGGTCTTGTCCGGTCGTATGTACCCTACATACACCTATGTACTGACTTTGATGCCGGGCATCTATGACACACTGAGACTTTGTCATAAGTCACATACCAATCTAGTCTCACGCGGTTGTTGGTGTTCCAATTTCAACAACCTTCGACTAGGGACATGATGATATAAGCCATCTATCAAATATAGGGTCTCATGATCAAGCTAAATGACTTTGATAACTCAAGATCAAGTCACTTACTTCGATGACCTATAAAATGGTTCATATCACTTTGGAACGATTATTTCATCACAGTTAAAATAATCTTGAAATAATAATTTCAATAAACATTATAAAATGTTTTACAAGAACATATCAATAACTAAATAAAGCCCTTTATTAACTCCCACTGAAATTAAGACTACATCTTAATTTCACTTATCCTACAGCAACAGTCCGCGACTCGTGCTTAGGCCTAAGGAGTGGCTTCGTTAATAGATTAGCAACGTTCTCATTCGTTGAAACTTGCTGATCTACTTAACATCTCTGTCATTTATCTCACGGAATAGGTTATACCTATCCTTAAGGTGTTTGGACCTCTGATGTGCAGCTAGTCTCATCTATGCTGGGAATCACATCAAGTTCAGTGACGAACTCTTCTTTCCAAACAACCTCTTTCGCCGCTTTTCAAGCTGCGAAATTGTTCAGCTTAAGTCATGGAGTCAGCAACAGTGCCTTGCACCGCCAGAGAGACACAAGATATAACCGGACTGTGACCGGAAATCATCTTTGTCCGTTGGAAGCATGCCTTTCAGACTCTACCGACTCGTAGCACCTCACTTTCTTCGTAAATCAAGAACTTATCCTTAGTATTCCTTAAATACTTTAGGATATTCTTTACGGCAATCCAGTGATTCTTTGCTGGATTTGACTGGTCTTTACTTGTCTTGCTTAACATTAAAACAACATCAAACAAGTACGTTTCATGGCATACATGATAGATCCAATTGAAGACGCATATGGAATCTTATCCATGCATTTAAGCTCAGCAGTTATCGTAGGACAATGTGTCTTGCTTAACGTAATGCCATGTGACATTGGCATAAAACCCTTCTTGGATTGCTGAAAACGTGTAGGACTTTGTCAATATAAGAATTCTGACTTTGTCCTACCAGCTATTTTGAATCTCTATCTTTAGATCCAAAATCCAAGAACCTATGTGGCTTTACCCATGTCAATCATAAAACCAACTCCCAAGCCAGTCCTTTACCGACTGCAGCATTGGGACGTTATATCCGAGAATCAGTATGTCATCGACATACACTATGAGAAATGCAATATTGCTCCCACTTATCTTTTAGTAAACGCACAGTTCCATTTCGCTCCTGTTTAAGTCAAAACCTTGACTACTTCAATAGAACGAAGATTCCAACTCCGATATGTTTGCTTCCATCCATGAATGGATCGATGAAGCTAACTTACACAAAGTGTAATTTTTCGGAGTCCGGGCTCACTTTCGCTTATTTGAATTTCGCAGATTCGTCGCTTTCAATGATCATCAGATCATGCGAACTTTCAATGATCATCAGGTTCAACTAATGACGAGAATTCACTCTCGGATTAGTGACTGATTCTTTTAATATCTACGAACTTCAGGCTCCACAGGTGTAGATTCTACAGTATCAGATTAAGGTTTAGGGTTTAGGTTTAGGGTTCAAAAAATTCCGACGGATTTTCGACGGTTTAGGGTTTAGGTTTTCGCCGGATTAAGGTTTAGGGTTTATGGTTTAGGGTTTCGACTGGTCAATGCAATGTTAGTATATACTATTACTCTTCAGTATCAGACAGCAATCCGTCAAAAAATTCCGACGGATTTTCGACGGTTTAGGGTTTAGGGTTTCGCCGGTTAGGTTTTAGGGTTTAGGGTTTTGACTAGTCAATGCAATGTTAGTATATGCTATTACTCTTTAGTATCTGATCTTTATGACATGTTTTGTCCGATAACCGAAAATGGATTAAAACACGTTGGCCGGAAACGTTTCGAATTGTACATACGTTTAAGAAAAAGTTATTGACAAACATTATCTAACTTGTGAATTTCATATTATTCTTCAAATTGAGACGTTTAATTATAAACTTCATTATTAATAGTACATATATGTGTGACCAGTAAAAAATGTATAACCCTAAACCCTAATTGAAACCCTATACCCTGTTCCCTCGGAAATCCGTCGGAATTTTTTGACGGTTCTTCGTCGGAATTCCGTCGGTTTTCTGCATTAAACGGTCAGAATCTAAATTAACTCCCCACTCTTCCCCATGCAACGCTTCGGTAAGTGTCTTTTCGGTAATTAAATCAATTTCCGACGGATTTCCGTCGGAAATTCCATCGAAAATATTTTTATAAATATGTACGGACGTTTGTAATTTTTTTCATCATCTAATCTAAGATTCTCAACAAAAAAAAAACAAAAACTTACCGAAAATAGATTTCATTTTTCTGTCCCCTTCATGGCGTTCTTGGTTAATCCGGGAATTAACTCAACCGGGACGAGAACATCTTCCAGTTCTGGATCCTTACCGCCGAAACCGGACCATTTGGTTCGGTTACAATGCAGCAATTCCCGCTGTTATTAGCGATGTGATAGAGGCTCGGTTTGTTGGAGGTTATCTGGCTTACTACAACGTCCCGACAAACGTTAAAGAGTTATGGTTCTAGGATTTCATGGTAAATAATTTCTATTTTTTCATTATTTTTAAATTCCACAATTAATAATTCTTTACTTATTAAATTTCTGGCTTATTTTAATTTTGATCCGGAAGTAATCTTCGCGGTTTGGCAAGAATTCCACCGGGTCGCTAGGCGTTTTTTCCAGACCAAAATGCGTCGGGCAAAATTGCAATGGCTTAGAGGAGAAGGAAGACCGTCATGGATGTTAGTGGTGGATTGGAACCGCATGGTCGAGCTTTGTGAAGAGACTGACATCGGAGATTGGTTCGGGAACGATTCCCCGAATAATAAATAATTTTATAATTATGCTATTTTTTTCATGCAATGTTTAATAAATTTTTAATTTTCATTATTAATAAATGTTATGTTATGTTTTTTTTAATAATCAAAACAATAGCATAACAATAAATACAATTACCATGTAAAATTAAACGAGTAATTGTAAATGGCACAACTGGTTTAAATATTAAGAACATAGAGATCGGGTGGGGGGTTCGAACAGAGCCTTCTACCATTTTATATTTTTTTTTCAAACGGTAAAGGATATATAGAAATACTATGTAATCATAAATGACTAACACTAAATGGATCAACTGGTTAAGGCTATACAATATATGGTTCGAGGTGGGGGGTTCGAACAGCGCCTTGTACGGTTTTATGTTTATTTGATTTAACAAACGGTAAAGGATATATAGAAATACTATGTAATCATAAACGATTAACGCTAAATGGATCAACTGGTTAAGGCTATACAATATATGGTTCGAGGTGGGGGGTTCGAACAGAGCCTTCCACCAATTACTTTCTTTAATTTCCGACGGATAACCGTCGGTTTTCAGAAAACCGACGGTTATCCGTCGGAATATTTGGCGCCTTTAGAACACAAAAATTTTCGTGTTAACCGCCAAATTTTGGCGAAAACAATTGGACCGCCAAATTACCGACGGAAATCCGACGATAAATGATTTCCGACGGATTTCCGTCGGAAATCATTTCATATTCTCCCGATCGAACTTCTTCTTCTCCAATTCTCTGAAACTTCTCTCTCTCTCTTCTCTCAAAGTCGAACGCTTCTCTCCATCAATCCGCCGTGTTTTCGCCGTTAATCCTCAATTCCGACCGCCACCAACACCACAAACATGTAAGTTATCCTTTTAACCGATTGATTTTCATAAATCTCTTGTTTAGGTTCTAGAAATGGTTGCATGTGTTGATTAAAAGGTAGTATAGGTTGACACTAATGGATTGAACAATATAGTTGCTAGGATTTAGGATTGATTGGCTAAGATAGTGAATTCCTTTTTTTTGTTTCTCCAAAAGATTTAAACGCTATTTAAAACGTTTTAAACGTTTTCAAACCTTTTGAACACTAGAATTATGCTAAGAATCATGAAATATATTTTTTGGGTAATTTTTAATTTTGTTTTGGATTTTTAAACGTTTTTTATAATTTTATGAGTTTAAAACGTTTTTGAAATTCTTTTAAAACTTAAATAAATGTTTTGTTAATTTATTTTGAATTTTAAAACGTTTTAGAAATTATTTGTTGATTTTAAAACGTTTTTAGAATTTTTATGATTTCTAAAACATTTTGAAATTCTTTTAAATCTTAAAAAACGTTTTTAAAATTTATTTTAAAACATAAAAAAAACGTTTTGGCTTTTTGTTAGGAATTTTAAAACTGTTTCCAATCTTATAAAAGATTTTTTAAAGTTTTGTTTATTTTTTTTTATAAGTTACATATAGCAATGTCAATCTAAATTTTTGATTGGTTTGTAGGGATACTTTTCTTACCTTTGAGGAAGTTATGAGTGAAATCCCGCTGAATGAGGTGCCACAGCCGCTGGTCCAAAAACGTCAACCGAGAGCCCGACGGTCTCGGTCGACTCAGGTGCGACCCACACCGGATCAGACACAGCCGGGACCGTCTGAGACTATGCCGGAGGGTCCTAGTGGGAGTCATTATGTGTCTCAGGCGCCGCATTACGTCATGCCGTCTATTGCCGATGAGATATCGGCATTAGTCGATCAACCGGGACGCGAGCTGCTCAAACGTCTCGACCCTCACTACGAGACCATCCCTGGCACGTACTGGTAATATAACTTCTAACTTTCTATTCCCATTTACACTTTTTAGTATATACATTTTTGTAAACCTTTGTTTTTTGGTCTTATTAGGTTTACGTTGACCGAGTCCAAGGTCACGAAGAGCATCTTGGGAATGATGTACAGCATGCTCCAGTACGGGTACCCGACGTACAGGGAAATGCCTTTATCTGATAGGCATAACTGGTTCCGCCAGTTCGCGGTAATTACCTTGTAACTTTATTATATATTATTATTATTCAATATAATTTAGTTTTAAAGTGTTTAATTCTAACAAATTTTTATTTTTCTTGTTTTGAATAGCAAGAGTATTCTTGGGATAGGATGTATATGACTTTGGTGGAACAGGAGTTCCACCTAAAGGCATCAACGCATTACTCTAACGTCATCAACACTTGGAAACAGAAGTGGTACCATAATGAGACTCCAAAGGGTATTAACGAAGAGAGCGAGACTTGGAAGGGCCTCATCCGTCATTGGAGTAAGCCTTCAACCGCATCACTCTCTTCAACGAACTCCCATAACCGTAATAGTCAAAGGGAGGGTGCCGGGATCTCGACTCATAATGCGGGAGCAAGGAGCACCGCATCAAGGAAGATAATCTTGGTAAGCAATTCTTTTTTTTTTAATTTTCAATATGTTAAGTTATTTTAAGTTCAAACTTGTTTTTGCAGAAACAAAAGAAGGGACGAGATCCGAATCATATTGAGCTCATCGAGGATGGCCACAAGAACAAGGAAACGGGCCAAATCCAGGATCCAATTGCTCGGAGGATTGTGGAGTCGACGAAGAGGCATTTGGATGAGGTGGTTACCCAATCCGAATGAATCAGTTCAAAGGAGGAGATACCTGACGAACAAATCAACCAAGTCTTCCTCACGGTAAATTTTTAATTTAAATAAAATTTGAATTATGTTTAACCTTAAAACTCTAACTTAAATCCAAAACATATTTACTTTACAGGAAACTGAGAAGAGAAGAGGACGAGTTTTTGGTTTGGGAAACTTGGCGGACAAAGTGTTGACACCGCATTCCCGTTTTCATTCGGAAGGCGAGGACTATGCCCAAGTCTTGAGGGAGAAGGATGCGGAGATCGAAGCGTTGAAGGCTAGTCATTCGCGGATGGAAGCCCGGATGGCAGAAAAAGAGGAAGAAAACGAGAAGAAGTTCGAAGAGATGAACAAACAGTTTGAGTACTTCATGCAGCAAGCACAGCTTCCAAAAGCCGCACCGGCGAACCAAAGTGGGGGGAAGGGAAAGGGAAAGAAGGTGAAGAAGAAGACGACGTGAACGGGAATAATTTAATGTAATTTTTTTTTGTTTTTTATGGACGAATGTAATTTCAAAACATGTTCCGAATAATTTTAATAAATTTCTTTTTCGTTTTGTTTTTTATAATTAAATTAATTTGCGAAAATATTTTTTTTAATTTTTGATTATCCGTCGGTAATCCGTCGATAACATTCCGTCGGAAAACCGTTGGTTATATGCCGTCGGAAAACCGTCGGTAATATTCCGTCGGAATACCGTCGGTAATGTTCCGTCGGAATACCGTCGGTAATATTCCGTCGGAATACCGTCGGTATTATACGTCGGAATACCGTCGGTATTATACGTCGATATATACAGTCGGTTTGTGGTCGGTAAACCGTCGGCGTTTACCGTCGGTTTACGGTCACAAGTCCGTCGGTAAACGTGCGTCGATACACCGTCGGTGATCCGTCGGTTTTAAATCCGTCGGTGATCCGTCGGTAATTATAGACGGAAAACCGACGGAAAACATTTACCGACGAATTAGAAATGATGGACTTTTTTCGTCGGAAATCCGTCGGAATAGGCGTTTTCCGACGGAAATCCGTCGGTTTCTTCCCTCGGTAATGGCATGTTTTCTTGTAGTGTAATAATATCTTATCTACTATATAGTTAATTAGTAATATAAGCCGCCATAAGCACGGCGGTTTGAGGAGCCCGTGCGTCGTCAGTCTCGTCGTCCCTTCTCTGCCGCTGCTCCATCTCGTGCTATGCCTTGGTGAGTCATTCGATTGAGTCGGTGCCGAGTTACGCGAGTCTGTGTTAAGCGAGTCATGTCCAGGTTCACTCGCTTCTTTGGTCACTTTCTTCCTCGATTCTTGGCTTCCAGGTTTATGCTTTACAAGGGTGGGTTGTTTCAGTTTTGGGTTTGTGGTTTTGCGGCTTGTCCTTCTTTGGCAAGTTGTGTTGTTATGGGATTTTGAGGATCTGTGCTGATGCTCGTGGTTTTGTGGTTGATCGCCATATCTTGTTTCAAGTTGCATTGGTTTCTAGAAACGGTTTTATCTCTGGCAGGGCCATTGTACCCGGCTGTTCTTTTGCAGTTTGCTGTGTTAATTGGGCTTACCCTTCCCTTGGCTCTGCTCTCTTTGTGCGTTTGTGTTGAGGCTGCAGGTCGGAGAGTTTGTTCAGGTTCTGTTGAGGAGTTCGCCTTATGGTTGAGTTATTGTTGTGGGAGCATCTACACTCTCTTCCTTGAAGCTTTTGGGTTTTGAGAAGGGAGATAAGCGTCGCAGTGGTTTCGGTTTTCAGCTCTTCTCTTGCGAGGAGGTGACCTCTCTTTAGTCGGTAGATGGCTGGGATTGGTGAGCGAGTGTCCGCGTGTAAGAGTTGGAAGTCTTGTTTGGCGTCTTTTCCTTTCGGTGTTCAAGGTGTTGTCTCTTGTGCCTGCTCTTCCTTCTTCGTCTTGTGCCCTTGTCCTGGTAGTGGTGGTTGAGTTGTTGTATCCCTTCCTCGTCACTCTTGTAGTCGTCTCTGTCGGGATTTGTACTGGTGGAGCTCGGTTTGCTCTCTCTTAGCATAGTAGCAGAGTGGAGATCCGGTGCTCTTGTGTTTCAGTCCAGGTTTCGTTTTTAATCAGTTCGCTTGGAGTGGTTTCTAGTGTGGCTTCGGAAGACGGTTGCAGCGTGAGTTCTTCGGCTTCGGGTCCATTTATCATCTTTATTCGTGTTAGCACATTTTTCCGTTTTACTAGCTTCTTTGGCTCTTTCGATTCCGGCAAGTTATGTCTTGGCCGTCTTTGTCTCCCGTAAATCACTCGGGCTATGGTTCCCGTAATTCTCTCGGGCTTTATTGTGTGTTTTGTATCCGACCTCTGTATCCGACCTTGTATTCGACTTTGTTTAATATAATATCTGTTAGACGAAAAAAAAAAGAAGCACTAAGACGAAATAAGAAGAAAACAAGAAAAAGAGCTGAACGAAATAGAGACATCTAGAGTTCAAAAATAAAAAATAAAAAATAGAGACAGCTAAGACTTCCACTTGGACAGATCAAATGGAATTGTTGTTTGTCTTAATATGTCTTATTTATGTCATAATGTGACAAAACCCCTTTTCTAATATAATATTTATTGATATAGTAGTTAATTAATCATATTCTCGCGCACTTAATTCGTCGATTGCTTCATCATTATTATTGTTTTGTTTTTTTCTTTCATTCAATCATATCTCCGCCGTACTTTGCTTATTCTAGTAGCATATCTTCCCCACGCAAATGTTATGGTTATTTGATTATTACGTTTTAAATACATTTAAATGTATACAAAATTAAATAATATGTAAAAAGTTATATTTAGGTCAGCTAGTGTTAGAGTTCATATTTAGATTGGTGACTTCTACCTTTGGATATTCAATATTATTTCTGATTTGTTGGTAGATATATTAAAAAGGTGTTATCTCTTATTTATTTACCAAAAAGTGTTATCTCTTATTTGTAAAACCCTATTTTATTCTTATAGTTGATATAATATCTTATTAAAAATATAACTAAACTAACCCTAATTCATATATATATATATATATATATATATATATATATATGAGTAACTAATTGAATAAGAAACGTTTTCAACTAAATTAAATAATAATTTTCAACTAAATATGAAACATTTTATAATTGAATGTTCTAAAAGTTTACAATAAGAGATAATGTATCATGATCTAGTCCTGTTGACTATAAAAACTAATTGATAAGGTTTCTAGTTAAGCCTAAATATGATCAGAATTATGAATTTGCATACTGCTATAGTGCTATTCGTTTAAGTTAACGTCTTAGTTAATTAAATATATCATGAAAAATCATTAATTAAGTGGAATAATCGAGTTGATAATTGATCAGTAAAACATAATGTATTCATCGTCACCAACTTTCCCACACGTCCTAGTCCCACAGATGTAAACCAAATCACAATTCTTCTTTCTATGGCTTATTAACAATTTAATTAGTATAATAGGGGTTGACATATCTACAAAATAAATGTTCTTCCCCTCGTAAAGAATATTTTATTTGATTATGACTCTGATACATATGAAATCAAATACTCCACATCTAATTTTGTGTGATATATATATATATATATATATACTGTCTACGATGTTATTTTATAGGAGTTTCATTTTTTTTTTTTTTTTGCAAACATAGGAGTTTCATTTGACATAACATTCACTACTTATTTTACCTTTTTGTTTATTTAACTGGTTAATTTGTGTCTACTTCAAAAAAAAATTTTTGTAGAAATATTTTAACATGTTATTTTGATAACTAAATTAAATAAACGATAATAGTCTCATATTTAAAAAAAAAATGTACAGACTGAGCGATTAAAAGAGCGATTGTACGGACGAGTGTACAGCTCCGGCCTCCGATAGTATTTTCCGATGCTGGTCACAGTTTCCGATAGCCTTCTTGAAGACCATGATCCCTTACCATGGATCGAGTTGTTGCTGCACTCTAGCTTCGTAGATTTAAGTCGACATTTTCTTCAAGCCAGCTCGAGGTTTGCTCTTTGCTGCACCTCCTGATATCTTTGGCTTGAATCTCATCCAGCATGAAGACCTCTCTTCGGACTTGTATACTTGCCACAGTCAAGCTCATCTCCCCAAACTCGAACTCTGCTTTTGTGGCTTTTAGCGGCTCTGCTTTTTAACCTACCTTCGTCTTCTATTGGGTTTCTTACTCACTCGACGTGAGACTTTGGGGTCTTCTCCGTTTTGGAGCTTCTCCCTCTTACTGCTGTGTGCAGGTTGTTACAGTACCTTTCCTTACCTCGCCTTTGAGGTTTTACACGGTTATTTCAACTACCTCTATTCTTCTTTGACTCTAGAAGAACTTCACATGGCGAGACTCTTTACCCGCCAGGAGAAGGAGAAGTGGCCAATGGGATCCAAAGCACACTCAAAGAGGTCTCCGGTGAGGATTTCTGTAACGCCCGCTTCCCGTTTTTTGCTGACCGACGAGCTGATCAGCCAACAATCAAACAAGAACATCACCGATCGAACCCACGCAGTCATACAAGAAGAGTTTGTCACAATACGAAAGCCAGAGACAGTCCGGTTTGAGACAAAAGCTCGAACCAAACCATCTTTGACTCTGTTTACCTCGTTTCCACGATACAAAGCTTTCTAACCCGTACCGCTTCCACGAGTTGTGTTCGGTTCGGACTAAACCGTATATCAGGGAATTATTCCGTTTTATTACTTTAAAAGTATAAATCTTATTCATAACAATATACGGCCTAATACAAATCATGTAGCGGGATCCCGACAAAATCCGAAACCAAAAATAAGTCAAAATGCATAACAAACCGATACTCAATGCCAACCCGATACTACTCCGAGTGTCCTACGCGTCCGCCGAGCTACGCCAAACCTGAAAAACACAAAAGATTCTAATGAGTAATCTAAGATTACCCAGTGAGACGGCTCCCAACTAAAGGCTGCTAACAATCTAATAATCCCGTTCAAACCCAAAATAACAATCAATTACAATAGCTGATCACGTGCTACCAAGACGTGATGAGCTCCACAACACACAAGCATTTAATTAACACACAACAACATGAAGGTAACCAAGGAAATCAAGAACATTGTGGCACATGCTCTTGATTAGACTCGATCTATCTATCGCGGCTCTACACAACTCCACACCACCTGGGACCACTGTGCTGACTCGGTAACTTCCACGGGAACACTTAGCTACCCAATGGTAACTAAAACCTCCCACGACTCCTAGACGAAAAATCGAAGTCCTACGACTAGAACACCGTTCTCTGTCCATCGATACGCAGTGACTCGGTCTACCCCTAGATAACCAAAGCTTCCATGATTTCCGGCCCTAGGATGCGACCCCATATTCTCTGGACCACACACCTACCGGCATCACTCAGTAGGTTAACACCATAACCAGAATTACCACGCAAAGGCACGTGAACCGATCATGTAACTACCCGAGGAACCAATTGGGTCGGAAGTACCGGAACGCCATCTCTAGACTTGCAGGATCTAACGCACCCTACAGAGTCCTAGTAACAGTAATGTAAACAAGAACACTCACTGGGACTCTATCACGCAAGACCGACAAGGTCAAATAGAAATATCATCTCAATCCCCAATCTATCCGCAAGTCCTATCGCCAACCTCCACATCATCCGACCTTACCCAGACTTACCCGGTTCCGCACCAGAGTAAGTATCTACCAGTGCAGTCTACTCGGTCCAACACCGAAGTAGATAAACAATCAAGCAATCAACAGTCTACTCGGCCCAACACAGAAGTAGATACACGATCAAGCAATCAATAGTCCACTCGGCCCAACACCGAAGTAGATACACAATCACACAAACAATCATCACAACACCACACAACTAATTAATTAGGTTTATTAGTCTTTTAATCTTTTCTTAACCTTCACCCATTCAATCCGCTATCTTGGGATTCGTGGATTACTAATCCCGTAGACGGCTTGATCATATTTACTTAATCTTATCCCTTAAATTCTTATTCTTAATCTCTTCTATCCATCAGCTCGAGATTAGTAAACTTACTAATCTCCTGACTTCACATTATTAATTAATTAATTCATTTAACCCGACAACCCCGACTATTGACTAATTAACCCACCCCGTCATTATATTCTAAGTGTGTTATGTGTTTTAACCTTATTTTAATCAACTCATAATTCCCCATATATAGATTCTTTTAGATATGTTCTTAAATACTTATATATGCATATACGTCCTAGCATGCCGTTCTATTTGTATGCAACACCTAATCAAGCAATCAAGGAAACTATCAATCAATTACCGATACAAGATAACTACCATGCATCTCTTTAACCTAGCCATTTAATTAATTAAACGAGTTATTAATCAACCTAGCCGTTCTAACCAATTCCATTATCAAGGTATGCAACCTAAGTCTACGGTTACTGAATCTAAGGTCTATATGCCTACTCTATATGCAACACACAAGTTAGCCGACTCACAGTGATATTGTGACGACGGATGGATGGATTGACGGAACTCCGACACGAACCTGACGCTAACCCGAACCTTCCCTGAACCGTTGACTTGCTTTAACCCGACCTTGACCCGAGCACTGACCATAGTGATTCCGATCGTTCCTACACACGAGCCTCTAGACCAACCTCATTTTCTCTCTCCTATTTCTCTCTCCTCCTCTGGTTCTCCTCAATCTCTCTCTCCCCTCCGGTTCTCCTCCATCTCTCTCTTCTTCTCAGATTCTCCTCCATCTCTCTCTCTTCTTCTCTGGTTCTCCTCCAACTATCTCTCTTCTTCTCCGGTTCTCCTCCATCTCTCTTCTCTTCTTCTTCTCATGCTTCTTCTTCTCTCTCTTCTCCTTCTTCACGCTTCTTCTTCTTCTTCTTCTTCATCTTATTCTTCCCTCTCTCACGCTTCTTTTTCTTCTCCTTCTCCTCCTTCTTCTTCTTCTTCTTCTTCTTCTTCTTCTCTCTCTTCTCCTCCTTCTTCTTCTTCTTCTCTCTCTTTTCTCCTCCTTACGCTTCTTCTTCTCTCTTCTTTTTCTTCTTCTTCTTCTCTCTCTCACGATTCTTCTTCTTCTTCTTCTTCTTCTTCTTCTTCTTCTTCTTCTTCTTCTTCTTCTTCTTCTTCTTCTTCTTCTTCTTCTTCTTCTTCTTCTTCTTCTTCTTCTTCTTCTTCTTCTTCTTCTTCTTCTTCTTATTCTTCTCATTCTCCTTGCTGAGATTGAAGACACATGTCCTCCCCTTCCTCTGATCTAGCCACGCCATCAGCCTAGACTTGGTGAGCAAGTCTCTTTTTCCCATACTAAACACATTCAATGAACCAAACATATTCTTTGAACCCAAATGAGAAGAGGTGGCACCTTGGGGAGGTTACACTTGTCAATGCAGGGTTTATTCTGATCAAAACCATTGAACCAAACCGTTCCAGCCATCGCGTAATTCCATTCCATTCTAATGCTTCGGTTTAATTGGTTTTACGTTTAATGTTTTAAAAATTCCTTATATGTTTCCATAAATCCACAAAGCCTCATTTTAATATTCTAGATGCTCTTAGATGAATTTAGAAATCACTCCGTTTGGACACCCGTAGCTTTGGTTATGACTTTAATAAGTTTCGTCGGTTTTATCGGTTTCTATTCCCGATAGTCCAAAAAACCCATCTACGGTCCGTTTCCACCATTATTGGTCTTCTAAATGTTTTCTTTATTTAAAATAGTAACATTTGGCCTGTCTTAGCTTCCGGCTCGCATTTTGGTAAAATTACCAAAATGCCCTTCATCTCTTGGAAATTACAGAAGTGCCCCTCGTTGACTTCCCGATGACCATTTCTTGATACAGAGTATTACATTCTTCCCCACTTATAGGAATTCGATCCCCGAATTCTCCATTACTAATAAACTTTGAATCGGTACCAAACCCCGTAAGTCGCCACTCTGGAACTGATTTCACTGCTCCAATGCTCAGATTCTAAAACAACTAAATTGTACTCCCGATACTCACTGACCTCTGAAACACCGTCTTGTACAATACCCAAAAATAACGACGTCTTGAAATTCCCACACTGAGAACTTGACTCACAATCACTTCTTGGTTCTCCATCTTTGATTGTTTTCACCGAACTTCTGATTCAACTCCGATTCCACAACCATTGATTTTGTCGGAATGATTCATGTTGATTCCTCAAAAAAATTTGCGCCAACTGATGATCGTCTCAACCAATATTCCAGGCTTCCCCACTTTGTCTTGACTTCCCAAATTCACGCGACACTGACTCTTCCTCCGTTCCCGATACTTGTTCCGCCTTTACTGCTTATCAATTCCCATCGACATTCTGATCATATCGATGTTCCTCCTTACAACTAAACCCCTATACTCATGCACGCCTCAAACTTTCTTGATCACTGAACTCCACGCTTCATGGATATCAAAAATGCCTTTTCTTTGATAACCTCGAATTGATCCAAAATTGCCACTGCTGTTTCCGAATTCCTTTGTTCACTCATCATACACATCCGCCCGTCTTGAATCTATATGTTACTGATACTCACACTCTCACTGACTCGCTTGTAAGCTCGGTTAAACTGCTTCATGAAACACCATCTTGTCGCTAGTCGTGTTCACGTCAAATCATCCATCACATCCTGCATCCACACTCTCAACAACACTGGAACTGTTAGATCTTTCTAACTTACTTCTTGATATCACTTCCTTATAGAGATATTGGTATTTATTCACGTACCCAACGGTTACACGTGACTAATAAACAATATCTTATAATTCCACTCCATCTCAAGTAAGCTCTCTATAAAAACCGCTTTCTCAATTCCGAACTTAGTTCTACCTAAGAGGTTCTCTAACCAAAAACAAATCTAACCGATAACTCATCGTTTCGCCTACAAAAAACTAATGGTTCAACACTTACCCAAATTCTATCACACTAACCGAGCAATCCAAACGATTCCGCTAATTAAACTCAAGAACTACTTTCTAGCAACCTAGTGAATTAAACAACGTGGAAATGCTCATTATTCAAGTAACAACCTAACAAGATGATTAATGCAACAAATCTCACTTAACCACCTACCAACCTACCAATCATACACAATGCAACATGGAAAATCTAACAACCTAACGATCAAACACATGCAATGCATCAATCAGGTTAACACCTTAGCGATCAAACAAATGCGGCAATGCAAAATGAGAAATAACAACCTAACGAGCATACATATGCGATGCTATCAACTTAGCGATCAAACATATTGCACTGATTCAAAATCAACGACTAACAACCTAGCGAGCAATCAAAGCATCAATCAATTCAATGTTCTAACACCCTAGCAAGGCAATCAATCACACACAATCAATCAATCAAGCAAATTAGTGATTGCGATTGCAGTTGTCTCTCAGGGTTCTGATGGAAAATGTATGTTCGGACCATCATCTATTTTCACATCGTAACTATATTGCATTTACAACCATCATGTGCATGCAATACAACCACTCCGCTACTCAAAACGACAGACCGAAATACTCTACATACACTACGTAAATAAAACATCTAGACACCACATAGAGTTTTAAATACGTAGGTCTATCGGAGTCTACATACTAGTGGTTCAAATCCGTCCCAAAAGAAACACCGCTTTACATAACTGAATCGTCAGAGACAATTAAAAGCCGATACACACATCAAAAAGTGAGTTAGAACCCTTACTTACCTGGGCCTAATCTACCTCCTAATATCTCCAACATAAGCGGTACAACTCATGTGGATCCTAACTGACAGGTGCACCAGGAGGATGGAATGAGTGTGGTGGTGGTGGCAGAGCGACGCTGTCTCGGTCATGACGGGAAAAGAGCGCAATGTACTTCTCGGCCGCAAATAAAACAAGGCGGGAGCTGCATCGGTGGCGGCGACTAGTCTTCTGGGACTGGCGCCTGATCGGACTTGGTAAGATTGACACCAACAAAATAGTAGTGACTGACAACATCTGGTGAAGGTGGCTGCGGCTAAGTGACCTCGAACTCCTAAGGCTTGGATATCTTGAATAGTCCACCATCATGTCTTCCCACTGCTGCTCTGGGATAGGCCGTGAATACTCTGCATGCTAGTAATATAGGCTTCGATTAACTGGGGTAAAACTAATGAACTCTCGGTCTTCCATACTGAGGTTGCTCCGCCTATCTTCGCAAACCACACACATTTTGACTCGATAAAACATTGAAAACGTTTAAAAACCAGAATTTTCGAACCCATGACGAACCATACTCTGATACCACCTTTTCTAACGCCCCCTTCCCGTTTTCCGCTGACCGACGAGCTGATCGGCCAACAATCAAACAAGAACATGACCAATCGAACCCGCGCAGTCATACGAGAAGAGTTTGTCACAATACGAAAGCCAGAGACTGTCCGGTTTGAGACAAAGGCTCGAACCAGACCATCTTTGACTCCGTTTACCTCGTTTCCACGATACAAGGCTTTCCAACCCGTACCGCTTCCACGAGTTGTGTTCGGTTCGGACTAAACCGTATATCAGGGAATTATGTCGTTTTTATTACTTTAAAAATATAAATCTTATTCATAACAATATATGGTCTAATACAAATCATTTATGGGGATCCCGAAAAAATCTGAAACCAAAGATAAGTCAAAATACGTAACAAACCGATACCCAATGCCAACCCGAGACTACTCCGAGTGTCCTACGCGCCCGCCGAGCTACGCAAAACCTAAAAAACACAAAAGAGTTTAATGAGTAATCTAAGATTACCCAGTGAGATGGCTCCCAACTAAAGGCTGCTAACAATCTAATAATCCCGCCCACACCCAAAATAACAATCAATTACAATAGTTGACACATGCTACCAAGACGTGATGAGCTCCACAACACACAAGCATTCAATTAACACACAACAACAGGAAGGTAACCATGGAAATCAAGAACACTGCGGCACATGCTCTTGATTAGACTCGATCTATCTATCGCGGCTCTACACAACTCCACACCATCTGGGCCCACTGTGCGAACTCGGTAACTTCCACGGGAACACTTAGCTACCCTATGGTAACTAAAACCTCCCACGACTCCTAGCCTAAAACACGAATTCCTACGACTAGGACACCGTTCTCTGTCCACCGATACGCGGTGACTTGGGCTATCCCTAGATAACCAAAGCTTCCATGCAGTCCGGCCCTAGGACGCGACCCCGTATTCTCCGGGCCACACACCTACCGGCGTCACTTAGTAGGTTAACATCATAACCAGAATCACCACCCTAAGGCACGTGAACCGATCGGGTAACTACCCGAGGATCCAATTGGGTCGGAAGTACCGGAACGCCATCTCTAGACTTGCAGGATCTAACGCACCCTCCTAGTAACAGTAATGTAAACAAGCAGACTCACTGGGACTCTATCACGCAAGACCGACAAGGTCAAATAGAAATATCATCTCAATCCCCAATCTATCCGCAAGTCCTATCGCCAACCTCCACATCACCCGACCTTACCCAGACTTACCCGGTTCCGCACCAGAGTAAGTATCTACCAGTGCAGTCTACTCGGCCCAACACCGAAGTAGATAAACAATCAAGCAATCAACAGTCTACTCGGCCCAACACCGAAGTAGATACACAATCAAGCAATCAACAGTCCACTCGGCCTAACACCGAAGTAGATACACAATCACACAAAAAAAACATCACAACACCACACAACTAATTAATTAGGTTTATTAGTCTTTTAATCTTTTCTTAACCTTCACCCATTCAATCCACTACCTTGGGATTCGTGGATTACTAATCCTGTACGGCTTAATCATATTTACTTAATCTTATCCCTTAAATTCTTATTCTTAATCTCTTCGATCCATCATCTCGAGATTAGTAAACTTACTAATCTCCTGACTTCACATTATTATTTAATTAATTCATTTAACCCGAAAACCCCGTCTATTGACTAATTAACCCACCCCGTCATTATATTCTAAGTGTTTATGTGTTTTAACCGTATTTTAATCAACTCATAATTCCCCATATATAGATTCCTTTAGATACGTTCTTAAATACTTATATATGCATATACATCCTAGCATATCGTTCTATATGTATGCAACACCTAATCAAGCAATCAAAGAAACTATCAATCAATTATCGATACAAGCTAACTACCATGCATCTCTTTAAACTAGCCATTTAATTATTTAACCGAGTTATTAATCAACCTAGCCGTTCTAACGAATTCCATTATGAAGGTATGCAACCTAAGTCTACGGTTACTGAATCCAAGGTCTATATGCCTTACTCTATATGCAACACACAAGTTAGCCGACTCACAGTGATATCGTGACGACGGATGGATGGGTTGACGGAACTCCGATACGAACCCGACGCTAACCCGAACCTTCCCCGAACCGTTGACTTGCTTTAACCCGACCTTGACCCGAGCACTGACCATAGTGATTCCGATTGTTCCTACAAACGAGCCTCTGGACCAACCTCATTTTCTCTCTCCTCTTTCTCTCTCTCCTCTTCCGGTTCTCCTCAATCTTTCTCTCCCCTCCGGTTCTCCTCTATCTGTCTTTCTTCTTCTCCGGTTCTCCTCCATCTCTCTCTCTTCTTCTCTGGTTCTCTTCCATCTCTCTCTCTTCTTCTCCGGTTCTTCTCCATCTCTCTTCTCTTCTTCTTCTCATGCTTGTTCTTCTCTCTCTCTTCTCCTTCTTCACGCCTCTTCTTCTCTCTTCTTCGTCTCACGCTTCTTCTTCTTCTTCTTCTCTCTCTCACAATTCTTCTTCTTCTTCTCCATCTCCTTCTTCTTCTTCTTCCTCCTCCGGCTTCTTCTTCTTCTTCTTCTTCTTCTTCTACTTCTCCTTCTCCTTCTTCTTTTCCTTCTTTTTCTTCTTCTTCTCCTTCTCCTTCTCTTTCTCCTCCTCTCCTTCTCTCTTTCTTTCTTTCTTGTTATTCTTGTTGGTGTGGGTAAAATGTGTGACCCCAAGCTTCTTTATATAGCTGAAGACTCTTTGTTGGATTGAAGACACCTGTCCTCCCCTTCCTCTGATCTAGCCACGCCATCAACCAAGCAAGTCTCTTTTTTCATACTAAACACATTCAATGAACCAAACATATTCTTTGAACCCAAAAGAATAGGTGGAGCCTTGGGGAGGTTACACTTGTCAATTCAGGGTTTATTCTGATCAAAACCAGTGAACCAAACCGCTCCAACCATCCTGTAATTATATTCCGTTCTGATGCTTTGGTTTAGTCGGTTTTACGTTTAATATTTTAAAATTTTCTTATATGCTTCCATAAATCCACAAAGCCTCATTTTCAGATTCTAGATGCTCTTAGATGAATTTAGCAATTTGAATCACTCCGTTTGGACACCCGTAGCTCCGGTTATGAATTTTATAAGTTTCTTCGGTTTTATTAGTTTCCATTCATGATAGTCCGAAAAACCCATCTACAGTCCGTTTCCACCATTCCTGGTCTTCTAAATGTTTTCTTTATTTAAAAATAATAACATTTGGCCCGTCTTAGCTTCCGGCTCGCATTTTGTTAAAATTACCAAAATGCCTCTCATCTCTTGGAAATTACAGAAATGCTCCTCGTTGACTTCTCGTTGACCATTTCTTGATACAAGGTATTACAATTCCTAGCTCAGAAAACTCGGAACTGATTGAGGCCAATAAATTGTCTATTATTGGTCGAGTAACGAACCCGACGACCCAGAAACCTTATTCAATAATCGATATCTTACATGAATATTGGCATTTGGAGGGAAGCTTAACTTGTCGATCTTTAGGATCTAACCAGTTTCAGTTCAAATTTGAACTGGAAAAGGATCTGTTAATGGTCCTCAATAAGTCTCCATTTCACTTTAAGAAATGGAGGGTGATTATCCAAAAATGGGAACCGGTGGTGTCCCCTAATTTCCCTGCTTTAATCATGTTTTGGGTTAAAATCCATGGAGTTCCGCTTCACTTCTGGATTATTGAAACCTTCAAGGTGATTGGCAAAGAGATTGGCTATGTCTCGTACCATGACTTGAACGAAGGTCGTGTAAGAGTTGACGTGAATTTATTGAACCCTTTTGTGATGAAAATGGATATCAGGCTACCAACTGGTGAAGTTACAGAAGTGGAGTTGTAGTATGTCAAAATTGAAAAGCACTGTTTCACATGCTTCTTGATCTTCCATGAAGCTTAAGACTGCCCTCATAAGTTGTCTTCTAATCAGCGATCCGATAAAACTCTGGGTATTACTCAGCGAGAGACTCTCTCTCTCTCTCACATTGAGGAGGATAAAGTTCGTCATGACGATGTGCGAGGCTACCGTCGACCCTTTGATAGATGACAAGAACATGCTCCATATAGAGCTGAAGACAGAAGATACCGGAATCATTACCTTGGTCACGTAGATTTACGGGGGCATCTCAATGAAAGATCTTGAACTACCTCGGACAATTCTCCAATCATTCTCGCCGAGATCAGTATGAGTACAGGCAAGTGGCTGCACGTGACAAGATTCAAACTAACTCTCATGGTAATTCAACAATAAAGAATCTCAACCAGTCGATGAATGATATCGGTACTAGATCAGGAGAGAATCTCGGCGGTAATGTTGATGTCCACTCTATCCCTTGGAGAGTGACAATTTCGCAGTCATTTAACACTCCTATAGCTGTTCCTCACCAAAGAACTAATCCTCCTACACATACTCTGGATTCCGGTCGCCTGAGTGTTAATTCCCTGGAACGTTGGTCTGCCCTTGACGACTCTCGAAACCAAGAAGTCAAGAATCAGACTTAGCTAGAATTGGGATAAGCTCGGATTCGGACAGGCTACAGGATGTTGGCATTCAATATGTTGAGGAAGAAATTCAAGAATAATTCATCCGTAGTCATTCCCGCCAAACAAACTCGGGTTCTCCTAATTTGGAGGCACTTGTTGAAGCTGACGAGGACTTAGCTCCTCCTCGCATCCATCCCTCGCTTCGCTCCTCCTCGCATCCATCCCTCGCTTCGGTTGGGAGAATCCAAGACAGCCTCAACAAAAGGAAAAGTGATTGCCTCAGCTGGACAGAGCTCAAGTGCTAACAAAGGAGCTGGCAAACACATGATCTCTAGACCCACGGCTAAGAAGCATATTGCTCGCAGTCCGTTGCAAGGAGTTAAACCTAAGAAAAGCAATGCAGTTTGTTCTCAGAATCCACCTCGAAAGAAACTTTGTGTGGAGGGGATCAGTAGGGCTGGTCCAAGTAATCAGTCAAGGCAACAACCGGATATTAATACGGTGCAAATACCGGCTGCGCGGAATGGATCGGGGGATTTTCGGCCCACTCCTCCGCCACTTCCTTAGCGATATGCTCTTAGAACTGCCAGGGTTTGGGTGGTAACCTGACAGTAAAAGATATCCATCTTGCATTGCCCAATATATCTTATATCTTATGGATACCAAGAAACAAGATGATATACCATGGATTTTAGGGTTTTTAACTATGGTATATGTCTTATTTATCGAGTCTTTTATTATGTTTTGGAGTCTTTTAGGTATGTTTATAGGTCTAAGTACGTTTGGAGCGGATTTGGAGATTATGGCGCATTCTGGAGCATTTTGGAGCATTTACCCGAGAGGAAGAGTTCACTGTCCAAAACAGAGATTTGCATCGATCGACACATCTCGTGCATCGATCGACATACATGCGAATCAGACTTATTCTCGGCGGTTTAATGAAGAGTTTGGAAATTGCACTCTGGTCCAGAAGTTTCTCATAATTGCAAAGAATCCCCAACCGTGATTAGACCATTATATTAGGGTTTTTAAGCCATTGTTTAGGCGACGTTTTACATACGCTTTACTTACGCTTTCATACTTTGAGCATAGAGATTTTAGAGCTTTTGGGGCTGATCTGAACCTGTACTGCTTCCTGCTTTTGGAGAAGATTTCGAACCCCTTTTATTCTTTACTCTCTGTTTATGCAATTTATTCATTCACTGATTTGTGTTTCATTGATCATGTCTGAGTAGATTCATAGTTAGGTTTAGGGATTCTCGTTACGGTTTTCATGACTTGTTAGATTAATTTTCAGTTTATGATTCATAACTTATTTGTTCTTCAACCTGAATTGTGCTTAATACTAGTTTCTAACCTGATCACTTAGAATCTAGACTTTAGGTTATTAAATTGACACGAAAGTGTAATTTAGAATCTAAACTATTTAGGTTGAGCAATTGAATTATCCGCAAACAAATTTGGTTTAACTGAATTGTGAACATATCAAACTTGCACTTAAGGCTAGTTTAATCTGTTAGGAATCGCAAAGAAATTTGGGTTTCTACTATTAGACTTAGAGAATTCTCGCAACGAAAGTTGGTTAATTCTATATCTGTGTTTGAGCTCTAGAACCGAACTTAATTTGATCATGACTGATAGTTAATTTACTTGTCTGATTTCCTGAGAACTCCCTAGACTTGACGCTTTTAGTACTTGCTTACAAAACCACTCTCGCTATTGATTTACTTTCTGCTTTGTTATTTAGTTTCTCATTAATTCACCTAGCTTAACTTGACGTTCTATAATCTATCGTAAGGTCTAGAGTCTCTGTGGATTTCGATACCCTATATACTACTGTCACGTCTGTGCACTTGCAGTGTAGATCTAGGGATTAAAACTCTGATCGTATTAAGTTTTTGGCGCCGTTTCCGGGGACTCTTTTAAGTCTTCGATAGATTTGAATTTAAATTTTAGATTAGGTTTTTCATTTTTTGTTTTTTTTTTGTTACTAATTTTCTCTGTATTCGTGTGTTTCAGGTCTGATATCGCTTTGCATCGATCGACGCACCTTTTGAATCGATCGACACAAGGTGAATCCCGAGTTGAATTGATCGTTGCATCCTAGCATCGATCGTTGCACTACGATTACCGACGGTTTATGCAGACGCATGAGACCAGAAGTAATCCGAACTCGAATCTCGTGAATCTCAGGCTTGAGGAACTTGCTAGACAAGAGAGAATAAACAGAAAAGGTCAACGAGCAAGGATGGTGCAAAATCGCTTGATTCTGAAACCTGATGCTCAGGTTGTTCTGAGGGACGACCAGAACAATCGATACAATGATGCTGGGCATTGAATTGATGCTGAGGGACCTGTGATCCCTGAACTTGAACCTGAACCTGAAGGTCAGAGGCAGATGATAAATCCTCCTGCTAATGAGAGGACTCTTGCTGACTACAACCGTCCGGATGAGTTTCATGCTAACCGGTCAGCGAATGTACCTCCGGGTTTTGAGAGGAATGATTTCGATATCAAGACTGTCTATTACTCTCTTCTGAGGCAGAATCCGTTCCATGGTCTCCCACATGAGTAACCCATGGACCATATTGACGAGTTTGAGGACTTCATCACTGGAATGAAGTACAATGGGGTAAACTATGACTACTTGTTTCTCAAACTTTTCGTTTATTCTCTCGCTGGAGATGCTGCAGCTTGGCTGAAACAACTTCCATCTGGGAAGTTTACTACTTGGGATGCTGTGAAGAGAGAGTTTTTGAGGCACTTTCATGATAATGTTCGCTCTGATCAGTCGAGACAGGATATTATCACCTTTACCCAAGGTCCTACAGAGCCTCTTAAGTCTGCTTGGATGAGGTTTAAGAAGTACCAACGTGACTGTCCTCACCATGGATTCTCTGAAGTGACGTTGTTGGGCTTATTCTTCAGAGGTATTGATCTCCACTATCAGTCTGCATTGGACAATGCTAGCAATGGAAATTTCAATACAAGGACTCCTGAGCAGGCTAAGACATTGATTGATAACTTGGTGAGCAGTAATAGCACCAAGACTGTTGATAGGAGAAGGAAAGAGTCTGGTGGGAAGATAGATAATCTGGAGATTGCTGATATTAGGAACAAGTTGGACAGTGTTCATAGTTTGTTGACTGGGAAGAAAGCTGTCAACTTTGCTCAGGATGTTGAGGTGTTTGGAGCTGAAGAAGATCACCAAGAAGAGAATGTGAACTACATTAGTGGCTATGGATTCCAAGGAAACAGGTTTGGTAATCAGCAAGGTAATAAGTTCTTCAATGGTGGACAGAAGAGTGCTTTCACAAGCAATCAAAACTCTTCTGGATATGGACAGACTGCTGGTTATCAGAAGCCTTTTCAGCAAGGTAATTCTTATCATAGGACTTATGGGTCATCCTCATATCAGACACCTCCTGCAGCTAGTGCTCATGAGAGCAAGATGGAAGCCATGATGGAACAGCTGATGGAAGGGCAGACTAAGACTGTTGTGGACTTCAACAAGAAGCTGGATGTTGTGTATGTGGATCATAATGGGAAGTTTGAATCCTTGAGTACACATGTGAAGAAATTGGACACACAGGTGAACCAAATTTCAAGCTCAGTTAAGGGAAAGAATGTCTTGGACACCCACATCAAGGCTTGGTCAGTTTATATTGATGATGGGTCAAACCAAGGGGAAAAATTTGAGTTAAATAAAGCTGAACTCGTGGAAGAAGCTGAGAAATCCGAAACTGAATCAAAATTGTCGGCTGGAATCTGTGATGAATTGAATGCATCGATCGTTGCACCACCTGCGTCGATCGTTGCATGTCGTGAGGCAGACTTACTTATTTCTTTTTGTATTGCGGACGAGAAGTCTCACAGGCCTACTACACCTTCTCCTGAGGTGTTTGAGATATCTCAACATGAACTTGATGAAGCCAAACAGCTGAAAGTGATGGATGAGAAGTTGGCAGAAGATCCACAACCTGTTGGTCCACCATATCACCCTTGTGTGTAGAGATACTTGGAGAGGATGTTGCCTATGGACGAAGTGTTGAAAGATTGGGTGATAGTGATCCCTAAACAAATCAGTGATGTGTTGCTCACTCAGATTCCTAAGAAGCTACCTGATCCTGGTATATTTGTGCTGAGTTGTTCCATCTTCGAGGATAGCTTCAGGTGCTCGTTGTGTGATTTAGGAGCTGCTGGAAATCTCATGCCATACTCTGTGGCAGAGAAACTGGGAATGACAGATTATTCACCCACTAGGACTTCTCTGGTTCTAGCTGATCAGTCAATAAGGATTCCAGAAGGAGTTCTTGAGGATGTCCCAGTGAGAGTTGGGAACTACTTAGTTCCGACAGATTTTGTGGTGCTTAAGTACGACAGTGATCCGGATGATGCTCTGATACTAGGAAACCTTTCTTAGCCACAGCTGGTGCGAAGATTGATGTGAGGCTTGGTCTGATTGATCTCCATCTGGGAGATGAGCCTCTACACTTTGAGATGGATATGCTGCGCAGGCCAAGGATTGATTGTCAAACCTTTAGCATTGAGGATGGACAGGAAGCGCAGAGAAGTGAGACTTTAGTTTCTGATCCTGGAGAGGAGAAGATGGTGGTTTCTGCAGATTCCACTCTAACATCTTCAGAGCTTGCAACTGCTTCTAAGCAGAAAGTTCCTAACATCAGAAACTCACCAAAACAAAGGTATGCTTCTTCCAAGCTCAGTTCTACTAATTTTACTGCTGTGAATGCAGGAGAACATAGCATCCCTTTGTTCCTTGGACGAGCTCACACTGATAATGCTTACTCTCCACCTTGGATGAGGAGACTTTCGCAGAGGCACTCATAGTCTCTGTCGAAACCTCTAGGAGCCTGATTTTGTTCGTCCGGTCAAGCTAATGACCTTAAACAAGCGCTGAGTGGGAGGCAACCCACTGTTTGGTTTGTACATATTATTTTTGGTGTTTTTCTTAGGATTTTACGTTTTGGTTTCGCTTTTTGGTGTGTTTTCACTGCAGAATATGAGTCTGGAGATCTGCGTCGATCGTTGCACTTGTTGCGACGATCGATGCAGGGTGGTTTGACGAATAAGAATCGCCTTATGACGATCGTTTCGGTCATGTGCAACGGTCGTTGCAGGGAGATATGAAGAGGAGATAAAGTCGATCTGTGACGATCGTTGCGGTCCTGTGCAACGGTCGACACAGCTGGTTCAATTTCCAAATTAAAGGTACACGTGCGCTAAACCGGAATCGGATCGGTTCAATGGCAATGATCGTTGCTTTTATGCAACGGTCGTTGCAGTCACGAAACATGTAAGTGCCTTTAACCTTTTCTCCCTTTTCTTCTTCCCCATTTCGACTGTCCGTACACCCGAATCGCCTCTCACCTAAATCACTCAATTCTTCATAATTTTCGGTGATTCAAAGCGTTATTCTTCTTGATTTTACAAGCTCTATCCATTTCTATAACCTATTCGAAGCAATTCCGAGGTAAGGTCTCTCAAAATCATCATTTTCGGATTCGACTTTAGGGTTTTGAAATTAGAGGTTTTCGGCTTTAGAATGGTAATACCGTGCTGATATAGGCTTGATTTAGGTTGATTGATGATGAAATTATACTGCCTATGTGATTGTGGGATTGATTTGAACGCGATTTGAGAAATTATATGGCATCTGTGAAATCGCCTTGCAACGATCGATGCGTCTGAGCAACGGTCGTTGCACTGCGATTTCACAGAGGTTTCTGCGTGACTAACATGGCCTTGTTTCTTTGATTGCAGATGCCTCTTCGCGGACAGCCTCGTAAACGCGGCAGATCTACTCCGGCTGGTGCAGATCAGATTCCTATACCAGATGAGTGGTTTACACGAGACTCGCCACTGCCTGAGCCGTATTAGCGAGACTGTGATGCCATACAGTGGCCTTGGCCTAAGGAAGAGGGAGCCGAGATTCCGACAGATAAAGACTGGAGCAAAGCGCCTAAGGATGTAGCTAAGGATGCAGATTTCATTAACATGCCGATATCAGAGCACTGGGATGACTATGATACGTTGCTCTACAACAGTTAGTTGGATATGGACGTCCAGCCAACCAAATTTGCTGATTATCGAACCTGCAAGATCCTGGGCATTGATAGGCAGGTGCATACATTAGTTAAGGCCATGGGTCTGGGGACGATGCCTATGCAGTACTATCCACTTTACCCCGATCTAGTTAGACAGTTGCTGGCTACTTGCAGAGTCTACTATCCTGATCCGGAGTGCCGGAGAGCTTCTGGGGGTATCTTTACTTTCAGGTGTCTGGGAGCCAGGTATCGGATTTCATTTCTTGATATCTGCTGTATTTATGGATTTAGTGTGGAGCCCACACGTTGCGGTATAGCTCTTGAGTGGGAAAGACAGGAAGCGCAGCATTTTTGGGACCATTTTGGTAATAGACCATATGACTCGAGGACCACGAAGCTATTCAGGTAAGGCATCCAGTGCTGCCATATGTCATACGCATCATGGGATACACTCTCTTGTGCAAAGATGAAGCGAACAAGATGCGCAAGAATGAGTTGGAGGTACTTTTCATTGGGCTGAGAGAGCTGTTTGGTGATTCTGATTTGAGAGATCCTACCAGAGGTCTTAACTTAGGAACTGTGTTTGCTCATCACTTATGCTCATTGACGAAGAAGGCATTAGAAGGGAAGAGCACTGAGACAGTAGGGAGTTTGCTTACTCCTATCTTTCAGCACTATAGGATCCCTTTGCAGGGTATGGAGCGTGATGATAAGGAGGTATTTATGGATTTGACCCACCTACAGAGTGCTACTTGGCTGAAGGAGAGACGCAAATGGGTTTACTATGACACACACGCTAGGAAGCGTGGTGTAGATCTTCCTGCTGCTGATCTGACCAGGATTGATACATTGGCTGCTTTGAGTTTCCAGCCTCCTACGAACGATCAGCGCAGTGTACCTACGATGGCCCATCCGCTGGGAGAGCCTTCTACACGGCCTTCGTCTTCCTCTGCGCCTGCGCCCGAGCCTGCTGCTGCTACATTTGACATTGGTCCTTACCTATCTCCTTCGGTACCAGTGAGTGAGATGACTCAGGGCGAGTGGAGATTGCGTCAGGTGATAGGTTCAGAGTTTTAACCCTATACTAAACTGCAAGTGCACAGCAATATCAATGTAGTATATAGGGTATCGAAATCCACAGAGACTCCGGTATTCAATAGCTCAAGAACAGGGATTTAACTAGGAAGAAAGGAATGTAACTGAATTAAAAGCGGTGCGAGAAAGTAAATCAGTAGCAGAGATTAACGGTTGTGAAAGCAAGTAATTAAAAGCGCTAAGTCTAGGGCGTTCTCAGGAAATCAGACAAGCAGACAGTTCATTCAGCAAGGATCTAATTAAGCACAGTTCTAGAACTCAAAACACAGATATAGAATTAACCAAATTCCTTTGCGATAATTCTCTAAGTCTAAGTGCAGCAAACCAAACTTTCGTTTGCGAGAACTAACAGATTAAACTAGCATTAATTCCAGGTTTGATATGTTCACAATTATCCTAAACCAAACTTCCGTTTGCGAATAGTTTAATTGCCCAATTTAATTAGTTCAGATTCCTAAACCCCACTTCCGTGACGTATTTAGCAACCTAAGATCTAGATTCTAATTGATCAGGTTAGAACTAGCTTTAAGCACAATTAAATTGAAGAACAGATATAGTTTGAATCCTTAACTGAAATTGAACAAGTCTAGCAAGTCATGAAATCCTATGTGAGAAACCCTAAACCTAACAAGGAATCTACTCAGACATGATTGATGAAAACATAATCATAGAAATAATAGATTGCATAAAAGATAAAAGATTAAAGGGGTTCGAAATCTTCTCCAAATACAGATGATGTAACAGGTTCAGATCAGCCTCAAAAGCTCTAAAAATCCTCTGCTCTTAATTATGAATGTGTATCTAATAAAAACAACTAAAACTTGATTATATAGGTATAATCTCGGCCATGGGCTTCTTTGTAAATATCAGGAACTTCTGGATCAAAGTGCAATATCTTGATTCTTCTAAACCGCCGAGTTTTGGCCCATCTCGCTGGTGCATCGACCGTTGCAGGTGTGCAACGATCGACACCTTTCTCTGTTTCGGACAGTGAACTCTATCTCTCGGCCAAACACTCCAAAAATCTCCAAAATGCTCCATTATCTCCAATTTAGCTCCAAACCTGATTATACCTGTAAAAGACTCTAAAAGAACACAAAAGACACTAAAAACACAACTATATCATGGCATAAAACCAGTAAAAACCATGATATATCAACTCCCCCACACTTAGCCTTTGCTTGCCCTCAAGCAAAACATAGAACTAAAGCTTGGTGAAGAGGTTTGAAAACTCTTCAGAAACTCATTTCATCCTAGAAGCTACAATACTCAGATTCCCCTTAGTAAACCACTGAAAGAATCAATCACAGGATATCAAGACCATAATGTACTTCCACCACACTTAGCAACTGTCCTAGGTAAACTCCACAATCACATTCAAGCATTCAAATTCTCCCTACTGACTTCTGCAAGTATTTAAGTGCGGTCTCACCTAAGGAGTATCGATCAAAGGGCACATGGATTCTTACCTTATCAGCTCTAGACCACCATACTATCTTTCTCTAGTCCCTTTCTTCTCTTTCCCTTCTTTAACAACTGATTTTTCCCCATTGGGTATCATTTTATTTTTTTTTATCAGTGTTCTTTCCGTTATGGGGTGTACTTTGGACACATTCCATGGATCACATGAGAGAAAATAGTGTTTGCTACCCTTCCCATGACCACTTCGGAGTTACTAACTCATCCTCAGTTTATTATCTTTTTTTTTACTTTATAGAAGGGGAGAAGGGAACTAAATAGGATAGGTTGACAGGCTGTGTCAGAACTAACAAGGGAATCCGACACAAAGTATACCAAGCCCTTAGGTGAGAAATCTAAGTCAGTATTAAATTGAAGTCAGTAAAAGGATCCTCTGATACCTGAAGTGATGTGGGTGTTCCCAGTAGGTTGATCTGTGATGGGGTTTTCTAATAGTCATAGATAGATCCTGCAACTTCATCCCAATGGTTACTTAAGTTCCTGCAAGTCTTGTAAATCTTCTCAGAAAATCATAGCTTCTTACTTAAAAAATTTTGACTCAATAAAACAATTTTTTTTTTGAAAAACGGACTGACTCTTAAGAAAACAGAAAACAAAGGTCAGTAGCACCTCCCCCACACTTAAGACACACTGTCCCCAGTAGTGTCCAGCGAAGGATCGGTAAAAAGAGAGAAAAATTGTTAAAGTTCTGTTGAGTTATGTCGGGTTACCTCTGTCGCTCATGCATCGATCGTTGCACTAAGTGCATCGACCGATACTTGGCGATTTTCGTGTATGGTCGATCGTTGCTCAGGAGCGCAACGATCGCTGCAATGCGATTCCTTTCGTGTTGTGACGATCGACACAGAAGTGCGTCGATCGTTGCACTGCGATTTATCCGAGACCTGCAAACATAACTCACCAAAAACAAAAACAAACGTAAAATCCTAAAAAAACACCAAATATTAAGTAGAAAAACACCAGTACCTAATGGTGGGTTGCCTCCCACCCAGCGCTTGTTTAAGGTCAATAGCTTGACCGGACGGAAAGAGATCGGACTCATGGCGATTTCAACAGATACTTTGAGTGTCTCTGTGAATGTTGAAGGAATGTTTAGTTGATCCTGATTCAATTCTCTGATTCATATCATCCTAAACATGCTGATCTAGGTTCTTCTCGAATAGAAACAATTGATGATCTCACCTTTTACCTGTTAATTGCAGCGGAAAGAGATAGAACAGGTCAGAGATCAGAGAAACACCGAGAGATGAATCCTCCAAAGGCTCACACACGCGATCACAGAAAACGGCTGCTAGACCACTAGGGGAACTCGGCGCAGAGGGAGAGAGAGTTTCGGCTAGGGTTTTTGGTTCTGAACCCGAGTTTTATTTATAAAACTTGTCCGGTTCCGTTTGGGCCATTTGGCCCAAACACCAATTAACTCGACGGCATTCGCGCACTGTGTCGATCGACACCCCTTGTGTATCGATCGACACACAGTGGCTAGACCGTTTTATTCTCTCTAAGTACAGTAAATGCCTAGCACTTTTACCGTACTTCTGCTAAACCGTTCCTACACATTTTCCTGTTAGCTTAGGCGTGTGACCCATATGGGATCATATAATAAAGGCAATAAGTCCAAGACTTATAGATCATGAGCGGACTCTAGCAAGCCATCATGACCCCCAGTATTATATGACTTATGTCTGATCATTGACATACTCTTACTTTATAGAGACAGTACCGAGATTACTGGACACAATTCCAACAATCTCCCACTTGTACTGGAATCTCTGTATTCATAATCCTTTTGTCACAATATCTCGATTAGTCATAAGGCAAGATTGGTGTCATCCTTATAAAGCCTAATCTTGTTCATCGGACTCTGATTCGATACTGACAATCCAAACGACTCGGGACAGTCCGTTTGAGCATGGCCATGCATTTTCCAGTATTCAAATCTCCGATTGGCCTAGAGATATTCACTCCATTTATATTTGAGGGACAAATTCCGTCTTGTTCCATCACTGTAAACTACTCATTTCATAATGTACCCAAACAAGGTCCTTATAACTATCGCAGAACGATAGCGTTAGACAATGATCAAAGTGCATCAGTCCATGTGCAATCACATGCATGCGAACTCAGGTCTAAGGACTATACTCTATAGTCGTAGTAAGAATCTCTTATGACACAGATATAAATATCCTGAAGAGTTCTTATAAGCGGGTCTTGTCCGGTCGTATGTTCCCAACATACACCTATGTATTGACTTTGATGCCGCGCATCTATGACACACTGAGACTTTGTCATAAGTCACATACCAATCCAGTCTCTCACGGTTGTTGGTGTTCCAATTTCAACAACCTTCGACTAGGGACATGATGATTTAATCCATCTCTCAAATATAGGGTCTCATGATCAAGCTAAATGACTTTGATGACTCAAGATCAAGTCACTTACTTCGATGACCTATAAAATGGTTTATATCACTTTGGAACGATTATTTCATCACAGTTAAAATAATCTTGAAATAATAATTTCATTAAACATAAGAATGTTTTACAAGAACATATTAAATAACTAAATAAAAGCCCTCAAACTCCCACTCAAATTTAGATTACATTTCAATGTCTCTAATGCCTACAGCTTCAGTCAGAAACTCGAGCTTAGGCCTTGGGAGTGGCTTTGTCAACGGATCAGCGACGTTATCATCTGTCTGAACTCGGCTGATCTTGACTTCCTTTCTATTAATTATGTCACGTATCAAGTGAAATCTTCTTAGAACATGCTTGGATTTCTGGTGTGATCTTGGTTCCTTTGCCTGAGCTATAGCACCATTGTTGTCACAAAATAGTGCCAGAGGCTCAGCCGCATCTGGTATCACACCTAGTTCAATAATGAACTTTCGTATCCAAACAGCTTCCTTCGCTGCTTCTGAGGCGGCGATATATTCAGCTTCTGTAGTGGAATCAGCAACGGTGTCTTGCTTGGAGCTTCTCCAACTGATTGCACCGCCATTCAGACAAAAGATATAACCGGACTGTGACCGGAAATCATCTTGGTCTGTCTGGAAACTTGCGTCCGTGAATCCACTGACTTTAAGCACATCACTTCCGCCGTACACCAAGAACTTATCCTTAGTATGTCTTAGATACTTCAAGATATTCTTTACGGCAATCCAATGGTTTTCACCTGGATTTGACTGGTATCTACTCGTCATGCTCAATGCATAAGCAACATCAGGACGAGTACAGATCATGGCATACATGACAGATCCTATTGCAGATGCATAAGGAATATTCTTCATGCGCTCAAGCTCAGCAGCCGTCGTAGGGCTCTGATTCTTGCTTAGCGTTGTGCCATGTACCATTGGCGTGAAGCCCTTCTTGGAATCCTTCATGCTGAATCTTTGTAGGACTTTGTCAATGTATGAATCTTGACACAAGCCTATCAGCCTTCTAGATCTATCCCGGTAGATCCTGATTCCAAGAACGTATGCGGCTTCACCCATGTCTTTCATGGAAAAACAACTTCCAAGCCAGTCCTTTACGGACTTCAGCATTGGAACGTCGTTTCCGAGAAGCAGTATGTCATCGACATACAGAATAAGAAATACAATCTTGCTCCCACTAGATTTCTTATACACGCATTGTTCTTCTTCGTTTCTGATGAAGTCAAATTGCTTGATCGCTTCATCAAAACGAAGATTCCAGCTCCTCGATGCTTGCTTCAATCCATAAATGGATTTATGAAGCTTGCATACCTTCCCAGCATTCTTTGGATCTATGTAACCGTCAGGTTGCGTCATATACACATCCTCTTCCAGAATACCATTCAGGAAGGCGGTTTTCACGTCCATCTGCCAAATTTCATAATCATGAAAAGCTGCAGTTGCTAGTAGAATCCGAATAGATTTCATCATAGCCACTGGCGAATAGGTTTCATCGTAATCCACACCGTGAACTTGTCTGAAACCTTTTGCCACCAACCTGGCTTTATAAATCTGGACATTTCCATCCACGTCAATCTTCTTCTTGAAGATCCATTTGCACTCGATGGCTTTTACACCAGCGGGTAAGTCAACCAACGAAAACACTTGGTTGACCGACATGGAGTCCATTTCGGAATCAGTGGCCTTGCGCCACTTAGAGGAATCTGGGCCCATCATGGCTTGATTGAAGTTCGATGGTTCATCACCATCAATGATCAAAAGATCATGACAGTCAGTCACGAGGAATCCTTGATATCTCTCGGGTTCGTGACGGATCCTCCCGGATCTTCGAACTTCAGGTACTACAGGTTCAGGCTCTACAATTTCTTGTAGGTCCTCCTGCTGCTCTTCCTCATTAGGTTGAGCAGTATCCTGTTCATCTTGAATTTCTTCAAGCAGTACCTTACTCCCACTGTCTTTCTTAGAGAGAAACTCCCTCTCAAGAAAGTTACAATCCCGGGCAACAAAGATCTTGTTCTCGGAACGTAGATAGAAGTAATAAGCCTTGGTTTCCCGTGGATAACCAATGAAGTAGCATTTGTCAGATTTTGGTGTAAGCTTGTCTGAGATCAATCTCTTGACATAGGCTTCACAACCCCAAATTCTGAGATAAGACAGCACTGGAGCTTCTCCAGTCCATAATTCATATGGTGTCTTTGCTACTGCTTTCGATGGCGCTCTATTTAGAGTGAACACTGCTGTTAGCAGAGCATACCCCCAAAGGGATATTGGAAGGTCTGTGTGACTCATCATAGATCGAACCATATCCAATAAGGTCCGATTTCTCCTTTCAGACACACCATTCCATTGAGGTGTTCCAGGAGGAGTGAGTTGGGATACGATCCCACACTCTCTCAGATGATCACTGAATTCTTGGCTTAAGTATTCTCCTCCTCGGTCGGACCGAAGAGCCTTAATGCTTTTGCCAAGTTGGTTCTGTACTTCATTTTGGAATTCTCTGAACTTCTCAAAAGATTCAGACTTATGTTTCATTAAATAAACATATCCATACCTACTGAAATCATCAGTAAAGGTAATGAAGTACTGATAGTTTCCTCTTGCATTTGTGGACATTGGGCCACACACATCAGTGTGTATCAGGCCCAATACGTCACTGGCCCTCTCGTTAGGTTTATTAAAGGGGGCCCGTGTCATTTTGCCCATCATGCAGGATTCGCATTTCTCACATGACTCAAAGTCAAATGAGCCAAGAAGTCCATTCGAATGGAGCCTCTTGATGCGTTTCTCGCTGATGTGCCCTAAACGACAATGCCATAGAAACGTTCGGTTCTCCTCATTAGGTTTGAACCGTTTGGTATTAATGTTATAAATTGGCGCGGATTGATCGAGTATGTAAAGCCCATTCATAAGAGGGGCAGAACCATAGAACAAATTGTTGCGATTGAAGGAACATAATTTATTCTTAACTGAAAAATCATAACCTTCCAAATCCAACAAAGAAATTGAAATAATATTTCTGCTTATAGCAGGTACAAAATAACAATTATTGAGTTCTAAAATCAATCCCGAAGGTAAAGACAACAAGTAAGTGCCTACAGCTAGGGCTGGAACTTTCGCTCCATTCCCAACTCGTAGCTCCACTTGTCCTTGCTTCAGCCTTCTACTGTTGCTGAGTGCCTGCATATTAGTACAAATATGAGCCCCACAACCAGTATCCATAACCCATGAGGTATTATCAGAAGTAGTTGTATTAACTTCTATAACAAAAATACCTGTTGAAGAAGTCTCAAAAGTCTTCTTCTTCAATTCCTTTAGACCTTCCTGGAATTTCTTACATTCTCTCCTCCAATGCCCTGGTTCTTTACAGAACCTGCATATGTCAGTTGGCCCAGCCTTGGACTTGGGCTTGGGCTTTGGCGTGTCCTTGTCCGCGACTTGGACAGCCTTGGCCTTTCCCTTATCCTTAGCAGAGGATTTCTTAAATCCCTTTCCCTTCTGCACCATAAGCACATTGGGGTCCTTGGCGGTTTTCCTCAAATTGGGCTCCGCAGTCTTGAGCATTCCGTGAAGCTCAGGCAATGTCTTACTCAAGCCATGCATGTTAAAGTTCAGAATGAACTGATCATAGCTTGCAGGTAATGACTGCAGAATGATGTCGCAGGCAAGTTCCTGGCTGATTGGGCAGTCGAGTTTCTGAAGATGATCGAGATAACCCATCATCTTCAAGACATGAGGACTCACTGCCGCATTCGCAGCCAACTTGCAGTCCAAGAGGTTCTTAACTGTTTGAAACCTCTCAGTCCTAGCCTGCTCCTGAAAAAGCGATTTCAGGCTTGCCATTATCTCGATGGGTGACAATACACTCTCGAACTGTTTTTGCAGCTCAGGAGTCATTGTCACCAACATCAGGCAATAGGCATCATTTTCATCTGACGAATGCTTTTCCCAAGCATTATGCAGAGTCCTGTCGGCATTGGCAGGAGGCCTCTCGGGGAGAGGATCACGAAGGACATAATCCTTCTTCTCCTGCTTAAGGACTAGCCTCAAGTTCCTTGACCACGTCAGGAAGTTCGTTCCAGTCAGCTTCTCCTTTTCGAGAACAGACCGGATCGAGAATGTGTTTTGTGTGCTTGTAGTAGTCATAGCTGAAATATATAGATAAAAGGTTATTAGTTAAAATGTTCAATATGATTAATCTCGTATTAAATTTAATATGATTAATCACGCATTATATTCAATAACATAAGTTACCCTCAATAGAATATAATGATTCCAAGATCCACATATAACTAAGATCAAAGTGGGCCACTGGCCATCACCCAACCTTAGCTTATATCGGTAAGCCCTATGTCGGCTAATTATATCCGTGATATAACTCTTGGTTGTGAATCTGGGCCCGAGGCCCAATCCACTCTGATGTCTCAAGGCCCGGGACTCCCGATGGCCTAGTCAATAAAACCAGACTATACAGTCATGTAATCATTAATGTCTGGGACTCCCAATGACATTTATGAATCACAAACCGTCTTATCTACGCAAAAGCAGACACCCTCACACTGTAAGGCCATGAATACAATTGAATGGGCTTCGACAGCTGACATAGAATGGACAAGACATCCAACGCTTGATATTATTTGAGGTTCGTAGGTTTATTTAAAAATTCATTCCCAAAATAGAAGATTACTATTTCGGGAAACTTTCCATTTTTGGAAACCTACTATTTTGGAAACTTTCTAAAATTGGAAACTTTCTAACTTTAGAAATTTCTTAAAAATCCGAATCATGCAAATCTAGAAACTTCTATAAATTAAGAAACTTTCTAATTTCAAAATATCGGAAACTTTAATTTAAAATCGATTTATATTCTTTATAAAATAAATTTTAAATTAAATCTTAAGAAAGACTCAAATAATTGGCCCAATCGTTTTAACTTCTTGGCCCGAGACCGAAGAATTGGTCTATGTCCGAGACATAACCCGATCGTCCAATTAGATGACATAACCGGTCTGGTTCATTAAAATTGGTCTAACCAAAATTAATTACTACGACGACCACAATTGTCAACCGGTTATTTACTAAACCGGATTTTCTCAATTTATTTGGTCCAACCAAATCAAATTAGAAAATCCTGGTTTAGGCACTAAATCCAATAATTCTTTCGACATTGGATTTCTTGTCCCGGTTTAACCAGACTTAATAAAATTATTAAATCTGTTTATTAAACCAGGACGAATTAATTTTAATCAAAATATTAAACCGAGCCTTAAACCAACCATGTCGATCGATGAACCAACCGTGTCGATCGATCCATCAACCGCATCGGTCGATGCTCTCAGCATCGATCCTGCATCGATCGTGCATCGATCCTGTATCGATCGATGCTCTCACGCATGCACGGAACCGAGCCAAAACCCTAACCGTGTCGATCGATGCACAAACCGCATCGGTCGATGCACCTACATCGAACCTGCATCGATCCTGCATCGATCGATGCTTTCACGCGTTAACAGGGTTAGCCGATAGACTGTATCGACCGATCCATGCGATCGTATCGATCGATCCATGCGATCGCAGTCGACACTGACTTTTGAAAATCGCATTCTACCAAATCAATATAGCATGGTTTCTGCGATTTTAAGTGTGTTTAGGTTTCAATTCCTTGTTGCTTAAGTGATTTCTCTTATCAGTAGTTGATTCAAAACACTTTTAAACAAGAAAAACAATCCTAAACTTGAATCTAAACAAGAAAAACCAGAACCATTGGCTCTGATACCACTGAAGGAATGTTTAGTTGATCCTGATTCAATTCTCTGATTCATATCATCCTAAACATGCTGATCTAGGTTCTTCTCGAATAGAAACAATTGATGATCTCACCTTTTACCTGTTAATTGCAGCGGAAAGAGATAGAACAGCTCAGAGATCAGAGAAACACCGAGAGATGAATCCTCCAAAGGCTCACACACGCGATCACAGAAAACGGCTGCTAGACCACTAGGGGAACTCGGCGCAGAGGGAGAGAGAGTTTCGGCTAGGTTTTTTGGTTCTGAACCCGAGTTTTATTTATAAAACTTGTCCGGTTCCGTTTGGGCCATTTGGCCCAAACACCAATTAACTCGACGGCATTCGCGCACTGTGTCGATCGACACCCCTTGTGTATCGATCGACACACAGTGGCTAAACCGTTTTATTCTCTCTAAGTACAGTAAATGCCTAGCACTTTTACCGTACTTCTGCTAAACCGTTCCTACACATTTTCCTGTTAGCTTAGGCGTGTGACCCATATGGGATCATATAATAAAGGCAATAAGTCCAAGACTTATAGATCATGAGCGGACTCTAGCAAGCCATCATGACCCCCAGTATTATATGACTTATGTCTGATCATTGACATACTCTTACTTTATAGAGACAGTACCGAGATTACTGGACACAATTCCAACAAATGTCTCCTCATCCAAGGTGGCGTATAAGCATTCAGATCATGAGATCTTCCAAGGAACGAATGAGAAGGGTCAGGGTGGGAGTGTAGCTTCGGCGGGATTCTTTGTTTTCCTGCATTCAAAGTCAATGGATTAGGAGGTTTGAGCTTTGGTGATTTGGACCTTACCTTTGACGTATATCTGATGTCTGGAGCTTTCTGCTTATGAGCAGTTGCAGGTACTGAAGATGTTAGAGCAGGTTCAAGAGGAACCGCCATCTTCTTCTCTCCACTATCAGATACTGCAGTTCCATCAATCTGAACTTCTTCTTTCAGATGACCATCAGTGGAGACCACCTTCTTATCCATCACTTTTATGCAGTTAGCCACTTCTAGCTCTTGTCTGGAAGGTTTAGGAACCTTAGGATATGGCACTGGGGGCTTGTAGGCTCGTTTTGGCACTGTTGCAGGTTTCTGGTCATGTCTGCGTTCTGTGTCGATCGTTGCATGATGTGTGTCGATCGATGCAAGGCGATTCTGTTTCTCGAAAGAACTCAAAATTGCCGTCAGAATGGCGTGTCGATCGTCACTGAGGGGGTGTCGATCGGTGCATGTATCAGGCAGACAATATTAATCCAGAAAATCCGAGATTATGCTATCTTCTTCACCTAGCAACTCAATCTCATCCCTTATGTTCACAGCATTGATGTGCAGCTTCCGTTCAGCTCTCTTAGCTTCATTCTGCCTCTCTATGGCTACATCTCTTCGTTCAATTTTGATATCCAGCTCCTCCATATGCGTCCTCAAAGATTCAAACTTCTCATTCAAGTCTTCATACAAAGCATCCATCTTTGAGTTGAAGGACCTATCAATCTGTTGTTGTCTCTCAAGGTACTGCTCCATCATGATTTCCATTCCGCTCTCATGAGCTGTAGGTGCAGGCGGTACTTGGTAAGAAGAAAAACTACAACTTCTTGTAAAGGGTTTCTGAAAAGCAGATCCGTGACTATAGAATCCAGTTCCTTCAACGCAATGGTTAGCTTCTTGTGCATACTTTCCAAGTAGAAGACTATGCAGAGAGTCAACTTGGTTCTTCAACCCAGCTATCTGTGAACTGTCAATCCCTGAGCTGAAGATATCATTCCGACACATCGTCCTGATGATCTCTTAGTGTTCTTGGTGATTCAGCGAATTGTGTCGATCGATGCAAGAAGGGCTTCGATCGATGCAATGCGAAATCAGAGAAAACAGAAAAATAAATCAGCAAAAAACAAAAACGAAAAGAAAAATAAAAATCCTAGTAAAACCCTAAGCTCGAAGCTATCGAAGACTCAAAGAGTCCCCGGCAACGGCGCCAAAAACTTGATAGGTTCAGAGTTTTAACCATATACTAAACTGCAAGTGCACAACAATATCAATGTAGTATACAGGGTATCGAAATCCACAGAGACTCCGGTATTCAATAGCTCAAGAACAGGGATTTAACTAGGAAGATAGCAATGTAATTGAATTAAAAGCGGTGCGAGAAAGTAAATCAGTAGCAGAGATTAACGGTTGTGAAAGCAAGTAATTAAAAGCGCTAAGTCTAGGGCGTTCTCAGGAAATCAGACAAGTAGACAGTTCATTCAGCAAGGATCTAATTAAGCACAGTTCTAGAACTCAAAACACAGATATAGAATTAACCAAATTCCTTTGCGATAATTCTCTAAGTCTAAGTGCAGCAAACCAAAATTTCGTTTGCGAGAACTAACAGATTAAACTAGCATTAATTCCAGGTTTGATATGTTCACAATTATCCTAAACCAAACTTCCGTTTGCGAATAGTTTAATTGCCCAATTTAATTAGTTCAGATTCCTAAACCCCACTTCCGTGACGTATTTAGCAACCTAAGATCTAGATTCTAATTGATCAGGTTAGAACTAGCTTTAAGCACAATTAAATTGAAGAACAGATATAGTTTGAATCCTTAACTGAAATTGAACAAGTCTAGCAAGTCATGAAATCCTATGTGAGAAACCCTAAACCTAACAAGGAATCTACTCAGACATGATTGATGAAAACATAATCATAGAAATAATAGATTGCATAAAAGATAAAAGATTAAAGGGGTTCGAAATCTTCTCCAAATACAGATGATGTAACAGGTTCAGATCAGCCCCAAAAGCTCTAAAAATCCTCTGCTCTTAATTATGAATGTGCATCTAATAAAAAAACTAAAACTTGATTATATAGGTATAATCTCGGCCATGGGCTTCTTTGTAAATATCAGGAACTTCTGGATCAAAGTGCAATATCTTGATTCTTCTATAAACCGCCGAGTTTTGGCCCATCTCGCTGGTGCATCGACCGTTGCAGGTGTCCAACGATCGACACCTTTCTCTGTTTCGGACAGTGAACTCTATCTCTCGGCCGACACTCCAAAAATCTCCAAAATTCTCCATTATCTCCAATTTAGCTCCAAACCTGATTATACCTGTAAAAGACTCTAAAAGAACACAAAAGACACTAAAAACACAACTATATCATGGCACTCCAAAAACTTGATAGGCTCAGAGTTTTAACCCTATACTAAACTGCAAGTGCACAGCAATATCAATGTAGTATATAGGGTATCGAAATCCACAGAGACTCCGGTATTCAATAGCTCAAGAACAGGAATTTAACTAGGAAGAAAGCAATGTAATTGAATCAAAAGAAATGCAAGAAAGTAAATCAGTAGCAGAGATTAACGGTTGTGAAAGCAAGTAATTAAAAGCGCTAAGTCTAGGGCGTTCTCAGGAAATCAGACAAGCAGACAGTTCATTCAGCAAGGATCTAATTAAGCACAGTTCTAGAACTCAAAACACAGATATAGAATTAACCAAATTCCTTTGCGATAATTCTCTAAGTCTAAGTGCAGCAAACCAAACTTTCGTTTGCGAGAACTAACAGATTAAACTAGCATTAATTCCAGGTTTGATATGTTCACAATTATCCTAAACCAAACTTCCGTTTGCGAATAGTTTAATTGCCCAATTTAATTAGTTAAGATTCCTAAACCCCACTTCCGTGACGTATTTAGCAACCTAAGATCTAGATTCTAATTGATCAGGTTAGAACTAGCTTTAAGCACAATTAAATTGAAGAACAGATATAGTTATGAATCCTTAACTGAATTTGAACAAGTCTAGCAAGTCATGAAATCCTATGTGAGAAACCCTAAACCTAACAAGGAATCTACTCAGACATGATTGATGAAAACATAATCATAGAAATAATAGATTGCATAAAAGATAAAAGATTAAAGGGGTTCGAAATCTTCTCCAAATACAGATGATGTAACAGGTTCAGATCAGCCCCAAAAGCTCTAAAAATCCTCTGCTCTTAATTATGAATGTGTATCTAATAAAAACAACTAAAACTTGATTATATAGGTATAATCTCGGCCATGGGCTTCTTTGTAAATATCAGGAACTTCTGGATCAAAGTGCAATATCTTGATTCTTCTAAACCGCCGAGTTTTGGCCCATCTCGCTGGTGCATCGACCGTTGCAGGTGTGCAACGATCGACACCTTTCTCTGTTTCAGACAGTGAACTCTATCTCTCGGCCAAACACTCCAAAAATATCCAAAATGCTCCATTATCTCCAATTTAGCTCCAAACCTGATTATACCTGTAAAAGACTCTAAAAGAACACAAAAGACACTAAAAACACAACTATATCATGGCATAAAACCAGTAAAAACCATGATATATCAACTCCCCCACACTTAGCCTCTGCTTGCCCTCAAGCAAAACATAGAACTAAAGCTTGGTGAAGAGGTTTGAAAACTCTTCAGAAACTCATTTCATCCTAGAAGCTACAATACTCAGATTCCCCTTAGTAAACCACTGAAAGAATCAATCACAGGATATCAAGACCATAATGTACTTCCCCCACACTTAGCAACTGTCCTAGGTAAACTCCACAATCACATTCAAGCATTCAAATTCTCCCTACTGACTTCTGCAAGTATTTAAGTGCGGTCTCACCTAAGGAGTATCGATCAAAGGGCACATGGATTCTTACCTTATCAGCTCTAGACCACCATACTATCTTTCTCTAGTCCCTTTCTTCTCTTTCCCTTCTTTAACAACTGATTTTTCCCCATTGGGTATCATTTTATTTTTTTTTATCAGTGTTCTTCCCGTTATGGGGTGTACTTTGGACACATTCCATGGATCACATGAGAGAAAATAGTGTTTGCTACCCTTCCCATGACCACTTCGGAGTTACTAACTCATCCTCAGTTTATTATCTTTTTTTTTACTTTATAGAAGGGGAGAAGGGAACTAAATAGGATAGGTTGACAGGCTGTGTCAGAACTAACAAGGGAATCCGACACAAAGTATACCAAGCCCTTAGGTGAGAAATCTAAGTCAGTATTAAATTGAAGTCAGTAAAAGGATCCTCTGATACCTGAAGTGATGTGGGTGTTCCCAGTAGGTTGATCTGTGATGGGGTTTTCTAATAGTCATAGATAGATCCTGCAACTTAAGTGCCTTGCATTGACCTAATGATTACTTTCGCCCCGTCCGTAGATCTTGTTTCTATCCAACGGTCAAGGATGGGCGCGTGGGTCGAACTGACCAGCTTGCTGGCGTGTCGGTAGCCGTAGCGTGTACTTATTAAGAGAGTATTATCTCCCACCGTGTATCTGGTCGCTTACTAACGGCTGAGATTCGAAGGTCACGAAGAGTCTTTTCGGGCTCGATCTTTTGCTGATGTGACCTAGCTGTCGCGCGTTCAAAGCCGTCGAACTTAAATTAACGGTTAAGATAAGGAGAAAGTGAGAAGTCCCAAGCGCCTCGATCTTCTCGTAATTATTGGAATCGCACGGTTGAGATTTTTCACGACTCCCACTACAGATATTCTCTCATATTGTCGAGGGTTACTTATTTTCTTCTCACTTTTACTTCGTGTTTCTTTCTTGCTCTGGTTTTTCCTTTCGTCATCGTAAAAGTTCTTCCCTTAAAACCATTAGCTTTCTTTAGTCTGATACACCACTTTCCATGGCGACGGGTGCTACTACAAGCATGGCGGCGGGATCGTTTGGCCCACATCCGCCGTCTGCCCTAACTGTGAACCATATTGAACGGTTGCGGAGTATATGCCGGATTCCACCGGAGGTGGAGATAGTGATTCCGTCGCCCACAATGTCACCGGAGACTGCGGTGGAAGGCTACTGTTGTGCCTCATACACTTATTTCGAGAAGTGCGGGATTTTCTTCCCTATTCCCCGCTTAATCTCTTTGGTACTAGCCCAGCTCCAATTAGCATTCCACCAGATGACGCTCAATTTTTTCCGGCACGTCATCGGACTTGGAGTCAGAGCCGCAGAAGAGGGAATCGAGTTCGGGCCCGAGGAACTTATGAGAGTCTGCTCGGTGAAGAATAATACTCGCTTCCCGGGGACGTACTATCTCTCGCCTCGTTTTGGGCGGATCCTCAACGACGTTCCGACGAAGGATGTATGGAAGGACCGATACTTCTTCTTCAGAGTAACTCATCATTCGGTCGGCGATTTCGACTACTCGTTCATTCCATCTCGGTGGACGTACAGTGTTGGAAAGACCCAAGTGTTAGTGCTTGATTCTTTTCGGCTCTCGGATCGTCCCCTATTTGTTTTGTTTTTTTATTTACCGAGGCTCCCGAATCGCTCGCTATGAACCTGATCACGGAGGCTCTGATAGCCCAGCTGAGAGGGGGTGCTGTTAATTGGGGCAGCTTCACAAATGAGCGCGTGCAGGCCGCTCTGCGGATCAACCCTGAGCGGGCTCCGATGGATCATCCGCAGGTTCCTCGGCACCCGGTGCTTCCTTCCGAACCCTCCCGGGCTCCCCCGGTTCAAGCTTCTCAGCCTCCGCTCCGTATTACCGAGCGGACAAGAGAGAGTGAGTCGTCTGGTTGCGGGTTTGTTTTTTTATCGTCATTTGATTTGTCTGACTCCTTTCTTTTTTTTTATATCTATATAGCTCGACCTCTTCCAGCTCGACTACTAACACCCCTCTTAGCGAGACATTGTCTCGCAGGGTGAGCAGTCGCCGGAACGGGAAAGACCCGGTCGAACTGGTCGATAAGATGGAGGCGGGAAACCTTAGTAATGCCATTCTCTTTGCCCTTTCCCGGGCCCCTCCTTCTCCTTCAGCTTGTCCCACTCCTCCCGCTCGGACCTTGCTTCCTCCGGAAACGGGGCTAGAGGAAACGGATGCGGGGGTTGCGAGCGCATCTCCTCCTTTGTTCGATCGGGAGGTGGTTGTGCCTCTGCCCGAGGTGATCGTTTCATACGACCCTCGGCCGGACAGCTCCGGGGGGCGGACTATGGAAGTCGAGGAGGGTCTCTTCCTCCCTCTCCGAAGCGTCATAAGATAGACGTGGGAGGGAGTCCGAGAGAGTCGGATCAGGAAGAGCGTTCGGTTGCTGACGACCCAAAATGTGCGGTCCGTCTACTGAGGCGCTTAAGGCCCGCGGGCACTCAACTCCCAGTTATCGAAGAGATGATTCTCGGTAGCCCGTAGAAGCTGTGAATACGTATGCGGCTCGGTCTGAGAACGAGGTGTTGGATGCTCAGACTTACGAGCTCGAGTCTGCTCATTAGGCTGCTAGCCAAATGAACGTCGAACTCCAGGAAGCTTTGGCTAGGGAGGAGCGATTGAAGAAAAGGGTCGCGGACCATGCTGTTGCGGAGGCCAGGATTGCGCGCCTCGAGAGGAGGGAAGAGGAGCTGTCTTGTCAGCTTAGCGCCGCCGAGGCTCGAATTCGAGCTGTCGAGGAATCGAGCCGGGTCGAGCTTCGTAGGGCTCGAAAAGAGCTCATTGACCAGTATCTGGTGATTCTGGCCAGGGTTAAGGAGAAAGCTGAGAAGAGGAAGATCGAGACCAGTGCCGAGATTCGTCTTCAAGAAACTTTGGCCAACATCAAACTTATTGCTGAGATCGCGGCTGGAGAGGTGGATATGACCCAGGAGGTGCTCAAGTTGGCCGAGAAGAAGCGGCTTGCCACGGCGGAGATGGAGGGCGCAGCAGTCTCAATTTTAGCATTGGCAAGCTTGTCTTGCCGGCAGTTTCGGAGGATTCCGTGACTATGGCAGATCCTCCGCTCGTTCCTCCGACTGAGACCGATCCGAGGATGCTTGACGAGGTTGAATCTCGGCCGAGAAGGGAGGCAGGTGACGAGGCGGAGGTCCAGGCCAGAGACTCCTCTTTTGCTGCGTTTTGAGTGACTCATCGTTGTTGTTGCCCGAGGGGGCTTTTAATTTCTTTTCCAGACTTTTGTTGCCCAAGGGGGATTTTTTTTGTCTTTGGTGTTGCCCTTAGTGGGCTTATGTTCGAACCTGAGGACGTTAAGTCCTTGTTTTATTCGTGAATTGCTTTTCAATCTTTCATGCCTTAGCATAGATTTTACTGTTTTAATGCCTTAGCATAAAGTTTGGCCGTCGTGGCAGTTCGAACTTCTTCAGAGAGGTCGAATAACTTGGATCGAATTGCCTTAGGGAATTCTCAATGAACTTTTAGTTCGAACGAACTCGGGTTCGACACCTATCCTCAAATATGTTCGGGGTTCGACTTTCTCACGATGTAGAGTTCGAGCTTGGCATTCAATGAAGATTTCTAAGTATATGATAAATCGAAATAGACTTGCAACGATTTATTTTGAGTGTGTGCGGAGGTCGTTTTGTGCGAGCAGCTGTCTCGTTTTATCAATCTTGATGTAGACTCGACCTCGTTTGTTTTTGCTTAAAGGGGAGGGGGTAGCCCCCCAATTCTTCTAATGTGTATAAGGTTGGAAGAATTTTAGGTTTTTGAGAGATCATTTCAGATCGTTTGCTTTAGGACGATCATTTCAGTTCGTTCGATGTAGAGAGACCGTTTCAGGTCGCTTTATTTTGGGGCAATCATTTCAGTTCGCACGATTTGGAGAGACCGTTTCAGGTCGCTTAGGTTTGAAGGGATAATTTCATATCACTTAGGTTTGAAGAGATAATTTCATATCGCTTGATTTTAGGGGAGGCCATTTCAGGTCGCTCGGAAAGGATAACTTAATATCGTTTGCTTCTGAAGAGATAATTTCATATCATTTTAATTTTTGAAGAGATAATTTCATATCACTTTGCAAAATGCAGTGGCGAAGTATCTCGCAACGACTCTGACTTTTTCGACAGAAAGAGACATTGATCGTGGGACTTAATTTAATTTCACAAGGATAAGCTAGTACGACTTCGTTTGAAGTTGTCGAGCTCGATAAGAGCTTTGTGTTGGGGGGGGGGGGGGGGCGGCTGCGCTCGAGGTTGAGCTGCCTACGTACCCTTTTAAGGGGATAAAGCCATTTCGTAGTTCGATTAGGTTGCGTACTTTAGTGAAAGTACTTTTTGAGGTTGATGATGTTCCAGGGTCGTAGTTCAGGTTTCTGGGTTTCCACCGACTTGAGTCGGTAGACCCCATCCTTCACAACATCAGTGACCTGGTAAGGACCTTCCCACTTTTCTCCTAACTTTCCAGCGTGTTCTTCCTTTTTATGGTCGAACACTTTCCGTAAGACGAACTCCCCTACTTGAAACCTTCGAGTTTTAATTCTGGAATCGTAGTAGAAAGCTGTGGCTTGTTAGTAGTTATGGATTCAAGCTAGTGCGAGATTTCTCCTTTCGTCGACGAGATCAAGCGCGTCCGTTATCATCTTGTTGTTAATTTCCTCTTGACGTGGGCATTCTTCTGAATTCAAGCTAGTGTGTTTCAAGTGTGGGGGAGGTAGCTACTGACGCACGCTTTCTGTTTTCTTAGAGTCACTCCAAAATTGGTTTTATCGAGTCAAAACAGTTTAAGTAGGGAACAATGAATTTTTGAGAAGTTAACAACACTTGCAGGAACTTAAGTAACCATTGGGATGAGCTTGCAAGATCAATCTAAGATTATTAGAAAACCCAATGCAGATCAGCCTACTGAGAACACCCATATTAATTCAGGTATTCAGAGGATCCTTTACTGACTTCGCCCTTAATTTTGACTTAATTTTCTCACCTAAGGGCTTGGTATACCTTGAGTCGGATTCCTCTGTTAGTTCTGACACAGCTTGTAAACCTGTCCAAGTAAGGTTCCCTTCTCCCCTTCCTTAAAGTAAAAAAAAAAAGAAAAAGAATAATAAACTGAGGATGAGCTAGCAGCTCCGAAGTGGTCGCGGGAGTGGTAGAGACCCCTATTACCTCATGTGCATCCATGGAATGTGTCCAAAGTACACCCCATAACGGGAAGAGCACTGATAAAAAAAATGATACCCAATGGAAAAAATCAGTTGCTAAGGAAGGGAAAAGAGAAGAAAGGAACCAGAAAAAGATAGTATGGTGGTCTAGAGTTAACAGAGTAAGAATCCACGTGCCCTTTGATCGATAATCCTTAGGTGAGACCGCACTTAATAGCTTATAGAAGTCAGTAGGGTGAATTTGAATGCTTTGGATTGATTGTGGAGTTTACTCAGGACAGTTGCTAAGTGTGGGGGAAGTATATGTTGGTCTTGAGGTCTTGCAGGTGAATCTTTCGGTGGCTTACTAAGGGGGATCTCAGTGTTGTTGCTTCTAAGATGAAAAGAGTTTCTGAAAGTTTTCAAACCTCTTCACCATATTCTAGTTCTCTGTTTTGCTTGAGGGCAAGCAAAGGCTAAGTGTGGGGGAGTTGATATACCATGGATTTTAGGATTTTTAACCATAGTATATGTCTTATTTATCGAGTCTTTTATTATGTTTTGGAGTCTTTTAGGTATGTTTACATGTCTAAGTACGTCTGGAGCGGATTTGGAGATTATGGCGCATTCTGGAGCATTTTGGAGCATTTACCCGAGAGGAAGAGTTCACTGTCCAAAACAGATATTTGCATCGATCGACACATCTCGTGCATCGATCGACACACATGCGAATCAGACTTATTCTCGGCGGTTTAATGAAGAGTTTTGAAATTTCACTTTGGCCCATAAGTTTCTCATAATTACAAAGAAGCCCCAGCCGTGATTAGACCATTATATTAGGGTTTTTAAGCCATTGTTTAGGCGACGTTTTACATACGCTTTACTTACGCTTTCATACTTTGAGCATAGAGATTTTAGAGCTTTTGGGGCTGATCTGAACCTGTATTGCTTCCTGCTTTTGGAGAAGATTTTGAACCCCTTTTATTCTTTACTCTCTGTTTATGCAATTTATTCATTCACTGATTTGTGTTTCATTGATCATGTCTGAGTAGATTCATAGTTAGGTTTAGGGATTCTCGTTAGGGTTTTCATGATTTGTTAGATTAATTTATCAGTTTAGGATTCATAACTTATTTGTTCTTCAACCTGAATTGTGCTTAATACTAGTTTCTAACCTGATCACTTAGAATCTAGACTTTAGGTTATTAAATTGACACGAAAGTGTAATTTAGAATATGATCTATTTAGGTTGAGCAATTGAATTATCTGCAAAGAAATTTGGTTTAATTGAATTGTGAACAAATCAAACTTGCACTTAAGGCTAGTTTAATCTGTTAGGAATTGCAAAGAAATTTGGGTTTTTGCTATTAGACTTAGAGAATTCTCGCAACGAAAGTTGGTTAATTCTATATCTGTGTTTGAGTTCTAGAACCGAACTTAATTTGATCCTGACTGATAGTTAATTTACTTGTCTGATTTCCTGAGAACTCCCTAGACTTGACGCTTTTAGTACTTGCTTACAAAACCACTCTCGCTATTGATTTACTTTCTTCTTTGCTATTTAGTTTCTCATTAATTCACCTAGCTTAACTTGACGTTCTATAATATATCGTAAGGTCTAGAGTCTCTGTGGATTTCGATACCCTATATACTACTGTCACGTCTGTGCACTTGCAGTGTAGATCTAGGGATTAAAACTCTGATCGTATCACAAGACGACTTCATCGGAAAAATACGCCAAAGATTCCACAACCCCCCCCTCCCCACTCTTTCTATATACCTCTTATACGTTTAAGTGGTGGTCTCACCCTTTTATGGAAAGATGGCATTGTGATAGATGTTCTTGTAGTCTCAGCTAACATTATTGATACTAAGATTAGCTTCAAAGGCATCTCATCTTTTGTCTCATTTATCTATGGAGCTCCCACAGTGAAAAATCGAGCTGATTGGAACTCAATCACTAGTTTGGGAGAAAATTGGGATTCACCTTGGCTTCTTACATATGATTTCAACGAGATTTTGTATAATTTCAAAAAAGTCAGCGGTCCACCAAGACTAGAGGGATCTTTCTCTACTTTCTGATTCTTTATATCCCATAACGGACTATAAGATTTGTGTCACTCTGGTGATCAACTCTCTTGGAGGGAAACAAGTTATGATCATTTCATACGAGCTATACTAGATAGAGTTACGATCAACTGTGCATGGTCTTAAAGTTTCCCGATGGGGCTTTGTCGTTACCTCAGGTTTGAGGGCTCCGATCACATACCGATAATGACATTTCAATAACAAATGGATTAAGAAGAGAGGCATCTTTAGGGTCAACCGAACCCTTACCGAAAATGAGGAAGTGGCGGCTTTAGCTGATCAGGCTTGGCTTGACTCTGTGATTGAGAAACTTAATAAGTGTCACAGAGACATAATTGCTTGGTCTAAGGAGCAGAACATAAAGAACAATTTGGTTATACATGCCACACAAGAAGCCTTGGACGCAGCCCTATCTTCCCCAGATCCGGACCATCTACGGACTTATGACCTTACCTATAAGCTAAGGATGTGGCGTATAAAGAGGAAGAACAATTTTGAAGACAACGCAGCATGATCCAGTGGTTGAAAAATGGAGATAGGAATAACAGCTTCTTTCATGCTATCACAACAGGTAGAAGACTTCGGAATACTCTATCGGTGATGGAAGATATCAATGGAATTGAAGTCTTTGAGGAAGAGAAAATATATGAGGTCATCTCTAACTACGTTAGCTCCATCTTTGCAAGTAACAACAACTCAGATTTCATCCTTGTTGATGGCCTTATCTCGAGGAAAGTTACACCCAACATGAATGCTTTGCTCTGCGAGATTCATCATGACTTGGAGATCAATTAATCATTTCTTTCTATTAATGAGGATAAAACACCAGTTCATGATGGCTTCTCATCTCGTTTTTATTAGGCCTATTGGCATCTTATAGGGTCTGATGTGTGTAGAGATATCTGTGGTTTCTTCACCTCGAGTTTTCTTCAGCCTTCGCAAAATGAGACCCACATCCGTCTCATCTTTAAAGTCTCATCACCGAGGACAGTAGCGGATTACCGCCCGATAGCGCTATGTACCACACACACTACAAGATTATTTCTAAGATCTTGACACGCAGACTCAAACCCCTTCTCCCGGTTTTAGTCTCTAAAATCAGACTGTGTTTGTATCAGGGAGGGCCCTTTTAGACGACGTTCTTATCACCCATGAGACCTTTCAATTCTTCCGCACATCTGAAGCTAATAAGTATTGCTCTATGGCGGTGAAAACCGGCATGATCAAAGCCTATGACATGATTAAATGGGGATTTATTAGAGCGGTTTTTCTAATATGGTATTTGCAGAGCTAAGGATCTCTTGGATCATGGCATGTGTTGATTCGGTATCTTACTCTCTTTTTTATTATTGGTTATCCTATGGGTAGAGTTGTGCCATCTCGTGGAATCAGACAAGTAGACCCCATTTCCATGTATCTTTTCATCTTGTGTACAGAAGTTCTCTCAGCCCTTTGCTCTAAAGCCCCAGTACAAGGCTCTTTGATGGGTATTAGGGTGGTGTGTAGCTGCCCTTCGATAAACCACCTCTTGTTTGTCAATGACACTATGTTAATTGGAAAATCTAATGCTAGCTCATTATCCGCTCTTAAGGTAATCCTTGACAGCTATGAAGAGGTATCGGGCAGAAGATAAATATATCCAAGTCCTCCATTACTTTCTCAGCTAAAACTCCTATGGATGTTAAAGCACGTGTAAAGGCAACCCTTGGTATCGAAAATGAAGGCGGGGTGGAAAAGTACTTGGGCCTCCCGAAAAACTTTGGTAGGAGGAGAGAGATATTTTGCAGCTATCTTGGATAAGATCCGACAGAAATCTCTCAGTTATGCGTCTAGGTTTGTTAGGAGTGGGAAAGCAAGTTCTTCTTAAAGTCGTGCTTACACTACAAAAAAAAAGGGCATTGATAGCACTTGACGATAGCACGGTTTTACAAACTGCTATAAAAGATTAAATTTTGATTTTGATTTCTAATAATAGCATTTAAATAACGCTATGATAGGGAATCAGTAAGCGGGAAATGAAAATCACTTAATCCGCCAATACTTAGCCGAAAATTAGAATAAGCGCCAAAGACTTTGGATTTTTCCCTCTTTTCCCTCATCCTCTCATTAAAAACCTTTGTTAAAAAAAAAATCAATTCATTCAGATCCAGGAAAAAAAAAACTCATCTCCCTCGTCTCTTAGGTTTTCGTCTCCTACTATGAACACGATTCTTTCTCCTCGTATTTGGTTCTCTCATCTTCCTCCGTTTGTACACCAAACCTCCGCCGTCAGCCTTCTCCTCCTCTGCTTCTTTTTCCGACCTCTCATTCACTTGAGGAGAGGTTTCTTTTCTCAATCCTCCACACTCCCTTAGATCCCCAAATCTCAAATCCCTATCTATTTTAATGATTCGTGGGTATTTGCTATTTCAATCGGATAGTGGGTTAAAGATGAATACTGAGTCGTTGTTTTAATGATTTTTGTGTTCAGAACGTGGTGGTGGTGGGTACAGTGGGGGACGTGGTGCTTCTGGAGGAGGCAGAGGTTTCGTCGATGGTGGTGGACGACTGATTTTGTCTGATTATGGAGAGATTACAGCGAATCTTCGGCGCCTGTGGCGGTTTGGGTCACGCATCGCCTGATTCTCCGACCCTCGATACATCGGAGCAGGTTTACATCTCTTCTCTCGCCCTCCTCAAGATGCTCAAGCACGGTAATCATCCATCCCTCAGCTCCAATTTACTTTCCTCGCGCTTAGGGTTTCTGATTTGTTTCGCCTATGTGATTCCCTCTGGAACTCTAGGGTTTCTAAGATTATGATCTGTTTGTTATTAGATTTAAAGCCATGTGGATTGAGTAGAGATTTGAAGGTTGATTGATTTTGAGATGGTGCTACTGATATTGCAGGTAGAGCTGGAGTTCCTATGGAAGTCATGGGATTGATGCTTGGAGAGTTCGTGGATGAGTACACTGTTAGAGTTGTGGATGTTTTTGCGATGCCTCAGAGTGGTACTGGTGTTAGCGTGGAAGCTGTGGATCATGTTTTCCAGACTAATATGCTTGACATGTTTAAACAGACTGGACGGTAAATTTCATTCTTCTCTACATAATCTATGTACACTTAGTGGCTCGATATTATGTTCTGTTTTCGATCTTTATTCATCTTGTATCGTATTTCAGACTTGAAATGGTGGTGGGTTGGTATCATTCACATCCTGGATTTGGTTGCTGGCTTTCTGGAGTTGATATTAATACTCAACAGGTGTGTAGTGTTTACTCTGTTGATAGTTGATCTATTGTATGAACATTTTTAATGCATTCAATAGTTTGTCGGTTCTTTTTCTTCCATTATGTATCAATGGCTCATACACTATAGAATGTTACTCCTTGTGTCCTATACCTTGTTGTGATGGGTTTTCATTATAGACTTTGTATATTAGACTCACCTATCTATATAGTTTGGATTGGACTATGTATGTTCATTGTTGAACATTTGTGTTTTTTTGTAGAGTTTTGAAGCTTTAAACCAGTGAGCTGTAGCAGTGGTGGTTGATCCGATTCAAAGTGTGAAGGGCAAAGTGGTGATTGATGCGTTCCGCTCGATAAATCCGCAAACCATTATGCTTGGACAAGAACCTCGTCAAACAACGTCGAACCTTGGTCACCTGAACAAACCATCGATCCAGGTAATGGATTATATAGTGAAACGTTGTTTTCCTCCTCTCTTTTTTCCTTGAGTTGAAACAAAATCAAAGGATGTCTCTGATACTTGTGGATACTCCCAGCCTTCATTTTCTCAGCCATCAGTATTTTTTGAATCATCTTGCAACTCATACCTCTTTTTTTACACTCAGTCTTTTTTCCTTCTAAAACCAACGATGCTGATATAATAGTATAAGTGATGTTTGTTTTTGTTTGTTGGAACAAGAAGAGATGGATACACATAATTTTCATACCAAGGATGGAAGAGATCAAGTGGGAAGCAAAAGTGTTTGAGAAACAATGGAACAATGATATGAATATGTTGAGAATTTGTAGATTTCTTTGTATTTGTAATGTAATATTACTTTTATGTAACTTTTAATAATTTATAAAATATGTTTTTAATCAAATATAAAATTCAAATTAAAATTATTTAATAGTGTATAAAAAAATTCAAAACAATTGAATAATAGTACTTAAAAATACATAGCACGAATATAAAGCTATAATAAAATATATTACGATACATATAATGGGCTATAGTACGTCTAGTAATAGCAAGAAGAAAATAGCACTATCATAGATAAACGATATAATAGCACGAAAGAAAAGCTATGGTATGGGGGGGTCTATTATAGTTTCCGCTGTGAGAGCTTTTGTGGAAACGCTATCTATTACATACCATAGCTTGTATCGTGTGCTATGAATGTTGATTTTTCTTGTAGTGTTAATGCAATGCACGCCTATGTTATGTCGTGTTTCAAGCTGCCTTGGTCTATATGTAATAAAATTCAGTCATTAATCACTCGGTTCTGGTGGGATGCTAATCCGGAGAAGCGCAAGATGTGTCGTGTGGCTTGGTCTACTCTCTCCCTACTTAATTATGCTGGTGGCTCAGGTTGTACTTGGAAAATTTTGCCGGACAACACCTTTCATGGACTGTACTATACCTTCTTTAGCCTCTCATGGCTGGGGCAGCGTATTGGAAGGTCGTGATGTACTTCGCAAAGGTCTTTGTTGGTCTGTGGGTAACGGTGAGAGCATACGGATATGGAATGACCCTTGGTTGCAGCCTCTCTCCCACCCAACTTCGTATGGCCCGATCTTATCGCATATGTCGGGCATGAATGTTAGTGATCTTCTCTGCCATGTTTTGAATGTGTGGAATGTGGAGAAGATCCGGCTGTACTTTCCTTAGTATGAAGGCATCATAAGAAGAATCATTACTAGCTCTTCCCCGCTTAATGACTCTTTGATTTGGCTACCTGAGAAATCAAGGAACTATACCACTAGATCGGGTTATGGTTTGAGTATCACATACCATATTCAGTCTGCTCCTTTGGACTTTCCTTGGTTGAAGAAAATTTGGAATCTCAAGACCAGTCTGAAGATCAAGGATTTCCTATGGAAAATCATCAAGAAAGCAGTCCTTGTTAGTGGAATTCTCGCGATCTGTGGTGTCCTACCTTTTTCTTATAAACGATGCAATATGAGAGAGGATGATATACATGCCTTTTTCTATGTGTTCTTCCAGGTCAGATATGGGACTCGGCCCCGATTTTCCCACGTCCTGATCCTAAGATATCCTCGGTTCAGGTCTTGCTTTGTCGCGTTTGTGACTCATCTCACACTTTACGTCTGGTTGGCTTATCTATTCCATTATGGCCATGGCTCTTGTGGGCTGTATGGAAAGCTCGTAACCTCCTCACCTTTCAAGAACGACGACTTGAAGCTCAAGATGTAGTTCGGAATGCAGTTCTCGCTGCTAAGGAATTGAAAGATGCACACGCGTTATCTTCCTCGCACATGATGTCTTCTTGTGCTTCTTCATTTTCTCCTTTGCATGGCAATATCAGTCTCCCGCTCAGACCAGACACCTTACATGCCCATGTCGTTGCTGCCTGGGATTCTGCTTCAGGTACTTGCGGTATTAGAGGCGTCTTAAACTACACTAATGGAGTCTATTTCTCGGACATCTCAGTCTCACGGTCCTTTGTTTCATCTGTGCTCATACCAGAAGCGCTAGCTATTCGTTCAGTTGTTATGACAACTTCAGCTGCTAACGTACATTCCCTCATTGTTTTTTCGGACTCTCAAACTATGTTCACACTGTTGAGATCCAAGGAGATTAGAGGGGAGTTAGTCAGCATCCTATCCGACATCTTCTTTTTCAGTAACTCGTTTGAGTTCACTGACTTTGTCTTTATTTCTCGTCTTTGTAACATAGCGGCTGATTATGTGGTTAAATCAGCCTTAGCTCTTGCTTTATCATCTCCCTTTATGATTGGAGTGTAAACATTCACTTCTTTAGTAATGAATGGTTGTTTGTTCAAAAAAAAAAAACGACACTGTCAAATAGATTTGTAATAACAAAATGGACGTTGTAGCACTCATGTTAGTGTTTTTTTTTTTTGTCGGCAAACTCTTCATTTATTTAAACTAACATTTCACATATGTTATATTTTACAACATAGTTTTGTTTGCAAAGTCTTGCATGTTTAGCTTGTTGATCCTCTTTGGATACAACCATCCAGGCTACATGTTGATATGTAAAATGATGTTTGCATGTTATCCTTAAAATGTTATGGATGATGATGTTGATATTGTGTGGAACCAAGCTTTCTTGGTGGTTTCAGGGAATGTAAATATGTATAAAGGATTTGAGAGTCACCCATAAATGTGATATTGTTGTTGAAGTTGAATTTGGCCATCTCTTGTACTACTAGTTTCAAAACCATTGCCTCACCTTCTAACGGTGTGCGAGTTTGTGGTATTGCAGCTGATCCTTGGAGGATAAGATGTCCTTCTTTATTGTACAGTCTCCACGCAACACGTGCAAATGATTTAGTAGGAATCCAAGACGCATCAGCGAAGCATTCGTAGTCAAATTGCATTTGAAGAGTGTTTGTTCGAGTTTGTGCTCTTATAGTGGATGGTTGTTGGTAAAGAATGCAATCAACATTTGCCTCTTGTGTTGTGGACCTTTTCTATATTTCCATTTCATTGAGTGCTTGAGAAATGATATGTATAATGTTTTGCTGTTTATTGTTATAGATCAAAATATATCTAGCTTTCCAGATATTCTATTTTAAGAAAGGCAGAAGCGAGTAGTGACCTTTCTTTGAAATCATTTGTGCTAGAAATCTCTTTAAATTTTCTATTAGACTTTGAAAAAGCATGGTTTCACCTGAGATCATAAGTGTTGGTGCGAGGCTCCAGGTTTCATGTGACATTCGACATTTGAACAGTAAATAATTTATTGTTTCTTCTTGTTCTCCATATATGATGTGTCTACTTTCAAGCCTCGGCATTTTACTTGTGAAGCAACAAAAAAACCGTTATGTACTAATCGCCACCAAAACATCTTAATTTTTGACACCATGTTATTTTAAACTCTATTTTTTTTAACACTGTTTTTTTTTTAACTGTGCATTCATCAATCAGAGCAAGATTGAACACTATGTTAGTTTAAACTTTAAATTAGTTATCGATTCATTTATAATAACACTTGATAATACAAAACTTTAGCTATTGTAACTCATATTAATAATATTGAGTTTCTGCTCCCAAAAAATTGGGTAAATAACGTGTCAATGAATTATCTTTGTGTAAAAATTAAATCAGGTCGTTTTTTAAAAATCACATTATGAACATGTTACAATTTACAAGCCAACAAATAAATATGTAAATCATATTACTTCTTCTTTTTTTTTTTTTTGCTAAAATTGATATTTACATATTAATCTCTCAATAGTCAAAATTACGACTTTACGAGGATGATCGTTTCTATTTGGCAATGGTAAAGGCAACTCCAATCCAAACATCAAATTTGGTGTTTTGATATACTTTTTTTTCATCTCCTACCACAACACCAAATTTCACACTAAAAAAATATTTTATAATATTATATTATTAAATTCTAGATTCTTTTATTTTTTAATAATTTAATAAATACTAATTGTTCTTGTAGTCATTAATTTAAAATTTACAATCGGTTAAGATAAAAAAAAAATTAGTGCATAAATTAAAATAACAGAAAGTGCAAGAGTGGAGATTTTGACCCGAGGAGCACCGACAAACCAATACGAAATACGCGGAGAAGATTTTCAAAACCAATATCATAAATTTCAATATCAAATATTTCGTTATTAAGAAAATCAAACTCCAAGAAATCAAGTTGAAAGACAATAACTTCAAGATATAGATCCAAGATCACCAAGTGAGCAACAAGATTTTAGCTACTACTACTAGATTTACTTATCGGATGCGAAAATGGTTTTCCCGAATATAATTAAATTATTGTGTGTTTGGTTTTAATTATGTAACTTTTATGTACGTTTGGTTTTAATTATGTAATTTTATATATGTTTTATTTTAATTATATAATTTTTATTTGTATTTGGTTTTAATTATGTAATTTTTTATGTGTTTGGTTTTAATTATGTAATTTTATGTGTGTTTTTTAATTATGTAATTTTTATATGTTTTGGTTTTAATTATGTAATTTTATGTTTAAAGTATTTTAATTGATTTTATAATTAATTTAATCTTATATTTTTAAATAGAAAAAATAAATTTGCCGTCTCATTTGTCAAATTTGTTGATTTAGAGTTCCATTGGACATTTGCATAAGACAGATTAATTAATTTCCCGTCACCGCATGATAGCAATACCTCATTTTTACATCATGTATAAAATATATATGAATTAAAGAACATTTTATCGCCAAACTAAAGAAACATTTATTTACTCTAGTTAAGGACAAAAGGAATAAAAGACTGATGATAACAATACGAAGAGAGCAGATAATGGAGAGACTTTTTGTTCTGCTTTTTTCGATCTGCCATGATTGATTCTATTCTCGAGACTAAGCTTACTTACTAATACTATACTTAATTTTAAAGAGAAAGTAACTTTACTTCTTAAACATTAATAATTGAACTTTCTCTGCATTTGATTATCACATAATGATTAACCTAACAAAATTATTAAAAAAGGTATATGTAGATATTTAGCTTCTTGTACCCTACAAGGATCCTATCTTTGCTTGCAACATGATAAACGATTTTTTTTTTTGAGAACTTGATAAACGATGTTGTTGGTGAGACCAATACAACCAAATGATGTTGTCGGTACAAAATATATGGTGCGAACGTTTAAACATACTCCCTCTATTTTATATCGTAAATTGTTTTGACTAAAAATTCGAAATTTAAAGAAAAAAATAATTCTTTTAAAAGTAATATTAAATATATAAATAAAATATAATTTAATCTATCATAAAAATTCTGAAGAATTTGACTGATTTTGCATTAAAATATGAAAACAACTTATATTTTAAAATAAAAAAATAATAGTAAAACTACTTATATAAAAAACAAAAGAAGTACTCCCTCTGTTTCACAAAGATACAATTTTTAGAGTTTTCACATATATTAAGAAAACAATTAATACTTAATCATAAATGCATCAATTTTTGTTACTCTACAGTTTCCAATATCTCTAAACCAATAGTAATTTAATAAATTTAATTATTTTTTAAAAAAATTTTGAAAATATCATCATTAATTAATAAAGTGTGCATAGAAAAGCTAAAAAATATATCTTTGTGAAACAATTTTTTTTTTTAAAACATACATCTTTATGAAACGGAGGGAGTATTAGTTTAAATATATGATTTTTTTTAGAACACAAATGTTTCCAGTACTAATATGATTAAACGGATCTATAATATAATTAGGCTCAGTTAGGCAGAGCTGAATTTTGATTTAGGTTCTTGTGGAATTTCTTCAAACCGACAATAATCTTTTGTGTTAAATAGCCAAAAACAAAGTCTTGAGACACTCTCCCGTGTGTTAAGTTACACTCTTTTACATTTCAGTTGTCGATATACAAAACATCGTCTTTCGATAAGTTCATTTTCCCATTCTTCCTCCGCCCTCCTCTCCTTTGAGCTCCATCCGATTCTCCTCTCTGTTAAAAACATATCTGAATCAGAATGAAAACCGAGAGATGATGAAAGAAAGAAAGAAAGAAGACAAACCTTCCTCAAGACAAAAGAGAGGTATAGATATGCAGCATCCCATTCATCAGCTGATAATGTGCCTGAACAATAAATTGGTCAAGAAAATAGTTATGTTTCTAGAATCAAAACGGGTGATATGAAGCGAAAATTCGAACAAAAACTTACTCTGATCTTGGTTACCATCACCCAAAGCACCAAGCCTTCTCATGAGTTCTACAAACTCTGGTTTTTTCATATACTCATGTACAAACTCGTGTGAGTTCTTCACAAATACCAACTCTAAATCATACTGTTCAAAAGTTCATGGGACAATGTCAACCTCAATGATACATGATGACAATCCAGTTTTTATGGATAGAAGGTAAATATTTACCTCTTCGGCTAAAGACTTGAAGATGTTGAAGGGCACAATCCATTCAGGGCAATCAACAGCATCCTATCATAAAAGTTCCCATGTTACATCTACTTTATAAACTCAAGAAACTTGTATGAAAAATTTAGTACCTCGAGATGAAATACATATTCGATACCAAAGGGGCTGCTAGATTTGAACCTCTGAACCATAAATGAGAATCATCATTAGAACTGGAAAAGAGAAAACTGTCCACCAAACAAAAGGAAAGTAAGAAAAGAAGTATCACCTTTTGGGAATACTCTTCACCAAAACGAATCCAGTATACACTATTACCAATCTCCAAACCTTCAGCTGTGTATTCAGTATAGACAAAGAACCCTAGTTTAGTTTGTCACAAAACAGATCTCCATGTTTATAAGATCAGTGTGAAGCCGCAAAGCACAACTCAATGTTTGTAAGATCAAAAGATCAAATTCTAAGCAAAGAAGAAAACAAAATAAGAACCTTCTCGGAGTTTTTTTATAATAACATTGGCATCTGGCATTGTTCCTATAAAGATGCCTCCAGGACGAAGAAGAGCTGAGACATTTGCCAAAGCTCGTCGTGCACGTGCCTCAGTAGTCCATGAGTAATGCATAGCAAACTACAATTAGACAATGACTTGGCGAATTTAGTATCTTTAACTGCATCATTGACCTCATTCCACCAAACGCTACTGGCATAAAACAAACTTTAATATATTGAATCAGTCGGACTAACTAAGTTGGAACAACCTAGTTACAAAGTCGAAGTAGACTCCCGTGACCAGTGCAACCAAACATGTTATTGTGAAGCGGATAGGTAAATGAAACATAAAAAAACCTGGCAACTGCAGATATCAAAAGGGGCATCATCTTCAAGAATCTTGTCTAGTTCTACCTGTAATCATTGAAACGAAATTCCACTATTCAGATTGACAAATGAGTTCGCTATTACATCTGCATCTGATAGTTTCATGTCAAGAATTTGTGTCTTAAACGAGATTCCTAAAACTATTCGAGGAGCTTTTCTCATTATACCTCAAAACAATCCCCACATAATAAACGGGACGGAAAGCTGAACTTCTTACGACGTTGGTGATGGTCTGCGTCACCATTATAACGCGTGCGACAATCTTCAATCTGTCAATGAAATAACATAAAAGCATTTCACATATGTAGACATCCAGAAAACGCAACAAAAAAGGGGATACAGATATTCAGCCACTTACCGACCCTTCAGCTATATCAATTCCAACATAGTACCCGATCCTTGCCTTGTCCCACTTGATCAAATCACCACCCTGTTAGATATAAACGCAATACATTGTACACAGTTTCGAGAAACAACAAGTCGCATCAACAATAAGATTGTTTTGAGACAAGAACCTTCCCACAGGCAAGGTCTAGAACAGCATCGTCAGGACGAGCATAAAGCTGGATCAACACACTTTTAATCTGTTTGCAAGAACAATGAAACCGATATATCATAATACAACAAGTCTCCTGGAGAAAAGATGGTAAGAGTCACCAACCCAGTTGTTAAGTTTTTTCAAATGAATGATGGGACTAGCTTCTCTCTCTTCCAAAGTTTGGTTTGTTCTTCGACTGTAATGATCAGCAACTTTCCGGGCAAAATCCTTTGTGGTCTCATCATCATGAAACTGAGAGTCACCTGATGCCAAACCAAAAAAAGAATCTAACATTAAGCTTTACAATTATTAAGCAATAAAAATCCAAAGTAAAACTTGAACTAAAACCGAAACAAGACAGCAACACACAAACCACAAACAAGTAATCTCTTACAAAAACTACACTATCAGAAAAATAAACGAATGAAAGCTTGATAGACCCAAATTATAAAGAATCATACTTTTTCCATAAAAACCGAATCATACTATGAAAGGCGTTCTTTTATCGAATTGTAGAGAATGAAGAAGTAGAGAGGGGAATGAAACCTTCAGGGTTGGATTTGAATCTGGATGAAGGAGGAGGAGTAGAGCTGGAAGGAGATTGGGAGAATCCTCTTTTCATAACAATTAAAGTAAGCAAAGCCCGTTCCTTCCTTTACGAAGGTTTAATTGCAGCTTGTAGGAGCTGGCTTGATGCTTCTCCAATGATAAGAAACCAAACAAAGAAGACGAAGCAGAAGGAGAGAGATTGAATCTTCAAGCTTCGATTCGATTACTTTACTTTCTTTCACAAAAGCAAAATTAAGAGAAACTTAGACCCAAAAAAAAAAAGTTTACTTGCGGCTGCGGCTTGTTTCGTGACGATCTTCGTTCTGATTCTGAAGCTGATGTCATAAAAAGGTGTTTTTGGGCGGACAAAAAAAACACAGCAAAACTCGATTCCACTGGGGATCGAACCCAGAATCTCTGGTTTCGTAGACCAGCGCCTTATCCATTGGGCCATGGAACCAGATGACTATTCCTTCACAAAAGATTTTATATATCCAACTAACTTCTTTTTTGTAAACTATATGATATCCAATTAGTTAAAAAATATATTTCTCTCTCTAGCTAACGTCTCTCTGTAAATCGCTTCTTCCTTCTTCTCTGATCATCATCTTTCAGAAGAAAAGTTGATTTACAGAGTTAGGGGTTTTTTTTCTGATTTTGTTCCAGCTTCGTCTCGTTCTATATATCTGAGCAAAATCTTTTTTCCCCATCTTCGTTTTGTTTGTGGGGTTCGATGGGTGATTGAAGTTGTTCACCGCTTTTCAATTTCCTTTGGGCCCAATAAATTCCGATCTAGTTCTCACTAGTTTCGGCTTTGTTTTTGGTTTCTCTCTGCCGGAGCTCGATTGCTTGTTTCGAGCCTTTACGATTCTTCTTCCCGGAGTTTCTTCCCGACTCAGCGATCGTTTGTCTTCTCTAACTTTGCTTGGATTTTTCATTCTCTTGGATTAATATCTTTGCAGCCTCTCCACCTTGGTTTGGAATCAATAGTCCAGATTACTCGATTTGAGTCTGGACGGCGGCGAAGCCTCCTCGGCATGAGTTTTCCGGTGCGTTATCGAAGCTGTTCTTCTCCCCTAGGCGTTTCGTCTTTGTCGGCTGGTTTGGCGGAAGCTGGAATCGGCAGTTCGGGGTCTTTTTACAGAGAGCAGGCGGAGGCGACGGTTCTGCAATTTTTGGTGGCTTTTGACGATCGGCGTTCTATGCATGCCGGCGTCTCCCTCCTATCGACACGTGACTCTGTGTTCCTATCTTCTCTTATTGGGCCTCTTGAACTTCCATCGTGTATTTCTCTGTATGGGCTTTTAGGCTTCCATCACTTTTGGGCTTTTCTAATATGAAAAGATCGACTAAAAAAAAAAAATTTAGTTTACCCTTCAATCGACGCATTGTCGAAGGGATAACATGGCAATGACATAAATTTGATATATCTAAAAAGTGATGTTTTTTGGGGGGGGGGGGGGGGGGGTCAAAAAAGTGATGTTTTTAATTTCCTGAAATATCCCCTGGTGAATAAATGATGTAGCTCTCTCACTTGATCTCACACAAATTAATTTAGTAACAAATATATATTTTGTTTTTATTAAAAAGTTTTCTCTAAACCAATAGAAATTCAATATAATTTTTGAAGTTAACAATTTATAAACATTAACTAGCAAAAATTGCAAAGACAACCTATAATATTAATCTTTTTGAAATAATATTTTTTCTAAAACATCAAATATTAAAAATAAAAATAGAGCGAGTATATATTTGTGTTCGAACTAAATGTTCATAAAATAATGAATATATTACTATAAATTAAAGGTGTAAGTTTTATATATTTGAGGCGTTTTAAAATCTTAATATTTGATATTAATAGCACTAATATGGGGAAAAAAAATAAAGGTGAAATTTATCAAACACAAGAAACCAAAACCAGTTTAGACTACAAAACATTTTTTATCTCTAAGATCTGTGTGTCTAGTGTAGATTCTTGAATCTTTATTTCTTTAACACACATGCCTTCCTCTGTTACTCTCAGCTTCGTGCATCCCAAACATTGTATCATACAACGGCTTGTTCAACGTCTCCGGCAAGTAAAAGGCAAGCCCACCTCCCACTAACCCGCAAACGGCAAAAACACCAAACGGTAACCCCTCCCCTAAAACCACCACAAACGGCGCCAGAATCGCTCCCATTTGAGCCGCTTGAGTCGCGCAACCCAATGCAGCGTTCCTCACCACCGTCGGAAACAGCTCTGCTATATATATGAACAGCAAATTGTACGTTCCCGCCATTCCGAATATCCCCAAAACCCCTGAAACCATTCTAACCGTTTTCCACGGACCGACGCCTCCTACGATGAAACCGGTGATGCAGAATACGCAGCTGAACCACTGTGTCCCTATCGTTAACGGTTTCCTCCCGTACCGGTCTAGCAAAACCGCTGTTATGGCGAACGCTGGCATCTCCGTCACGGCGTTGAGGAAGACATTGAGGTAGAGATTGGTCTTGAGGTTGCCTACGTTGAGGCTTAATCCGTAGTATACAATCGAGACCGTGAAACTTATAGCAACAGCTAAGAGAAGTCGGATCCGCGTGAGAGGCGACTGTAAAACGTCTTTAAGCGATCCCTCGGCCGCAGTATTCCTCTGGCCGTTGTTGTTTTCCACCGCTTCTTCTACCTCATCATCTAGAACAAGAGTGACTCCAGCGGGAATGTGACGCCCGTTCGTTTTAGCGATCGAATGCATCAGCTCCATCGCCTCGTCTACTTTGCCTCTCACGAGGTACCATCTCGGGGACTCGGAGATAAACGGAAGGACGATGAGTAGGAACAAGAGAGACGGTAAAGACGACACTATAAAAAGCTCTCTCCACGACCTGAAAACGTAAGCAATGCCGGAGAGAAGCGCAATGCCGGTAGAGAAGAAGTAGAAAGTTGACATTCCGGCTACACCGCGTTTGCTAGGTCCTATCGGTTCTGTGGCAAGGACAAATGCGGTGAGACCAACACCACCGGTGCTGAAACCGGTCAAGAATCGGAGAACCACATAAGTCCAGTAGTTTGGGGAGAAAGCTGTCGCGATCCCAAAGATTGCATTGATGATGCAGACGACTGTTAGTGAGCCTTTTCTTCCTAGCTTTGAGTCCGAGAGATGTCCGAATACTCCCGCACCTGCACATAGTCAAGTTGGTACAATTTCATTAGGCCATGTGTTGTAACTAGAAAATTATCAGAACGTATACTATATTATAAAGGTAATAAGGTATATACTTTAACATAGGTTAAAAGACTTATTCAAATATTCGACAGTACATATATAGGGACCATAACTTATGTATGGTGTACAAAAGTGAAGTGCTTTTTGAGATATGTTGGGCCAATGTCTCACAATCTTTTTGATTGATATGAAAATAATATCTTCAATTCAACGTCATCCGTGTTTGATAAGTCTTAAGTGTATGCAAATGTAACTGGATATTCCTTCGGATATCCTATTCATTATATGATAGTATAATATATGTAGCAAATTTAGAGATTGGATAAAGCCAAAACCAAAGCCAAACTGTCTACGTTTAAGAGCTAATCCAAACATAGGTTAAAAAGAACAACTTTTGAGTTTTCTATAATTAAATCAATATCAATGAAGTCAAATTATATTGCTAATTTTGTTTTTTGTGCAACTAGACAAGCGTTGAAAGGTCGCATAATTATAGTTTAGACTTTAGATAAGCTTGTGGTCATATTTATTTCTAATACCAACGTGAATGTGTTAATCATCATGATTATCTACATATTTACTACTTAATAGTAAGAAAAATACTATGATAGAAAATTTTGAACAAACAATTTTAAGTTTTATTTTCTAATTTAAAGAAAAAGGAATTGCAGAAAGATGGATGAAATGATGTTGATGAGTATATTCTAAACAGGCGCACGCCATGCCACATAATGCTTGTGTGGTTCTAAGTTTTCAGATCAGTTCAACGAAATCATTGTCTTTAGTTACCGTGGAATTAAAGAGAAGAATTGTACCATGAATTTTATATCCATAAACAGCCAACAAGATATGGTATAATGTGAACCGATCAACTCATTTGTCAGTCACGCGTATACCATATATTATAAAACTACAACTCACTCTTTCGTCATTTTATATAGTTTTTGTTTTTTCGGACACCTTACCTTGCCTAGCCTATACAACTCAAATTCGTTCTTTTATCGGTAACTTCGGACCGCTAAATGACATAAAATCATAAAGCATTATTATCATCCAACATTTTTATTGGAAAAAATGGGATGTATATAAATCATAAAAGTGTCATGTATTGTGAACGACGCACGTGGTACGATCCTGAAGGATCCAGATTCCAGCCAACGTGCTCATCGAAATGCTTAAAAAGTTTTAAACTTTATCTTTTTGTTGGGTGATTTATCTTTTAAGCACAACTAATTAAGTCAATCTACATTAACTAGTCCTGTCAGATAAACATCGAAAGAACTATATCCGCTTAATTACGGGAAAAGAAAAAAAAAACTTACCGATCATACACCCGGTGAAGAAGAGGGCTTGAACAAGACCAATCTTATACTTATCGCCACAAATTAATCCCCACTCCGACACCGTGGAGCTTCCTTTACGTTCGGTCCATTCCCAAGAACCCGGATCCATATCGCAATACGAAGACCCGACTCGACAATCTGACCCGACGCACCTCCAGTCGGGTTCTTGATCGGCGAATATCATCACCATCGTGTGGAACGCTTCTAGTGCCCAGGCAAGACACGTCAGAACGAAGTGCTTCATCTGCCACCGACCAAACTCGCCGCAGTATCTTTGGAGCATATCGTCTATGCATAATCTCTCCGCTTCTCCCGCTGCTTTCGTCGCCGGAGTATTTAGCAGCGGTTGCCGGACGTTGTTCCCTTCCGGAGATTCCATATTCTATTAATTTCGAGTTTGTGCAGTGTATTTATTTTGGAGGCGCTGATTTGTTTGACGCAAAGAAGGAGAAGGCTTCTTTGTCGTATTTATATTAGAGCGGTTTGTGATAAATGAGTCCACCTTTGCTGGTTTTTATCGGTATAAAAAAAGAAAAAGAAAAATTATTTTACGTTAATGAGTTGTCCTTTCAAAAATTAGCATCACATTCTGTAATCTGTATGATTCCATACATAATTGCTCTATATTTGGTTAGTTATCTAAAGTTTAATCGTCAATTACATTACTAAAAATATTTTGAAATGTGTTTTGACAACATGATTTGCTGGAGCTCGAGCTCGTATCAGGGTAGTAAAGATAATTATAATACTTTTTCGCCATTCATATTCGAATCCTCCTTATTAACTAGCCGTACTTTAAATTTGAAATAAATTTATGAACGCATATCTTGATGCAAAATCTTGTTTGATTAGTCTTTGGATCTAATTTTTTTTTGAAATCTACAAAATTATCGAAAATGACTTGCTAAATTGATCAACTGTTGAACAAGAACCTTTAATTAATTTTTAATCATGAGTTTTGATTTTTAAATATTTTATAAAAATAAGGAATAACAAAACTATAACATAATAAACCAAAAATGTAATCGTTTTATAGATTTTAGAGTTCAAAATCGATACTTGATTTCTCTTTCTAAAAAAATTAACAAAATATAAATTAGATTTTTTTATACGAAATAAAATAAATATATATCGGAAATTATGTCAAAATCTTAAACTTTATTTGATATATATAATCCTAAATTCGAATAATTTGGATTTTATTTATTTTTTGAATTTGTTGAACATACTCTTTAAAGATATTAATTTATATGGGTTGATTGATTGAGATATGTAAGTTTTTTGCTGTGTCTTTAGATTTTATTACTTTGAGATTTTTGTTGTATATGTGAATTTTTTTTATTTACCTCATATATGCGGGTGTATTGCATCAAGTGTATCTTTTATAGTTTTCTTGCATTCTAGTATCATTTGAAAAGTATTTGCATTTGTATATCTTTTTGAGTTATTTGAGTGGGAGAAAAGACTAAAATGCCCTAAGTTAGTCTAACTACAACATACTAACCAAATTTACATATATTGTTTTTATTGATAATTTGCAACTAACCTCTCGCTTCTCTCTCTTCTACTTTCCTTCTCTTTCTTTCCGATCCTCTTCCCCCGCGAATTGATTTAGGTCATGGTTTCGTTGAGTCTCTTGTATGTCGGATGGATTCAAATTTTGTTATGATAACTCGTTTGGGATAGAAGATGGTCGCCAAAGGCATAAGCTTGGTTGTAAGTTCATGCTCCCGAGTCGGTGGTCCGGGAAAGCTTACGCCGTCGGTGTTGGATGTCGGCCACCTCCTGGAAGTGTCGCGTTTCCATTCTGATTTTCATAAACTTTGTAATCTGGATTAAGGCTTTTGTACTTATAGACACTTCTTTCTCAGGTGCCAAAAAATAAACAAAGGAAAAAGTGTAGGCGTCTATTCCGGCTTGCTAGTAATCGGATGATGGAGATTAGCTCCAGATTTTAAAGATGATCCAGACCAGATGCTACAATCCAGTGAATGGATAAACATCTAAATCAATGGAGCTATGGACATGACTTGCTTCGAGCCATGGAGAAGCGTTAAATTTTTGGGCGATAATTTCTATGGATAGATAATTTAATGGTCATTCTTATGATTTTGGGGCGATGGTTTTGTTCAGTTGGTAGATTGTTCGGTTATGGGTGAGAAAAGGTGGATTGTACACTAATTTGTGAAAAAGAAGTGTCTAGATGAAGCATGGATTGATCGTGTAGGGTTAGTATAATTTATACTAATCCGACATGAGGTTTAATGATTAAGGTAGACGTCAGGTTTTGCGACAACAAAGGAATTTGTTGTTTAGTTGGTTTATTTATCGAAGCGTACTACATGTGTTTCAATGGATAGCAAATTGGCCAGCAAAGATGAAAGTAAGGAGCGCAAAAACGAAAGTGTGGATAGAAGTAAGGGTGAAGCCGTACATACATTAAAATATTAGATAAAATAATAAACAAAAAACATTCATAGTCAGCACACACGACGATGTTTTGCTTGTTGATAGCCACAAGGTGGAGACCAGTCTACTTAGAGAAAGTAATTGGGATGATCCAAAAGAATGCTGAGGTTTCAATAGACCGGAAACAAGATTCACACATGTTGTCACCTTTGACTCTTTCATGGAGTATGTCTAGCCAATAACGATGAACCGCATAATGGCAAGTCGATATTCTTACTTTGTCGATAGCGTTTCTTTTCCCACGCAGGCAGTTGGATAGCTGGATAGGCCATCTTAATCTCGTGAGGTCTTTAACGTGCCTCCTAAGAGCACGAATAGCGCTTCGAGAGAGAATAAGAATGGCTGAGTCATTGTCCAAACACATGGAAGATGGAGCGCCAGATAATTTCGTAGCAGTAGACAGCTGGCTTGATACCACGAAAGACACTCTCTTGAGGCGTTGGAAGGTGTCTTCTCTTTCATCTGTATACATAAAATCAGAGATAGCCTTCAAAAACGATGCGGTTGGAATGTTGGCATGGAAACATGCATTCTCCAGTTTGATGAACCATATCCTATCGTGGTGAGTCTTGATTAGATCTATCTGGAATATCGTATCCATGTGGTCAGCGTCATCACAAAGTGTCTTGCAAACCGCTCTGATCTTGTAGTGTTCACAAATGTTTTCGCCGGCGTTCTTAGACAAAATTAATCTCCTTATTGTGGGTGGTAGATCGAGCAGATTGAGAGATGGAAGAAAAGCGTTATTAGGATTTTCTTGGCTCATCAATGGCAATGTTTTTTTTGAGTATTTGGATACAGTGTAACGGGTAGACATATGGGCTTATAAAGGAGAACCTCGTCGCAACATTTCATCTTCTAAGCACCTACATTAATTGCATGTAACGATATAACTCAAACCGATAAGAGGATCATCCATTGATGTATGTAAAAATATGGATGGAATAAAAGCAAGTAAATTTAGTGATATGCAGGTTATCAAGTTAAACACGTGTTAGTTTGTACAAATGAGATATTTAATATATGAATATATTAATAAATGAATATGTTAATGACGAATTAAATTAAAGTGTACATTTTTATTTGGGATTGGACTATCTGTATCCATCTGATATGAAACTTTGACAATGTGTTGATCGTAAATGATGAATAGTAATAGATGAGAGAATATATATATTTGTTTAGAGTTGTTAGTATGCATTGACTTTAAGTTTGGGTGTAGGAGGAAAATAAGAAATAATACCCAGTTTGGGTGTAAGAGTATAACTAATGTATATTGGAATATTCAAAAGAGGATAATGATGAGAGCATAGGAGTGAAAATGGTTTGCACCCTGCCCGATCAGTGATTTTACGGCATTGAGTGTACATTTTGGAAGTTGAAATTAATTAAGAAAGAAGGGGTGAGGATTGGGTGAGTCAGAATTAAATTATTGAGACGGTTGAATTGAGATGTTGATATAGCGAATGTGGGCCATGGCATGGATGGACATTATAAAGGATTTTGTTGTTTGAGTTGATTGGTTTATTGAAACGCAGCACATTGTGTGTTCGGTGGATAGCAGATTGGCCAACATAGACGAAAGTACGAGAACACAAAAATAATGGCAATGTGGATGGAATTAAGCGCGAGGCTAGACTTACATTAATGAAAAGAAAAATTGGTGAACTAAAAACATTCGTAAACATCATACACGACGGCGTGTAGGGTAGGGAATCAAGTTAGACAAGTGTTAATATTGTGTACAAATGAGGTATTTTATAAAATAATATGATAATAGAAGAATTAAATTACAATGTACATTTTGGTTTTAAGATGGAATGTTTGTATCCATTCGACCTGAAGCTGTGACATATGAGAATCGTATAAGTTTGATAGTTAAATGATGAGCTATATTTGTTGGAAATAAGATAATCTAGATGGTATGGATAGTGGTAATTTGGGGTGTTAAAAAATGCAGGTGGATAGAGGTTGGGTATTTTTTAACAACATATATAAGTGATTAAAACCAGTGTTAAAAAAAGCAAAAAATGATAGCAATGTACTTTCGATTCCATCCAAAACAATCTATTTTTTTTTTGAGAGAAAAGCATTTAAAAATGCTGTGGTAGAGTGCTGATCAAGTATCTGTATTTGTGGATAGTTTGATCATAAATTGGAACTGTAGCTATAGCATAGAAGGAAAAAAAAAACAAAATGTAAAGAAAGTCACAGTAGGGAGGTTTCAAAATTGGGATTGTTATTTTTTGTTTAATGGGTTGATATATCATGGTTTTTACCGGTTTTATGCCATGATATAATTGTGTTTTAGTGTTCTTTTGTGTTCTTTTAGAGTCTTTTACAGGTATAGTCAGGTTTGGAGCGGAATTGGAGATATTGGAGCATTTTGGGGATTTTTGGAGTGCTTGGCCGAGAGATTGAGCTCACTGTCCGATTTGAAATCATGCATCGATCGACACACCCTTGGTGTCGATCGACACACTAGCAAGATGGGCCTATTATGGCGGTTAATTGAAGAATGAAGATTTTGTACTTTGGCCCAGAAGTTTCCAGTATTTACAAAGAAGCCCAGCCGAGATTATGCCTATATAATTAGGATTTTGGTGTTTATTTTAGATACGCTTTCATACTTAGAGCTAAGAGATTTTTAGAGCTTTTGGGGCTGATCTATTCATGTACTTCATCTATTTTGGAGAAGATTTCGAACCCCTTTATCTATTTAATTTCTTATATGCAATCTATTAATTCTATGATTTCTGTTTCATTAATCATGTCTGAGTAGATTCATAGTTAGGTTTAGGGTTTCTCATTAAGGATTTGATGACTTGCTAGACTTGTTTAATTCAGTTAAGGATTCACATGATTAGAATGTTCTTCGATCTAAATTGAGTTTAATGCTAGTTCTAACCTGATCAATTAGAATCTAGATCTTAGGTTGCTAAATACGACACGAGAGTGTGGTTTAGAATCTGAACTATTTAGGTTGAGCAATTAAATTATTCGCAAAGATATTTGGCTTAGTTTAATTGTGAACATATCGAACTTGAAATTAATGCTGGTTTAATCTGTTAGTAATTGCAAAGAGATTTGGATTACTGCACTTAGACTTAGAGGATTTTCGCAAAGAGATTTGGTTAATTCTAATTCCGTGATTTGAGTTCTAGAACTGTGTTTAATTAGATCCTGACTGATTAACTTGTCTGCTTGTCTGATTTCCTGAGAATTCCCTAGACTTAACGCTTTTAGTTAATTGCTTTCACAACAATCTTGCTACTGATTTATTTTCTTGCCTTGCTTTTAATTCACTTCACATCTGCTTTCTTCTTAGTATTAATCTCTACGGTTCTTATTCTATCGAGACCAGAGTCTCTGTGGATTCGATACCCTATATACTACAATCACTTAACTGTGCACTTGCAGTAGAATAGGATTAAAACTTAGACCCTATCATGGATCTGTTTGACTTGACGAGTTTTGCATGTTCTCTTAATGATTTGACAAGTGCAGATAAAGTTGGCTTGAGCACTGTAAAAGCTGACAGTTAAGTAGGCGTTATGGTAATTATATTTAAAATTAGTGGGAGTGACATGTGATGTGAGATAACGTTGTTTCGTTTACGTAACCGGGTCTTTGAGAGTAAGGTTATATCGATAAATTTGCTACAGAACTAATAGGTCGTTAATAAAATGTAAAAATTAATAAAGACTTCTGGGAAATAGACTGAACTATTAGCTAGAGTATAGTTTAATAATGTGATTGTATAGATAGTATGGATAGTTAATAATGGTTTATGATAAACAATGCAAATCTTAAGTTTATAAATGGTCTTATTGTGGTGGATACGTGCTAACATGATTAATAGGTGATGCTGTCTATGTTGGATAGTGTGGCAATTGACAGTTTTGAAGGAGGATAATCTTAAAGCTCACTTCCCCCCAGACGAAAGAATAACAAATAATAAAACGTGTTTATCTGTTATGAGCATAATGATAGCTGGGAATTGTGAACTATGATTTGACAGCTTAACGGTTAAGAGTTCGTCATTTGTGAGGAACATGTTTTAAATATTTATTTCATTTGTTTTATATGTTTGGCATTTACAAAAAGTTATACTATTAGATAGTGGATAGGACAAAAGATATATTGATGGATACCAAATTACAGAGTGATAGTGTAAGATAAAACGATGAGGGAAAAACAAACTAAAAACGTAAATACTTGCGTTATTCGTTAGACCTTACAGTATTTCAATAATTAAACATATTTGGGAACATTATAATTAAATATGTAGTTTGAATTAAGCACCCAAAATACCGCCATTTTGGACTCCTCCGTCAACCAAACCGGAACCGTTTTGCATTGCCGCTTCGTGCCAACTGCCGGTGTTATCTACCGAACCGCCGGTTACTGGGGATTCGAAGATCTCAGGCCACTCGAGGAATTTCTGGAGAAATATTTGGAAAAAACACAAAGTCTCAATGGCCCAGAAACATTCGTTGCACATACTGTGACCTTTGACATCTTCGTGCATGATATCTAGCCAATAGCGATATACGGAACAACGGTATCTCCGTATTCTGTCTTCGTCAACTGCATCCTTGATCACCGACAGATCGAGGGAGATGCAGCCGATAGGCCAGGGACAACGCTCAAATTGCCTGACATGCCTCCGAAGAGACGTATAGTAGCACGAGAAAGTAAAGGAATGGCGGAACCTGTATCCAAGGCAGGATATATAGATCGACGGATGACTTCGTAGCAATAGATAGCAGGTTTGCATCCAACAACTGCGTATCGTTTGATCTGTTGGAAGGCTTCTGAACTTCCATATCTGTATTCTGTGTACATGAAATCTGAAATCGCTTTCAGAAACACAACAATTATGTTGTTGACGGCCAAACAGGTGTTGTACAATAAGGCGATGCATTCGCGGTTGTCTTTTGAAGAGGCATACTGGATAAGATTAATCTGAGCAAGAGTATCCACGTGATTCGTGTCATTTCAAAGGGTACTGCAGACGGGACAAACCCTAAAATGTTCCCGAAGGTTATCACCAGAATTCCTGGCAAGGATTGACCTCCTCAGATTAGGCGGAAGATCTACAGGATTGGGACCCGGGCGGTTTGGCCTAGATGATTCAACAACACGGGGCGTTATTCTTGTCATTTTGAGTGATGTGTATTGAGAGTGTGGACATGGAGTTAGGGTCGACATCTATTATTTATAGATGCGAAATGACGCAACATTTCGGTTTCGTAGAAAACTTTCGGTTTTGGTGTCTATATGGTATAGATGTAAATGGAGAGAAATTTTAGTAAATTAGGTAAACCGACGCCAAGATAGATAGTACTGCCCGTGATAGAGTAACGAACTTAAGAATGGATGGAAATGCTCTGGGGGATTTGTTGTCGGAAGATGGAAATTATTATATTTATGGATACTGCTAAAAAATCGGAGAATTAGTTATATGTATTCTATAAATATTTCGTGGACATGGAGGCTCCATCACGTAATCAAGATAGTAAGAGCTTGACGTCAATACAGTAGAGAGAGGTTGATACAAATATAAAGGATTGCGTAACTGAATGATGGATAGCCATATTCCTGAGTGAATATAGTGGGTTATTTGGATACAATATAAAAGACGCCTTATGGATAGTAATACCATACCAAAGCAACAAATAAGCATAAATAGTCATGCTTTAGGTGAATTGGTATCTAATCTGGCCGCTGAAGACTAGTACTACATTGGTTTCAAATCTGGCGACAGAACTTATATGTTAGATAATAAGAGTGTGAAAAATAGTATATGTGGAACGAAAATAACATAATGCCTATTATGGATAACGAGAAATGTATGAAAATTAAGATCCTAAATTGTCTTATTGGGGTGGATGCGTGATACCAGGATTAGTAGGTCATGTTGCCTGGTGGATAGTGTGGAAACCGATATATTTTGAAGGAGGAAAATCAGAAAACTAATTATGTGTTAGACTAAAAGAGAACGGTTATCCTGTTATGATGCATAATGATGGCCTGGGAACTGTGATTTGACTGCAAAGGGACTGGGGGTTCGATGTTTGTGACACATAGGGTTTGAAGATTACTTTTTTATTATATATGTTTTTTTTTGGAAAGCGATACATTAATACAATATGATGGATATGATGACATATATTTTGGTGGATACCGACAAAGATTGGTAGTTTATTCAAACATGGTTATGTAATAGAAATAATATTTGGGTCATAATATTTGGGACTCTAATATTTGTGATGCACAAATATATATATATATATATATATATATATATATATATATATATATATATATATATATATATATATATATATATATATATATATATATATATAAGCGCCCCAAACGCCACCGTTTTCACATCCTCCTCCACCCCAACCACCCAAACCGCCGCCGTCCTCATTGCCGCCTGGTGCCAACCGCCTTCGTTATTCGAATCGGCTTCGTAAATCTCAGGCCACTCGAGGAATGTCTGGGGAATGATTTGGAAGAAGCATAAAGTCTTTATAGCCCATAAACATTCATTGCACATACCATAACCTTTGACATCTTCGTGAATGAAATCTAGCCAATATCGATAAAGGGAGCAGTGTCATCTATGTATCCTTGTTCCGTCAATCTCATCCCTTATCACATCCACCAGATACATGGAGATTCCAATAGGCCAGGGACGCTTCTCGAACTATCTGAAGTGTATCCTTAGCGAACGTAGAGCAAAACGAGAGAGGAAAGGGATGTCGGAACCTGAATCCAAGGCGGGGGTGATAGATTGACGGATGACTTCATAGCAATACACAATAGGTTTTTATCCAGTGATTGCGCATCGTTTGATTTTTTCAAAACCTTCTGGTCTTCCATCATCTGTGTACATAAAGTCTGAGACCGCTTTCAGAAACACAGCGGTTATGTTGTTGGCGGCTAAGATTTATCTGAGTTATCTGGATAAGATTTATCTGAGTTAGAGTATCCGCATCGTCTCGAAGGGTCCGACAGACAGCTCGAACCCTGAAATGTTCCCGAAGGTTGTCACTGGCATTTTTGGCAAGGATTAACCTCCTAAGCTTGGGCGGCAGATCTAGAAGGTTGAGAACTAGCCGTTTAGGGGTAGATGATTCAGCAACACGGGGGAATGTTCTTTTCATTTTTAGGGGAGTGTATTGAGTCTGTGGACAGATATTTTGGGTCGACATTCAAGTGTTTAGAAATGCGAATCGACACAACGTTCCAGTTTCCTCCCACCGTTTCGGTTTATAACAAATAGATAGGTATATTGCCACAAATGAAGGTATGGTTGTAGATGAAAAAAAATAGTTGTAAAATCTTTAAATCATCAATAATGTATAGCAATGCACGACAGATCCTTGGACATGATAAAAACAATTATATTTAAGGACAATGCGTAAATCGGAAAATTATTTTAAGGTATTGTATACATAGTGATCATGGATACTGCACAAGTGATCAAGGTAGAAAAGAGGTCGACAACAATGTACTAGGAAAAGGTTGTACGAAATGGAGAGTATTTTGTAGTTAAAATGATGGATAGTTATAATTCTTAACGAAACTAGTGGGATATATGGATACAAAATATAAAGATAAACTTGTATAAAGTAATGTCCGGTATAGATTGAATTAACCGAAGGCAGCATAGCAGGCTTAAATATGAGTTGACGGTAAATATGATTTGACAGTAATATCGATATTTAATAAACCGTTCTAGAATAAACTCGAAAGTAATAATATCTCGCCTTGGAACTATAATATGTGATTTGACAGTTAAAATAATTTAAGTTTTTTTTTGTCTTGAACACACCATCATTAAGTAGAGGAGTAGGGACAATTTTCAAAATTGGTTGTCGTGTATTAAATTGATTAAATAAAACGTCTGAGTTAAAACTTAAATAGTAAGCAAATATTTTTTTGACCCGAAATGGGGGATAGAGAAGAGTAATATGGATAGTGGATACTAATACGGTGGATAGAAAAATACAATAGCAGTTGGTTTATATCCATACACCCTATTATTGATGGATATGATGAAAACTATGATAGTATTAGAAACCATTTGAATGCCCCTAACCTGCAAGTATGTCGTTTTGGTTATTTTCACCGTCCATTATCATCGCCGACGTCGACTTCGTTGTGTAGATTGAAACCAGTGTCAGCGTCACCGTCGCCCTGCACATTATCGGCGGGCACACCGCCAGTGTTGTGCGACGGATCTTCCCATTCAACTAACTCATTCCATATTGAAAAAATCCCCGGGATCATAACGAAGAACACCGCAGTCTCAATAGCCCAGAAACATAAATCTCACATACCTAGACCTTTTACATTTTCGTTGTCCAAGCTAAGCCAGTAACGATGGACGGTACTAGGGCATGTTGCGATTCTTTCTTCGTTGACAGAGTTGCAGATAGTTAGGAGATAAGGTGGGATGCACCAAGGATAACTTTCTCGCTGAAACGACTTGAAATGCCTCCTAAGCGCCCGAATAGCAGTGTGAGACAGAAGAGGCATCGTTGTGTCAGGATCCAGGTTAGGGCAGATGAAACGGAGAATAACTTCGTAGAAATACAAGGCGGGTTTGATTCCAGCAACAACGCAGTTTTTGAGGCGGAGAAGTACGTCAACTCGTTCTTCCATGGACAGTCCCTCTATATTCATGAAATCCGAGATTGCTTTTAGAAACACTGTTGTAGGATTGTTGGCACCTAGACATCCATGTTGCAAGCGGTCTATCCCTATAAAGTTGTGGCTAGTTTTTATAAGGTCAATCTGGGACAGAGTATCCACATGATCAACATCATCTCTAAGAGTTTTGCAGACGCCTCTAATTTTGTTGTGCTCATGAACGACTTCACTAGCGTTTGTGGCCAAAATCGATCTTCTTATTTCATCCGGCAGATTGAGAAAGCTGGGAGAGGAAGGGACGACGTGATTGTTATCTGTTGTATTCATCTTAGAAGATGTGTTTGGTTTTACTGGACAGAGAGATAGGGTCGCTATTCCTTATATATATAAATTATTTGAATTTCCATCCATAGTGTACATGAAAAAATACATAGCAGTCTCGATATAAATAAAAAATAATTAAAATTCCATCCATTGTGTACAATATTTATCTATTGTGTACAGTAACAGAATATAGCAATCTCGAAACATACAACCATAGTAAAAAGAATTAAAAATCCATCCATTGTGTACATATGTCATTGTTGAAGGTGCTGCCGGCTCCCAAACAAAATGTGACATTGTCTAGTGCTCGAATCCAGTGTCTTCTAAGTATGCAACACAAAGAGGATGAGATTTTCGTATTTTGGCAAAAAGCCTATCAAATCTAGTTAGACGGTAAGCTCTTGCTGCTTGTGATACCATGTAGCTCAAATCGCCTGTTTTGGAAATGCTTTGAATGTTACTTTGTAGGTGTATAAGACACGCAACATGTGAAGACATAGGAAAAACCTGGTAAACTTATTGGACTCATATGTAGTTAGTTTCGAAAAACATGTGTAATGTGTAAGTATATTTCAGTGCAACTCTTATAAATGCTAACATATCGTATTGTTAGTGCTTAGCGGACAACAACTTCGTTCGTGTAAATGAATTTGTGTGCTAACACAAATATATATATTTATTGACAGAACTTATATAATTTTAATTTATTATAATTAATATGAAAATATGTTTACAAAGAAAATTTAGTTGTCTATAGATATGATTTTAGATAATAATTTATTTTGTTATTATTAATTTTAAATTTATATATCTACTATATATTATTTGCGAAGGGCCATTAAAAAATTGATGATGTGGATGAATCTTGACCAATCAAAACTATGATGTCATTGATGACATGACATTAATGGAATGTTTTGATTGGTCAAGAGTATTTTCGACATTAAAAATAAATCAAAATTCTTTTTGGAAACTTTCGGATTAAAAAAACTAAAATTCGAGAATTAATCTAATTTTAAAAATTAAATGTGGTTTTATAAACTTATGAAATGTAATCTTAACTTATTTCCATAAATTTAGATTACAGATTATATTGTTTTCATTTTTTATTTCCTTACTTTTCAAATTCAAACTAATGTCGAGTCTAAAATGTAGCAACTAAAAAATATCGACATTAAATGTCAAATTTGAAGAAAAAAATATCCCACATAATATACTAATCTTCTATTAGAAGATTTCGAAAACCAAGTGCAACCCTAAATATGATGATCCTTATAAATAGAGCCTCTACCAGACTCATATCACACACATCTCGAACCATTTTTTGTTTTTATTGTTTCTATTGTTCTAATTTTGTTTCTGTTGTTTCGATGATTTTGTAGGTATGAAAGCTATCATGCTAAACAATAAGGTATCTTTCTCACTTGCTATTAACATGCTTATAATTTTATTATGTGGTTTTGATCATTTTGTAGGTATGAAACATACCAAGCCAAACGATAGGTAACTATATCACTTCACATTATCATGCTTATTATTTTGTTTTGTGTTTTTTATTCATTTGTAGGTACGTAACATAGCAAGCCAAATGATAGGTAACTATTTTATTTGTATTTACATTTTAATTATTCAAGACTATTTTTTCTTTATAGTAGATATTGTTTTGTATGTTCTTTTGAGTTCACATTTGTATGTTTTTATTCTTGCATTACTAAACCATATTTGAATAATAAAATGATTATTTTCTTCTTGATCTAGCCATTTAATCCTTTACTTTTGTTTCCTGATTCTTCTTAATAGGATAAAATTGAAGTTTTGAATGTTACCAATCGGTGATTCTTACAGTTGATACAAAAAGAAGATTAAGCACTAAGGCAATAAAGTATTGAAGACAATTTTTCATGTATAGTAGATATTGTGTTGTATTTTCTTTATAGTTCACATTTATATACTTTTATTGTTTCATTACTAAAGCATATGTGAATAATAAAATGATTATTTTCTTCTTTACTTTTGTTATACGTTTACTTTTGTTATCTGGTTTCTTCTTAATTGAATAAAACTGCAGTAGACGATAATTTGAACCATGTTTATGAACATCTACTTTTGTCTATTGAATCATTTAGTTTTTTCCCTCGAAATTCCTTAATGTTACCAATCGGTGATTCTTACAGTTCACACGGAAAGAAGATTAAGCACGAAGGCAATAAAGTATTGAAGACAATTTTTCATATATAGTAGATATTGTGTTGCATTTTTTTAAAGTTCACATTTGTATACTTTTATTGTTTCTTTACTAAAGCATATTTGAGTAATAAAATGATTATTTTCTTCTATACTTTTGTTATACGTTTACTGTTGTTATCTTTTTTTTTCCTTAATTGAATAAAACTGAATTAGAAGATAATTTGAACCATGTTTATGAACATCTACTTTTGTCTATTGAATCATATACTTTTTTCAAGAAATTCTTAAATAGAATTATTTTTTCCTACATAGTAATTCATATACCAAATTTATGTTGGGTATACTATAAATTTATTTTTTCCCTTAATTAACAGCATAAATAATATTCTTATACTCCGTATCGTAATTCAATTAATAATTATTAGTTGAAAATCTTATTACGTAAATAAGGAAACTAAATATTATTTTCAAAATTAAATGAGCAATTAGAAAGATTTGGTAGATTCAAATCCGCAACTGATTTTTAAATTTCTAATAGACCTACTTGGTTTGTCTTATTCACCAAGAGTGCGATATTGTGAGAGTCGAAACTCACACGGTCAAAACTTGTAGAACAAAACTTTTAGGAAACAGAAACTTCAAGGAATAACCACTAAACTAGCAAACCCGTAGGACGTTTTATTAATAAGAAATTGAAAAGAGTACAAAGATCGGAAAAGAGAGTAAAGGAATCGGAAAAGAAAGTACAAAAGAACTCAAAACGGCTAAGATAAACTGCTAAGTTCTTAAGTCTAGATGCTAGGGTTTTTCGCTCTGCCTTTCTCGTCTGGCTTCTCCCTCCTTTTATAGCTTTGGTTCATCGGCTTTTGAGAATATTTCCGCAAGATTTGCGGAAATCTTCCTGTTCTTATCTTTTTCCTTTTTCGCTAAAATGTACATTTCTATCTCGGATTTTCCTTTTTCCATTTTCTTTCTTTACTTCTTTGTCTTTTCGTGGCTCGACTCGTTTGCCGGATGGGCCGAGATTTGGACGTTCCGAGTCCGTTAACGTATCAACTCACTTATTTGGTTTAGAGTTTGTCGTATGCTTGGGCCCAAGTTCCCATTTCTCTCAATCTCGATCCATCAGCCCAAATCATCGGTCCAAAAAGGTATGGGCTGATGTTTCCGAAGGTGGGTTGCGACAAGTTATGCGTATCGGCAAATGTTTGGTTATCCGTTCGGAAAGTTCAGCTCGGAAAACCAAAAACGGTTTAGCTCGGAAGTCCAAGATGGTTCAGCTCAAAGGTTCAACTCGAAATTTCTGGAAGGGCAACTCATGATCAAGATCGAGACGGGATGGGTTTAGATCCGAGCTGGTTCAGCTCGGATTTCCGAGCTGGTTTAGGTTGGTTTTCCGAGCTGGTCCAGCTCGTCCTTTGCTTTGTTTGGATGTTCCGTCGATCCGTAGTTCCTGTCGGAAGATATGTTTGTCCGATTATGGTGTCGTCTGTTTTGCCGAAACCTTTTTTCCGATAAATCGTTTAGGTGAAATTGTCGGCGTTTCGTACAACTTTGTCACTTATACGAGACCTTGAACGTCTAATGTAAACATTCTCTCGTACCCAACTACTCAATCCTGTCTTTCGGCTATTGTTTTCGTCGAGGAGGTTTTTGACCTCAACAGTTAGCCTCCAGCTCGTTATATCCGAATGTGGTGATGACGAGGTTGTTTCGTTTATTCGAGGCGAAAACAATTGTCCGAGAGAATTTCATCCGTTGCTATCGTCTTCGTGATAGCGGGTCGTATGAAGCATTGCCTTTCGGTCGTAGCCACTTCCTCCATGCCGAGATATTTTGATATCACGCCTACTCATGGGCTGTTTTGTTATGATTTGCTCGGGCACGCTTGCGACAATGTGAATGGAAAGTAATCATCTCGAAATTCCCCGCCTTGGTGAACTCTATAAATATTCATTCCTCCATTCTTCACTTCTTAATTGCTCGGAGGGTCCAACTCGTCCGATTGCAAATAATCTTGCCGTCCGTGGTTCCGAAAATTCGAAATTATTTTTGAGGAAACTTATGAAGTTACGATCCTACCCTTATTTCTTTCTGAAGCGACATCTATAAATATCCTTCTTCTTTCGTTCACTTTTTCATTCACTCACTCTTTCTAGAGCTTGCAAGTTTTGTTGGGATTGTGTCCTGAAATCACATTGTACTTACTCTAATGATAGTTGTATTGTCGAGATCGGACAATTCATGTGATACTAGGCGGTCATAATGTTTTGCTAGAAGCCTCTTATGACTTATGATTTGTAACTCATAACTAGTATTATGTGGACTTGCAGGGTCACACACCTAAGAAAGCTGGATACACTTTGTATGGGATTGATCATTGGCAAATGGTCTGGTCAATGTGTATTGGATACACATTGAATTCGAGTTTTAAGAGGTGTGTCGATCGACACCATTGGTGTGTCGATCGACACAAGGCGAAACCGAAATTGATATTTCGATTTAATGACTTAAATTGACCCGGTTTAATTACTGGGTAATTAGGTCGACTCAGAGGCTTATATATTCAATATGAGGCACGACTTTGAGAGATAGAGTTCTTGACAGAACAACCGCAGCCACCTCTCTAAACACAGGGATTCCCAGGAGATCTGATTCCCGGCACTAGCATCCCGGCGGATTCCAGCTTTTGTGCGTGTGGACTACAGTAGAGGCGCATCAATTGAGGCGCTCCTGATCTCAATTACCTGTTCATCATTCCGCTGCAAATCACGAGGTAAACACGAGATCATTCCTGATGATTCAATTAACTAAACCCTAGATCCTAGGCTATCTGGAACTAGTTAGGATTCAATCTAATCATTGATAGAATGGCACAAGTTCCAACAGTGGTATCAGAGCCTTAGGGTTTTAATCATTGAATCTGAAGCATGTAATTCGAATAATGATGTATTTGAATAGATTTATGCTTGCTAAATCATGTTTTGAACAAGTAAAACTCGGTTTAAGTCTGTGATTCAAAACGATGAACTTGTGTTTTCGCACGGTGTCGATCGACACTAATCTTGTATCGGTCGACACGCCGCAAAACACATTTAAAATTTTTAGGGTTTTGATCTTAGAGATCGAGTTTCTGTTACCCTATTGTGTCGATCGACACACTGAATTGTATCGGTCGACATAGGCTATGCGAAAGGATGAATCGGTTCAATTGGATTGAATCGGTTATCTCGCATGGTTATGTCGGTTAAATCGGTTAAATTTGATGAACTGGTTAAATTAGATTGGACTGGTTATCTCAATTAGTTTAGAACCGATTTAATTGGTTGATTTCGGTTAAATTAGATTTACCGGTTATCGACCCGGTTCAATTGGATTGAACCGGAAACACCAATTTGGTTATGGTTGGGTCATGTCGACTGACACAGTGATGTGTGTCGATTGACATGGATCATTAAACTGGACCGGTTTAATTAGATTGAACCGGTTAAGGAAATTCGATCCGGTTTGACCAGCTATCGAAGTCCGGTTTAAATTGGGCTGTGTCGACCGGCGCAAATGGTTGGTGTCGATCGACACACCACTCACAAATATGGTTATTGAACCTAAATTTGCAAATAACAGACCAAATTTAATCTTATGTTCTAGATTAACCTAAACTTAATAAATCTAGTTGTTTAATATCAATTAAAACACTTCTTGGATGCATATCGGATATGTATCAAGATTAAATGTTCTAAATCCATTATGATACACATTGGATGTGTATTAGATCAAAGCTTAGTTTCATATGGTCAACTGTCAAGACTCATTTCGTTGTTGTGATAGTCTAGCCAAAGAGCTTGGTGTCCACAATTACATGAGTAAGGCAGGTAATCGTGTTGATGGACTTGCAGTGCTTGACATCAACAATTACATGACCTAAGAGATTGATTTTCTAACCTTTTAGAGTTCCGTTTCCTCAACTAAATATCAAGTGACCTTGATGTCTTGCCCAATCTTGTCTACTGTCAAGACTCGTTTCGTTATTGGATAGTCTTGGAGTCCTTGGTATCCACAATTACATGAGTAAGGCAGGTGATCATTGATAGACTTGCAGTGCGACTGTCAATGATCACAAGACTGAAGAGATTGGTTTACTTGACTGGGCTATCAGAAGTTCTGGGCCCAGAGACGTCAGAGTGGATGAGACAAGGATTGTCTTATCTGCGACCAAGAGTTGTAATGGGTACAATTAGCAATGATTTGCTTACCTAGATAACTAAAGTTTGGGTGATAGCGAGTCGTCCACTCAGATTTTGGTGAAGTATGGATCTTGGATCATTATATTCATAGAGGAAACATTGTTTGAATATAATGCGAGTTTTCTTATTAAATAAGATTTCTCATTTCCTGAACTTCATAACTAAAATTTTCTTTTCTTAGATTTCAGCCTATGTCTGAAACTACTTACTCGTTGCGATCCGTCCTTGAGAAGGACAAGTTAAATGGATCAAATTTCCTGGATTGGTATCGGAACTTGAGATTTATTCTCAAGCAAGAGAGTAAGGACTATGTCCTTGAGAAAGCTCTCCCCGAGAGGCTTGGGACCAATGCCTCGCATGCAGTATATGATGCTTGGAATAAGCATTATATTGATGTGGTAGATGTGTGTGGTCTGATGTTGGCTACCATGAACTCGGACTTAAAGAGTCAACACGAGAACATGGAATCGCCAATAGAGATGATCACCAGCCTGAAACTGATGTTTCAGGAACATGCACGAGTTGAGAGATACCAGATGGTTAAGTCTCTCATTGGGTGCAAGCTACCAAAGGATGCTCCAGTGAGTCCTCATGTCATTAAAATGATGGGTTACATTGATAACCTGGGGAAACTGGATTGTCCTGTTAGCCTATAGTTGGCTACTGAGATCATTCTGCAGTCACTGCCGTCAAGTTATGATAAGTTTATCAAGAGCTATATCAAGAATTGCTTGACGAAGACGTTGACTGAGATGCATGGCATGCTCAAAACAGCTGAACAAAACATCATAAAGGGTAAAAGGTTTGAGAAATCTTGTATAGAAAAGGGTAGAGGCAAGGTCGTCCAGATTTGGAATCAGGATAAGCTTATGTCTTCTTATAAGCCCAAGTCCGCCCCATCTGATGTTGGTAAGTGCTGCTACTGTGAAGAGTTTGGGCATTGGAAGAGAGATTGCATTAAATTCTTGGAAGATTCACAAGAGATGAAGGAGATGTACGGGACTTCTTCTTCAGGTATTGTGTTATTACTTCAAGTTCTACGTATGTATTGGATACTAGTTGTGGTACTGATATTTTTGAAATATGCAGGGCCTAAGCAACGGTAAAACGTTGAAGAAAGGACAAGTGGAACTGCGCGTCTGGAATGGAGCAATGGTTGCTGCATAAGCCGTAGAGATTCTCCACTTGTAGGAGCCTTTCAAGCTTGGTTTTTGAATTAAGTAATTGCTACTATGTACCTGCTTCAAGCAGAGATGTCTTTCAATTTCTTGTAAGAATTTGGATGTTTTTCATTTTGATAAAAGACAAGTTTTGCTCTTTTGATCTTGATGAAATATTCTATGGTAGCACCCCTTTTGAAAATTGGGTTTTATATTTTAAACCAATGTACGCCTGTATATAACATAAATACCAAACGGTTTAAGTCTGATGACTCGAACTCAATTTTTCCTTAGCATAGTCGTTTCAACCACATAGAGTGGAGCGGATTCAGAAGTTCCATAGTTATGGGCTTTTGGGCTCATTTGATTATAAATCATATGAGATATGAATTCTGCTTACTGGGCCAAATGACTAAGGCTTCTTTAGCAGAGCTAAAGAGAAGGGCCAGAGGCTTATTGGGCCTCGCACATACTGATGTATGTGGCCCGATGAGCATTAGTGCCAGAGGAAATCTTCAGTGCTTCACTACCTTTATTGATGACTTCAGTAAGTATGGTTGTGTTCATTTGATGAGACACGAGTCGGAATCTTTTGAAATGGTCAAAGGAGTTCCAAAATGAAGCATAAAACCGATATGAAAGAAGTATTAAAGATCCTCGATTAGATCGCGGAGGAGAATACTTGAGTCAAGAATTGAGTGATCATCTAAGTGAGTGTGAAGTCGTCTCACAGCTCATTTCTCCTGGAAAACCTGAATGGTGTTTCCAAGAGAATGAATCGGACCTTATTGGATTTGCTCCGATTAATGATGAGTCACACGAATCTTCCATTATCCTTTTAGTAATACGCTCTAGAAATGTCTGTATTTACGCCAAATAGGTTTCTATCAGAATCAGTTGAAAGACACCACATTGGATGTGGACTGGGAGTTTTCCAAGTATGTTTTCAGTGATTAATTGGGATTGCAAGGTTTATGTAAAGCAGTTGTCAACAGACAACCTTGAACCCAAATCTGATAAGTGCTGCTTCGCTGGTTGTCCTAGGGAAACCGAGGCTTATTACTTTTGCAACCAATCCGAGAACAAAGTTTTGTTGTTCGGAACTCTGTTTTTCTAGATAGAAAGTTTCTTTCCAAGAAGAACAGTGGGAGTAGAAGTAAAGCTCGAAGAAATTCGAGAAACACAGGAGGCTGCTCAACCTGTTAAGGGAGCGCAGCAGTTGGATCTACAAAGAGCTGTAGGACCTACACCTGTGGAGCCTGAAGTTCGCAGATCCGAATGGATCCGTCACTAAACTTAGAGTGATTTCTCGTGACCGATTGCCGTGATCTGTTGATCATTGAAAAGTGACGAGCATGCAAAATTCAAGGAGCGATGGTGAGCCCCAACTCCGAAAATTTGCTAGTTATGCATGTTAGCTTCACCGATCTATTTTTTGGATTGAAGCAAACATCTTGGAGTTGGAATCTACGTTCTGTTAAAACGGTCAAAAGTCTTGACTTGATCAGGAACGAATAGGAACCATGCGTTTACAAGTAGACTAGTGGGAGCGTAGTTTCATTTCTCACATTGTATGTATATAACATACTTATTCTCATAAACGACGTTCCGTCGCTTAAGTCTTATGTGACTTGGGTCGGAAGTCAATTTTAATGATATACATGGGAGAAGCCGCGTGAGTTCTTGGAATAAGGATCTATTGAAATGGATTTGGTAGGCTAATTGGATCGTGTCAGAATCCTTATGTTGATAAGGTATTGGACAGTTCCAATATGCATGATTCCAAGAATGGCTTCACACCAAAGGTCTTATGGCGATAATCTTAGCAAGAAGAAGTGTCTTGGACACTGACTGAGCTAGTATTTATGAGTATGATTCCTTATGCTTCTGCAATAGAATCCATCATGAATGCCATATTTTGCGCTCGTCTAGATGCAGCTTACGCATAAAGCATGACGAGATACCAATATGTTCCGGTAAAAGTCACTGGACAGTTGTAAGGAATATCCCCAAGTGTTTGAGGAACACTAAGGATAGGTTCTTGTTCAACTGAGAAAGTGACGAATTTGTTATGAGTAGTTAGACGGACAAAGACGAATCCCGTTTCCCACCTGGTTATGTCTCTTTGTCTGTGTAGCGGTGCTATCTGTTGGAAGGGCTCCAAGCAGGGGACCGTAGAATAGTGCTTATTAATGAATAGCGGTGTGGTTTGTTGGAATGGTTCCAAGCAAGAACACCGCAGCCTCTCTCACAACCTAAGCACGATTTTTATACTGTTGCTGTAGGTATTAGATATCTGAAGACGTGGTCTTGATTCTAGTGGGAGTTATGTTAGTTATGATGTTCACATATAGACATGCTATGGTCATGTTTATGAAAAACTGACATCAGCATTATTTGATTATTGGATAATTAAATAATGGTCCCAAAGTATTTTATGTTCATTTTATAGGTCATCAAGTTGAGGACTTGATCATGAAACCCTATGAGTGAAAGACGACATAAAATTATGTTTGTCCCTGGTCGTAGGTTGTTAAAGTGGGACACTAACAACCGTTAAGACTAGTATGTGAGGTGACGGATGACTAAGTTTCATGGAGTCATTGATATGAGTATCAACGTCAATCACATAGATATATGTTGGTGAACATATGATCAGGACATGACCCGCTAATGAGAACTCTACAGGATAGTTATATCAGTGTCATGAGAGGTTCTCATTACGACTATAGAGTATAGTCCTTAGACCTGAGTTCATCATGCTTTCTAGCATGTGAATTGGTGCGCTTTGTGATAGGGTTGTAGTTTTAATCCTATTCTACTGCAAGTGCACAGTTCAGTGATTGTAGTATATAGGGTATCGAATCCACAGAGACTCTGGTTTCGATAGCTAAGGAACAAGGAATTAAACTAGGAAGATAGCAATGTGATGTAAATAAAAGCAATGCGAGAAAGTAAACAGAAAGCAGAGATTGTTGGTTGTGAAAACAAGTTATCAAAAGCGCTAAGTCTAGGGCGTTCTCAGGAAATCAGACAAGCAGAAAGTTCATTCAGCAAGGATCTAATTAAGCACAGTTCTAGAACTCAAAACACGGATATAGAACTAACCAAATTCCTTTGCGATAGTTCTCTAAGTCTAAGTACAGCAAACCAAACTTTCGTTTGCGAGAACTAACAGATTAAACTAGCATTAATTCCAAGTTTGATATGTTCACAATTAACCTAAACCAAACTTTCGTTTGCGAGAAGTTTAATTGCTCAACCTAAATAGTTCAGATTCCTAAACCACACTTCCGTGTCGTATTTAGCAACCTAAGATCTAGATTCTAATTGATCAGGTTAGAACTAGCTTTAAGCACAATTAGATTGAAGAACAGATATAGTTATGAATCCTTAACTGAATTAAACAAGTCTAGCAAGTCATGAAATCCTATGTGAGAAACCCTAAACCTAACTAGGAATCTACTCAGACATAGATAATGAAAACATAATCATATGAAGAATAAATTGCATAAAAGATAGAGAATTAAAGGGGTTCGAAATCTTCTCCAAATACAGATGAAGTAAAGGTTCAGATCAGCCTCAAAAGCTCTAAAAATCCTCTGCTCTTAATTATGAAAGCGTAAGTAAAAGCGTATCTAATTAAAACACCAAAAACTCAATAATATAGGTCTAATCTCGGCCAGGGGCTTCTTTGTAAATATCAGGAACTTCTGGATCAGAGTGCAATATCTTGACTCTTCATAAACCGCCGAGTTTTGGGCCCATCTCGCTGGTGCAACGATCGTCGCTGGTGTGCAACGATCGACGCAGTACTCTGTTTCAGACATTGAACTCTATCTCTCGGCCAAACACTCCAAAAATCTCCAAAATACTCCAACATCTCCAATTCAGCTCCAAACCTGATTATACCTGTAAAAGACTCTAAAATAACACAAAAAACACTAAAACACACTTATATCATGGTCTAAAACTAGTAAAAACCATGATATATCAACTCCCCCACACTTAGCTTTTGCTTGCCCTCAAGCAAAACAGAGAGCTAAAGCATGGTGAAGAGGTTTGAAAACTCTTCAGAAACTCATTTTATCCTAGAAGCTATAACACTCAGATTCCCCTTAGTAAACCACTGAAAGAATCAATCACAGGATATCAAGACCAACATGTACTTCCCCCACACTTAGCAATTGTCCTAAGTAAACTCCACAATCACATTCAAGCATTCAAATTCTCCCTACTGACTACTGCAAGTATTTAAGTGCGGTCTCACCTAAGGAGTATCGATCAAAGGGCACATGGATTCTTACCTTATCAGCTCTAGACCACCATACTATCTTTCTCTAGTCCCTTTCTTCTCTTTCCCTTCCTTAACAACTGATTTTTCCCACTTTGGGTATCATTTTATTTTTTTATCAGTGTTCTTCCCGTTATGGGGTGTACTTTGGACACATTCCATGGATCGCACAGGAGATAATATGGGTCTCTACCACTCCTGTGACCACTTCAGAGTTACTAACTCATCCTCAGTTTATTATCCTTTTTTTTTTTGGAAGGGGAGAAGGGAACTAAATAGGATAGGTTTACAGGCTGTGTCAGAACTAACAAGGGAATCCGACACAAAGTATACCAAGCCCTTAGGTGAGAAATCTAAGTCAGTATTAAGGTTGAAGTCAGTAAAAGGATCCTCTGATACCTAAAGTGATGTGGGTGTTCCCAGTAGGTTGATCTGTGTCTGAGTTTTCTAATAGTCAGAGATAGATCCTGCAACTTCATCCCAATGGTTACTTAAGTTCCTGCAAGTCTTGTAAATCTTCTTAAAAATTCATAGTTTCTTACTTAAACAATTTTGACTCAATAAAACAAAAAATTTGAAAAATGGACTGACTCTTAAGAAAACAGAAAGATAAACGTCAGTAGCACCTCCCCCACACTTAAGACACACTGTCCCCAGTAGTGTCAAGCGAAGGATCGGTAAAAAGAAATAAAAATTGTTAAAGTTTTGTTGAGTTCTGTCGGGTTTACCTCTGTCGCTCAGGCATCGATCGTTGCACTAAGTGCATCGACCGTTGCTAGGCGATATTCGTGGATGGTCGATCGTTGCTCAGGACCGCAACGATCGCTGCAATGCGATTCCGATCGTGTTGTGACGATCGACACAGAAGTGCGTCGATCGACGCACTGCGAATTCGTCCGAGACCTGCAATCATAAACTCACCACAAACAAAAACAAACGTAAAATCCTAACAAAAACACCAAAAATTATGTAGAAAAACACCAGTACCTAATGGTGGGTTTCCTCCCACCCAGCGCTTGTTTAAGGTCAATAGCTTGACCGGACGAACAAGATTTTTTAGGCACCAGGAGATCCCGACAGAGACTTTTTATGTCTCTGTTCAAGTCTCCTCATCCAAGGTGGCGAGTAGGCTGTTGCAGAATGCTCATGTCCAAGAAAAGATGGAGTAAAATGTGCTCCAGGATCTACAATCACAGTGTCATCCGGCCGCTCATCATCTGCATCCATGATGGTGAATGTCTGCCCATCTATCAGTGGTCTTCACAGCTTATCCATCTCATAACGCAGCGGCTCATCTCCCAGATGGAGGTCTATCAAGCTGTTTCTAACATCAATTACCGCTCCTGCTGTAGCCAAAAATGGTCTTCCAAGTAGCAATGCTTCATCCGGATCACAGTCATATTTCAGCACTAAGAAGTCTGTTGGAACTAAGTAGTTTCCAACTCTCACCGGGATGTCCATAAGGAGTCCTTCTGGAACTCGTGTGGACTGATCAGCTAGGACAAGAGAGGTCCTAGTAGGAGTAAAATCTAGCATACCCAGCTTCTCTGCCACAAAGTATGGCATCAAACTTCCAGCAGCTCCTAAGTCACACAGAGAGCGCCTAAAACTGTCCTCAAAGATTGAACAATTAAGCACAAAGACCCCAGGGTCTGGCAGCTTCTTCGGGATCTTGGTCAGTAGGACATCACTAATATGCTGAGGAAATATAATCACCCAGTCTCTCAGCTCTTCATCTAAAGGCAGCATCTTATTCAAGTACCTATGCACACATGGATGATAAGGTGGATCATCAGAAGATGGAATTTCTTCCAATTCTTCACCAATCTCCTCTAGCTTTTTAAGCTCTTCAATTTCCTGCTTAATCACTTCAGACACTGAGGAGTGTTGTCTAACGATCTGCGTATAGATCTCTTGTTGAGAAATCTCAGAGACTCCAGAAAATAAGCCATCAAGCTCCAACTCTGCATCAATACCATTATCATTCGGCAAGTCTGTCTGTTCACGACCTGCATCGATCGACACTCGGTGTGTGTCGATCGTTGCAACACTGCAGTTTTCACCCGAGAGTTTTTCACCAAAATCCGAGATTTCTTCTTCCTTCACCAATTCAGCTGTACTCAGCTCAAATTTTTCACCCAGGTGAGATCCATCATTAATGTACACAGACCAGACCTTAATATGAGTGTCTGCTACTCCTTTTCCCTTCATTGAACTGGAAATCTGGTTCACCTGAGTATCCAACTGCTTCATGTGAGTGTTCAGGGACTCAAACTTCCCATTGAGGTCTTCATAGACAGCATCCAACTTCTTGTTGCAGTCCACATTACTCTTGGTCTGACTCTCCATTAGTTGTTCCATCATAGCCTCCATTCTACTCTCATGAGCTGTAGGTGCAGGAGGAGTCTGATAGGATGAAGATCCATAGGTTCTCTGAGTACCTTGTCCAAAGGTCTTCTGAAAACCACTAGTCTGTCCAGAATTAGATGAGTTGCTGTTGTAAGCACTTTTCTGTCCTCCATTGAAGAATATGTTTCCCTGTTGATTACCAAATCTATTACCTTGGAATCCAGATCCTCCTATGTAATTCACATCTTCCTCCTGAGTGTCCTCCTCAGTTTGAATTACCTCTACATCTTGGGCAAAGTGGACAGCTTTCTTACCTGCTAGGAGATTGCAAATTGTGTCCAGCCTAGATCTAATATCAGCTATGTCAGAATTCTCTACACTTCCACCAGATTTCTTCCTCCTCTCATCCATAGTCTTGCAACTGTTGCTGCCTGCTAGGTTCTCAATCAACTGCTTAGCTTGTGCAGGAGTCCTGGTGTTGAAGTTAGCATTACTGGAGTTATCCAGTGCAGACTGAAATGGAAGATCTATGCCTCTGAAGAAGATACCAATCAATTGAACTTCAGTAAATCCATGGTGCGGGCAGTCACGCTAGTACTGCTTAAATCTCATCCAGGCAGTTTTTAAAGGCTCCACAGCTCCTTGGGAAAAGGTGAGTATGTCCTGTCTGGACTGATCTGAGCGCGCATCATCATAGAAATGACGCAGGAACTCACTCTTCAAGGCTGCCCAAGTAGTATACTGACCAGGTGCCAGCTGCTTTAGCCATGCACTAGCGTCTCCAGCAAGACTGTGCGGAAAGAGCTTAAGGAACAGATAATCCGGGCATACTCCATCATACTTCATGCCAGTGATTATGTCCTCAAACTGATCAATGTGATCCATAGGCTGCTCCGTTGGGTAACCATGAAATGCATTCTGTCTCATCAGCGAGTAGTAGATGGTTTTGATCTCAAAATCATTTCTCTCAAAATTAGGAAGCACTAGAGCTGACCGGTTTGCATGAAACTCATGTGGTCTGTTGTAGTCAGCTAAAGTCCTCTCATGGACAACCATCTGTCTAGCTCGGTTCTGTCCTTGACCTTGCGCCTGCGGTGGTGGTTCAGCTTCCTCAACATCAGGGATCACTCGTCCCTCAGCATCAATCCTCTGCCCAGCAGCATTGTAAGGATTGTTTTGCGGATCCCTCAGGGTACCATCAGCATCTGGTATCAGGATCAAACGCTCACGTACCATCCTTTCTCTTCTTTATCTTCTATTAGTCCTCTCTAAACGTCCAAGTTCCTCAAGTTCGAGATTAACTAAGTCCAAGTTCGGATTACTTCTAGTTTTTTGCGTCTGCATAAACTGTCTGTAATCGTCCAGCAACGATCGATGCTATTAGTGCAACGATCGGTTCAATCTCAAAATCGCCTAGTGACGATCGATGCAAGGGTGCAACGATCGACGCAGTGCAAAATCGGTACCTGCGACAGAGAGAAAACAGAGAAAATTAGTAACTAAAAAAACAAAAACAAAAACGAAAAGAAAACGAAAAATCCTAGTAAAACCCTAGGTTCGAAGCTATCGAAGACTCTAAGAGTCCCCGACAACGGCGCCAAAAACTTGATAGGGTTGTAGTTTTAATCCTATTCTACTGCAAGTACACAGTTCAGTGATTGTAGTATATAGGGTATCGAATCCACAAAGAATCTGGTTTCGATAGCTAAGGAACAAGGAATTAAACTAGGAAGATAGCAATGTGATGTAAATAAAAGCAATGCGAGAAAGTAAACAGAAAGCAGAGATTGTTGGTTGTGAAAACAAGTTATTAAAAGCGCTAAGTCTAGGGCGTTCTCAGAAAATCAGACAAGCAGACAGTTCATTCAGCAAGGATCTAATTAAGCACAGTTCTAGAACTCAAAACACGGATATAGAACTAACCAAATTCCTTTGCGATAGTTCTCTAAGTCTAAGTGCAGCAAACCAAACTTTCGTTTGCGAGAACTAACAGATTAAACTAGCATTAATTCCAAGTTTGATATGTTCACAATTAACCTAAACCAAACTTTCATTTGCGAGAAGTTTAATTGCTCAACCTAAATAGTTCAGATTCCTAAACCACACTTCCGTGTCGTATTTAGCAACCTAAGATCTAGATTCTAATTGATCAGGTTAGAACTAGCTTTAAGCACAATTAGATTGAAGAACAGATATAGTTATGAATCCTTAACTGAATTAAACAAGTCTAGCAAGTCATGAAATCCTATGTGAGAAACCCTAAACCTAACTAGGAATCTACTTAGACATAGATAATGAAAACATAATCATATGAAGAATAAATTGCATAAAAGATAGAGAATTAAAGGGGTTCGAAATCTTCTCCAAATACAGATGAAGTAAAGGTTCAGATCAGCCCCAAAAGCTCTAAAAATCTTCTGCTCTTAATTATGAAAGCGTAAGTAAAAGCGTATCTAATTAAAACACCAAAAACTCAATAATATAGGTCTAATCTCGGCCAGGGGCTTCTTTGTAAATATCAGGAACTTCTGGATCAGAGTGCAATATCTTGACTCTTCTTAAACCGCCGAGTTTTGGGCCCATCTCGCTGGTGCAACGATCGTCGCTGGTGTGCAACGATCGACGCAGTACTCTGTTTCGGACAGTGAACTCTATCTCTCGGCCAAACACTCCAAAAATCTCCAAAATACTCCAACATCTCCAATTCAGCTCCAAACCTGATTATACCTGTAAAAGACTCTAAAATAACACCAAAAAAAACACTAAAACACACTTATAACATGGTCTAAAACTAGTAAAAACCATGATATATCACTTTGACCTTGTCAAACGTCGTTCCGTAATTGGCGGCTATAAAGGCATTGCTTATGCGTATCATGAAGTGTGTGAAGAAACAGGGATGGAACAAGAAGGGATTTGTCCCTCCTATATAACAGGAGATAAATATCTCAGAGCCCATCGAAGATTTGATACTGAGAAAATGCATGGCCGTGCTCAAACGAGGTGATTGTCAGTCGTTTGTTTTATCAGTATAGATCAGGAGTTCGATGAACATGATGTTGGCTATAATAAGGATGACTTAGTTTCTTGCCTTATGCCATATCGAGATATAGCGATAAAGGGATTATGGGAATAGATGATTCCAGTACAAGTGGGAGATTGTTGGGATTGTGTCCTGAAATCACATTGTACTTACTCTAATGATAGTTGTATTGTCGAGATCGGACAATTCATGTGATACTAGGCGGTCATAATGTTTTGCTAGAAGCCTCTTATGACTTATGAGTTGTAACTCATAACTAGTATTATGTGGACCTGCAGGGTCACACACCTAAGCAAGCTGGATACACTTTGTATGGGATTGATCATTGGCAAATGGTCTGGTCAATGTGTATTGGATACACATTGAATTCGAGTTTTAAGAGGTGTGTCGATCGACACCATTGGTGTGTCGATCGACACAGGGCGAAACCAAAATTGATATTTCGATTTAATGACTTAAATTGACCCGGTTTAATTACTGGGTAATTAGGTCGACTCAGAGGCCTATATATTTAATAGGAGGCACGACTTTGACAGATAGAGTTCTTGACAGAACAACCGCAGCCACCTCTCTAAACACATGGATTCCCAGGAGATCCGATTCCCGGCACTAGCATCCCGGCGGATTCCAGCTTGTGTGCGTGTGGACTACAGTAGAGGCGCAGCAATTGAGGCGCTCCTGATCTCAATTACCTGTTCATCATTCTGCTGCAAATCACCAGGTAAACACGAGATCATTCCTGATGATTCAATTAACTAAACCCTAGATCCTAGGCTATCTGGAACTAGTTAGGATTCAATCTGATCATTGATAGAATGGCACAAGTTCCAACAAGTTTTATCTCTCCAATCTCTCTCTAGATTTCGATATAGTTTCCGACGATGTCGTTCCAGAGTGCACCCCTTCCGTTGTCTGAGCGTGAACTTGTGAAGGCTAGGAAAAGAGCGGCGGCGGAAAAGAAAATTCAGCGGAGCGAAGGGAAAGCATCCGAGATAGCTGGAGAAGGCCAGGAGTTCGTGCCCGGTTCGTCTCTTCACCAGGAGGTCCCTACGGTTCCCGACGGACTGGGAGCCGATCAAAACCCCGGTGCTCATTGTCCGCCTAGGCGTCTAGTCGTGGGTTTGGAGGCTCAGAAACCTCTTCCTGAGAAGAAGAAGAAAAGGGCTAGGAAAGCGGGTGAGACCGAAGCTCCTCGAATTATCTCGAAGTCTGCTATCAGCGGTTCAAAGTTCAAGGGCCCTATTTATGATAACGTTGCTGAAGTTACGGAGTTTTTTTCGGGAGTATGGCATGCGGGGGACGTTTCGATCCGGTATGAGGACATGTCGTGTGTATCTTCGCTTGCCCATGCGGGCCAAGACTTCTTGAAGGTAGAAATCTTTCCTTTCCGACCGGCGTGACCTTTTTCTGTTATTTTTCTCCTTTTTGTTTTTTTTAAGGCCTGGGCATCGATGAACAAGCAGGCTGCCGAATCTGAGAGAGAAATCCGCGGAGCTCAGGAGCTGTTTCGCAAGCATCTGGCCGATAACCAGAAACTGGAACTTTCTTTGTCGGAACTGAAAACTGCACGTGAATTGCAGGCGGCCGATTTTGAGGCGGCGCGGCGTTCCATTGATGAGGAGAAAGCGAAGGTTTTTGTCGAGGCTGAAGCTTTAAGGTTAAAGCTTGCAGAAGAGGGCTCTTCCCCCGACGCCGCTTTGAAGGAGTCAGCCAAAAAAGGGAGGAAAGGAGTGTTTGACAAATTTTTGTACTGTTTCAAGAAACTTCGCAATATTTTCGCCAAGCTTCCCTCGGCCAAGAAGAAACACTGTGATTTCGTGGAAACAAACAGTAATCTAGAGATGATCGCTGCGTTGAAGGCGCAGGACCATCCAGCGTTCGAGGCCGAGGAGGAGCAGCTTGAGGTTACGAAAGCGGCACTTCTTGCGGATGATGTTCCTGAGTATGACCGATTGATGATCGAGGCATGGAAATGCTTTAACCTTTCACCTTTCTCTGGGGATTCCAGAGGGCCGCTTCAGTGGGATTCTTCTTTTGCTGATGACGCGGAGTCCACTGGCGTTTTCAATGCTTATGGCTCTTATCTTTAAAAATCATGTTTGTTCGTGTTATTGTTTCAGTTTGTTGTTTCCGGAATGGTTGGTCATTCCGTCTTGTGATCCTTTGGACTCTTTGAAATAAACTGCTTTTGTTTCTAGTTTCTGAGTTTATTTTCAGGCTCGTTTGAGTTTGGTTTGAGTCGGTTTTTTAGCGGGATGCTACGCTATTTGCATTGTCATGTTTGGCACGTCTGGAAGCTTTTCATAGGATTTTGAGGTTGAGTTTGAGAAAACGACCAATCGTTTTCCTTTTATGGACTTATGATGATTTGACCAGTGTGTTCGGAAACTTCTTACTGGGTTTCGAAATGGTGTTTGAGAAAAGCGTCCTTTTCTCGCGACCTTACAACGATTAGACCATCGCGTTTGGGAATGTCTTGTTGGGTTTTGAGCCCAAGATGTTTTTCCTTTATAGGCTTATAATGAATGATTTAGACCAGTGTGCTTGAAAGCGTCTTACTGGGTTTCGATGGGTTCTACGGTTGACTTTGGTACTAGTGCGGGGATCTTCCGTCTTATATTCCCAAGTCGGCCGTGTATTTAGTAATGACGTTGTTAAGACCAGCGTACCGTATTTTACTGGGTTTGGATTTTTGACTCCGATTTTCCGTGAGACTCCGTCCTCGCATCTCTCGTTATCTGAAAATAAACCGGTATCCGAAGGACCACCTTACAAAGATACCGATCCAAGATATACTTGGATAAAACGTCATTTTACCAGCGTGCTGAGTAGCGTCATACTGTATTTTGGGGGTTTATTATCGTCTCTAGTACTGGTGCGGCGGATTTGAAGTCCTGTCAACAATCCGTATTCGGGATCTTACGTCGACCTCTCGACTTATGTTCCCTTCGTCGACAATAAACATTTATAGCGCGCTTTATTTCCGTTGTTGAACGTAATAGAGCCTCAGCCCTTATTGGACATATTGGCTTATATCCGTGATGGATGTATGTGTTTGTCCGTTGCGGCCGTCAGCGGACAAGTTAAATCATTCCTAACTGATATGCATGCGATAAACTAGTAGGTTGGTTCTAAGTTCCGAAAATCGTATCCTAATTTCTATCCAAAAGTGAATTAAACGAAAGTGAAAGAAAGAGTTTATTTTGTTACCTGGCGAATGTGAAGAGAGTTTATTTACGAACTGGTCTTACTCAGTCGGATCTGTTTCAGCTCGGTTTTCCGAGCTGGTTGGGCTTGGATCCAAACTGTTTCAGCTCGGATTTCTGAGCTGGACGAGTTCGGGTCTGAGATGTTTCAGCTCGGATTTCCGAGCTGGTTGGGCTTAGATCCGAGTTGTTTCAGCTTGGATTTCTGAGCTGGACGAGTTTAGGTCCGAGATGTTTCAGCTCGGATTTCTGAGCTGGTTGGGCTCAGGTCCGAGCGGTTTCATCTCGGATTTCCGAGCTGGTTGGGCTCAGATCCGAGCTGTTTCAGCTCGTAATTCCGAGCTGGTTTAGCTCGGATTTCCGAAGTGGTTTCTTCAAGACTTCTGGGCGAATTCTGGGAATTTTTTTCAAAAATTTGCGAGATCTGATATGGAAGTATAGGTATATACGGACCCACCACCCCCCCCCCCCCCCTTTGAGAGGGGGGACAGTTGAACCGATCAAAAAGTTTCGCTGCCTACGTACCCCTTGCGGGGATCAAGCCGTCTCGTAGTTCAAAGTGCGTGAAGTCTTGGTTTAATGATAATACTTCTTCAGATGCATCGCATTCCAGCTTCTGGGAACCTTGACGTTGTCCATGTTTGTTAACTCGTACGCTCCTGGTCGGATAACTTTCGTGATTTTGTAAGGTCCTTCCCAGTTGGCTCCTAGTTTGCCTGCATTCCGTTTGGCAGTGTTTTGGAAAACCTTCCGCATGACCAGATCTCCTTCGCGGAATCTTCTACTACGCACGTTCGAATTATAGTATCTCGCGGCTGCCTGCTGATAATTTTGGATGCGAACTAATACTCGGTCGCGTCGCTCATCGATTAAGTCTAGTTCGTCGAGGAGCATCGAGTGGTTTAAACCTTCCTGTCTAAGAAGTAGCTCGCGACGTATATCTGGGATTTGAACTTCGGCTGGGATTACGCATTCTGATCCGTAAACCAGTGCGAATGTTGTTTCGCCCGTTGCTCGTCTAGGAGTTGTTCGGTGCGACCATAGGACTCCTTCTAATTCATCCGCCCATTGTACCTTCTTTTCGTTGAGTCGTTTTTCTAAACCGTCGAGAACTGTCTTGTTGGCGGCTTCGGCCTGTCGATTCCCTTGGGGGTATCGCGGCGTTGATTTCTGTAATCGTATCTTCCACTTTTCGCAAAAAGCTTCAAAACGTGTTGAGATAAACTATGAAACGTTGTCCGTAACGATTTCGTACGGTACCCCATGCCGGCATATGATATTCTTCCAGATGAAGTTTTCAACTTGGGCGTCTTTGATACTGGCATACGACTCGACTTCGATCCATTTCGAGAAGTAGTCTGTCAGGACGAGGAGAAATTGTTTCTGTTTAGATTGATGAAGAGGTCCTACGATGTCCATCGACCATCGCATGAATGGGTACGGTGCTGAAATAGACGACAACCGCTCGGCCGGTTGGTGGATGGTTGGAGCGTGTCTCTGGCATTTTTCACACTTTCGAGAAAACCTTTCGCAGTCTTTTACCATCATTGGCCAAAAATAACCATGGCGCTTGATATTTATTGCTATCGCTCTTCCTCCAGAGTGATTTCCACACAAACCGCTATGGACTTCTTCCATAGCTTGCCTTGCTTCATCGCCTTCGATGCATGACATTAGTGGACCGGACAATCTCCACTTATATATTTTCCCATCCATCAGAACATAGCGAGCAGTCTGCACTTTGGTTTTGTGTGCTGCCCACTTATCCTCCGGGAGTTCGCCGTTCGTGATGTATAAACGGATCGTTTCTATCCATTTCTTATCGCAGCCATATTCTTCGGCGGCTCGTATTTCTGCTTCGGTGTCATCTTTTTTTGGCGGCATGTTCTCGTCTTCTTCTTCTGGTGGATAAGCCAGATTGACTGTCGCGGAATTTTCGATGCTTGGATTCTCGATAAACTCTACCGGAATGATCCGTTTCAAGCCTGGCTCAGATGTTGAAGCCAGTGCTGCCAATGCGTCAGCAGGTGCATTTTCTCCTCGAGGGATCCGTTTCAGTTTGAAGTTCTTGAGTGGCTTCACTAGATCCTGGACGATCTTCAGATATGCTTCCATTCTTTCGTCCCTTGTCTCGTATTCTCCGTTGTACTGACTTGCAACTAGTTGTGAATCGCATAATGCTTGTATGTTCTGGATCTTCAACGCATGGACTAGTCTAAGCCCAGCTATCAGGGCTTCGTACTCTGCTTCATTGTTTAAAGCGTGGAAAGTTAAGCGGAAAGATTGTTCTAGAATCTCTCCGGTTGGCGAGGTCAGGCGGATTCCTACTCCGGAACCTTGTTTTGATGAGGAGCCGTCGACGTGGAGCAGCCAGTCCGTGTCCTCTGCTAGCCCCTCCGTTCCTTCTTGCGGTAGCTCGACGAGAAAATCTGCCAGCACTTGCGATTTTGCGCATGTCCTGGATCGATACTCGATGTCGAACTCGCTAAGTTCTATCGCCCATTAGGCTAGTCTCCCGGATTGGCTTGGACTGTGAACAATCATCCGCAGCGGAAAGGTTGTTAAGACTATGATCGAATGGGATTGGAAATATGGTCTCAATTTCCGCGCGGACATTACTAGTGCAAGTGCTAGTTTTTCAATTTGCGGGTAACGAGTTTCCGCGTCCATTAGAGTCTGGCTGACATAGAAGATTGGCTTTTTTTCGCCCCGGTCCTCTCTGATTAGAACTCCACTCACCGCAGTGGTGGATATAGCTGTGTATAAGAAAAGGGGTTCTCCTTCGATCGGTTTTGCTAATACCGGTGGATTCGCCAAATATTTCTTCAACTGATGGAAAGCCTCTTCGAATTTTTCCGACCACTCGAAAGTCTTGTTGCCCCTCAAGGTGTCGTAGAAAGGCAGGCATTTGTCGGTTGATCGTGAGATGAACCTGTTTAATGCTGCTACGCGCCCAATTAACCGTTGGACTTCGCGTTTTGTCGTTGGCGAGGACATCTGGATCAGTGCGTTAATCTGCTTCGGATTTGCTTCGATACCTCGGTGGGTCACCAGATATCCGAGAAATTCTCCAGATGCCACTCCGAATCTGCATTTGGTCGGATTGAGCTTCATGTTGTGAAGGTTTAACTGTCCGAAGCATTCGCGCAGGTGTTTGACATGGTCTTTTTCTTCGAGGGACTTGATCAGCATGTCGTCTATGTATACTTCCATAGTCCTTCCGAGTTGTTCAGCGAATATTTTGTTTACCAAGCGCTGGTATGTCGCTCCGGCGTTTTTGAGGCCGAAGGGCATGACCTTGTAGCAATAGATTCCTCTGTCAGTGACGAAGGCCGTTTTATCTCTATCGTCTGGGTTCATCATGATCTGGTTGTATCCTGAGAAAGCGTCCATGAATGTGAGTAGTTTATTTCCGGCTTTCGCCTCTACTAGCCGATCTATGTTCGGAAGCGGAAAGCTATCTTTGGGACACGCCTTGTTCAGATCCGTGAAGTCAACGCAAACCCTCCATTTTCCGTTTTTCTTCTTTACGACTACGGGATTTGCGAGCCAATCCAGATATTTGACTTCGATGATTGAACTCACTTTAAGTAACCTTTCTACTTCGTTGTTGACTGCTTTAGTTCGTTCAGATCCCAACTTCCTTCTCTTCTGTCGGACGGGTTTGATTGTTGGGTCTACGTTTAGCTCGTGACATGCGATATCCATACTAGTACCCGGCATATCTTCTGCGGACCAGGCGAAACTGTTGACATTTTCTCAGAGGCATAACACTATCCCTTTTTTGATTGAATCGTCCAGATTCGCTCCGATGTCCACGCACCGTTCTGGATGCTCGTCGTCTATGCAGACTGATGTCACAGGTTCGCATAGCTCGTTATCTTCTTCTTCTTCCTGTTTTTCTTCTGCCTTTTTGGGTCTTATCGTAGCTTCTTGATCTGGTTCGATCTGCGGTCGCTTAGGCTTCCGAGTTATCTCGATCGTTGGTTTCCTGAGTTTGTGTTCGGCCATGAAACAAGATCGGGATTGCGCTTGACTTCCCCATATTGTAGTAATCCCGTCGGGTGTTGGAAACTTCAGGCAAAGGTGGTATGTTGACGGGGCAGCCCTCATGGAATTTATCCATGGATTTCCCATGATTACGTTGTAGATCGCCGAAGCGTGTGCTACCAAAAATTCGACGATTTTTGTTATTTCTCCAGCCCGCACCGGTAGCATGATTGTTCCAAGGGTCATTCTCGTGTCTCCAGTGAATCCTGTCAAGGGTTTCAGGATTGGAGATATCTCGGACAAACCGATGTTCATCCTTTTTAGCGTATCTCGGAAAATTACGTCCACGAAACTTTCGGTGTCGATCAGAATCCTGGCGACGTCAAGATCTCCGATGATCAACTCGATGACGAGCGGATCATTGTGCGGCCTGTCGATGTCCGTGATCTCGCATTCCTCGAATGTTATCGTATCGTTTGGAGATCGATCAGAGGTGGATAAATGAACGTTTGATTCAGCTCGTCTTTGATAAGCCTTGATCGATGATACCGTGTCTCGGCAGTATTGTGATCCTCCAAAGATCATATTTTTGGTTGCAGCGCCCGGTGGATCAGTCATATTTTCGTTTGTACCCGTTTCTTCGGATCTGTTAATTGGTGGTCTCTAAGTGTTGAAAGTTTCTCTTCCTCACAGACGGCGCCAAACTGTGAGAGTCGAAACTCACACAGTCAAAACTTGTAGAGCAAAACTTTTAGGGAACATAAACTTCAAGAAAGAACCACTAAACTAGCAAACCCGGAGGACGTTTTATTAATAAGAAATGAAAAGAGTACAAAGATCGGAAAAGAGAGTAAAGGAATCGGAAAAGAAAGTACAAAAGAACTCAAATCGGCTAAGATAAACTGCTAAGTTCTTAAGTCTAGATGCTAGGGTTTTTCGCTCTGCCTTTCTCGTCTGGCTTCTCCCTCCTTTTATAGCTTCGGTTCGTCGGTTTTGTGAATATGTCCGCAAGATTTGCGGAAATCTTCATGTTCTTATCTTTTTCCTTTTTTCGCTAAAATGTACATTTCTATCTCGGATTTTCCTTTTTCCAATTTCTTTCTTTACTTCTTCGTCTTTCCGCGGCTCGACTAGTTTGCCGGATGGGCCGAGATTTGGACGTTCTGAGTCCGTTAACGAATCAACTCACTTATTTGGTTTAGAGTTTGTCGTATGCTTGGGCCCAAGTTCTCATTTCTCTCAATCTCGATCCATCAGCCCAAATCATCGGTCCAGGAAGGTATGGGCTGATGTTTTCGAAGGTGGGTTGCGACAAGTTATGTGTATCAGCAAATGTTTGGTTATCCATTCAAAATTTCAGCTCGGAAAACCAGAAACGGTTTAGCTCGGAAATCCGAGATGGTTCAGCTAAAAGGTTCAACTCGGGATTTCCGGAAGGGAAACTCATGATCAAGATCGATACGGGATGGGTTTAGATCCGAGCTGGTTCAGCTCGGTTTTCGGAGTTAGCTCAGTTTTCCAAGCTGGTTTAGTTCGGAATTCTGAGCTGGTTCAGCTCGTTTTTACGAGCTGGTTTAGCTCGGAATTCTGCGCTGGTTTAGCTCGGTTTTCCGAGCTGGTTCAGCTCGGTTTTTCGATCTGGTTTAGCTCAGAATTCCGAGCTGGTTCAGCTTAATTTTCCGAGCTGGTCCAGCTCGTCCTTTTCTTTGTTTGGATGTTCCGTCGATCCGTAGTTCCTGTCGGAAGATATGTTTGTCCGATTATGGTGTCGTCTGTTTTGCCGAAACCTTTTTCCGATAAATCGTTTATGTGACATTGTCGGCGTTTCGTACAACTTTGTCACTTATACGAGACCTTGAACATTTAATGTAAACATTCGCTCGTACCCGACTACTCAATCCTGTCTTTCGGCTATTGTTTTCGTCGAGGAGGTTTTTGACCTCAACGGATATCAGTCATAATATGATTTTTAAGATTTGAAAATTATATTGGAGATTATCAAGATATTCTCAAAATACCATGAAAAGAGGTTGTACCGATTCTGATAAAGAAAATGATTCCGGCTCACCTTCATTACAGAAACGTAAGTTAATTCTATTATATAATTTGGTTTGTAAACATTCTATGATAACCATTTAAACGATTTGGTGCAAGGTGGGAGAAAATGCCAGAATAAACCGATATCACCTCCTCTTCAGAAAGGTTTGGGTTCGATATAAAATCGGAAACATTTCTTATTATGAAATGATTCATTAATATAATTACACTTGATTTAAACAGTAGGCAGACCCTCAGCCAAATCTTCGAGTGCATCTTCACGTATCACAAATGGTCCGAGCGTAAATGGCATTGGATCTATCACTCCGATGCGTGATATTACCAATATTCTTCCTCGAAGAACACATGTTTCAAATGATAATGTGTCTCACAGAATTCATGCCAAAAGTCGTGGTACTTTTTATTTGCTTAACTCTTTAGTCGAATTTACATTTTGAAACGGCAATCTTTTCCACATTTTTAATGGATTAAATTAAACAGGAAGAAAGAATGTTCAATGCAAAAGTGGTAGCTCAAATTCCATATTCTTACAGACCATGGAGTCTGTAGTTACATCAGGTTTTGCCTCAAGATTATTCTATTACAAAAAACAGCCACATTAAAACATTTACACTAACTGTATATTTTGTATGTAATTGTAAGCTAATTCATCTCAAAGAAAAGGAAAAGAGAAACGCCAAAATACATTTGGTCCGTTATCAGTCAATGTTGATGAAACAATGTCTAATGCTCCCCCTATAACGGAGATTAATTACCATCCTCAAGATATACATTCTTATACTATTTATTGAATTGTAAGTTACTATGTTTTTGCTTAAATTTTTAGTATGGAATTAGTATAACTATATTGGCGAAAATCTATTTCAACTTTTGCAAACAGGTATGCCGATGTTAGTGAATCTGATGATGAAGATAATGCAAGCGTGTAGATTCAATTGAAGAGGATATGGGTGATGCATCTCATCACATAGAAAATGATGTAAATACCCAAGATGCTTTAGATGATATGATTGGTATGTTTTAATACATGAATTGTTCACATATCATATAACAACACCCATCTTTTAAAACATTATTGTCAACTTATTAATAGGTTATTTTGACGATGGAGATCCATCTTATAAGTGCCAATACTGTGGAGCATACATGTGGTTTGGAGAAAGAATAGGAAAGAGATATAGACAAAAGCAGCCGGATTTTACAATGTGTTGTAAGAAAGGAAAGATCGTCCTACCAAAGCTGAGGAATCCTCCAATGGCGTTATTAGAATTGCTTCTAAATGGTATTAAATTGTCCAAACATTTTTGAGAATTAATTCGTGCTTATAATATGATGTTCGCGTTCACCTCACTTGGAGGGAAGATTGATCATACCGTCAACGATGGATGTGGACCATATGTTTTCAAGATGCATGGCCAAAATTATCATAGAATTGGTGCTCTCTTCCCAAACGTTGGAGAGTGTCCTAAGTTTTTGCAGCTATACATTTATGATACGTTAAATGAACTTACTAATAGAATTGCGGCATACGGGTAAGAGTTTTTTTTTTTTACATATGCTACTCCTAATTTTATTAAGGATTGTTTAAAATATTTTCTTGATATATTTTGTAAGGGAGATAACGAAAGGGATGTAAAAAAAACTAAGGATTCAAATTATCGAAATCTTGAAGAATATGTTAGATGAGGTTAATCCTTATGTTGCCTCATTGAGGGCAGCCAGAGATCGATTTGATGTTACCCAAGATACCAGTTTCTGTATCAGATTCATTGAAAGTAGAGCAAAAGATGCAAGGACTCACAATTTGCCAACTAAATATGAAGTGGCTGGACTTATTCCTGGAGATTTTGTTTGTAACATGGAGACAAGGGACATTATATTGGAGACAACTGATGGGGGGATTTCATAGGATTAGTGAACTTCATCCAACCTACTTGCCTCTCCAGTATCCAATTATGTTTCCATATGGAGAAGATGGTTTCAGATTACAGATTCCTATATGTTTGACAGATGATGATGGAAGGAAGAGGAAAGTAATTTCTATGCGGGAATTTTTTGCATATAGAATTTTTGAAAGAGTTGGCGAAGCTCCTACAATAAACAGATGTGGAAGATTGTTTCAACAATTTTTGGTTGACGTATATACGATGATTGAATCCAAACCGGTTGTGTTATGTGTGGAAAACCCAGAAAAAGTTTCGATCAGAAAACTACGAGAAAATTCAGAAACTGGATGGGGCGGGAGGTGTTAATCTTCTTAAACAAGGTCAACGCATATTTATTCCATCAAGTTTTACAGGTGGTTTTAGGTATATGCAGCAGCATTATTTGGATGCAATGGCTATCTGCAAATACTTAGGTTTTCCAGACCTTTTCATTACTTTTACATGCAATCCTAAGTGGCCGGAGATAACCAGGTTCCTGGATAAATTTCGATTAACCATTGAGGATAGACCAGATATGATATGTCGAATCTTTAAATCTAAACTTGACAGATTGATCATGGAATTGACCCAGAAAAAAAGGAGGTGTCTTTGGAAAGACTGCTGGAGGTATGTATTTAACTTCTTCATTATTTACCTTTTCATCCTAATACCCTACATATTTTTTTTGATATTTGGTATTATAACTTCATGCGTGGTAGAATGTCAAGATTATAATTTTGATACTATTTTTCTTTTGTTCTTATATTACAGCAATGTACATTATTGAGTTTCAAAAAAGAGGATTGTCGCATGCGCATATTCTACTATTTATGGAGAAAGGTTACAAATTCCCAAGAACAGAAGACATAGACAAGATTATTTGTGCAGAAATACCAGACAAGGTTACACAACCCAACTTATACGCCGCTGTGTCAGAATGCATGATGCATGGTCCATGTGTAAACACAAACAAGAGCAGTGTCTGTATGGTTAACGGAAGATGTTCTAAGAAGTATCCAAGGCCGGTAAACAATAGGACGACAATTGATACAAATGGTTTTCCTTGCTACAGACGTACGGATGATAAAAGATTTGTCGAAAAGGGAAATTTTCAACTTGACAATGGATATGTTATTCCATATAACAAGGAACTCATGCTTTGTTATCGTGCACATATTAATGTCGAGTGGTGTGTCCAATCGCGAGCCATAAAGTATTTGTTTAAATACATTCATAAAGGTCCTGATTATGTTGCGGCTACTGTTGAAAAAGAGAACGAAGATGGTGTTATTGACGAAATTGAGCACTACTACAACTTCAGGTATTAAACACTTTTGTTTGAACATTTTTGTTTTTTTGTATAACATTTACCATCATATTTTAATACATTTATTCACAATCTTTGATTGCAAGATATCTTTCACCACCCGAAGCTACATGGCGTATTTTTGCGTTCCCTACACATTACAGTACAATGGCTGTAGAGAAACTTGTTTTTCATCTTCCAAACCAGCATATTGTATTCTTTGATGAATTTGAACCCATTGAGACTCTGCTGGTCAAAACGACTGCTATTCAATCTATGTTTATCGCTTGGATGATTGCATGCAGGAAATATCCTAATCCTGCAAAGAATATGACTTATTATCAGTTCCCATCTAAGTTTACGTGGGTATCTAAAGAGAGGTCATGGAAACCAAGGCAGAAAAAATTGGTTCTGTGATTGGAAGGATTGCTCATGTGATTATAGCTTGCGGTGAGTTGTATTATTTAAGAATACTTCTTAACTATGTAAAAGGCCTGGAATGCTATGAGGATATAAGGACATTTGAAGGTATTGTCTATCCTACTTTTAAAGATGCATGTGATGCTCAGGGATTGCTAGATGATGATAAAGAATTTATTCTGGCAATTGAGGAAGCAAGTGAATGGGCGAATGGAAATTATCTTCTGGATTATTTGTTCAGATGTAATAACAGATAGTATTTCCCATCCTTTGGTCGTGTGGAATTCAACATGGGAATATCTAACTGAAGACATTCTAATCGATGAAAGAAGAAAACGTCGGAATCCTGGTATGCAGTAAGAATCTAAACTAAATTATTGTTGTTTGTTTTCACTGTTTATATTGGTTTTAATTTAATTTTTGTGATACGATATAGTACCTCTTATCTATGATAATAAAATCTTTAACAATGTTTTAATCATGCAGATTTGATTATAACTGATGATCAAAGGAAAAACATAGCATTGACAAGGATACAAATAAAGTTGGAAAGTTATGGTGGATCGCTTACAAAATGGCGTGAGATGCCACTACCAGAAGATTATGAAGAGTACAACGGCAACCGGCTCATAGATGATGAAAGGAATTATAACCGTGAGGATGAAAGAAAATAAGAAGAAGAGAGGCTTCTTGCCATGATAACGGACGAGCAAAGAATAGTATATGAAACTATATTGGATGCAGTTGTGAATGATAAAGGAGGAATGTTTTCTCTCTATGAGGTACGGGTAAAACATTCCTGTGGAGTCTATTAAGTGATTCTATTCGTTCCAGAGGTCTTATTGTGATTAATACTGCTTCGAGTGGAATTGCCGCGCTGTTGTTGAAAGGAGGGAGAACATCACATTCAAGATTTGCAATTCCGATCAATCCAGATGAGTTCACAAGTTGCAATATGAAGCCAGGTTCTGATCTTGCTGAATTGATGAAAGTTGCCAACCTTTTAGTTTGAGATGAAGCTCCTATGATGAGTAAACATTGTGTGGAAAACTTGGACCGAAGTTTGCGCGATATTATTAGAGACAAGGAGGTAGGCCATTTGGAGGAAAGGTTGTGGTTTTTGGTGGTGATTTTAGGCAGATTCTTCTAGTAGTTCCCGGGGGAGTAAGATCAGAAACAATCTTTGCAGCTTTAAACTCTTCTGAATTATGGGAATCATGTAAAGTTCTAACACTTACCAAGAACATGAGACTGCTTGGTGGAATTAGTGATGAAGGTGCTGAAGAGTTGAAAACATTTTCAGAATGGTTACTGAATATAGGTGATGGCAAGATTAATGTTCCCAATGATGGTGTCGTTGAGATCGACATCCCTGAAGATTGTTAATCACCGAGTGTGAGAAACCAATCAAGACAATAGTTAACGCAGTTTATGGTCCGGACTTTGTTAACTCAACAGATGGTCAAGTATTTAAGAACAGAGCTATACTCAGCCCTACCAACGATAATGTTGATGAGATTAATGATTATATGATCTCCAAGTTGGCACGTATATAATAATCTTACTTATTATAATGTTTTAGCCCTATTGATCTAACTTATCTATAATATTGTCTAACATGTTTTTTTTAATAGGCAAAAAAGTAACATATCGAAGCTCGGACAGTATTATTCCTTCAGACGCTGCCATAGATGATGATACTAATTATCCTATTGAGTTTTTGAACAACATAAAGGTGCATGGATTACCCAAACATTTTTTTAAAGCTAAAGGTTGGTGCTCTGGTGATGTGCTTGCGTAACATTGATCATAATGGTGGTCTTTGCAATGGTACAAGGTTACTTATTACTCAGCTCAGACCTCATTGTATGGAAGTAATGATTTTAACTGGTAATAAATCTGTTATTGGTCGAAAGATACTTCTAAACAGAATGTATGTGACACCATCAGATACAAAGTTTCCATTTAGGGTGCGTCGGCGACAATTTCCTGTGGCGTTGACATTTGTAATTACCATCAATAAGAACCAATGTCAAGCACTTGAGAATATCGGTTTGTATTTTCCCAAACCTGTGTTTTCACATGGTCATTTATATTTTGCTTTGTCTAGAGTGAAATCAAGGTCTGGATTGAAGATTCTTATTACAGATGAAGATGGAAATGTGCTGAAAAAGACTACCAATGTTGTATACAGGGAAGTGTTTAGAAATCTTATTCAGTAGATCATTAGTAGTTTTCCCCTGATGTTTAAATGAGACGATTAGTATTTGTTTTGACTTTTTATTTGTTATAATTCAATTATTTTGTAGTATATTTATATGAAAATATAAATCATTAATTGAAATATATCATATGGATTCACTAATGAATATTCTCCTATCAATATTTAATTAAAACAAAATTCATTGTCGTCTAACAATGATACAATTTTACAAATTTAGACTATAAGATACACAATGGTGAAGGGATGGATAAGGAAGGAAAGTAAGAAATCTGCATTTAAAATAATTTTTTTGTCATCTTTACAATTATGATCATAAATTGATTTGACAAAAATATACAAACAAGAAACATTTATTCTAGATTTTGTCCGAGATGGTAGATATCATAACAGATTCCAAAAATATTGATATAAGAAATAATATTAAATGATCATATTTAATGCAAAATCATATATTTTTTTCTGTTATAACCAAAACAATATTACGTTAGAGATATATTCGTGTTTTTATTCCAAATTGTGCAATTTTATTAATTAAAAATTAATTCTAAAAACAACTAATATCCCTAATTAATGATTTCGACATATCCAAATACTCAATTAAGAAATTTAAATTTTATGTTCAATCATAATAAATCTTCACCACCTCATTTAAAGCAATAATAAAACCACAACCACCACTTCAACTTATTTATCAATTTTAACAAATTTTCATTTATAAACGGTTGCCTAATTTTTTCCCAAAAGGTACCAAATCTACTATATTTACCATCTCTTCTTTTCTTCCCAAATCTAATTATTCCATAACTGTAAAATCAAACCAGAAAAAAATGGAGAACTGCACTCCATTATGGGACGTCAATAACACCAAAAATGACTGGAAATGTCGTTTGAAGGTCATTAGAAAGTAGTACACAAACGTACACCCAAGTGATCTTCAAGGTCATGTCATCTTCTGGGATGAAAAGGTTTGATTTTTATCGATCTATTTAAGTTTTATAATATTTAAACACATAATCTCAAATATTAGATTCATGTACTCATTTTTTCCTTAAAAAAATCCATGTTCAGGGTTTCAAGGTTGAAGCAACAATACCCACTAATGTCTTTCACAAAATAAGCGAAATTTTTTTGGAAGACTCATGGAAGTATGTTGAAAACTTTGAAGTCATTTACAGTCAAGATGACTCGAGAAACACTACTACTGCCAAACAGATTGTTATAAACTCTCAAACACAAATTTCCAACTGCTTTAACGTTGTTGATGATAATTTCTACGATTTTGTTAGATTGGAAGCAATATTAGATCGGAAAATATCATCTAAGCACACCATTGGTATGTTTCATTGTTAAAATATTTATATTTATTTTTGATTATATTTTATTAATTATTCATATATTTGTATTGTAGATGTCATTGGATGCATCAAATTTGTGGGTCATCTGGAATCTTGTGAGAAGGAGAGGATTAACAGGAGGCAGATCTCCTCTGACTCGGTGAAGCAAATTTGGTTCAGTCTTAGGGAAATGAAGTAAGAATCTAAATTTGAAATTTTGTTACATTGATCTTTATTTACAACCATTTACGCCTCCATTAATATTTACCATTTCCATTATAATTTGTCTATTTTGTATTTAAAATAACCATTTAATAATCTTATAATTTTAGTGGAACCTACACAAAATGTCTTGCTAAGGGTCCTCATGCAATGAAGTTTCATGAATACTGGCATACATCCGGAAATTATGAAACTATCGTTGTGTTGAGGTTTTGGAGGGTCAATGCTACTTTTGGTAAGTACATATGATTTCTATACATTTACATTTTACTTAATATAGGTTTTTCAGAAAATGATAACAGTAGTATCTAAATTATAATTATACCTTTTATCGCCTAGGTACACCTTATGTAGAAGATTCCGGACTGATTTCCCAGATTGAATTTGATCCTGAGTTGGAAGAGGTCAAGCAGATGAAAGAGTGGTATGTTTTTCAACAATTACAATACTATAATTGCATTTTGATGTTTTAGACTGTAAGACCTTTTTCTGTTTAGGGCTCGCTGGACCAAAGCCACGGGTGTTAATTTCAGGTCATGATCCTCCTCATCTTATCCAATCTCCTTTTAATTTTAGAACTTTTATTTGGTTTGTAATACATTTTAATCTGCGTTTGACTTAATGCCCATCTATGGGTTTTACCTTATTTTATCGTTAAACATTACTTTTTATCTTATTTATTATGACTTCTTTATTCTGCATAATTACTTATGATTTCGGATAATGACAAACAAATTCACATACTATTGCTAAGTTAAACAGATTGTCAGTTATTGCTAGGATTATCGAAGTAGTTATCTAAATTGTTTATGAATATAATCAAAATCTACTATATGAAAGAAACAAATAAATATTTAACGAACAACTAATGATACTTTCAACCCAAAGTTCATTATATAGAACATTATAAAACAAAAACTATTAGCTTAATAATAACTATTGTCTAATGAAATTTAATAATGCAATGATCTGCATTATTCCAAATAGTATAACTTAGTATAAATAAAGAAGCTTTAGTTTTATATCAGTAGGAAAAAAATCAATCTAATATTCCATATGGGCTAATTTAGTTGTAACATAACAATTCCAAAGAGGGTATACTATTAAAGCCCAAATAATTATGGCCCATTGTTGGATCTATGAAGATGAAATTGTTGGGATTATGTCCTGAAATCATATTGTACTTACTCTGCATGATAGTTGTATTGTCGAGATCGGACAATTCATGTGATACTAGGTGGTCATAATGTTTTGCTAGAAGCCGCTTATGACAAATGAGTTGTAACTCATTGCTAGTATTATGTGAACCTACAGGGTCACACACCTAAGCAAGCTGGATACACTTTGTATGAGATTGATCATTGGCATATGGTCTGGTCAATGTGTATTGGATACACATTGAAATCGAGTTTTAAGAGGTGTGTCGATCGACACCATTGGGTGTGTCGATCGACACAAGGCTGGTCCCGAAACTGATGTTTCGGTTTATGACTTAAACGTTTTGGGTTTTAGTCCAATGATCGGTTTTAGTCATTCCAGGTCTATATATAGGTTTATATGAACGACCTGGAACCCTAATCGTTGAATTGAGCAGCCACCTCTCTAAACACACAGTTTCCCAGGAGATCCGATTCCCGGCATTAGCATCCCGGCGGATTCCAGCTTGTGTGCGTGTGGACTGCAGTAGAGGCGCAGCATCTGAGGCACTGGAGATCTCAATTACCTGTTCATCATTCCGCTGCAAATCTCCAGGTAAACACGAGATCCATCGGTAAAGATTCAATTAACTAAACCCTAGATCCTAGGCTTAGAACTTGTGGAATTCTGAAACTGTTAGAATTACCCCAAGTTCCTTCAGTGGTATCAGAGCCTTAGGGTTTTAATCATTGAATCTGAAGCATGGAATTCGAATAATGATGTATTTGAATAGGTTGATGCATGCTAGTTCTCGTTTTGATGAAAATAATCTCGGATTTTGTTTCTTATCGAAAACGAAGAACCTGTGTTTTCGCACAGTGTCGATCGACACAAGTTTGTGTCGGTCGACACACCGCGGAAACGATCATAAAACTTTAGGGTTTTTGCACAGTATCGATCGACACTAAGTTTGTGTCGGTCGATGCACCGCGAATATGCTTATTAAAATTAGGTATCGATCTTAGAGATCGCACTGTGTCGATCGACACACTGGGTGCATCGATCGACACAGGCTGTGTGAAAGGATAGCTCGGTTCAATTGGATTGAACCGGTTATCTCGCATGGTTAAATTTCCTGATACCCTACTGTGTCGATCGACACAGGATAAGTGTCGGTCAACACAGGCCTTGCGATTGGTTGATCAGTTCAATTGGATTGAACTGGTTATCATGCTTGGTTAAGGTAGATCAGATCGGTTTAAATTGGATGAATTGGTTCAATTGGATTGGACTGGTTATCTCAATTAGTATAAACCGATTTGATTGGATAAGATCAGTTTGATTGGATAAGTTGGTTCAATTGGATTGGACCGGTTATCGTGATTAGTTAAAACTGATTGAATCGGTTCAATTGGATGGACCGGTTGAATTAGATTTGACCGGTATCTCAATTGGTCTAAAACCGGTTCATTTGGTCAATTACCGGTTCAATTGGATTGACCGGTTATCGGGTTTGGTTAAGGTTGGATGCGAACCGTAATCGTTTGGTTATTGAACCAAATGATTGAGAAACCGAACCAAATGACCTAACCCACTTTTGTTAGAACAATTAAAACTCAATTAAAATTAAAAGTTAAACATGTTCTAAACCCATTGAATACACATTGGATGTGTATTAGATCAAAGCTTAGTTTTCAATATGGTCAACTGTCAAGACTCATTTCGTTGTTGTGATAGTCTTGCCAAGATCTTGGTGTCCACAATTACATGAGTAAGGCAGGTAGTTGTGTTGATGGTCTTGCAGTGCGTGACATAAACAATTACATGACCTAAGAGATTGATTTACTAACCTTTTAAAGTTCCGTTTCCTCAACTAAATATCAAGTGACCTTGATGTCTTGCCCAATCTTGTCTACTGTCAAGACTCATTTCGTTGTTGGATAGTCTTGGAGTCCTTGGTATCTACAATTACATGAGTAAGGCAGGTGATCATTGATAGACTTGCAGTGAAACTGTCAATGATCACAAGACTGAAGAGATTGGTTTACTTGACTGGGCTATCAGAAGTTCTGGGCCAGAGACATCAGAGTGGATGAGACATGGATTGTCTTATCTGCGACCAAGAGTTGTACTGGGTACAATTAGCAATGATTTACTTACCTAGATAATTGAAGTTTGGGTGATGGCGAGTCGTCCACTCAGATTTTGGTGAAGTATGGGTCTTGTATCATTATATTCATAGAGGAAACATAGTTTGAAGATAATGCGAGTTTTCTTATTAGATAAGATTTCTCATTTCCTGAACTTCATAACTAAAACTTTTCTTTTCTTAGTTTTCAGCCTATGTCTAAAACTACTTTCTCGTTGCGATCCGTCCTTGAGAAGGACAAGTTAAATGGATCAAATTTCCTGGATTGATATCGGAACTTGAGATTTATTCTCAAGCAAGAGAGTAAGGACTATGTCCTTGACAAAGCTCTCCCCGAGAGGCTTGGGACCAATGCCTCGCATGCAATATATGATGCTTGGAATAAGCATTATATTGATGTGGTAGATGTGTGTGGTCTGATGTTGGCTACCATGAACTCGGACTTGAAGAGTCAACACGAGAACATGGAGTCGCCAATCGAGATGATCACTAGCCTGAAAATGATGTTTCAGGATCAGGCACGAGTTGAGAGATACCAGATGGTTAAGTCTCTCATTGGGTGCAAGCTACCAAAGGATGCTCCAGTGAGTCCTCATGTCATTAAAATGATGGGTTACATTGATAACCTGGGGAAGCTGGATTGTCATGTTAGCCTAGAGTTGGCTACTGAAATCATCTTGCAGTCACTGCCGTCAAGTTATGATAAGTTTATCAAGAGCTATATCAAGAATGGCTTGACGAAGACGTTGACTGAGATGCATGGCATGCTCAAGACAGTTGAGAAAAACATCATAAAGGGTAAAAGGTTTAAGAAATCTTGTATAGACAAGGGTAGAGGCAAGGTCGTCCAGATTTGGAATCAGGATAAGCCTGTGTCATCTTATAAGCCTAAGTCTGGCCCATCTGATGTTGATAAGTGCTGCTATTGTGAAGAGTTTGGGCATTGGAAGAGAAATTGCATTAAATTCTTGGAAGATTCACAAGAGATGAAGGAGATGTACGAAACTTCTTCTTCAGGTATTGTGTTATTACTTCAAGTTCTACGTAAGTATTGGATACTGGTTGTGGTACTGATATTTTTGAAATATGCAGGGCCTAAACAACAGTAGAACGTTGAAGAAAGGACAAATGGAACTGCGCGTCTGGGATGGAGCAATGGTTGCTCCATTAGCTGTATAAATTCTCCACTTGTAGGAGCCTTTCAAGTTTGGTTTTTGAATTAAGTAATTGCTGCTATGTACCTGCTTTAAGCAGAGATGTCTTTCATTTTCTTGTAAAGAATTTGGATGTTTTTCATTTTGATAAAAGACAATTTTTGCTCTTTTGATCTTGATGAAATATTCTATGGTAGCAAACCCCTTTTGAAAAATGGGTTTTATATCTTAAACCAATGTACGCCTGTATATAACATTAATACCAAACGGTTTAAGTCTGATGACTCGAAATCGATTTCCTTAGCATAGTCGTTTCAACCACATAGAGTGAAGCGAATTCAGAAGATCCATAGTTATGGGCCTTTGGGCTCATTTGATTATAAATCATATGAGATATGAATTCTGATTACTGGTCCAAATGACTAAGGCTTCTTTAGCAGAGCTAAAGAAAAGGGCATGAGGCTTATCGGGCCTTGCTCATACTGATGTATGTGGCCCGGTGAACATTAGTGCCAGAGGAAAACTTCAGTACTTCATTACCTTTATTGATGACTTCAGTAAGTATGGTTGTGTTCATTTGATGAGACACGAGTAGAAATCATTTGAAATGGTCAAAGGAGTTCCAGAATGAAGTATAGAACCGATATGACAGAAGTATTAAGATCCTCGATTAGATCTCGGAGGAGAATACTTGAGTCAAGAATTGAGTGATCATCTAAGTGAGTGTGAAGTCGTTTCACAACTCATTTCTCCTGGAAGACCTGAATGGTGTTTCTGAGAGAATGAATTGGACCTTATTGGATATGCTCCGATTAATGATGAGTCACACGAATCTTCCATTATCCTTTTAGAAATACGCTCTAGAAATGTATGTATTTACGCCAAATAGGTTTCTATCAGAATCAGTTGAAAGACACCACATTGGATGTGGACTGGAAGTTTCCAAGTATGTTTTCCTGATTAATTGGGATTGCAAGGTTTATGCAAAGCAGTTGTCAACAGACAAGCTTGAACCCATATCTGATAAGTGCTGCTTCGCTGGTTGTCCTATGGAAACCAAGGCTTATTACTTTTGCAACCAATCCAAGAACAAAGTTTTGTTGTTCGGAACTCTGTTTTTCTAGAAAGAAAGTCACTTTCCAAGAAGAATAGTGGGAGTAAAAGTACAGCTCGAAGAAATTCGAGAAACACAGGAGGCTGCTCAACCTGTTGAGGGAGAGCAGCGGATAGATCTACAAAGTGTTGTAGGACCTACACCTGTGGAGCCTGAAGTTCACAGATCCGAAAGGATCCGTCACTGACCCGAGAGTGATTTCTCGTGACCGATTGCCGTGATCTGATGATCATTGAAAAGTGACGAGCATGCGAGATTGAAGGAGCGATGGTGAGCCCCAACTCCGAAAATTTGCTAGGTATGCATGTTAGCTTCACCAATCCATTTCTGGGTTGAAGCAAACATCTTGGAGTTGGAATCGACGTTCTGTTAAAACGGTCAAAAGTTTTGACTTGATCAGGAACGAATAGGAACCGTGCGTTTACAAGTAGTCTAGTGGGAGCGTAATTACATTTCTCACACTTAATCTCATAAACGACGTTCCGTCGCTTAAGTCTTATCAGGACTTGGGTCGGAAGTCATTTTAAACGATAGACATGGGAGAAGCAATGTGAGTTCTTGGAATAAGGATCTATTGAAATGGATTGGGGTAGGCTAATTGGATCGAGTCAGAATCTTATGTTGATAAGGTATTGGACAGTTCCAATATGCATGATTCCAAGAATGGCTTCACACCAAAGGTCTTGTGGCAATAATCTTAGCAAGAAGAAGTGTCTTGGACATTGTCTGAGCTAGTATCTATGAGTGTGATTCCTTATGCTTCTGCAATAGAATCCATCATAAATGCCATGTTTTGCGCTCGTCTAGATGCAGCTTACGCATATAGCATGACGAGAAGATACCAATATGTTCCAGTAAAAGTCACTGGACGGTTGTAAGGAATATCCCCAAGTGTTTGAGAAACACTAAGGATAGGTTCTTTTTCAACTGAGGAAGTGACGAATATGTTAAGAGTAGTTTGACGGACAAAGACGACTCCCGGTTCCCACCTGGTTATGTCTCTTTGTCTGTGTAGCGGTGCTATCTGTTGGAAGGGCTCCAAGCAGGGGACCGTAGAATAGTGCTTATTAATGAATAGCGGTGTGGTTTGTTGGAATGGTTCCAAGCAAGAACACCGCAGCGTCTCTCACAACCTAAGCACGAGTTTCATACCGTTGCTGTAGGTACTAGATATCTGAAGACGTGGTCTTGAATCTAGTAGGAGTCATGATAGTTATGATGCTCACATAAACATGCTATGGTCATGTTTATGAAAAACTGACATCAGCATTATTTGATTATTGGATAATTAAATAATGGTCCCAAAGTATTTTATGTTCATTTTATAGGTCATCAAGTTGAGGACTTGATCATGAAACCCTATGAGTGAAAGACGACATAAAATTATGTTTGTCCCTGGTCGTAGGTTGTTAAAGTGGGACACTAACAACCGTTAAGACTAGTATGTGAGGTGACGGATGACTAAGTTTCATGGAGTCATTGATATGAGTATCAACGTCAGTCACATAGATATATGTTGGTGAACATATGATCGGACATGACCCGCTAATGAGAACTCTACAGGATAGTTATATCAGTGTCATGAGAAGTTCTCATTACGACTATAGAGTATAGTCCTTAGACCTGCGTTCATCATGCTTTCTAGCATGTGAATTGGTGCGCTTTGACCTTGTCAAACGTCGTTCCGTAACTGGAGGTTATAAAGGCATTGCTTAGGCGTATCATGAAGTGTGTGTAGAAACAGGGATGGAACAAGAAGGGATTTGTCCCTCCTATATAACAGGAGATAAATATCTCAGGGCCCATCGAAGATTTGATACTGAGAAAATGCATGGCCGTGCTCAAACGAGGTGATTGTCAGTCGTTTGTTTTATCAGTATAAATCAGGAGTTCGATGAACATGATGTTGGCTATAATAAGGATGACACAATTTCTTGCCTTATGCCATATCGAGATATAGCGATAAAGGGATTATGGGAATAGATGATTCCATTACAAGTGGGAGATTGTTGGGATTATGTCCTGAAATCATATTGTACTTACTTTGCATGATAGTTGTATTGTCGAGATCGGACAATTCATGTGATACTAGGTGGTCATAATGTTTTGCTAGAAGCCGCTTATGACAAATGAGTTGTAACTCATTGCTAGTATTATGTGAACCTACAGGGCCACACACCTAAGCAAGGTGGATACACTTTGTATGGGATTGATCATTGGCATATGGTCTGGTCAATGTGTATTGGATACACATTGAAATCGAGTTTTAAGAGGTGTGTCGATCGACATCATTGGGTGTGTCGATCGATACAAGGCTGGTCCCGAAACTGATGTTTCGGTTTATGACTTAAACGTTTTGGGTTTTAGTCCAATGATCGGTTTTAGTCATTCCAGGTCTATATATAGGTTTATATGAACGACCTGGAACCCTAATCATTGAATTGAGCAACCACCTCTCTAAACACACAGTTTTCCAGGAGATCCGATTTCCGGCACTAGCATCCCGGCGGATTCCAGCTTGTGTGCGTGTGGACTGCAGTAGAGGCGCAGCATCTGAGGCGCTGGAGATCTCAATTACATGTTCATCATTCCGCTGCAAATCTCCAGGTAAACACGAGATCCATCGGTAAAGATTCAATTAACTAAACCCTAGATCCTAGGCTTCAGGAACTTGATAGGATTCGAACTAATGTTAGAATTGGCCCAAGTTCCTTCAGAAACGATACCAAATTCTTTAAGTCGTTCTAATCTTTCCATAAATCGGTAAAGTTCATAGGCGATTTACTAATTTCTTCAATTCAATCTTGGCGTTGTGATATACCATGGTTTTTAGGACTTTTAACCATGGTATATGTCTTCTTATCGAGTCTTTTAGAGTCCTTTGGAGTCCTTTTATGTATGTTTTCAGGTCTAGGCGCGTTTGGAGCGGAATTGGATATTATGGCGCATTCTGGGGCATTTTGGGGCATTTACCCGAGAAGAAGAAGTCACTGCTCATATCAGACATCTGTGTCGATCGACACAGTATGTGCATCGATCGACACAAGGACGTGACAGACACATCTCACGAGTTAATGAAGAGTTTTGGAAATTGCAGTTTGGCCTAGAAGTTTCTCACAATTACGAAGAAGCCCCAGCCGTGATTAGATCATAATATTAGGGTTTTTAAGCCATTGTTTAGGCTATGCTTCCAGACTTAAGTTTTATTTTTATTCAGAGAGAGAGATATGGAACTCATATTCTTTGTTTCTCTTATATGATATTTGGTTTTCTATTCATTATGATTTCTGTTTCATTGATCATGTCTGAGTAGTTCTCCTGTTAGGTTTAGGGATTCTCACAGGGGATTTCAGGGAATTATAGGTTAATCAATCTGTAGGGATTCATATATGTTAGTTCTTCATCTAGGGTTGTTCTTAATGCTTGATCTGAATTGGCCACTTAGATTATTGATGTTAGGTTGATTTCTGCAACGAAACTTGATTAATTATCTTGAAAGAACCTAGATGAGCAATTTCACTATTCGAAAAGAAATTTGGCTTAGGAGAATTGTGAACGAAAGAACCTGAGATCAATGCTTGTTTAGAACTCTAGGATTCGCAACGAAAGTTGGCTTGCTAGGTTGTTAGACTTAGATAATATTCGCAACGAAAGTTGGTCTGTTATAATTCTGTGATTCTAGTTCTAGAACAGTTCTTAATTAGATCATGATTGATTGATTAGCATGTGTTATGATTTCCTGAGAACTCCCTTGACCTGACGTTTTGCCTGATTGCTTACAAACCACTTGATTTACTTTTATGTTCTGATTTACTGCTTTCATTACTGTTTCACCTAGCTTAATTCGACGTTCTACAATCTATCGCAAGAATCTAAAGTCTCTGTGGATTCGATACCCTATATACTACTGGTTCACGTCTGTGCACTTGCAGTGTAGATCTAGGGATTAAAACCTGATCGTATCAAGTTTTTGGCGCTGTTTCCGGGGACTCTTTTGAGTCTTCGATAGATTTGAATTTAAAGTTTAGACTAGGTTTTTCGTTTTTATTTTTGTTACTAATTTCTCTGTTTTTCTCTGTTTCAGGTCTGATTTTCGCTTTGCATCGATCGACACATTCTTTTGAATCGATCGACACAAGGCGAATTTGAGTTGAATCGATCGTTGCATCATTGCATCGATCGTTGCACGACGATTATCGACGGTTTATGCAGACGCGTGAGACAGAAGTAATACGAACTCGAATCTCGTTAATATCAGACTTGAGAAGCTTGCTAGACTAGAGAGAACAAACATAAAAGGTCAACGAGCAAGGATGGTGCAAAATCACTTGATTCTGATACCTGATGCTCAGGGTATTCTGAGAGACCAACAGAACAACCCGAACAACGCTGCTGGGCAAATGATTGATGATGAGGGACGTGTGATCCCTGAACCTAAACCTGAACCTGAAGGTCAAAGGCAGATGATAAATCCTCCTGCTAATGAGAGGACTCTAGCTGACTACAACCGTCCGGATGAGTTCCATGCTAACCGGTCAGCGATTGTACCTCCGGGCTTTGAGAGGAATGATTTCGAGATCAAGACTGTCTATTACTCTCTTCTTAGGCAGAATCCGTTCCATGGTCTCCCACATGAGCAACCCATGGACCATATTGACGAGTTTGAGGACTTCATCACTGGAATGAAGTATAATGGGGTAAACTATGACTATCTGTATCTCAAGCTTTTCCCCTATTCTCTCGTTGGAGAGGCTGCAGCTTGGCTGAAACAACTTCCAACTGGGAAGTATACTACTTGGGATGCTGTGAAGAGAGAGAGTTCTTGAGGCACTTTTATGATGATGCTCGCTCTGATCAGTCGAGACAGGATATTCTCATCTTCACCCAAGGTCCTACAGAGCCTCTTAAGTCTGCTTGGATGAGGTTTAAGAAGTACCAACGTGACTGTCCTCACCATGGATTTTCTGAAGTGACGCTGTTGGGCATATTCTTCAGAGGGATTTATTTACATTACCAATCTGCATTGGATAATGCCAGCAGTGGAAATTTCAATACTAGGACTCCTGAACAGGCTAGGACGCTGATTGATAACTTGGTGAGCAGTAATAGCACCAAGACTGCTGATAGGAGAAGGAAAGAGTCTGGTGGAAAGATTGATAATCTGGAGATTGCTGATATCAGGAATAAGCTGGACACTGTTCACAGTTTGTTGACTGGAAAGAAAGTTGTCCACTTTGCTCAGGATGTTGAGATGTTTAAGGCTAAAGAGGAAAACAAAGAAGAGAATGTGAACTTCATTAGTGGCTCTGGATTTCAAGGAAACAGGTTTGGGAATCAGCAAGGTAATTCTTACCAGAGGACTTATGGATCATCCTCCTATCATACACCTCCTGCTGCTAGTGATCATGAGAGCAAGATGGAAGCAATGATGGAACAATTGCTGGAGGGTCAGACTAAGACTGATGTGGACTTCAACAGGAAGCTGGATGCTGTGTATGAAGATCTGAATGAGAAGTTTGAATCCTTAAACACTCATGTAAAGAAGCTAGATGTTCAAATCCAACATACATCTCAAGCAGTGCAAAGGCAAAATGGAGCTGGGAAAGCTGAACAGAACAAATTCGTCAATGTTGTGATCACAGCAGATGAGATTGAATTGCTAGGAGAAGAAGAGAGCATAATCTCGGATTTTTTGGAAGAATTCTATCTGTCTGAGACAAGCATCGATCGACACAACTCGTGCATCGATCGATGCAGTCCCGATACGTCTGATGGAATTGCTCGAAATCGCCTTGTGTCGATCGACACACCTACTGCATCGGTCGACACATATCGCGGACGGGACCAGAAACCTGCAACAGTCCTAGAACGAGTCTATAAGCCATCTGTGCCATATCCTAAGGTTCCTAAACTGTCTAAACAGGATCTAGAAGTGGCTAGCTGCATGAAAGTGATGGAAAAGAAGTTGATTCAGATTACAGAGAAGATACCAGACCCATGAGCCTTTGTGCTCGACTGTTCCATCTCTAAGGACAGATTCAAGCGTTCTCTGTGTGACTTAGGATCTTGTGTGAATCTCATGCCATACTCTGTGGCTGAGAGATTGGGAATGATGGAATTCTGCGCCTACTAGGATCTCTCTTATCCTAGCTGATCGATCAAAAAGGTATCCGGAAGGGGTTCTTGAGGATGTTCCTGTCAGAATTGGAAACTACTTGATTCCAACGGACTTTGTAGTGCTGAAGTATAACATTGAGCCAGATGATCCTTTGTTACTTGGAAGACCTTTCTTAGCTACTGCTGGAGCTGTGATAAATGTGCGACGTAGTCTGATTGATCTCCACCTGGGAGATGAGCCACTGCGGTTCAAGATGGATAAGTTGTAGAAATCCACCATTGATGGACAAAGCTTCAGTGTGGAAGTGGAACCAGAGATTCCTATTGGAGAAAAGAAGATTGCAGTTCATTCTGAACCTGCTCTAACATCTTTAGTTCCTGCAACTGCTCTTAAGCAGAAAGCTCCAAATCTTTTCCATCCACCAAAGCACAAGTATGACTCTTCTAAGCTCAAACCTCCTAATCGCAAAGCTTTGAATGCAGGAAAACGCAGAATTCCACCCAAGCTTCACTCCCGCCCTGGTTCTCTTCGCCCTTATCTTGGGAGATCTCATGATCCAAAAGCTTATACGCCACCTTGGCTGAAGAGACATTCACAGAGACACTCAAAGTATCTGTTGAATCCCCCATAAGTCCGATCTCCTATCCATAGTCAAGCTATTGACTTTAAACAAGCGCTGAGTGGGAGGCAACCCACTAGTAGGTTCGTTTTTCTTTTCATTTTTTCGTCTTGATTTGGTGTTTTTAATTTTCTATTTTTGTGTGTGTTCAAAGGCGTGAGAAATACAGGCAGAATCGCACTGCGTCGATCGACACACATAGTGCATCGGTCGACACAGTCGCGATTTACGGTTTGCCGATTCAATTGCGGTTCAGACACCGGTTATCTACATAACCGTGGGCATAATCACCTTGCATCGATCGACAACACTTGTGGCATCGATCGACGCAATACGACGACAGGTAAGTGTTCTGACTCTTTTCGTTTTGTTTTCATTCCGATTTCTTTTCTCGCCAATCCTGAGCTTGACACCACTGGGGGCAGTGTGTTTCAAGTGTGGGGGAGGTAGCTACTGACGCACGCTTTTGTTTTCTTAGAGTCAGTCCAAATTTGTTTTATTGAGTCAAATTGAGTAGGAATGAAGGACTTTTTGAGGAGATTACCACACTTGCAGGAACTTAAGTGACCATTGGATGATTTGCAGATGATCTATGACTATTAGAAAACCCAACACAGACCAGCCTGCTGAGGACACCCATATCACTTCAGGTATTCAGAGAATCCATTACTTGACTTCACCTTTAACTTGACTTAATTTTCTCTCCTATGGGCCTGGTATACTTTGAGTCGGATTCCTCTGTTAGTTCTGACACAGCTTGTAAACCTGTCCAAGTAAGGTTCCCTTCTACCCTTCCTTAAAGTAAAAAAAAAGAGAATAATAAATTGAGGATGAGCTAGTAGCTCCGAAGTGGTCGCGGGAGTGGTAGAGACCCCTATTACCTCTTGTGCATCCATGGAAACATGTCCAAAGTATGCCCCAGTAAGGGAAGAGCACTGAAAGAAAAAAATAAAATGATACCCAGTGGGAAAAAATCAGTGCTAAGGAAGGGAAAAGAGAAGAACGGAACCAGAAACAACATTTGAGTGGTCAGATGCTAACAGAGTAAGAGTCCATGTGTTCTTTGATCGATACCCCTTAGGTGAGACCGCACTTAATAGCATATATAAGTCAGTATGGTGAATTTGGATGCTTTGAATGTGATTGTGGAGTTTACTCAGGATAGTTGCTAAGTGTGGGGGAAGTATATGTTGGTCTTGATGTTTGCAAGTTCATTTTCATGTGGCTTACTAAGGCGAATCTGAGTGTGGTGCTCCCATGATGAAACGAGTTTCTGAAGTTTTCAAACTTCTTTTCCTGATCTTGGTCTTATGTTTGCTTGAGGGAAGCAAAAGCTAAGTGTGGGGGAGTTGATATACCATAGTTTTTAGGACTTTTAACCATGGTATATGTCTTCTTATCGAGTCTTTAAGAGTCCTTTGGAGTCCTTTTATGTATGTTTTCTGGTCTAGGCGCGTTTGGAGCGGAATTGGACATTATGGCTTCTGGAGCATTTTGGGGCTTTTACCCGAGAAGAAGAAGTCACTGCTCATATCAGACATCTGTGTCGATCGACACAGTATGTGCATCGATCGACACAAGGACGTGACAGACACATCTCGCGAGTTAATGAAGAGTTTTGGAAATTGCAGTTTGGCCCAGAAGTTTCTCATAATTACAAAGAAGCCCCAGCCGTGATTATATGATTATATTAGGGTTTTTAAGCCATTGTTTAGGCTATGCTTTCAGACTTATGTTTTATTTTTATTCAGAGAGAGAGATTTCGAACTCATATTCTTTGTTTCTCTTATATGATATTTGGTTTTCTATTCAATATGATTTTTGTTTCATTGATCATGTCTGAGTAGTTCTCCAATTAGGTTTAGGGATTCTCACAGGGAATTTCAGGGAATTATAGGTTGATCAATCTGTAGGGATTTATATCTGTTAGTTCTTCATCTAGGGTTGTTTTTAATTCTTGATCTGAATTGGCCGTTTAGATTATTGATGTTAAGTTGATTTCTGCAACGAAAGTTGATTAATTAACTAGAAAGAACCTAGATGAGCAATTTGACTATTCGCAAAGAAATTTGGCTTAGGAGAATTGTGAATGAAAGAACCTGAGATTAATGCTTGTTTAGAACTCTAGGATTCGCAACGAAAGTTGGCTTGCTAGGTTGTTAGACATAGATAATATTCGCAACGAAAGTTGGTCTGTTGTAATTCTGTGATTCTAGTTCTAGAACAGTTCTTAATTAGATCATGATTGATTGATTAGCTTGTGTTCCTGATTTCCTGAGAACTCCCTTGACCTGACGTTTTGCCTGATTGCTTACAAACCACTTGATTTACTTTTCTGTTCGGATTTACTGCTTTCATTACTGTTTCACCTAGCTTAATTCGACGTTCTACAATCTATCGCAAGAATCTAGAGTCTCTGTGGATTCGATACCCTATATACTACTGGTTCACGTCTGTGCACTTGCAGTGTAGATCTAGGGATTAAAACCTGATCGTATCACGCTACAAATTATTGTGACGATAAAGTGGTTGTTTGTGTTTAATCAACAACTCATTCGACAAGGTAAACTTAAATTTTGGAGTAGAACAATATTTGAAATTAGGGTTTATATTTATGGAATTTTCTGATCTATATTTAGATAAACAGATGATTCGAGATCAAAGAATAAGTACTCATCGATTTTGCAACACAAATTCAAGTTTATATTTTACAGTAGACTTTATGGTTTCGTCAACTTTACAAATCATTCTTTATTTTTAGATGCGGTCTATTTCATTTGATTTTTCGTACATGTATTGATGATTTTTGATTTATATAAAATTATATTAGCTTTTCCAAACAAATCAGAAGATGACAAACCCTCGGTTTTTCAAGCCTATGATTCCAAACAAATGTAGAAAGAGTATGGTATGTAATCTCAGTTCTTTCTCTTATTGTGTTTATTTTCTATAAAGCTTTTATTTAAGGCTATCATTTTTTTAACTTTCTGTTGCAGACTATCCCAAAAAAGTTCTTTAAAACGAATATACTTGGAAAAACCGATGTTACGGTCGGCAAACTTACATCTGATGCGAGGCCAGAAGAGTTTCCTATTAAACTTCTTGGTGATAGGCTTACAAAAGGATGGAGACGGTTCTTTAAAGCACATGCATTACAAGATGGTGATTTTTTAATTTTTGAGTATCGTGGAGGTGCCAATTTTCATATGTTACAACATTACGGACTGCATTACTGTGAGATCACATATGAAAATACTCTTCATATGGAGACAGGAGAGGCAAGCACGAGTATGTTTTTTCTCTCTTATTTCCGAGACACTTTCTTCATCCTTTCTAATATTGTGACTAATAAGGGCATAGTTTTTAAGGAACCGAAGACACGTTTGTTACTTTAAACGTAACGAGTGACAACATCAAACGAAGCAGAATCGTAAGTTGTTCCTTTGTTTTTTGGTCATAAATATTGTTGCATGATCCATACTGAATCATTTTGCAGTATCTTCCAAAGTCCTTTGTGGATGCAAATGAGTTAGAGAAGGTTGCGGGCAACACCATATCGATGGTTAATGATGCAGGAGAGATATGGTTTGTTGAGCTTGCATTTCATTCTTATAGTGACAGGCGACGTATACGTCTGAGTGGCGGCTTAAGAGAGTTTTTGCTGGCAAACAACGTCAAGGCCAAGCAAGCAATCGTACTTTAACTTTTCTGGCAAAATGACTCTGCTCCTGTCCTAAACCTCCTCTCCTGCAGAAATGTATGATTTGGTCTAACTCATGACTGATCCTCTGTTTAAATTCTGTTTTATTTTGACAAAAACGTATGTTTATTGTTATGGTTTGAATATTTCTTGAATTTATACTATATTTTTGTTTAGTTTATGACATCCATCTATCAATTTGAAGCATTTTTTTTTCAAATCCAATTTTTATCTCACCACAATAGTCACCAAAAGTTAATACTATTGAAATAGTTACCAAATTTTAATATAAATATAATACAATTCTACTATATAAAAGAAACAAATAGATATTCACCAGACAACTAATTATACATTTTATCCACTAACTTACCTCTTTTCATCTATATAACTAACTATTTATATATTCAAATGAAACATTTCTCTTAATACCAAAAATGAAATTCGTCAACCCAAAACATTCACCCCGCACAAGCGAGTCATCTAGAGGAATGTATGGAGATTAAGTAGGCAACTATGAAATATTCTTGCCATTAATATAGTAGATATTATACTAACTTACATTTTTTAGTTTTTAAAACAATAGTATTAATATAATAAATGTGGCCGATATTAGTAAGAAAAAAAAAACTTAATTGTGTCTAAGAAACCATAATATCATAGTACTATATATTTTGATATTATCTTCTGATTAGTTTCATTGCTAATTCGAGTTACTAATGGAAGCTATAGTATTTTTTAACTTTAGCAACTTAGTTTTTTTCTATATTCTATACATTTTGAATATGGTTTAAAATGTTTTATTGTTTTCATAAATAGATCTAATTTGTTTCAGATAATTTCGGACGTTTAAATGATCATATGGAAATTTTGCCTATTGTTCTTATTTCTCCAAAAATTGTTTTCGTCGATCATGTAGGTTTAGAATATCAACAAAAAGAAGGTAAATTTTGGGCATGGATGAAATGCAATTAGATTTGTATTCAAGCAAGACGTCTTCTATATTCAGAAATAACAACTAAATTTGTTTGAAATAAAAAAATGCATGAATGGAAATCCCTCATTCAAGGTAAATCATGTGTATGTGGTTTACCAGTATATATAGAAGAAGTTAAAGAACTATATTATTTACATCTTCTATAAGATGTACTCAAGGGACAATGTAGCTATTTAGATCTAAGGAATTAATGATGTTGTTTATGACACATTCCAAAATGCATGGTTTTGCCCTTTAAGATTGAAATTCTCTAATTAATGTTCACCTATTTGAATCAGCTATTTAAGTGCTTATTTTCGATAATTAATATGTTTTTTCTAATAATATTCTATTTTAATGTTTCTTGATTCTTTTTTATTATTCTTGATTTCACTTTTTTTATAAAATCATGCTTCAATCCAAATTTGTATAATTTTTAATATTTATTATACATATTAAATAATTTTCGGTGAAATCATTCACTCCGCCAGTAAACGTCAGTGTCGTTACGTTGATTCTAATTCTGATCAATTATGCTTATCCTCGGAATCTACTAATACCCGTTGATTCTAATTCTGATCCAACGGTAGTCACGACGATCCGGGTGATTGTTCTTTATTGGATGATATTCACTCATACGTCTGTACGCAGTAGTATATATATCCCTGAGAGCGATTGCGTCCACTGTATCATTTCGTACGTTAACTTCTCTCTCTCTTTTGTAATTTTGATTTAACTGCGTCGTCTCTCTTCAGCAAACACAATGGCTGGTCGTGGAAAAACTCTCGGATCTGGAGTTGCTAAGAAGGCGACGTCGAGGAGCAGCAAAGCCGGTCTCCAGTTTCCCGTTGGTCGTATAGCCCGGTTTCTGAAGAACGGCAAATACGCCGAGCGTGTTGGTGCTGGAGCTCCGGTCTACTTGGCCGCCGTTCTCGAATACCTCGCCGCAGAGGTAAATTCATTTTCTTCCATTATCAGACTTCTCGATCTGGTAGATCAATTTCGTAAACCCTAATTTGATTGGTGAAATTATAACTGTATAGGTTTTGGAATTGGCCGGAAACGCAGCGAGGGACAACAAGAAGACTAGAATTGTGCCGCGTCACATTCAATTGGCTGTGAGGAACGATGAGGAATTGAGCAAGTTGCTTGGCGATGTGACTATTGCTAATGGAGGTGTGATGCCGAACATTCACAATCTTCTTCTTCCCAAGAAGGTTGGTGGTGCATCCAAACCTTCCGGTGACGACGATTAGATCCAGTTCTGTGTTCTTGCTTGCAGCTAATTTAATGTGTAGCGTAGATTTAGGTTAGGTCTTGTTTTTTTTTCCCCACTTCTATTTCATTAGACTACGCTGTAGAGTCCTTTCGTTTCAAATGAAATCGTGTGATCAATATGTGTGTGTTATGATTTGATTCTCATTTCTTTACGCATTTTGTGCCATTTATTCGAACCCACTAAGTTGCACATTAAACCCACATTTGGGAGGTTGTCAAAAAAAAAAACCCACATTTGGGAGCGTTCAGTTTGAGAAGACTTGGTGACTTTGCTTAGTCGTTTAGGGATTAAAGATGCCAACTTTGTGAAATTTATATTAAGAATATAGTAAATAAACCTGTCTAAAGATCGATCAAGAACTTGTACCAAGTTTGTGTTGCAATCAACAACAAAAGAGATATAATTTGGTAATGTGCAAAGGTCATATCTGAGTTGTGCTCTGGCTCTATATCGAAAGCGTAATGGGCCAAATGGCAACTATATAATGGCATCCTATATTGTGCAATGCATTTATCTAAGATCGGAAAGGGTTCACCATTGTTGCTTGCCATATTCTACAACACTCTTCACGGCCATGTTTATGGATGGCTGGTTGGGTTTAATGAGTTAAGTTTCTTTATCAAAAACACCGGACCCTTTATAGGGGATGTCTATTAATTCAAACTGAACAAGAACACACTACACATTGGACACTAATCAACTACTTATTCCCAGTGATATTTGAAACCAAATCCTTGAGGAACTTGGCTGATTTGGTGATAGGTGAATTCATAGCCATCAAGTTATACAGAAGAAGCTCAACTTCATCCATTGATGGCCTAGCTTTGAATTGCGACACCACTTTCAAAGTTCCATTCCTTTCTTCTTCTTCAACGAGAACGTTCCATCTCTCTCCACTCACAACACCATCTCTCACACACTTAAAGATGACTCCTTTTCTCTTACTCAATATTCCTCTCACTTCTAAACCTGTAAACGCGTAAATCACTTCAAAGGAACCGATGAATCCGTTCAAGTCATCTCCAAAGCTTTTCTCTTCCTCGAACAACCATCTCGGATTGATCATCACCACAGGCTTCGTGGCAAAAACATCCGTCGCCTTCCTCACATCCTCCAGCTGCGATTTCTCCGGCGCCATGAAAACTGCCACGTCAGCAGATCTCAGAGCCCTGTTAACGGATTCTGAAACCGGAGACATGGCAATGTGGTTGGTATTGTCGGACCGGAAAGCTTTAACAGCGGCTTCGATGAAAGAAGGGTCTGGCCAGAGGAAGAGAAGCTTGACATTGGAGCCTCTTCTCGAGATGGGTATGTCACTGAAGATAGAAAAAGCGAGCTGAGAGAGAGAGGAAGGAGAATCGTCGTCAAGGATGGGGATTTCGAGGCGGAATCGAGGCTGTTTGAGTTTCTTGAGTTTTGGGGAAGCGAGCTTGGGGTTGTTAAGGGGTTTGATGAGACAAGACGACAGACAAGTCTTGGCTTGAAGAATGGCTTCTTCTTTGGAAATGGGAGGAGAAGAAGGAGAAGGAGGAGAGAAACAGAGAGGAACGAAGAAACGAGTCCCGGTGGTGGATTTTTTGTTGAGCCGTGAATGGCGTGAGAGTGATCTGGGGAGATGAAGATCTGAAATTACGGATTTAGGATGATATGATAACGGGGGAGATGGATTTAGAGCTTTGAACGTCTGCGAATGGAGTTTGAAGAGAGTAGAAGAAGCCATGGCTGATGAGAAAGAACGAAAGTAAGCAAGGGGATAAGGTCATTCAAATAAGAAATTCGCACGTGCGAAGTTATCCTCACACAAATGGAAATAGAAAAACATATAAATGAAATAAAACCAATCGAGTTGTAAGCAAAATTTTGGGTTATCTGTTCAATAAAAAAACATATAATAACAATATATCTTTTTTAAAAGCTGAATGGTAAACATATGGTAAATAATGCAAATCATACAAATTATTGGTCTTATTTATTCGAACAATAAAATATATAAAATAATATAAATAACAAGATCAAAAATAAAAAATACATTAAAAATATTTATAATTATGAATATGCTCTAACAAATCTACTAAAATAAGGTCAATATTTTCGCTTCATTAAACATCGTTCAGGAATCCGGTTTAGTTCTTATATCCTGGGAGTATTGATATAATCTATTAGGAGATTATGTATATATTTATATTAGAATATTAGAATATTTCCTTAAGAGTGATTAGGTTAGAAGACACTTTTGGGGAACATATAAATACTCCTTGTAGCCGTCGACTGTACAGTTTGAGATTCAATAACATATTTCTTCTCCAAATCCTTTATGGTATCAGAGCCATCGAACTCTTGGGATTGCGATTGATTCTAGTTCGTTAGAAGACGGGTTCGACGCAATTATCTTCTCGGCGATAATGGTTACTGGAAAAACAACGGAGCTTCCTGTGAAGAAGGTGAGTATCAAGAAAAACAGAGTTGCGGAAGGCGCTCTCGATGAGATGAACAAAGGAATTGCAGAAGGTGTTCCATTGATGGAAAAATCTAATGTGGTTGGACATACACATGTTGTGTCACGCATGAATGTTTCTGTGCAACACACTGAAACGACTGGATTGAAGAAAGGAGAATGAGATCGACTTCTGAGTATGTTAAAGTCGAAGCCAGAATCTTAAAATCGAGTGAGTAACAAGGGATATGGTGATGAGTGGATAATTGATAGTGGAGCATCGCACCACATGACCGGTACGTTGAATGCTCTAGTGAATGTTTGTAGAGTCACGCCATGTTTGGTTGGCCTACCTAATGGAAATACTGTGATAGCTGATCGAGAAGGGAGTGTGATGTTGACAGAGAAGTTGACTTTGAAGCGTGTTCTCTTTGTGGAAGAACTGAAGTGCAATCTCATCTCTGTGTCACAAATGATTGATGAGATGACTTGTATTGTGTTGTTCTCTAAGACAGGGTGTCTTGTGTATGATTGTGGGTTGCAGGCCTCAATCGGAATGGGAGAAAGAAGAGAAGGGTTGTACTTCCTTCAAGGTATTCAGAAGATTCAGAATGTGAAGAAAGTTGGTAAGGCGGAATCGCTAGAAATTTGGCATAAGAGAATGGGTCATGCCTCTGATAAGATGATAAGGAGATTGCCGGGAGTGGATAATCGCAGTATTGGAGTATATGGATGTGACATATGTTTCAAGGCAAAACAATGTCGAAGTGAATTTCCGGTGAGTTCGAATAAAAGTAAAGAGAGCTTCGAAATGATACATTGTGATCTATGGGGGCCATATAGAACACAAAGTTTGTGTGGATCTTCTTACTTTCTAACTATAGTGGATGACTATTCAAGGGCTGTATGGGTGTTTCTTCTTGGCGACAAAACACAGGTTGAAAGAACTATTGTGTCGTTCTTTGCTCTTATTCTGCGGCAATTTAACAAGCATGTGAAGGTGGTGCGGAGTGATAATGGTAGTGAATTCATGCGAATGAAGGACTTCTTTCGTCAACAAGGTATAATGCATCAAACTTCATGTGTTGGAACGCCTCAACAAAATGGGAGAGTTGAACGAAAACACAGACATATATTGAATGTGGCGAGAGCTTTGAGGTTTCAGGCGAACCTTCCAATAGAATTTTGGGGGCAATGTGTATTGGGTGATGTGCATCTTATCAACAAAACACCGTCTGAGTTACACAAAGGAAAGAGTCTGCATGAAGTACTTTTTGGAAAGGCTCCGATGTATAATCACATACGAGTCTTTGGATGTCTTGCATATACTCATAATCAGAAGCGGCATGGAGATAAGTTTGCTAGTCGCAGTCGAAAGTGTGTTTTTGTGGGTTACCCTTACACACAAAAAGGGTGGACATTGTTTGATTTGGAGACTAGAGAGTTGTTTGTTTCAAGAGATGTTGCTTTCATTGAAGAAAAGTTTCCGTACTCTGAGATACAAGGTGAACAGAGTGGCTCTGGTTCTCACGTGGATAACTTGAGTAGAGTTTTTGATGATGTTGATGATCTTTGGGTGAGACAAGTTGTTGAAGAAGATGCTGAAATTTGTGAACCAGAATCTGCTATAAGGGAAGTGATAGAACCTGCTATTGATGGAGATGAAGTGAGAAGAGATGAGACAATTATAGAAGGTGGGACATCAGATGGGTCCATGCCTATGACACAACCAACTGAAGAAACAATTGCTGATGCAGTGGCAAAGCCTGCGGAAGTAACACAAGATGATGTGCGAGTTGCACAGGATGCACAAGTTGAAGCTTTAAGACGAGGGATGAGGGAAAAGAGACCCTCTGTCAGGTTACGTGATATGAGCTTAATACAATCATTAAGGTGGATTCATCACGTGAGAGTCATGAGTATGGAATAGAAAATTTTGTCAACTGTGACAGGTTTTCTGCTTCACACATAGTTTTTCTGTGTAACATAACTGCAGGAGTTGTGCCACACACGTTTTCTGAAGCAATGAAATCTCCACGATGGAGATAGGCTATGAGATTGGAGATTGATGCACAGGAACGAAATAAAACATGGATTGGTGAACACTTACCACCAGGAAAACATGTGGTTGGATGTAAGTGGGTGTATACGATCAAGTATAATGCAGATGGGACAATCGAAAGGTACAAGGCGAGACTTGTGGCATGTGGAAATCGACAAAAGGAGGGGCTGGATTATTCTGACACGTTTGCTCCTGTGGCAAAGATGAGCACAATTAGATTGGTTCTTCAGGTTGCTGCTGGGAAGAATTGGGAATTCCATCAGATGGATGTGCACAATGTGTTTCTTCATGGAGACTTGAATGAGGAAGTGTTTATGCGACTACCCCAAGGTTTCAGCTCTAATAGGAAAGGTATGGTCTGTCGCTTGAAGAAATCATTATATGGTTTGAAACAAGCTCCAAGGTGTTGGTTTTCTAAACTTGCAAAATCACTCTTGGCGTATGGATTCAAACAGAGCAGGGCTGATTATTCTCTTTTCTCTCTGGTTCGTGGTAATGTTCACCTTGCAAAATCACTCTTGGCGTATGGATTCAAACAGAGCAGGGCTGATTATTCTCTTTTCTCTCTGGTTCGTGGTAATGTTCACCTGAATGTGTTGGTGTATGTTGATGATCTGGTGGTGACAGGAAACTCCTCCGAGATTATACGAGAGTTCAAAACTTACTTGAGTGGTTGCTTTCATATGAAAGATTTGGGAAAATTAAAGTATTTCCTTGGTTTGGAAGTTGCGAGGAATCAAGAGGGTATCTATTTGTCACAGAGAAAGTACGCTCTTGATATTGTTGCTGATGGTGGTTTACTTGGTGGTAGACCGGTTGAGTTTCCGATGGAGCCCAATCATCAGTTGACAAAGTCGAAAACCAAAGTACTTGTGGAACCAGAGAAGTATCGAAGACTTGTTGGAAGACTAATTTACTTAGCTGCAACTAGGCCAGATCTTGCCTATTCAGTTCATATCTTGTCTCAGTTTATGAATGAGCCAAGAGAGGATCATTGGACAACTGCATTGAGGGTTGTCCGTTACTTGAAGGGATGCCCTGGGATGGGAATTCTCCTGAAAGCTGATTGTAATTTCCATCTTACAGGTTGGTGTGACTCGGACTGGGCTGGTTGTCCAATCACGAGAAGGTCTTTGAATGGATGGTTGATACAACTGGGAAATTCTACGGTGTCGTGGAAGTCAAAGAAGCAGGATGTAGTATCATGTTCTTCAGCAGAAGCAGAGTACCGAGCAATGGTTGCTGCACTGAAGGAGTTGAAATGGATAAAAAGCTTGTTGTTTACGATGGGTATTGCGCATTATGGTGCAATGGATTTATACTGTGACAGTCAATCAGCTCTTCATATCGCTGCTAATCCCGTGTTTCATGAGCGTACGAAACACGTAGAGATAGATTGTCACTTCATCAGAGACGATATACAAGCTGGGATTGTTCGGACAAAGCATGTCTCTACCACGAATCAGTTAGCAGATATCTTCACTAAAGCGCTTGGAGGGGGGCCTTTTCAAGCAATTTTATCCAAGTTGGGCATTCGAAATCTCCATGCTCCAACTTGAGGAGGGGTATTAGGAGATTATGTATATATTTATATTAGAATATTTCCTTAAGAGTGATTAGGTTAGAAGACACTTTTGGGGAACATATAAATACTCCTTGTAGCCGTCGACTGTACAGTTTGAGATTCAATAACATATTTCTTCTCCAAATCCTTTATAATCAAAAGCAAGTAACTCAGTCGTTCTAAGTACTTCAAAAAACTTTATATTCACTTTCTCTTGCGTTCGTCCAAATCGCAACCCAACATATTCGTAAGAACATGGCCACACTTTCTTCAATACTTACATTCAATGTTGATTGTAAACCATAAATCGTTTGTAGTCCACCACACAATGTTCTAAAACAATATAGTAACATTCATAGTAATTGAAGACAAGCAGCGTTATCTTCTTGTAATCGACGCCAAATGTTCATCCAGCCCAAGCCACCATCGGTTTGAAATGGTCCCCTCCCAAAATATCGATAGTAGTAATTCAACAACGGTTGAATTATCAACTCTTCAAATTGTTAATTTTTCAAATTCCATAACTCAATTCTTTCCTCGTAACTTTGATGGTGGATACCTTGTGATCGCAACTGACATATAAGAAACGCCTAAAATATTGTAAACACAAGTTACAAAATAAATCAAATTGATAAAATATAAATTTTCATTAATAATATTAAACAAACATAAGATGACTGCTAATAACAAAACACAAGCAATAGTAAACTAATCTTCCATTTCAGAATCACTTTGATGAATTTCATTTAAATTTGGCCCTCGTTTATTTCCCTAAGTGTTTAATAATTCTCCATCTCTACGTGCTTTTGGTAATTGTCCCGCCAAAAAATAATTCGTGAAACCAAATTCTGGTGATACTGCCCTATGAGCGTTGATTAGAGCACGGTTTTCCGCTTCTTCTGAATTTCTTTGTTGAGCATTTGGTGTAGTTTTCCCTTCACCTCCCACCACAAATCCATGTTGAACATATGTTGGGGTAATTCGTGGAGCATTTGGCGGTGTACCCCATTGTGGAACATTTGACGATGAACCCCATTGTTGAGCATTTGGTGGTGTACCTCATTGTGAAACATTTGAGAATGAACCCCATTGTTGAGCATTAGGCGGTGTTGCCCATTGTGGAACATTTGACGATGAAACCCATTGGTGAGCATTTGGTGATGTACCCCACTGTGGAACATTTGACGAAGAACCCCATTGTTGAGGATTTGGCGGTGTACCCCATTGTGGAGCATTCAGAGGTGTACCCTCATTGTTGAGCATTTGGTGATGTAACCCATTATGGAGGTGGTGTACCCCACTTCTGAAAACCATAACTCCATTGTCTACCTGAATTTTGATCCCATGACTTATTACCACCATAAGATGGACCACCAACCGAAAATCGCGTAAATTTGGACTTCCACAACTTTGACCAGAGTCTAGCTGCCTTCCCTCAAATTCGCTGTCTCGAGTGTATCCAGTAAGAGCTTCAAAAAATTGTAGCTTGTCTTCATTCGTGTTTTCAATTCTATCAATGAAATATTTACGCCAAAATTTTCATCTTTGAGTGCTTGAACGCATGCCCAATAAAAATCAGTGTTCTTGGAACATCCATCCATTCAAAAATCTTCACAGCCATGTCGCATTCAACGTAATTATCTTGATCAAAATAATTTGGACTCATCTGTTGTAGACTTTGGCGTTGAAACTCTCTAAAACCAGCCATTGTATGTGTTAGGATTGCCTCAAATGATTGCTTTCTACGATTTCCTCATGAAAAAGTTCTCGCTGAAATGTCGTGAACTTTCTGCTAATCTCTTTGAAACAGTTTCACGTCTTACTCTTCCTTGTTGTTGAGCTCTAGAAGCAGGATTATGAAATGGATCGCATGGTGGAGAGCTATGATGCATGGATTCACGAACAAACTCATGTGAAAGATGCCTTTCATCATCAATGTTAACGCGATACACCTCGTCATTTTCTTGTGTTTCAGGAACTTGTGTTTGTGGGATTCCTAATTCATCATCTCTTCTTTAGTTCACAGAGTATTGAGATTGCGACTGAACGTCATACAATGTAAAACAACGTTGCATCACATCCCAAAGATTTGGCGATTTTTGTTTAAATGATTTTATAATTTTACATATCTGTCCACAAAAAATTAAAATTTTTAGTTAACAATTTGTTTTTGTTTTTAAAATTTTTAAATTTACTTATTTGGGTGTTAAAGATATATAAGTACATACTTCACGATCTTTCCACCATGAATCAGATGCAAATATCACAGATGTAATAGGATCAACCGAGATACCCGTGGAAGTTTGGATAATACTCAAATACTTCTTGTACTTTATTTTTAATTGATCAAGCTTTTTACCGAAGAACTTGTAGGTTATAGTAAGATTGAACTCTTGGTTGAATTTTTCAACTATAAACTCTTTACCAAATTGTGTTGGGTCTTTTAAACTGTAATTATTCATGGCGATGGTTTGGTCGTACAGTTCAAGAAATATTCTCTCTCGACTAGGGGTCCATTTGAAATTGTCTTCGTTCTACAAATTTTTAAAATACACAAATCTATTTTAACTAAGACTTTAAATATACTATTGACATTTAAAAATAAATAATTATTATTTTTACCCGTGCCGATGTTTCTGTGTGGCAAATAATATCTCCTTGCATGAAAGAATTTGTGTTTCGTCCACGATTAGATGTTATATCTGCAAATTAAACACAATAATTACAATTAATAACAAAAAACAATATAAACCTTTTTATATTTAGAATTAGACTTTAAATCATTTACAATTACACACAATTATTATTATGAAAACAATTATATTTTTAAATTTTTTAAAATTATGATAACGGTTATAGAAATATCTTTATCATTTTTCTAATCCTATAATATTAGTCATAATAATTTACTGTTATATATATAATATGTTTTCTAATAAATAACACTAATGTCCTAGCAATTTCTACCTAATAAAATATCAAATCCATTTAATCATTCCACAAATTAAAAGGGGGGGGGGGGGTTACAGATCTCTTATACTACCATCGATCGACAGAGCGGCTGAGTCACAGATGCGGGAGAGGTGTCTTCTTTAAGGATCATTTCCTATTGAGTGGATCAAATCCCAAGTCTTAAGAGCCCATTAACCCATAATACTAATTGATCCAAAATTATAAGTAATAGCAATGAATAATAAACACACCCACACACACACATATATATATATATATATATATATATATAATATTTATTATCTTTAAATTACAAAGTATTTTATATATTGTTGTTTCTTTCATTTTTGTTTTTTTATATAAAATAACATAAACTAATATATAATTTAAGTCGATAAATTAAAATTTTAAATTAAAATAAAAACGTAAATATAAATTAAAATGATATGATTTTTCCTTTAGAATTATAAATAATAAGTTCTAAATTTTTTTAATTTTTCTAAGTTTGGGAAATTTATATCTAACTAACAATAACAACTGCTACCTTAAAATATATACAAAACAAAATAAAACAAAACAAAGCTAAATTATATTGAATAAAAAATAGAACATATCTGTTTCTTTCCTTTTTGTAAAAAATGAAAAAATAGAATTTAATTTGGAAAAATGGGAAATGAAACTTTTAGGGGAAAAAAAATCCAAAAGCAGAAATGGGTAATAGCAATGAGAGCTACGAAGGAGGAAGGAGTAGTGGATACTGGGTACGAAGGCACATGATTGGGTCCTGTGGCGGTCGCACTAGCCCTCCGTGCATGCTATTTTTCTTTTGGGAATTCGGCCATATAAATCCCCAACTTTGCAGGAATGGCCAATTTAGACACCAACTTTTTGTGTGGCCACGAAAACACTATACAATTCATTGACTTTAGTTAAAAATCCAAACTTTAGGTTGACTTGCCAAATTAACACGCCGTTTACCGATTTAACATAATTTTTTAACGCATGTTTAATGACGTTAAAAAATTCTGTTAAATCGGTAAACGGCGTGTTAATTTGGCAAGTCAACCTAAAGTTTGAGTTTTTAACAAAAGTCAATGAATTTTCTGGTGTTTTCGTGGTCACACAAAAAGTTGGTGTCTAAATTGGCTATTCCTGCAAAGTTGGGATTTATATGGCCGAATTCCCCTTATAATTAAAAAACCCTATAGATGAATGCGTTTAACTAATAAGGCGAGATTTTTTAATATTAATTTTCCATTTTAAATTTATCAACTACTATATATTAAAATCCTAAATCTCTCCTCAACGCTCTCTCTTCTCTCTACCCAAAAGTCGCGTTTTCACTCATTCTCGTTTCAGGCCAACGGTTCCGGCGATCTTGTCGGTTCCTTTGGCCGGGTTACTTTTGTTAGCCTTGTTCTATAATCTTCTCGATTTCTGTTTTCTTTGTGTACCATATTAAACGGAATCGTGGTAGGTTTGTAATAATCCAAATCTTTGTCCGGCTATTATTCCGATCTTTTTCGGTCTTGTTTCCCAGAGGGTTCCGGGTTTCCTGATCTATTCCACGGTGCTACACAGCCATCCACCACCGATTCCTCTTCTATCTGTTACCCGCTTCACCGTGCGCTCATAAAGCCGTTGGTTCCGAAGCCCGCTCGAGTTGAATGGGTCGGCTTGTGTTTCTATGTCCTTCAGAGTTCTTCCTTCTAAGGATTTATCTGTCATCTAAGGGTATAGTTCTTAAATATGGATGTGGACATTTTTGCATACTTAGCTTTGAAACAAAGCGGTCAAGGAGAGCCCAAAGACACTAAAGAGAGGATGTCAAGGTATGAAAAAAGAGCAAGAGAAAAGATGAGTCGATTTGACGGTGTCCCGTGTCTGGGTATTTGCTAAAAGAGTACATGTGAGAGTGAAACATAATGTAGAAAGGGCACCGAGAAACATTTTATATACTTTGTTTTACAATAAAAAAAGGAATTCAGCCATATAAATCTCCAACTTTGCAAGAATGACCAATTTAGACACCAATTTTTTTGTGTGGCCACGAAAACACCAATCAATTCATTGACTTTCATTAAAAACCCAAACTTTAGGTTGACTTTCCAAATTAACACGCCGTTTACCGATTTAACAGAATTTTTAACGTCTGATTAATGGCGTTAAAAAATTCTGTTAAATCGGTAAACGGCGTGTTAATTTGGCAAGTCAACCTAAAGTTCGGATTTTTAACGAAAGTCAATGAATTATCTGGTGTTTTCGTGACCACACAAAAAATGGTGTCTAAATTGGTCATTCTTGCAAAGTTGGGGATTTATATGGCCGATTTCCCTTTTTCTTTTTCTTAAAACAATCTCTACGTTCTGCAAAGCACAATTCTCCGGTACTTCTTGTAATGAATGGTAAAATTAATAAAGGTGAACCCACATGCATGCCTTCTGCTTTTGCACCGTGAAACATTCAAAGCCGTTATATAACAAATGAATAGAGTTTGAAGAGAATTGAAGAAGCCATGGCTTCTGAGATGAACACAAGTGTCAAATTTAAATAAAAACAAATAATTCTTGATCACACTGTACATAAAAAGATATGAGATACAATTTAATATTATTTGTTTGACTAGTCCTTTTCAAGGAAAACATGTAATGGACTAATCAAAAAAAATTCTTTACTTGATTTGTGAAGAGTTTAAGAGCAAAATACTGATAAACCTATGGGATCCACTTATTAAAATAAGAAACATTTTACTATTGATATTTAGTCATTTTAATAGTCAAAAAAAAAAAATAGAAAAAATCATTCCATTATCATCTTCATCATTATCTTTTTTTCATTATTTTTAGTATTATCTCCACTCTATACAATTATTCCTACCATTATTTCCACCATTATCTTCATCATCATTTCTTTTATTTAACCATATATTTTGTATGTGTAATATAGCCTATAAATAGTATTTAAATCTTCGTAATTTCCATTCAAGCAAATGCATCAAACTTCAAACATTCTTATGGTATTAAAGTCATAAGGCTATACACCTTTTTGTTTCTTTCTCTTCTTTGTTTCAACCAATCATTCTTTTTGATTCTCATTTCCATTTTCAAAAAAGTTCTTACGCCAATTCTCCATCAATTTCCAATAAACCATTGTTGTTTCCACAAACCACTCTTCTTAACGTCAATATGACGAATGTAACGAATCTCACGTCTTCCAATTTTCTTATATGGAGCCACTAAGTTCATACTTTGCTCGATGGATACGATCTTGCTGGCTATGTAGATGGATCCATTCTTGATCCTGCTTCCTCTCTCACTACTAATGGTGTTGTTATTTCCAACAATGACTATACAATGTGGAAACGACATGATAAACTAATTTTCAGCACCATTCTTGGAACCATCTCCAACTCGGTTCAAACTCTCCCTTCAAAAGAAACAACTTCCGCGAAAATCTGGACGACCCTCTCTTCCACATATACCAAGTCAAGCCGGGGACACATGAAACAAACCAAGCCGTAAATGAAAAATAGGACTAAGGGAACTAAGTCCATCAATGATATTTCCAAGGTCTCACCACTCGTTTCAATCATCTTGCTTTACTTGGTAAAAAATATAGATCATGAGGATCAAATTGAAGCCATACTTGAGGGACTCCCAGATGATTATAAGACGGTATTTGATAAAATTGAGGGTTGTGATACAACACCCTCCCTTAACGAAATTCATGAGAAGATTTGTAATCATGAAGCTAAGCCTTTACACATCTTCTCCATCGCTTCTGATAACAATAAATGTTGACAACTATCGTGGCAATAACACAAGAAACAATTATCAGAACCATACTAAGTTCATCAACAACAACTGTGGCATACAACAATCACCTCATAAATTCACACCGAGACAACGACAACAACAAGACACTCCTCAAATGTATCTTGGAAAGTCTCAAATCTGTGGAGTTCGTGGTCATAATGCACGGTGATTCTCAAAACTCCAAACACATACCGGCTCATTTCATTCATCTCCAACGCCAACATATCCTCCGTGGCAGCCTCGTGCAGACCTTGTTGTTGCACCCTCATATCATTATTATACTTGGTTGCTTGATAGTGGTGCTACTCATCACATAACGTCAGATTTGAATAAACTTGTACTTTTCCAGCCTTACAGTAGTGGTGAAGACATTACCACCACAATTTGTTCGAGAATGACCATAACACACACGAGTTTTACTTCAATCTCTACTCCGTCTCGTTCTATTGCTTTGAAATATGTTTTACATGTTCCTGATGTTCAGAGAAATCAAATATCAGTATATTGAATGTGAAATACTAATCAAGTATTTGTCGACTCTACTCATTTCAGGTGAAAGATCTCAGCACGGGGAGCCGATTGCTCCAAGGAACGACTAAGAATGAATTGTATGAGTGGCCAGTCAACACAACCATACATACCTCTTTATTTGGTTCAACAACGCCAAAATAGATCTTATTTAATGGCATTCTCGTCTTAGCCACCCATCTTTGCCTCTTTTAAAAAAGTTTTTTTCCCGCTTTTCATTGCATGTTTCCTCTTCTATGCAAAACAATTTTTCATGTTCAGATTTCTTGATCAATAAAAGCCATAAGCTTCTGTTTCACATAAATACAATCACCTCTAAAGCTTCGTAGGAATATATCTACTCAGATTTATGGACATCTCATGTTGCTTTGATTGATAACTTGAAATACAATCTTGTTATTGTCGATCATTAAACTTGATATACATGGATGTATCCTCTAACACATAAATCTCAGGTGAAAGAAACATTCATCATGTTTAAGGCATTGGTGGAAAACAAATTTAAGCACCCAATTGAAACACTTTACTCTGACAATGGGGGCGAATTCATTGCACTGCTCTCATTCCTCTCATCCCATGGCATCACACATCTGAAAACTCCACCACACACACCAGAACATAATGGAGTTTCATAAAGGAAGCATCATCGTATTGTCAAAACTGGTCTTACCTTACTCAGTCAAGCTTTTCTACTAATGACTTATTGGAAATATGCTTTTGCCACAACAGTGTATCTAATCAATAGGATGATCACTCCGGTGCTACAAAATGACTCTCCATACGCCAATCTATTTAAGCAACAACCCAATTATCTTAAGCTAAGAGTGTTTGAGTGTCTCTATTTCCCGTGGCTTCGCTCATATGCTACTCACAAGCTTGATAATCGATCAGTACCTTGCGTCTTCATTGGATATTCAGTTACTCAATGTGCATACTTATGTATTGAGAAGCAGCCCAGCCAGATTTATTCCTCTCGGCATGTGCAGTTCGTGGAATCAAAATTTTCATTTGTTTCCATCTCACACTACAAGAAAATAGCTTTTTGGCGACTGGAACTTACGACTATACTTTTATTCATAACATTTGGCGACTATTAGAGGACAATATTGCTACTATTTTGCGACAACCGATATATGGACGTGTATTAGTCGGTAATATACAAACAAAAATGATTATCGCCAATTTAGTCGTCGATTTACGACTGATTAACGACCATTGTCGAGACCGGAATCAATAGTCGCAGGCTAGTCGGTGATATGATGACTATTTGCGTCTGATATGAAGAGTCGTAGAAAAATCGTGAATTGGTCAGTACATGAGCGACTAATTCGCTACTTCGTGTATAGTAATAAGCAAGTCGTTTATTTGTCGCTATTGTTACGAAAAATATTCAACTCATTATTCGTGTAAGTGTATTGTTTATGAATATATTACGAAATAAGTATATTGTTTATGAAAATATTATAGCTACATATTGCTTTGCATTAACAGATGTGTACGATTCTTTAAATGTGCAAAATACTTTTATGTCGTATCACAAATGAAATATATACTTTGATATTTGAATTCAAAAATAACCAAATTGATCAGGGTTAGATACGATATGCTATTTAAATGATGTAATAAAAAATAGATTATGGTAGTAGACAGAAAAGTTGTAAACATTAAAAATAAATATGTTTTTAAAAGAAATGTAAAGATGATCAACAGATCATCTAACCCAAAATAATAAAGTTTAATAAGGTCTTCTAAAACAGGTACATAATTTAGAAGATGAACTAGAACAAAATATTTTTTTCCAGGATATTGGTTACCGGATTTGGAAAGCTACAAAATATAAATCAATGTATGAATTCTGGAAAACATATAAAGCATATTACATAATGAGTTGGATTAGGTTTATGACCAAACCTATTGAGAAATCCACTAAACTACGAATTGTTGGTTTCATCGTACATAATCGTTGACATCCCTTCTTCACCTTTGAGCCAAGTTACACATAATTAAACTAAATTTTATACACAAACACCATTGACATTTTAAACAATATAGAAATAAAAAGTCTCATCAATCCTAAACCCAAACATGTAATAGACATTGATATCATTCTAAAAAAAAACTAAATTGAATTTCTAATCATACCCATTTCGTACTTTCTGTAGAAGCACCGGAGAATCACAAAGAGATGTCTATCAACATCCTTCCAAAACATTTTTATTAGTTCCTTAGCATCTTCTCCGATTAATAAACATTGAAGACTCCAGAGGCTAGAAAAAATGTATTTTCAATTTCTATTATAAAAGACAAACAACAAAACATATGTGATGAAGATTATATGCATTTGTTTAACGAACCTTAGGTCGCGAATTGTAAATTGCAGCTTTGGTCCTGCCCAATAAGGTTGAAGGTTTCCAACACGTGTAACAACACCAAGGACATCTATAATAGAACTATAAAATCGTTTAGAGAACTATACCATAATCCATTTAGTTAAAATTTAATGTCTACCACACATGCAAATAACATGATTAAACAAATGTATAGACTACAATTTACCTATAGGGTATTCATCACAGACTCTCCCATATAATATATCCGGAACCGATTCAAATTATAAAATGGCTTTCCGGAATCCTATCATAAGTGAGGCAGAAAGATGTGTTTAACCCGAATATGAGCTTGAAATCGTGAGGGGTCAAAGACACATATTCCAGTGCTTGTATAACTCGAGCATTCCAGATCATTCGGTGTTAAAGAAAAGATGAAACCTTAATTACTACCCAATGCATACTCTAATAAATAGTCTCGAGCGCCGAAGTAAAACAGAGAGGGAGAGATGAGCTGTTACACGCCACACGTGTCTTTGTAATATAAACAAAACCTAATAGTACACAAACTGGCACTTATGGGTGTTTGTATACGAGACCCCCATCAAATCAACACTAATCATAGTTAAATATCATGCAAATGAGAGTTATGATGTTTGGTTAAATTTTTCTGTTTTTTCATTAAATTGTGGCCATCAATTATCGACATGATCATGCTACAACATCATCCATTTAGATTAGATTAATATTTTCCACTGTCGCTTTGTAAATATAACTAAATTCGGTAGTTTTGTAACTTGCTTTTTTTCCATTGTTTGAAAAGTCGAGCGTTACATAATCTATTACATTTAACAAACTATATAACAATAATGATCTTCCTAAAGATAATGAGGCCAAATTCCGAATTTATCTCTCATGATTGTGAAGAAGAATAGTGACTTACGGGTCCAAAAGCATGTATCACACATGTTTGTACCTTTGAAACCATTGTTCCACCAAGCTAACCCAGTCTTTATCGGAGCATGGACATCAATAAAGCCTTTTGATACCTAATCCTCTTCGCTTCTTATAGAACAGTGCATACCGTATGTCTGACCGACCATACTTTTCTCTCATAATTATTTCAACACGTACTTGAGTTGCAAATTCACGCTCGATGATTTACCCATGGTTCAATACTTCTCCGTCTCCATAAAACACCTGCAAGAACATGAACTACGTGTATATCCTTGTCTCCCATCGACTATTTGCTGATCCTTTGATCATAGCCTCTCCTTTAACCATCCGGTCGATGGAGGTCAACGATCGGTTGACCCAACAGTCGCAATATACAAAAAGACACATACCTTTGAGGAGAAGAGCAAAATGGTTTTCGGATTCCAGACATTTGTTGACTAATTTAGTTATAACCCTAGGTGGGTACCAGATATCTTCAGTAATATTGGAGAAGAATAGATCGACCGACTGATAGAAATCTGAACTTTCTCCGACGTTTTGCAGCGTAGTACGTGTTGCTTTCATCCAAGCCAAATAGCGTATCCCTTGGTTATCGTCAATGACAACAAGAAGGATTCTTTTTAGAATATCACTAGGAAGGAAATCTATTGCCAAATTTGGTTAGAAAATATGGAAATAGGCAAAGGAGAATTTTAAAAATAATATTGTAGAGTATTTGGGATATGTATTGTTTGTAAGGCACCACAAATGTTTATTTATAGATCAGATCCAACCTTTTGGTTTTCCATAAATTTAAATAGTATTTATGTTATTGTTATTTATTAATTAATATGCATCTGTTGGCGTGCATCTTTGGCTGAGTAAGTATGCACATGATGAATCTATTCGCTAGGTAATGATATATAATGTCACTTCATTATTTATTGCAGTTCGAAATTTATTACAAAACGCGTTGTTACTTGCATGTATTGTTGAAAAATTATTTAGGTAAATGTCCTTTCAATTTAATCAGCGCGCCTGTTTGCAAAAAGTCATTTATTCAGTCATATAATACTCTGGAAAATTACCATTTGCACCCAAAGATAATGCATATACTCCTTATGTTAAAAATTTGCACATAAATGAAGACAACATATAATATGTTTCGCAGTTTAACACATTTTAGTCAACACTAAAAAATATTTAGCAAATGAAGGATATTCAAGAATTTAAACAGGGCCAAATTTCGAAATTGTTCAACACGAGTCTGAAGTAAAATAGTGACTCTAAGGTCCAAAAGCATCTGTCGCACATAGTTGAACCCTTGAAACCAAAGTCCCACCAACCCTTCCAGGTTGTTATCGGAGCACACGTGCAACTATAAAGACCGTTGATATCTACTCTTGCTTCCTTCTCAAAGAACAGAGCCGAAGACGTTTCTGGCCATACACGCCTATCCCTTCTAGTTATCTTTATACATATCCGAGTGGCAAGTTCACGGTCGATGACATATCCACTGTTCAACACCACTCCATCTCTATAAAAAAACACGCAAGAGAATGAAGTACACGTATATCCCTGTTTTCCATCGGCTATCTGCTAATCTTTTGATCATTGCCTCTCCTTCAACCATCCGATAACTGTAGATAAAGCAACACATACCTCGTAAAAGAGGAGTGAATGGTTTCTTGATTGTAGACATGTCTCGACGAAATCTTGTTTATAATGAGGTGGGCAAGCAAAGAGATTTAAGTTAATACAACCGTAGTATAAATCGATCGACTTGTAGAAATCTTGACTTTGTCCAACGCTTTGAAACGCCTTGCATATTGTCTTCACCCTTGTACCAAATGCCACACTCCAACGTTCCTTTAAGATATCACAGAACTCTTTTTGATACTACAAGATGTAATTGAGTGGGAGATTATCATATCCTGTCTCTCAAAATTGGTCAACGGGCAGCATAAAAGTCAAACATGACAGTTTCATAATTTCCAGAGGATGAGGGCATTTTGGTAATTTAACCAAAATGCGAGCCGAAAGCTAAGACGGGCCAAATGCTTCTATTTTCAAGTAAAGAAAACAATTAGAAGACTAGAAATGGAAAGAACGAGTTTTAAACGAGTTTTTCGGACTATCGGAATGGAAACCGATAGAACTGAAAAATGTGTAAAATCCGTAACGAGAGCTATGGGTGTCCGTTGAGGCAACTCAAATTTATAAATTCATTTGAAGTCATCAACAATCTGATTATGTGGCTTGGAATACTTATGGAAGCATCTATGGGGTTTCTAAAATATTAAACTCGGAATTGGCCGTATCTGTACATCGGGATGGTTCGGGAATAAGAAGCTTCTAGAAACTGATTGGTGCAATGCCTTTGGCCAGAATGAACCCCCAAGAGACAAGTGTCTTCTCCTCCCTCGCGCCTCCTATATATTTTAGATTCATGAACATTGGATTAAACATGTGATGTTGTAACTTGGAGAGGAAGTTAAGAAGATTTCATAACGTGAAGTAAAGAAGAAGAAGGATTCTTTGAATATTATCAACTTGTTGTGTACGTGGATTATGGAGAAAGGAGGAGAAGAGTGCAATGTATCCATTTTATTTCGTGGTTAACGTGTCATCTTGAAAAAAGAAGACTTGCTGCCCAAGTTAAACTGATGCACCAAATCTCTTCTTGTTCTTGGCATGATGTCGTGGCCATTGGAGAGGAGATGGAGTGGAATTTGTCACAAATCCATGGAGTTACTTCATCTATAAAAGGAAGCTACATCTTCCTCATTTTTCATCACCGAGAGAGAGAAAGAGAGAGAGAGAGAGAGAGAGAGAGAGAGAGAGAGAGAGAGAGAGAGAGAGAGAGAGAGAGAGAGAGAGAGAGAGAGAGAGAGAGAGAGAGAGAGAGATAGAGCAACTGTAGGATAGGATGACGTGAAACCAGTCAATCGAAAGCCATAGTGTAGCAGACATAAGATAGCACTATGATATAATAAAATGACTGATGGCATGGTTACACATTTCAATTGGATCAAGAAGAAGTTCCCCAAAGTCCAATAAGAAGGAATTTATCGTGTTATAACCACCTCTGACTTGAGCTATTCTTTGGAAGTAAAAAGTATTAAAAATCCCCTTCTTGAGAAATTTAATCCTTGATTTCAGTCTGAAGTAACTTTCTTCAATTGATCTCAGGAAAGCCACTTGTCATGAAAGGTTTTTTCTTCTTCAAAGAGTCCTTGCGACGGATGAGAGAGAGAGCTTCACATTACACACATTTAAGATCAATGTAAACAGCTGAAACTCTTTCTTGGATCTTTTAAAAATTGTCTTTATTTAGCCTCCTGAGGTCCTTTTTAATTAGTTTCAGCTTCCAACACAGTTGGCCGAGGTCAATTTCAGGATCCCCAAGAGCAACCATGCATCAGTGACAACATTGAAGAACTCTGGATGCCTAGTTAAGTAGTTATAGAACTTATAGGGTTTAGTACCAGCTTGGGAAAGGTTAAAGGATAAGTCCATCAAGCAGGGACTATGGTCAGATATCTCAGGAACCAGGAAGGTCACTGTGCTATTTGGATATTCTTCAATCCAGGCTCAATTCACCAGAAGCCTCTCGAGTTTCTCAAGAATATTCTTCTGAAAAGAAAATTTTCCGACGTAATAATCTTCCCGATAAACATGATTTCTTTTATTTAAAAAATATAGATGGAGTTAGGTTCTTTAGTAGCGGCAAGTTCGAGATCAGTTAAGCTCGAGTCAAGGTGATTTTTGTTAGATCGGTTTGGGGAAGGTTCGAGTTAGCATTGGGTTCGTGTCGGGTCTCGTAGTTCCGTCAGTCCGTCCATCCGTCGTCACGATATCACTGTGAGTCGGATACATTGTGTGTTGCACATAGATTAGGGCATATAGACCTTAGATTCATTAACCGTAGATTTAGGTTGCATACCTCGATGATTGAATTCGTTAGAATGACTAGGTTGATTAATAACTCGGTTAACTAATTAAATGGTTAGGTTAAAGAGATGCATGCTAGTTAGATTTGATTGATAGTTTCCTTGACTGCATGATTGGGTGTTGCATACATATAGAACAACATTCTAGGACGTATATGTTGGGATTATGTCCTGAAATCACATTGTACTCGCTCTAGAGATAGTTGTATTGTCGAGATCGGACAATTCATGTGATACTGGGTAGTCATAATGTTTTGCTAGAAACCGCTTATGACAAATGAGTTGTAACTCATTTCCAGTATCGTGTGAACCTACAGGGTCACACACCTAAGCAAGTTGGACATAGTTCATATGGGATTGATCATTGGCATATGGTCTGGTCGATGTGTATTGGATACACATCGAATATGAGTTTTAATGAGGTGTGTCGATCGACACCATTGGGTACGTCGGTCGACACAAGATGTGTGTCGATCGACACCACTAAGTGTGTCGGTCGACACAAGGCCGAAACCCAAACTGAAGTTTCGATTTACGTCATGGTTGGTACATATATAAGTGATCTTATGTATTTCGACCAGTGTCATAGAACGCCGCCCAGACAGTGTTTTTTCAGAGAGAAAACACAGAAACCTCAAAGAACTCAGTTCCCAGGAGATCCGAGCCCCGGTACTAGCATCCCGGCGGATTCCAGCTTGTGTGCGTGTGGACTGAAGTAGAGGCGCATCATCTGAGGCGCTCCAGAGATCTCGTTTATCTGACCATCTTCCGCTGCCAATCTCCAGGTAAACATGAGATCAGATCCTTGATTCAATTAACTAGACCCTAGATCCTAGGCTTCTAGAACCTGACAGCAATTCTGAATCTGGTAGAATTGGCTCGAAGTTCCATCAGTGGTATCAGAGCCTTAGGGTTTAACTATTGAATCTGAAGCATATAATTCGAAAACTGATGTATTTGAATAGATTTATGCTTGCTGTTTCATGTTTTGATTAAGAAAAACTTGGTTTTTGTCTGTGAATTGAAACGATGAACTGCTGTCTTCGCATGGTGTCGATCGACACACTAGGTGTGTCGGTCGACACAGAAAGGCGAATTCGACAGAATCGGCGGCTAGGGTTTTTCGCGAAGAAAAAACCGAAAGCCTACTGTGTCGATCGACACAGGTTGAGTGTCGGTCGACACAGAACATATTCGGTCGAGTGTCGATCGACACAGGTTAAGTGTCGGTCGACACAGATCAAATTCGGCGGCTAGGGTTTTCTCGTAGAAAACCTGAAAGCCTACTGTGTCGATCGACACAGGTTGAGTGTCGGTCGACACAGACCTAGCGAATGGTTAATCGGTTCAATTGGATTGGACCGGTTATCATGCTTGGTTAAGTCTGAATAGATCAGTTTAAATTGGATGAATTGGTTCAATTGGATTGAACTGATTATCTCAATTAGCATGAACCGATGGGTTGAATCAGTTTGATTGGATAAAACAGTTCAATTGAATTGGACCGGTTATCGCGATTAGTTGAAACTGGTTAAAACGGTTTAAAATTGGATGAATTGATTCAATTGGATTGAAACAGTTATCGCAATTAGTATAAACCGATTTGAATGGTTAAGATCAGCTTGATCTGATAAGTCGGTTCAATTGGATTGAACCGGTTATCAAAACTGTCTTCGGTTTAGGTCCATGTCGACCGTCACACATGGGTTGTGTCGATCGACATAACCGGTTCAATGAACCAGGTTAATTGGATTAACCAGTTATTGAAATCCGGTTTTTGTTTTGTAGTGTCGATCGACAGACATGGTCTGCGTCGATCGACACAGTGCTCGAAATTCTGGTTATTGAACCTTGAATTTGCAGAAACCAAACTAGACTTAAACCTTGATCAAAGCTTAGCTTCAATATGGTCAACTGTCCAGACTCATTTCATTGTGTGATGGTCTAGCCAAGAGCTTGGTGTCCACAATTACGTGAGTAAGGCAGGTTGTTTTGTTGATGGATTTGCACTGCTAAACATCAACAATTACATGACCTAAGAGATTGATTTGCTAAAATTTTGGGTTTAGTTTCCTCAACTAAATATCAAGTAACCTTGATGTCTTGCCCAAATCTTGTCTACTGTCAAGACTTGTGTCGTTTGTTGGATAGTCTTGGAGTCCTTGGTATCCACTGCAACATGAGTAAGGCAGGTGGTCATTGACAGACTTGCAGTGCGACTGTCAGTGATCACAAGACATAAGAGATTGGTTTTACTTGACTGGGCTATCAGAAGTTCTGGGCCCAGAGACATCAGAGTGGATTAGACATAGTTTGTCTCATCCACAACCAAGAGTTGTACTGGGTACAATTAGCAATAATTTGCTTACCTAGATAACTAAAGTTTGGATGATTGCTAGTCGCCCACTCAGATTTTGGTGAAGTATGGATCTTGGATCATTATATTCATAGAGGAAACATTGTTTGAATATAATGTGAGTTTTCTTATTAGATAAGATTTCTCATCATATACATAACTAAATCTTTGTTTTTCTTGGATTTCAGCTTATGTCCATGACTACTTTCTCATTGCGATCCGTCCTTGAGAAGGACAAGTTAAATGGATCGAATTTCCTGGATTGGTATCGGAATTTGAGATTCATTCTCAAGCAGGAGAGCAAGGACTATGTTCTTGAAAAGGCTCTTCCAGATAGGCTTGGGACCAATCGCTCGAATGCAGCATATGATGCTTGGAATAAGCATTATATTGATGTGGTAGATGTGCGTGGTCTGATGTTGGCTACCATGAACTCGGACTTGAAAAGTCAATACGAGAGCATGGAGTCACCAACAGAGATGATCGCCAGCCTGAAACTGAAGTTTCAGGATCTGGCACGAGTTGAGAGATTCCAGATGGTGAAGTCTCTCACTGGATGCAAGCTACCAGAGGATGCTCCAGTAAGTCCTCATGTCATTAAACTAATGGGTTACATTGATAACCTGGGGAAACTGGAATGTCCTGTCAGCTTAGAGTTGGCCACTGACATCATTCTGCAGTCACTGCCGTCTAGTTATGATAAGTTTATCAAAAGCTATATCAAGAATAACTTGACAAAGACGTTGACTGAGCTGCATAGCATGCTCAAAACAGCAGAGCAAGACATCATAAAGGGTAAAAGATTTGAGAAATCTTGTGTTGGCAAGGGTAGAGGCAGGGCCGTCCAGATTTGGAATCAGGATAAGCCTGTGTCATCTTATAAACCCAAGTCAGGCCCATCTGGTGTTAAAAGGTGCTTCTACTGCGATGAGTCAGGGCATTGGAAGAGAGATTGCATTAAGTTCTTGGAAGATTCACAAGAGATGAAGGATATGTATGGTACTTCTTCTTCAGGTATTGTGTTATTACTTCAAGTTCTACGTTTGTATTGGATACTAGTTGTGGTACTGATATTTTGGAAATATGCAGGACCTAAGCAACAGTAGAACGTTGAAGAAAGGACAAGTGGAACTGCGTGTTTGGTATGAAGCAATGGTTGCTACATGAGCCGTAGAGATTCTCCATTTGTAGGAGCTTTTCATACTTGGTTTTAGAAATTAAGTAATTGCTACTATGTATCTGCCTTGTGCAGAGATGTCTTTCATTTTCTTGTAAAGAATTTGGATGTTTTTCATTTTGATAAAAGACAAGTTTTGTTCTTTAGATCTTAATGAAATATCATATGGTAGCACCCCGTTTGTAATGGGTTTTGTATCTTAAACCAGCGTGAGTTTGAATATAACACAAATACTAAAGGTTTAAGTCTGATGACTCGAACTCGACTTTTCCTTGGCATAGTCGTTTAACCACATAAAGTGAAGCGGATTCAGAAGTTCCATAGTATTGGACTCATTTGATTATTAATCGTTTGAGATATGAATTCTGCTCACTGGGCCAAATGACTAAGGCCCTTTTAGCAGAGCTAAAGGAAACGGGCCAAAGGCTTATTGGGCTTTACACATACTGATGTATGCGGCCCGATGAGCATTAGTGCCAAAGGAAATCTTCTGTACTTCATTACCTTATTGATAGCATCAATAAGTATGGCTGTGTTCATTTGATGAAACACGAGCAGGAATCCCTTGAGGAGTTCCAAGATGAAGTGTAGAACCGATTTGACAGAAGTATTGAGATCCTCGATTGGATCGCGGAGGAAAATACTTGAGTCATGAATTGGGTAATCATCTGACAGAATGAATCGGATCTTATTATATATGCTCCGATTAATGATGAGTCACAAGAATCTTCCATAATCATTTAAGAATTCGTTCTAAAATGTCTATCTTTGCGCAGAAAAGGGTTTCAATCAGAATCAATTGAAAGACACCACATTGGATGTAGACTGGAAGTCTTTTCAAGAAAGTTGTTTCTGATGATTTGGGGATGATAGCTAATAAGCTTGAACCCAAATCTGATTAGTTATACCTCGCTGGTTGTCCTAGGTAAACCGAGGCTTACTACTTTTATAACCGATCCGAGAACAATGATTTGTTGTTAGGAACTGTGTCTTTTGAGAAAGATCATACTTTCAAAAAGAACAGTGGGAGTAAAAATACACATCGAAGAAATTCGATAAACACAGGAGGCTGCTCAACCTGTTGAGGGAGAGCAGCGGTGAGATCTACAAAGTGCTGTAGGATCTACACCTGTGGAGCCTAAAATTCGCAGATCCGAAAGGATCCGTCACTAACTCGAGAGTGATTTCTCGTAGCCGATTGTCGTGATCTGTTGATCATTGAAAAGTGATGAGCATGCGAAATTCAAGAAGCGATGGTGAGCCCCAACTCCAAAAATTGGCTGGGTATGCATGTTAGCTTCACCGATCCATTTCTGGATTGAAGCAAACATCTTGGAGTTGGAATCAATATTCTGATAATGTGGTCAAAAGTTTTGACTTGATCAGAAAAGAAATGAAACCATGCGTTTACAAGAAGACTAGTGGGAGCGTAATTGCAATTCTCACACCGGGTGTACATAATGAACTTAATCTCATGAACGACGTTCCGTCGGTTAAGTCTTGTGAGACTTGGGTCGGAAGTCAAATTTAAACAAAAGACATGGGAGTAGCCTCGTGAATTATTGGAATAAGAATCTGTTGATATAGATTGGATAGGCTAATTGGATCGTGTCAGAATCCTTATATATAGAAAAGGTGTTGGACAGTTCCAATATGCATGATTCCAAATATGGCTTCACACCAAAGGTCTTGTGGCAATAATCTTGGCAAGATGAAGTGTCTTGGACACTGGCTGAGCTAGTATCAATCTTAGCAAGATGAAGTGTTTTGAACACTAACTGAGCTATTATTAATGAGTGTGATTGCTTATGCTGTTGCAATAGAATCCATCATGAATACCATATTTTGCGCTCGTCTAGATGCAGCTTACGCATAAAGCATGACGAGAAAATACCAATATGTTCCGGTAAAAGTCACTGAACAGTTGCCAGAAATATCCCAAGTGTTTGAGAAACACTAAGGATAGGTTCGTGGTGAACTGAGGAAGTGACAAACCAGTTGAAATTAGTTAGACGGACAAAGAAGATTCCCGGTTCCCACCTGGCACATCTCTTTGTCTGAATAGCGGTGCTATCTGTTGGAAAGGTTCCAAGCAGTGGACCGTAGTATAGTGCTTTTATCTGAATGGCGGTGTGGTTTGTTGAAATTGTTTCAAGCAATAACACCGCAGTCTCTCCCACAACCTAAGCACGAAATTCATTCTGTTGCTGTAGGTATAAGATATCTGAAGAGATGATCTTGATTCTAGTGGGAGTTATTTTAGTTATGTTATAATCTTTACATAGACATGCTATGGCAGTGTTGGTGTAAGTTAAAACTGACATCGGTGTTATTTAATTATTGGATAATTAAGTAATGGTCCCAAAGTATTTTATAGTCATCATATAGGTCATCAGGTTGAGGACTTGATCATGAAACCCTATAAGTAAAAGATGACATAAATTACGATTGTACCTAGTCGAGATTGTCAAAGTGGGACACTGACAACCGCGAAAGACTAGTTTGTGAGGTGACTATTGACTAAGTTTCATGGAGTCAATGATATGAGTATCACAGTCAGTCACATAGATATATGTTGGTGAACATATGATCGGACATGACCTGCTAATGAGAACTCTACAGGATAGTTATATCTGTGTCATGAGAGTTTCTCATTACGACTATAGAGTATAGTCCTTAGACCTGAGTTCATCATGATTTCTAGCATATGAATCGGTGCGATTTGACCTTGTCAAACGTCGTTCCGTAACTGGCGGCTATAACGGCATTGTTTAAGCGTATCAAGAAGTATGTGTAGAAACAGGGATGGTACAAGATGAGATTTGTCCCTCCTATTACGGGAGATAAATATCTCAGGGCCCATCGAAGATTTGATACTGAGAAAATGCATGGCCGTGCTCAAACGAGGTGATTGTCAGTCGTTTGTTTTATCAGTATAGATCAGGAGTTCGATGAACATGATGTTGGCTATAATAAGGATGACACAGTCTCTTGCCTTATGCCATATCGAGATATAGCGACGAAGGGATTATAGGAATAGGTAATTCCAGTACAAGTGGGAGATTGTTGGGATTATGTCCTGAAATCACATTGTACTCGCTCTAGAGATAGTTGTATTGTCGAGATCGGACAATTCATGTGATACTGGGTAGTCATAATGTTTTGCTAAAAACCGCTTATGACAAATGAGTTGTAACTCATTTCCAGTATCGTGTGAACCTACAGGGTCACACACCTAAGAAAGTTGGACATAGTTCATATGGGATTGATCATTGGCATATGGTCTGGTCGATGTGTATTGGATACACATCGAATATGAGTTTTAATGAGGTGTGTCGATCGACACCATTGGGTACGTCGGTCGACACAAGATGTGTGTCGATCGACACCACTAAGTGTGTCGGTCGACACAAGGCCGAAACCGAAACTGATGTTTCGGTTTACGTCATGGTCGGTACATATATAAGTGATCTTATGTATTTCGACCAGTGTCATAGAGCGCCGCCCAGACAGTGTTTTCTCAGAGAGAAAACACAGAAACCTCGAAGAACTCAGTTCTCAGGAGATCCGAGCCCCGGTACTAGCATCCCGGCGGATTCCAGCTTGTGTGCGTGTGGACTGAAGTAGAGGCGCAGCATCTGAGGCGCTCCAGAGATCTCGTTTATCTGACCATCTTCCGCTGCCAATCTCCAGGTAAACACGAGATCAGATCCTTGATTCAATTAACTAGACCCTAGATCCTAGGCTTCGGGAACATGACATCAATTATGAATCTGGTAGAATTGGCTCGAAGTTCCATCAGTATATGCATATATATGTATTTAAGAACATATCTTAATGAATATATATATATATATGGGGAATTATAAGTTGATTAAAATACGACTAAAACACATAACACACTTAGAATATAATAACGGGGTGGGTTAATTGGTCAATAGTCGGGGTTATCAGGTTAAATGAATTAATTAAATAATAATTTGAAGTCAGGAGATTAGTAAGTTTACTAATCTCAAGCTGACGGATCGAAGAGGTTAAGAATAAGAATTTAAGGGATAAGATTAATTAAATATGAATTAAGCGTCTACGGGATAAGTAATCCACTAATCCCAAGGTAGCGGATTGATTGAGTTAAGGTTAAGAAAAGATTAAAATACTAATAAACCTAAATAATTAGTTGTGTGGTGTTGTGATTATTGTTTGTGTGATTGTGTATCTACTTCGGTGTTGGGCCGAGTAGACTATTGATTGCTTGATTGTTTATCTACTTCGGTGTTGGGCTGAGTAGACTGTACATGTAGATACTTACTCTGGTGCGGGACCGAGTAAGTTTGGATAGATGCCTAATCCGGTACGAAACCGAATAAGGTTGGGTGACGTGGAGGTTAGTGATAGAACTGGCGGGATATATTGGGAGCTGTGAATGGATTTATTGATGTTAACCTTCTCGGTCTTGCGTGATAGAGTCCCAGTGAGTCTGCTTGTTTACATTACTGTTATTAGGACTCTATAGGGTGCTTTAGATCCCAAAAGTCTAGAGATAGCATTCCGGTACTTCCGACCTGATTGGATCCTCGGGTAGTTACCTGATCGGTTCACCTGCCTTCAGTTTGTGATTCTGGTTATGGTGTTAACCTACTAAGTGACGCCGGTAGGTGTGTGGTCCGGAGAATACGGGCTCGCGTCCTACGGCCGAAATGCATGGAAGCTTTGGTTATCTAGGGGAAGCCCGAGTCACCGCGTATTGATGGACAGAGAACGATGTCCTAGTCGTAGGACTTCGTGTTTTTGTCTAGAAGTCATGGGAGGTTTTAGTTATCGTGGGGTAGCTAGTGGTCCCGTGGAAGTTACCGAGTTCGCGTTTGGGGCCCATGGTGTGGAGATTGCGTTAGAGATGCATTTAGTATAGATCGAGTCTAATCGAGGGCATGTGCCGTAGTGTTCTCGATTTCCTTCGTTGATAATATGTGTTGTTATTTGGATACTTGTGTGTTGTGGAGCTCATTACGTCTTGGTAGCACGTGATCAGCTATTGTATTTGATTGTTATTATGGGATTGGGAGGGATTATTAGATTATTAGCAGCCTTTTATTTGGGAGCCGTCTCACTGAGTAATCTTAGATTGCTCATTAGACTCTTTTGTGTTTTTTTCTTTCCAGGTTTAGAATAGCTCGGCGGACGCGTAGGATACTCGGAGTATTCTCGGGTTGGCATTTGGCATCGGTTTGTTTACTCATTTTGACTTTATTTTCGGTTTCAGATTTTGTGGGGACTCCGCTAAATGATTTGTATAAGTTTGCAAATTGTTATATATAAGATTTATAATTTTTAAGTAATAAAACGAAATAATTCTCTGATATACAGTGTAGTCCGAACAGAACACAACTCGTGGAAGCGGTACAGGTTGAAAAGCTTTGTATCGTGGAAACGAGGTAAATGGAGTCAAGGACGGTTTGGTTCGAGCCATTGACTCAAACCGGACTGTCTCTGGCTTCGTATATGACAAACTCTTCCTGTATGGCTACTCGGGTTCGATCGTTCATGTTCTTGTTTGATTATTTGCCGGTCAGCTCATCGGTCAGCGAAAAACGGCAAGGGGGCGTTACAAAGATGCCATAAAATGACTGATTAAACATACTAAATATATTATACCAGGCCGTGATGCAGTGAGATACATTAGGATTCCCACCATTTGCTTGTCCAGAGTTGAATCAATCTTATCATCAGGCCAATCTATTGACCTGGAACAATTGGATTGCAGACATGCTTGTGGTGTTGCATCCCAAACCTATCAATTACTTCAACAACATTTTTTCTTTGGCAAATGTAAAATCGTTTCTCTGGTTTTTGTATCACCTCTATGCCAAACAACCCTCATTTTCCCTAAATCCGTCATGTTAACTCCCTTTTCAAACACTTAAACTCATCCAACAACTCATCATTGCTTCCCGTGAATAGAAAATCGTCGACATAAACACTTACAATCAGAATGTTGCCTCCAATTCTCTTCATGAATAGAGTATTTATTTGGACTGTTCATGAAGCCTCCCTTGATGAAATAAGCTTCTACGAGACTAAACCAAGCTCTTTGTGCTTGTTTAGACCATAAAAGGCTTTGTGAAACTTGTAGACCATCTCTTTACCTTTTGAGACCTCATATCCTTGAGGTTATTCCACGTATACATCATCTTCTAGCTCCCTATGTAAGATTGCAGACTCGACATCTAATTGATGAACTCCCAATCATTTCCGTGCAGCTATGATATATCATGGCTTTTATGGGTTTTAATCCATGATATATGTAAGACTTTTATTTAATTTCAAGTCCTTTTGGGGTCTTTTATAGGTATCCACAGGATTGGAGTTTGTTTGTACATTTTGGGGTGTACTCTGGAGAATTGGAGAGCATTTGGGCGAGAAGAGGATTTGACTGTCATTCTGTGGCGTTCGATCGACACCACCCATTGATGTTGGTCGACACCATGTTCGAGACCCAACATTGCATAATTGAATCATAATTTATTAGCCATTGTTTCAGCACATCTCATGATACTTTTGATTTAAGAGTTTTTGGAGTTTTTCGGGGGTGATATTGTACCTTGATAGAGATACTTTTAACCTCAGTTTCTTTTACTCTTTTATCATTTTCAGTCCTCTATTCATCACGTCTATTAATTCAATTGTCATGTCTGAGTAGTTTTCTTGTTAGGTTTAAGGATTTTCATAAGGGGTTTTATGGAATTTTAAGTTAATCGATTAGTAAGAATTCATAACTTCTAGATCTTTATCTAGTTTGTTGTTAAAAAATCAATATGAACTGGCCACTTAGATTATTATATTAGGTTGATTAGCGGATGAAGAGTTGGTTAATTATCTAGAAAAGAATTATATAAGCAATTTAGCTTATCGCAAAGATATTTGATTAGTTAAATTGTGAATGAACGAACTTAGAATTAATGCATGTTTACGACTTTAGGATCTGAAAAAAGATTTGAGATTCTAAGAATTAGATATAGATAACTATCGCAACAAGAGTTGGATAGTTATAATTTAGTGATTCGAGTTCAAGAACATTGCATAACTGAATCATAATTGATTGATGCTTATATTTCTGATTTCCTGAGAAATTCTATGGACCTGATGCTTTTGATAATTGATTCATATTTATTTTATTCCGACTTTTTTTACATTAAATCAATCTTGCTTAGATTAATTCGAATCAATATGTCTATCGTGTGAAACTAGAATTTTTGAGAATTCGACCCCTATTATAATACGATTGCATTTGGTTCAGTGTAGCACTCCAAAAGTAAACCTTGAGAATATCAAGCTACAACAAGAATCATTCTCACAGTATCCATTCGAGCTACTGGAGCAAAAGTTCCATGTAATCCACTTCATTTTCCTGTGCATAGCCTTTCACACCTAACCTTGCTCATCTCCAAACTCATTAAGTTTGGTCTTGTAAATCCACTTAATTCAAATTGATTTAGCTCCATCCAGTAAGAAATGAGAGACCATATCTGATTTTTTCTCAATAGAACTCATTTCTACACCCATCGCCTCTATCCAGTTTTGATATTTGGATGCTTCTTGACTTGTGGGATCTGAAATAATTATAAAGGAAAGATAATCAATATTCAAATTCTCATCTTTTTCCATGTTGATATCTTCCTCTGCATATGATAGTTTCTCTCCTGAAGTATAATTAACAGCTCATATTGGTGGTCTTCGAACTCTTGTTTATCCAACTTGGGGTTGAGGCTGTAATATTTGGTTTTGAGTTTCAACTTCACATTTTCATCTTCTGCATCATTCTCTTCACCTTCTTCATTCATCTCCCCATTATGTTCATTTTCCCAGTCAAGCTCAGTATCTTGTTCAGCCGAATGATTTTTCTTCCAAGTCCACGTCTTTTCTTCTTCAAATATGACATCTTGGCTGATGTGAATTATCTTCTCCATTGGATCATACATATTGAAAGCTTTGGATTCACTGATGTAGCCTGGTACGACACCTTTCATGCTTTTGTCATCAAGTTTGGTTCGCTTAACATCTAGAATGTGAACATGTCCCACACAACCAAATATTTTGAAATGCTCTACTGATAGCTTCTTGTCACTCCATGTTTCCTCTGGAGTTTTTTTCTTTCACAGCCACAGTAGGTGACCTGTAAAGGACATGATTTACCCATTGTATAACTTCAAGCCCTAATGATCTTGGCATCTCTTTTTCTCGCAAAACTGTCCTCACCATGTTCATGTCAGTTCAATTTTTTCTTTTGGATATTTGATATATCATGGTTTTTACCGGTTTTAGACCATGATATAAGTATGTTTTAGAGTCTTTTAGTGTTTCAATAGAGTCTTTTACAGGTTTTATTAGGTACTAGCACGTTTGAAGTGGATTTGGAGTAATTGGAGCTTTTTGGAGCATTTTGATGTTTTGACCCGAGAGATAGAGCTCACTGTCCGAAATAGAGTAATGCATCGATCGACACACTATGTGCATCGATCGACACACGAGCGAGATGGGCTAAACTCGGCGGTTTAATGAAGAATGAAGATACTACAATTGTGCCCAGAAGTTTACAAGAATTACAAAGAAGCCCCAATACGTGATTTAGCTATATAATTAGGTTTTTACATCAGTTTTAAGATACGCTATCATACTTAGAGCATAGAGTTTTTAGAGCTTGGGGCTGATCTGATTCATGTATTGCTTTCTGCTTATTTTGGAGAAGATTTCGAACCCCTTTACTTTATTATTCTCTTTTATGCAATCTATTAATTCATTGATTATGTTTTCATATTCCATGTATGAGTAGATTCATAGTTAGGTTTAGGGATTCTCATTAAGGATTTTATGACTTGCTAGATATAATTAATCCAGTTAAGGATTCATATCAATAGATGTTCTTCAAGCTAAATTGTGTTTAATGCTAGTTCTAACTTGATCACTTAGAATCTAGATCTTAGGTTACTAGATTGACACGAAAGTGTGGTTTAGAATCTGCAATATTTAGGTTGAGCAATTGAATTACTCGCAAAGAAACATATCGAACTTGATTGTTAAAGCTGGTTTAATCTGTTAGGAATTACAAAGACATTTGGATTTCTGCAATTAGGCTTATAGAATTCTCACAACGAAAGTTGGTTAATTCTATATCTGTGTTTTGAGTTCGAGAACTATACTTAATTTGATCCTGACTGAATGATTTATCTGCTTGTCTGATTTCCTGAGAACTCCCTAGACTTAGCGCTTTTAGTTAATTGCTTTCAACAAACCTTGCTACTGATTTGCTTTCTGTTTTGCTTTTAGTTTCTAATCACATTTGCTTTCTCCTAGTTTAATATTTCCTGTTCTAAATCTATCGTTGCCCTGAGTCCTTGTGGATTCGATACCCTAAGTACTACATTGATATTGCTGTGCACTTGCAGTTAGTATAGGGATTAAAACTTTACACCTATCAAGTTTTTGGCGCCATTGCCGGGGACTCTTTGGAGTCTTCGATAGATTCGAACTTAGGGTTTTTACTAGGATTTTTTGTTTTTGTTTTTGTTTTTGTTTTTGTTTTTAGTTACAGATTTTTCTGTTTCTTCTTTGTCGCAGGTTTTAAATTCGCCTAGCATCGATCGTTGCCTCTTTGTGTCGATCGTCACTAAGAGAGACTGGAATTGAATCGATCGTCGCACTCTAAGCATCGATCGTTGCTTGGTGATTACAGACGGTTTATGCAGACGCGTGATACCAGAAGTAATCCGAATATTAATCTCGTTAACCTCCAACTTGAAGAGCTTGCTAGACTATAGAGGACTAACATGAAGGTTCAAAGAGCAAGGATGGTTGTTGAACGTGTGATTATAATGTCTGATGCTCAAGGTACCCTGAGGGACCGACAAAACAATCCGTACAATGCTGCTGGGAAACAGATTGATGCTGAAGAAAATGTTATCCCTGATCCTATCCCTGAGCCTGAACCGCCACAAAACCAAGGACAAGGACAAGGTCAAGATAGGCAGATGGTTGTTCATGAGAAGACCTTAGCTGACTATAACCGTCCGGATGAGTTTCATGCTAACCGGTCAGCTCTTGTGCCTCCTAGTTTTGATAGGAATGATTTCGAGATCAAGACCATCTACTACTCTCTTCTGAGGCAGAATGCCTTCCATGGTTTCCCTAATGAGCAGCCAATGGATCATATAGACGAGTTTGAGGACATATTCACTGGAATGAAGTATGATGGAGTGAACTATGACTATCTGTTTCTCAAGCTCTTCCCCTACTCTCTCGCTGGAGATGCTGCTGCTTGGCTGAAAAAACTTCCACCTGGGAAGTTTACTTCTTGGGATGCTGTTAAGAGTGAGTTTCTGAGACACTTCTATGATGATGCTCGCTCTGGTCAGTCGAGACAGGACATTCTCACTTTCTCCCAAGGTCCTATAGAGCCTCTTAAGACTGCCTGGATGAGGTTTAAGAAGTACCAACGTGACTGTCCGCATCATGGATTCACTGAGGTAACATTGCTGGACATTTTCTTTAGAGGTATAGATCTCCCATACCAGACCGCGTTGGATAATTCCAGCAATGCAAATTTCAACACTAGGACTCCTGAGCAAGCTAAGCAACTGATAGATAACTTAGTAAGCAGTAATAGCTGTAAGACTACTGATATGAGAAGGAAAGAGGCTGGTGGGAAGATAGAGAACCTGGAGATTGCTGATATTAGGAGTAAATTGGACACTGTTTGCAATCTTCTAGCTGGGAAGAAAGCTGTCCATTTTGCTCAAGATGTTGAAGTGATCAATGCTGAAGATGAAGGGTGATATACCATGGATTTTAGGGATTTTAACCATGGTATATGTCTTTGTTATCAAGTCTTTCTATGTGTTTTGGAGTGTTCTTGAGCTGACAAGGTAAGAGTCCATGTGCCCTTTGATCGATACTCCTTAGGTGAGACCGCACTTAAATACTTGCAGAAGTCAGTAGGGTGAATTTGAATGCGTGAATGTGATTGTGGAGTTTACTTAGGACAATTGCTAAGTGTGGGGGAAGTATATGTCGGTCTTGATATCTTGCAGGTGATTCTTTCAGTGGATTACTAAGGGGAATCTGAGTGTTGTTGCTTCAAAGATGAAAAGAGTTTCTGAAAGTTTTCAAACCTCTTCACCATGCTTTGGTTCTTTATTTGCTTGAGGACAAGCAAAAGCTAAGTGTGGGGGAGTTGATATACCATGGATTTTAGGGATTTTAACCATGGTATATGTCTTTGTTATCAAGTCTTTCTATGTGTTTTGGAGTGTTTTCAGGTGTTTTACAGGTTTAAGAACATATGGAGCCTAATTGGACGTTTTGGGAGCATTTGGAGCAATTCTGCACTATTTAGAGAATCACAGAGTTTACTGGCTGCGTTTTCGCCTTGCAACGGTCGTTGCAGTTCTGCAGTGGTCGACGCAGTAGGTAGACGCAGTTCTGCACCCAAAAATCTGCATTTTAGAGAAATTACAGCTTTTGCCCAGAAACTTCCCAGACTTGCCAAAAGGCCCCCAGACGTGTTTTAGACTATATATTAGGGTTTTTAGCAACTTGTTTAGGCAACGCTTTACTTACGCTTTATTTTATTCTCAGAGAGAGTTGAGGGGCTGATCCTGTTCTCGAAAGAGAGAGGATTTTGAACCCCACTTCTTTATTTGATTTTATAATATTTGGTTTTCTATTCACGATGTTTTATGTTTCGATGAACATGTCTGAGTAGATTACCTGTTAAGTTTAGGGATTCTCATTAGGGATTTCATGGAATTATAGGTTGATAGATCTGTAGGGATTCATACTTGCTAGTTCTTTATCTAAGTTGTTCTTAATGCTTAATCTGAAGTAGCTACCCAGATTTATGATGTTAGGTTGATTGATGCAACGACAGTTGGTTAATTAACTAGAAAGAACCTAGATGAGCAATTTAATTACTCGCAAAGGAATTTGGTTTAATTAGATTGTGAACATATCGAACTTGGAATTAAAGCTGGTTTAATCTGTTAGTAATTGCAAAAGAATTTGGATTGCTGCACTTAGACTTAGAGAATTCTCGCAACGACAGTTGGTTAATTCTATATCTGTGTTTGAGTTCTAGAATAGTTCTTAATTAGATCCCGATTGATTGATTAGCTTATGTTCCTGATTTCCTGAGAACTCCCTAGACTTAACGTTCGCTTCTTTGCTCACAAACTCGCTATTTACTTTCTGCTTTGCTTTTTAGTTTCTCATCATATTTGCTTTCTCCTAGTTTAATCTCTTCTGTTTTATAATCTATCGTTGACCGGAGTCCTAGTGGATTCGATACCCTATGTACTACAACTACATCACTGTGCACTTGCAGTTAGTATAGGGATTAATTCTTGACCTATCAAGTTTTTGGCGCCGTTTCCGGGGACTCTTTTGAGTCTTCGATAGATTTGAACTTAGGGTTTAGACTAGGTTTTTCGTTTTTATTTTTTGTTACTAATTTTTTTTCTCTTTTCCTGTTCTTGCGTTTCAGGTACGCCTATAATCGCACTGCATCGATCGACACGGTCCTGTGTGTCGATCGACACTGATTCGAAATTGCATCGATCGACGCTCTACTTGCATCGATCGACACAAGGCGAAATCAGAGATACCGAGAGCTTGAGCAGTTAACAGGTTTCACTCTAATGGAGCCTGTGATTCTGATTCGCGGCGAGAACGGCATTTTACGAGACCAAGAGGGTCATATATGCAACGCAAAGGGTCAGAAACTGGATGGGGAAGGAAACCCCATCATACCATATGAATTAGTGGAGCAGATAACTGAGATGAGAGACAAAATTGATTCTATCCACATCATCCTACTTAGGAAGGGACAAATCCGAGCTGATGCAGCAGCTGGGGAGTTTGCAGAGATGAATTATATAGCTGGAGCTGATTATTATGAACAGATGTATGGAAATCAGCAGAGACGAAGTTTTAGTTATGCTCCGAGATCGAGAGATTATGGTTATTCATCGCACCAAACACCTCCTGCACCCACACATAAGAGCAAATTTGAAGTTATGATGGAGCAGTGTCTCGAGGGACAACAACAAACCACTGTGTCTTTCAACTCGAACATTGATACCTTGTACACTGATTTGAATGAGAAGTTTGGGTCCTTAAACTCTCGTATAAGGCTGCTGGATATACAAGTGGATCAGATTTCAAGTTTTGTCAAAGAGAAGAATGCTCAGAATGCTCATGTCAATGACATCTCAGTTCAGGTTGACCATAGGCTGAATCAGGGATCATATCTTGAAGTTAAGGCTATGGAAATTGTGGAAAACAGAGAAGAATCCGAGATTGAGATCCCTGAGTTTGAGAGTTTTGACGGACCAGACTCGACAGAGATTGACATTGATCTCTTGATAAAATCTTTCGGTGTCGATCGATACCCCCTTAGTGTCGGTCGACACGCAGTTCTGACGGCAATTTCGAGTTCTTACGACGAACAGAAGTCGACCATGGTCGACACTGAAGGTCGACATCAATTCAATGTCGACCGACACCACTTCTGCGTCGGTCTACGCGACAGTCGGACAGACCCAATTTCGCCCAAATCTGATCTTTTTGCTGGGGAAAGGGTCTACAAACCTCCTATACCGTTCCCAAGAGTTCCTATAAGATCTAAACATGAGCAGAGTGTAGTCAAGTGCATGGTAGTGGTGGATAAGAAGATGATCTCAACTGATGGTCATTTAAAAGATGAAGCTCAGATTGGTGGAACTACAGTATCTGATAGTAGAGAGAAGAAGATGGCGGTTCTTCTTGAACCTGCTCTAACATCTTCAGTACCTGTAACTGCTCATAAGCAGAAAGCTCCAAACATCAGATCTGCACCAAAGGTAAGGTATAAATCACCTAAGATTAAACCTCCTGACCGCATTGCTTTGAATGCAGGAAAACGCAGTATCCCACCCAAGCTTTTCTCCCGCCCTGATTCTGTTTACTCTTTCCTTGGGAGACCTCATGATCTGACAGCCTATACACCTCCTTGGATGAAGAGATATTCACAGAGACATTCAAAGTCTCTGTTGAAACCACCATGAGTCAAATCTCTTCCAATAGTCAAGCTACTGACTATAAACAAGCGCTGAGTGGGAGGCAACCCACTGTTAGGTTCGTTTTAGTTTTCATTTTTCGTTTTGATTTGATGTTTCTGATTTTTCTGTTTAAGTGTGTTCAGAGGCGTCAGAAACAGGCAGAATCGCCTTGCATCGATCGACACACCTAGTGCATCGGCCGATGCAGTCGCGATTTACGGTTTACCGATTCGATTGCGGTCCAGACATTGGTTATTCACATAACCGCGAGCAGAATTTGCCTTGCATCGATCGACACACATTGTGCATCGATCGACGCAGGGCGACGACAGGTAAGTGTTCTGCAACTTTTCGGATTGTTTCAATTTGATTTATTTTCTCGCCGACCCTAAGCTTGACACTACTGGGGACATTGTGTTTTACGTGTGGGGGAGGAGCTACTGACGCACGCTTTTGTTTTCTTAGAGTCAGTCTGTTTTTCTAAATTTGTTTTATCGAGTCAAAACAGTTTAAGTAAGAAACAATGATTTTCTGAGAAGAGTTAACAATATCTTGCAGGAACTTAAGTAACCATTGGGATGAAGTTGCAGGATCTATCTATGACTATTAGAAAACCCAGACACAGATCAACCTACTGAGGACACCCACATCACTTCAGGTATCAGAGGATCCTTTTACTGACTTCACCTTAATACTGACTTAATTTTCTCACCTAAGGGCTTGGTATACCTTGTGTCGGATTCCCTTGTTAGTTCTGACACAGCCTGTAAACCTGTCCTATTTGGTTCCCTTCTCCCCTTCTACAAAAAAAAAAGATAATAAACTGAGGATGAGTTAGTAACTACGAAGTGGTCCTGGGAGTAGTAGCAAACACTATTACCTCCTGTGCATTCATGGAATGTGTCCAAAGTACACCCCAAAACGGGAAGAATACTGATAAAAAAAATAAAATGATACCCAGTGGAGAAAAATCAGTTGTTAAGGAAGGGAAAAGAGAAGAAAGGGACCAGAGAAAGATAGTATGGTGGTCTAGAGCTGACAAGGTAAGAGTCCATGTGCCATTTGATCGATACTCCTTAGGTGAGACCGCACTTAAATACTTGCAGAAGTCAGTAGGGTGAATTTGAATGCGTGAATGTGATTGTGGAGTTTACTTAGGACAGTTTCTAAGTGTGGGGGAAGTATATGTTGGTCTTGATATCTTGCAGGTGATTCTTTCAGTGGATTACTAAGGGGAATCTGAGTGTTGTTGCTTCAAAGATGAAAAGAGTTTCTGAAAGTTTTCAAACCTCTTCACCATGCTTTGAGAGCAAGCAAAAGCTAAGTGTGGGGGAGTTGATATACCATGGATTTTAGGGATTTTAACCATGGTATATGTCTTTGTTATCAAGTCTTTCTATGTGTTTTGGAGTGTTTTCAGGTGTTTTACAGGTTTAAGAACATCTGGAGCCTAATTGGACGTTTTGGGAGCATTTGGAGCAATTCTGCACTATTTAGAGACTTCACAGAGTTCACTGGCTGCGTTTTCGCCTTGCAACGGTCGTTGCAGTTCTGCAGTGGTCGACGCAGTAGGTAGACGCAGTTCTGCACCCAAAAATCTGCATTTTAGAGAAATTACAGTTTTTGCCCAGAAACTTCCCAGACTTGCAAAAAGGCCCCTAGACGTGTTTTAGACTATATATTAGGGGTTTTTAGCCACTTTTTTAGGCAACGCTTTACTTACGCTTTATTTTATTCTCAGAGAGAGTTGAGGGGCTGATCCTGTTCTCGAAAGAGAGAGGATTTTGAACCCCAGTTCTTTATTTGATTTTATAATATTTGGTTTTCTATTCACGATGTTTTCTGTTTCGATGAACATGTCTGAGTAGATTACCTGTTAAGTTTAGGGATTCTCATTAGGGATTTCATAGAATTATAGGTTGATAGATCTGTAGGGATTCATACTTGCTATTTCTTTATCTAAGTTGTTCTTAATGCTTAATCTGAAGTAGCTACCCAGATTTATGATGTTAGGTTGATTGATGCAACGACAGTTGGTTAATTAACTAGAAAGAACCTAGATGAGCAATTTAATTACTCGCAAAGGAATTTGGTTTAATTAGATTGTGAACATATCGAACTTGGAATTAAAGCTGGTTTAATCTGTTAGTAATTGCAAAGGAATTTGGATTGCTGCACTTAGACTTAGAGAATTCTCGCAACGACAGTTGGTTAATTCTATATCTGTGTTTGAGTTCTAGAATAGTTCTTAATTAGATCCCGATTGATTGATTAGCTTATGTTCCTGATTTCCTGAGAACTCCCTAGACTTAACGTTCGCTTCCTTGCTCACAAACTTGCTATTTACTTTCTGCTTTGCTTTTTAGTTTCTCATCATATTTGTTTTCTCCTAGTTTAATCTCTTCTATTTTATAATCTATCGTTGACCGGAGTCCCTGTGGATTCGATACCCTAAGTACTACAACTACATCACTGTGCACTTGCAGTTAGTATAGGGATTAATTCTTGACCTATCAAGTTTTTGGCGCCGTTGCCGGGGACTCTTTTGAGTCTTCGATAGATTTGAACTTAGGGTTTAGACTAGGTTTTTCGTTTTTATTTTTTTGTCACTAATTTTTTTCCTCTTTTCCTGTTCTTGCGTTTCAGGTACGCCTGTAATCGCACTGCATCGATCGACACGGCCCTGTGTGTCGATCGACACTGATTCAAAATTGCATCGATCGACGCTCTACTTGCATCGATCGACACAAGGCGAAATCAGAGATACCGAGAGCTTGAGCAGTTAACAGGTTTCACTCTAATGGAGCCTGTGATTCTGATTCGCGGCGAGAACGACATTTTACGAGACCAAGAGGGTCATATATGCAACGCAAAGGGTCAGAAACTGGATGGGGAAGGAAACCCCATCATACCATATGCATTGGTGGAGCAGATAACTGAGATGAGAGACAAAATTGATTCTATCCACAGCATCCTACTTAGGAAGGGACAAATCCGAGCTGATGCAGCAGCTGGGGAGTTTGCAGAGGTGAATTATATAGCTGGAGCTGATTATTATGAACAGATGTATGGAAATCAGCAGAGACAAAGTTTTAGTTATGCTCCGAGATCGAGAGATTATGGTTATTCATCGCACCAAACACCTCCTGCACCCACACATAAGAGCAGATTTGAAGTTATGATGGAGCAGTGTCTCGAGGGACAACAACAAACCACTGTGTCTTTCAACTCGAACATTGATACCTTGTACACTGATTTGAATGAGAAGTTTGGGTCCTTAAACTCTCGTATAAGGCTGCTGGATATACAAGTGGATCAGATTTCAAGTTTTGTCAAAGAGAAGAATGCTCAGAATGCTCATGTCAATGACATCTCAGTTCAGGTTGACCATAGGCTGAATCAGGGATCATATCTTGAAGTTAAGGCTATGGAAATTGTGGAAAACAGAGAAGAATCCGAGATTGAGATCCCTGAGTTTGAGAGTTTTGACGGACCAGACTCGACAGAGATTGACATTGATCTCTTGATAAAATCTTTCGGTGTCGATCGACACCCCCGTAGTGTCGGTCGACACGCAGTCTTGACGGCAATTTCGAGTTCTTACGACGAACAGAAGTCGACCATGGTCGACACTGAAGGTCGACATCAATTCAATGTCGACCGACACCACTTCTGCGTCGGTCGACGCGACAGTCGGACAGACCCAATTTCGCCCAAATCTGATCTTTTTGCTGGGGAAAGGGTCTACAAACCTCCTATACCGTTCCCAAGAGTTCCTATAAGATCTAAACATGAGCAGAGTGTAGTCAAGTGCATGGTAGTGGTGGATAAGAAGATGATCTCAACTGATGGTCATTTAAAAGAAGAAGCTCAGATTGGTGGAACTACAGTATCTGATAGTAGAGAGAAGAAGATGGCGGTTCTTCTTGAACCTGCTCTAACATTTTCAGTACCTGTAACTGCTCATAAGCAGAAAGCTCCAAACATCAGATCTGCACCAAAGGTAAGGTATAAATCACCTAAGATTAAACCTCCTGACCGCATTGCTTTTAATGCAGGAAAACGCAGTATCCCACCCAAGCTTTGCTCCCGCCCTGATTCTGTTTACTCTTTCCTTGGGAGACCTCATGATCTGACAGCCTATACACCTCCTTGGATGAAGAGATATTCACAGAGACATTCAAAGTCTCTGTTGAAACCACCATGAGTCAAATCTCTTCCAATAGTCAAGCTATTGACTATAAACAAGCGCTGAGTGGGAGGCAACCCACTGTTAGGTTCGTTTTAGTTTTCATTTTTCGTTTTGATTTGATGTTTCTGATTTTTCTGTTTAAGTGTGTTCAGAGGCGTCCGAAACAGGCAGAATCGCCTTGCATCGATCGACACACCTAGTGCATCGGCCGATGCAGTCGCGATTTACGGTTTACCGATTCGATTGCGGTCCAGACATTGGTTATTCACATAACCGCGAGCAGAATTTGCCTTGCATCGATCGACACACATTGTGCATCGATCGACGCAGGGCGACGACGGGTAAGTGTTCTGCAACTTTTTGGATTGTTTCAATTTGATTTATTTTCTCGCCGACCCTAAGCTTGACACTACTGGGGACATTGTGTTTTAAGTGTGGGGGAGGAGCTACTGACGCACGCTTTTGTTTTCTTAGAGTCAGTCCGTTTTTCTAAATTTGTTTTATCGAGTCAAAACAGTTTAAGTAAGAAACAATGATTTTCTGAGAAGAGTTAACAATATCTTGCAGAAACTTAAGTAACCATTGGGATGAAGTTGCAGGATCTATCTATGACTATTAGAAAACCCAGACACAGATCAACCTACTGAGGACACCCACATCACTTCATGTATCATAGGATCCTTTTACTGACTTCACCTTAATACTGACTTAATTTTCTCACCTAAGGGCTTGGTATACCTTGTGTCGGATTCCCTTGTTAGTTCTGACACAGCCTGTAAACTGATATATCATGGTTTTTACCCAGTTTAAACCATGATATAGTTGTGTTTTTAGTGTCTTTTGTATTCGTTTAGAGTCTTTTACAGGTTTAATCAAGTTTGGAGCTAATTGGAGATATTTGGAGCATTTGGGGACTTTTGGGACGTTTTGGCCGAGAGCTTAAGTCACTGTCCGATTTATTGATCGTGCATCGACCGACACACCTTGTGCATCGGTCGACACACTAGCGAGATGGGCCGTACACGTCGGTTTAATGAAGATATGAAGATTTGCAAAGAAGCCCAAGATAGTTCCAGTATTTACACAGAAGCCCCATCCGAGATTATACCTATATATACTAGTTTTTGGTGTTTATTTTACCTACGCTTTGATACTAATAGCTAAGAGATTTCTAGAGCTTTTGGGGCTGATCTATTTCCTGTATTCACTTACTTTGGAGAAGATTTCGAACCCCTTTATCTATTTAATTTCTTATATGCAATCTATTATTTCTTTGATTATGTTTTCATTAATCATGTCTGAGTAGATCCATAGTTGAGTTTAGGGTTTCTCACATAGGATTTCATGACTTGCTAGACTTGTTCAATTTCAGTTAAGGATTCAAACTATATCTGTTCTTCAATTTAATTGTGCTTAAAGCTAGTTCTAACCTGATCAATTAGAATCTAGGTCTTAGGTTGCTAAATACGTCACGGAAGTGGGGTTTAGGAATCTGAACTAATTAAATTGGGCAATTAAACTTTGCGCAAACGGAAGTTTGGTTTAGGATAATTGTGAACATATCAAACTTGGGATTAATGCTAGTTTAATCTCTTAGTTCTCGCAAACGAAAGTTTGGTTTGCTGCACTTAGGCTTAGAGAATTATCGCAAAGGAATTTGGTTAATTCTATATCTGTGTTTTGAGTTCTAGAACTGTGCTTAATTAGATCCTTGCTGAATGAACTGTCTGCTTGTCTGATTTCCTGAGAATACCCTAGGCTTGACACTTTTAGTTTATTGCTTCTCAACCATTAATCTCTACGTTTCTGTTTCTATTGAGACCAAGTGTCCCTGTGGATTCGATAGCCCTATATACTACTTTGACATTGCTGTTCACTTGCAGTTTAGAATAGGGTAAAACTTAGAACCTATCAAGTTTTTGGCGCCGTTGCCGGGGACTCTTAGAGTCTTCGATAGGACCGAACTTAGGGTTTTTACTAGAAATTTTCTTTTTGTTTTTGTTCTTTTTCGTTTTTATTTTTTTGGTTTTGCTAACTTTTTCTCTGATTTCTCTCTGTCGCAGGTACGAATTTCGCCTTGCGTTGATCGTTGCATCCCTTGCGTCGATCGTCACTAGGCGATTCTGAGATTGAATCGATCGTTGCACTGATAGCATCGATCGTTGCTGGACGATTACAGACAGTTTATGCCAACGCAGAAAACTCGAAGTAATCCGAACTCGAGCTTGCTTAATCTCGGACTAGAGGAACTTGGACGTCTAGAGAGGACTATCAGAAGAGAAAAGAGAGAGAGAGAATGGTTCGAGAACGTCTGATCTTGATACCAGATGCTGAAGGTACCCTGACGAACCAAGATGACAACCCGTACAATGCTGCTGGGCATCGGGTTGATGCTGAAGGGAATGTCATCCCTGATCCTCCTGAGCAACAGCAACAGGAGCTGAACCGAAACCAGGGTCAAGGACAGGCCCAAGGTAGAGAGATGGTGGTTCATGAGAGGACACTAGCTGACTACAACAGACCTGACGAGTTTCATGCAAACCGAGCAGCTTTAGTGCTTCCTGCCTTTGAGAGGAATGATTTTGAGGTAAGGACCATCTACTACCAGCTGATGAGACAGATTGCTTTTCATGGTCTTCAAGCAGAGCAGCCTATGGATCACATTGACAAGTTTGAGGACATAGTCACTGGCATGAAGTATGAAGGAGTATGCCCGGACTATCTGTTCCTTAAGCTATTTCCGCACAGTCTTGCTGGAGACGCTAGTGCATGGCTGAGACAACTGGCACCTGGTCAGTATACTACTTGGGCAGCCTTAAAGAGTGAGTTCCTGCGTCACTTTTATGATGATGCGCGCTCGGATCAGTCCAGACAGGACATACTCACTTTCTCCCAAGGAGCTGTGGAGCCCTTGAAGACTGCCTGGATGAGATTTAAGCAGTATCATCGTGACTGTCCACACCATGGATTCACAGAAGTACAGCCGATTGGTATTTTCTTCAGAGGCATAGATCTCCCTTATCAGACTGCGCTGGATAATTCCAGTAATGCTAATTTCAACACCAGGACTCCTACACAAGCTAAGCAGTTGATTGGGAACCTTATTAACAGCTACAGTTGCAAGTCTATAGATGAAAAAAGAAAGAAATCCGGTGGAAGTACAGAGGATTCTAACATGACTGAGATTAGATCTAGGCTGGACACAGTGTACGATCTCTTAACGAGTAAGAAAGCTGTCCACTCTACCCAAGATATAGAGGTAATTCAGACTGAGGAGGACACTCAGGAAGAAGAAGTGAATTACATGGGAGGTTCTGGTTTCCAAGGTAGTAGATTTAGAAGTCAACAGGGAAACAGGTTCTCAAATGGAGTTCAGCAAGGTAGTTTTAAGAAAGCCAACGAGTCTGATAGTAAAGTAGAGATGATGCTAAGACAGCTAATGGAGAGTCAGACTAAGTACGCAGCAGATGCTGACGCGAAAATGGATACAATCTACAGGGATCTGAATGGGAAGTTTGAGAGTTTGAACACACACATGAAAGAGCTTGATGCTAAGGTTGCGAGAACTGCTGGGCATGCTCAAAGGGAAGAGGGATATCTCCCGGGAAGGACTGATGCCAATCCTAAGTACCAATGCAATGCCGTGACATTAAGAAGTGGTAAGGAGCTGTCATCTGGCCAGAAAAAGCAGTTGAGCGTTGAGGAACTCGTGGAAATTGAAGAGTTGAAAGATGAGATACGCGATATTCGCCGCGTATCGATCGATGCATCTAAGCAACGATCGTTGCCAAGCGAAATCAAGGAACCGGAGGTCGTAACAAAGTCGCCTAGCATCGATCGGTGCGATAAGAGCAACGATCGACACAAGGAGACTGCAGAAAGTTCGAGTGCTGAAAACCCAAAACAGTCGGCTGAAAGGGTATACAAGCCTAAGATACCTTATCCCAAGAACCCCAGAAAAGCTAAGAATGATAGGCAGTATGCAAAGTGGAAGGAGTTCATAAAGAAGGTAAAGGTTGAAGTACCTTTGTTGGATTCCATTGAAACTTCCCCCATGATGAAGAGATGCCTTAAGGATGCAATTTCGGGTAAATGGTCTGACGAGGAAAGTATAATGATGCTCAATGAAGTATGTAGTGCAGTGGTTCAAGGCAGAATTCCAGAGAAATTAAAAGATCCGGGCAGTTTCGTATTGGATTGTGCTATCTACAAGGAGAGGTTCGAAAGGTCCCTATGTGATCTTGGCTCCAGTGTAAATCTGATGCCCCTTTCAGTTGCTAAAAGACTAGGGATGACAGATTTTATACCAACTAGGATATCACTGGTTTTGGCAGACAGATCAGTCAGGATTCCCGAAGGAGTAATAGAGGATGTGCCTATAACAGTTGGCAAGTGCGTAATCCCAACTGATTTTGTGGTTCTACAATATGGACAGGAGCCAAAAGACCCATTGATTCTAGGCAGATCTTTCTTGGCAACAGCTGGTGCGATGATTGACTGTCAAGGAGGCAAAATAGTTCTAAATGTGGGAGATCTGAAGATGAGTTTTGACATGAACAAATTGGTAAAGAGACCAACCATCGACGGACAAACCTTTTATGTGGACACATTGGGTGATTTAGCTGCAGAGTACTTCCATCAATCACATGCTGAGGACCCACTAGAGAGGGCTTTACTGAGTTCTATTTTGGAGTTGGAATACCTACAGGACGAGCCTGCAATGTGCTATACAAGATTGATGGATTCTGTCGAGGTTGCAATGCAGGTAGAAGTGTCTGACGCGGGACTGCAACGATCGACACCATCTAAGCATCGATCGTTGCAAGACGACAGAGACTGGGCAGAAGAAAAGGCTCCGAAAATAGATCTGAAACAACTTCCATCCGGGCTAAGGTACGCTTTTCTTGGACCTAATTCAACATACCCAGTGATTGTTAATGCTAGCCTGAACAACGCAGAACTCACCCTACTGCTAAGCAAGCTGCGCAAGCATCGCAAAGCTCTTGGCTATTCCCTTAATGATATTTCAGGTATCTCACCAGAGCTGTGCATGCACCGGATACATCTTGAGGATGAGTCCAAGACATCAATCGAACATCAGAGGAGACTTAATCCTAATCTGCAGGAAGTAGTCAAAAAGGAGATTATGAAACTCCTTGACGCTGGAATTATATATCCTATCTCTGATAGTGATTGGGTGAGTCCAGTCCATGTAGTACCAAAGAAGGGTGGTGTTACAGTCGTGAAGAATGAGAAGAACGAGCTGATACCAACTAGGACTGTGACAGGACACAGGATGTGCATAGACTACAGGAAGCTTAATGCTGCTACTAGAAAGGATCATTTTCCTTTACCTTTTATTGACCAGATGCTCGAAAGGTTAGCAAATCATCCTTACTACTGCTTTTTAGATGGCTACTCAGGTTTCTTTCAGATTCCCATCCATCCAGAGGATCAGGGAAAGACCACTTTTACTTGTCCATATGGGACTTTTGCTTACCGTAGGATGCCTTTTGGACTCTGCAATGCACCAACCACTTTCCAGAGATGCATGATGTCCATATTCACAGATATGATTGAGGATTTTATGGAAGTATTCATGGATGATTTCTCAGTATATGGATCATCCTACAATGAATGTCTAGATAATCTGTGTAAGGTTCTGAAAAGATGTGAAGAGAAGCACTTAGTTCTTAACTGGGAGAAGTGTCATTTCATGGTCAGAGATGGCATTGTGCTTGGACATAGAGTGTCCGAAGCAGGAATAGAAGTGGACCGCGCTAAAATCGAGGTGATGACCAACCTGCAGGCACCTGATTCTGTTAAGTCTATTAGAAGCTTTCTTGGACATGCTGGCTTCTATAGACGGTTCATCAAGGATTTTAGTAAGATTGCTAGGCCACTAACTGCTTTGCTGTGCAAAGACACCAAATTTGAGTTCACTGCAGATTGTCAAACTGCATTTGAACAGATCAAGCAGGCATTAGTGAGTGCTCCCATAGTTCAGCCACCGGATTGGGATTTGCCTTTCGAAGTAATGTGTGATGCAAGTGATTATGCTGTAGGAGCTGTTCTTAGACAAAAGAAAGATAGAAAGCTTCATGCTATCTATTATGCCAGTAGGACACTGGATGATGCACAAAGAAACTATGCCACTACAGAGAAGGAGTTGCTGGCAGTTGTCTTTGCATTTGAGAAATTTCGCTCTTATCTTGTTGGCTCTAAGGTAATTGTCCACACTGATCATTCAGCACTGAAGTATCTGATGCAGAAGAAGGATGCTAAGCCAAGATTGTTGAGATGGATCATGTTGCTTCAGGAATTTGATATTGAAGTGAGAGATAAGAAAGGGGTTGAGAATGGAGTTGCTGACCATCTTTCGAGGATGCTGGTTGAGGAGGACGTGCCAATTAATGACTATTTGCCTGAAGAAAACGTCAATATGGTTGGGACAATCTGTGAGACAGATTTGGACAGAAATCTGCAGAACTGTCGGATTAATCGCGTTGCGTCGATCGATGCTACGTCAGCATCGATCGATGCATCTATCGGGACAGCGACGATCGATACATCCGACTGTGACGATCGTTGCAGCGCGGATACAGACGCAGAAACTTTCACGATACGTATTGGAAGGCATGAGTTCGAGATTAATGCTGTCGCAACAAATGATCGACCATGGTATGCAGACATAGCCAATTATCTAGCTGCAGAGACTGAACCAGATAATCTGAAAGGATATGAAAAGAAGAGGTTTTTCAGAGAACTTAGGAGGTACTATTGGGATGAACCTTACCTCTATAAGCATTGTTCGGATGGCCTTTATAGAAGATGTGTTGCTGAGTCAGAGGTTCCAGATATCCTTTTCCACTGTCACGGATCAGATTATGCAGGACATTTTGCTACATTTAAGACTGTGTCTAAGGTTTTGCAAGCAGGTTTCTGGTGGCCTACAATGTTCGCTGATACTCACTCCTTTATTTCTCATTGTGATGCCTGCCAGAGGAGAGGGAAAATAAGCAGGAAGCATGAGATGCCTCAGAATTTCATTCTTGAGGTTGAGGTTTTTGATTGCTGGGGCATAGACTTTATGGGTCCCTTTCCCTCATCTTATGGGAATAAATTCATATTAGTTGCTGTGGATTATGTTTCTAAGTGGGTAGAAGCAATAGCTAGTCCAACCAATGACTCTTCAGTAGTCATTAAGCTATTTAAATCCATCATATTCCCTAGATTTGGAGTACCTCGGATAGTTATTAGTGATGGAGGATCTCACTTTATTAATAAGGTTTTTGAGAAGCTCCTGAGAAAGCATGGAGTGCACCACCGAGTTGCTACTCCTTATCACCCACAGACTAGTGGACAGGTAGAGGTTTCTAACAGACAAATCAAGGAGATCATGGAGAAGACAGTTGGGAAGACAAGGAAAGATTGGGCAGCTAAGCTTGATGATGCTTTATGGGCCTACAGGACTGCATTTAAAACGCCATTAGGGACTACTCCATTCCATTTGCTGTATGGGAAAGCATGTCATCTGCCAGTAGAACTTGAGCACAAGGCAGCATGGGCTGTAAAACAGATGAACTTTGACCTCAAACCAGCTGCAGAGAGGAGATTGATACAGCTCAATGAGTTGGATGAGATTAGACATTTTGCCTATGAGAACTCAAAGTTGTACAAGGAAAGGACTAAGGCTTATCATGACAAAAAGATTGTCTCCAGACGATTTAAGCCTAATGATCAGGTACTGTTGTACAATTCTCGCTTGCATTTGTTTCCAGGCAAGCTGAAGTCAAGATGGTCTGGACCCTACACGATCAAAGAAGTGCGTCCATATGGAGCTGTCATTTTGATTGGCAAGGAAGGTAATGAGTTTGCTGTTAATGGGCAGAGGGTAAAACACTATTGGGCTAAGGCCGAGATTCCAAGGGGACAGATTTTGCCTCTGGATGCTGCACCCTCCACTTGAAAATTCCCATCCGTCCGGTCAAGCTATTGACCTTAAACAAGCGCTAGGTGGGAGGCAACCCACCATTAGGTACTGGTGTTTTTCTACTTAATTTTTGGTGTTTTTGTTAGGATTTTACGTTTGTTTTTGTTTTTGGTGAGTTTATGTTTGCAGGTCTCGGATAAATCGCAGTGCAACGATCGACGCACTTCTGTGTCGATCGTCACAACACGAAAGGAATTGCATTGCAGCGATCGTTGCGGTCCTGAGCAACGATCGACTATACACGAAAATCGCCAAGTAACGGTCGATGTACTCAGTGCAACGATCGATGCTTAGCGACAGAGGTAACCCGGCAGACATAATTTCACCTTTTCAATTTTTATTTTCTTTTTACCGATCCTTCGCTGGACACTACTGGGGACAGTGTGTCTTAAGTGTGGGGGAGGTGCTACTGACTTTTGTATTCTGTTTTCTTAAGAGTCAGTCCGTTTTTCAAAAAAAAATTTGTTTTATTGAGTCAAAATTGTTTAAGTAAGAAACTATGATTTTCTGAGAAGATTTACAAGACTTGCAGGAACTTAAGTAACCATTGGGATGAAGTTGCAGGATCTATCTCTGACTGTTAGAAAATCCCATCACAGATCAACCTACTGGGAACACCCACATCACTTCAGGTATCAGAGGATCCTTTACTGACTTCAACCTTAATACTGACTTAGATTTCTCACCTAAGGGCTTGGTATACTTTGTGTCGGATTCCCTTGTTAGTTCTGACACAGCCTGTCAACCTATCCTATTTAGTTCCCTTCTCCCCTTCTATAAAGTAAAAAAAAATATATATAATAAACTGAGGATGAGTTAGTAACTCCGAAGTGGTCATGGGAATAGTAGCAAACACTATTATCTCTCATGTGATCCATGGAATGTGTCCAAAGTACACCCCATAACGGGAAGAACACTGATAAAAAAAATAAAATGATACCCAGTGGGGAAAAATCAGTTGTTAAAGAAGGGAAAGAGAAGAAAGGGACTAGAGAAAGATAGTATGGTGGTCTAGAGCTGATAAGGTAAGAATCCATGTGCCCTTTGATCGATACTCCTTAGGTGAGACCGCACTTAAATACTTGCAGAAGTCAGTAGAGAGAATTTGAATGCTTGAATGTGATTGTGGAGTTTACCTAGGACAGTTGCTAAGTGTGGGGGAAGTACATTGTGGTCTTGATATCCTGTGATTGATTCTTGCAGTGGTTTACTAAGGGGAATCTGAGTATTGTAGCTTCTAGGATGAAATGAGTTTCTGAAGAGTTTTCAAACCTCTTCACCATGTTTTAGTTCTCTGTTTTGCTTGAGGGCAAGCAAAGGCTAAGTGTGGGGGAGTTGATATATCATGGTTTTTACCCAGTTTAGACCATGATATAGTTGTGTTTTTAGTGTCTTTTGTATTCGTTTAGAGTCTTTTACAGGTTTAATCAAGTTTGGAGCTAATTGGAGATATTTGGAGCATTTTGGGACTTTTGGGACGTTTTGGCCGAGAGCTTAAGTCACTGTCCGATTTATTGATCGTGCATCGACCGACACACCTTGTGCATCGGTCGACACACTAGCGAGATGGGCCGTACACGTCGGTTTAATGAAGATATGAAGATTTGCAAAGAAGCCCAAGATAGTTCCAGTATTTACACAGAAGCCCCATCCGAGATTATACCTATATATACTAGTTTTTGGTGTTTATTTTACCTACGCTTTGATACTAATAGCTAAGAGATTTCTAGAGCTTTTGGGGCTGATCTATTTCCTGTATTCACTTATTTTGGAGAAGATTTCGAACCCCTTTATCTATTTAATTTCTTATATGCAATCTATTATTTCTTTGATTATGTTTTCATTAATCATGTCTGAGTAGATCCATAGTTGAGTTTAGGGTTTCTCACATAGGATTTCATGACTTGCTAGACTTGTTCAATTTCAGTTAAGGATTCAAACTATATCTGTTCTTCAATTTAATTGTGCTTAAAGCTAGTTCTAACCTGATCAATTAGAATCTAGATCTTAGGTTGCTAAATACGTCACGGAAGTGGAGTTTAGGAATCTGAACTAATTAAATTGGGCAATTAAACTTTGCGCAAACGGAAGTTTGGTTTAGGATAATTGTGAACATATCAAACTTGGGATTAATGCTAGTTTAATCTGTTAGTTCTCGCAAACGAAAGTTTGGTTTGCTGCACTTAGGCTTAGAGAATTATCGCAAAGGAATTTGGTTAATTCTATATCTGTGTTTTGAGTTCTAGAACTGTGCTTAATTAGATCCTTGCTGAATGAACTGTCTGCTTGTCTGATTTCCTGAGAATACCCTAGGCTTGACGCTTTTAGTTTATTGCTTCTCAACCATTAATCTCTACGTTTCTGTTTCTATTGAGACCAAGTGTCCCTGTGGATTCGATAGCCCTATATACTACTTTGACATTGCTGCTCACTTGCAGTTTAGAATAGGGTAAAACTTAGAACCTATCATAAACCTGTCCTATTTGGTTCCCTTCTCCCCTTCCATAAAAAAAAAAGATAATAAACTGAGGATGAGTTAGTAACTCCGAAGTGGTCACGGGAGTAGTAGCAAACACTATTACCTCCTGTGCATTCATAGAATGTGTCCAAAGTACACCCCAAAACGGGAAGAACACTGATAAAAAAATAAAATGATACCCAGTGGGGAAAATCAGTTGTTAAGGAAGGTAAAAGAGAAGAAAGGGACCAGAGAAAGATAGTATGGTGGTCTAGAGCTGACAAGGTAAGAGTCCATGTGCCCTTTGATCGATACTCCTTAGGTGAGACCGTACTTAAATACTTGCAGAAGTCAGTAGGTGAATTTGAATGCGTGAATGTGATTGTGGAGTTTACTTAGGACAGTTGCTAAGTGTGGGGGAAGTATATGTTGGTCTTGATATCTTGCAGGTGATTCTTTCAGTGGATTACTAAGGGGAATCTGAGTGTTGTTGCTTCAAAGATGAAAAGAGTTTCTGAAAGTTTTCAAACCTCTTCACCATGCTTTGGTTCTTTATTTGCTTGAGGGCAAGCAAAAGCTAAGTGTGGGAGAGTTGATATACCATGGATTTTAGGGATTTTAACCATGGTATATGTCTTTGTTATCAAGTCTTTCTATGTGTTTTGGAGTGTTTTCAAATGTTTTACAGGTTTAAGAATATCTGGAGCCTAATTGGACGTTTTGGGAGCATTTGGAGCAATTCTGCACTATTTAGAGACTTCACAGAGTTCACTGGCTGCGTTTTCGCCTTGCAACGGCGTTGCAGTTCTGCAGTGGTCGACGCAGTAGGTAGACGCAGTTCTGCACCCAAAAATCTGCATTTTAGAGAAATTTTAGTTTTTGCCCAGAAACTTCCCAGACTTGCAAAAAGGCCCCCAGACGTGTTTTAGACTATATATTAGGGTTTTTAGCCACTTTTTTAGGCAACGCTTTACTTACGCTTTATTTTATTCTCAGAGAGAGTTGAGGGGCTGATCCTGTTCTCGAAAGAGAGAGGATTTTGAACCCCAGTTCTTTATTTGATTTTATAATATTTGGTTTTCTATTCACGATGTTTTCTGTTTCGATGAACATGTCTGAGTAGATTACCTGTTAAGTTTAGGGATTCTCATTAGGGATTTCATGGAATTATAGGTTGATAGATCTGTAGGGATTCATACTTGATAGTTCTTTATCTAAGTTGTTCTTAATGCTTAATCTGATGTAGCTACCCAGATTTATGATGTTAGGTTGATTGATGCAACGACAGTTGGTTAATTAACTAGAAAGAACCTAGATGAGCAATTTAGTTACTCGCAAAGGAATTTGGTTTAATTAGATTGTGAACATATCGAACTTGGAATTAAAGCTGGTTTAAACTGTTAGTAATTGCAAAGGAATTTGGATTGCTGCACTTAGACTTAGAGAATTCTCGCAACGACAGTTGGTTAATTCTATATCTGTGTTTGAGTTCTAGAATAGTTCTTAATTAGATCCCGATTGATTGATTAGCTTATGTTCCTGATTTCCTGAGAACTCCCTAGACTTAACGTTCGCTTCCTTTCTCACAAACTCGCTATTTACTTTCTGCTTTGCTTTTTAGTTTCTCATTATATTTGCTTTCTCCTAGTTTAATCTCTTCTGTTTTATAATCTATCGTTGACCGGAGTGCCTGTGGATTCGATACCCTAAGTACTACAACTACATCACTGTGCTCTTACAGTTAGTATAAGGATTAATTCTTCACCTATCAAAGGGCAGGAAGAGGATGTGAACTACATTGGAGGATATGGTTTCTAAGGAAACATGTTTGGAGGACAGCAAGGTAATAGATTCTTCAGTGGACAGAAGAGCGCTTTCACAAGCAATCAAAACTCTTCTGGCTTTGGACAGAATGCTGGTTTCCAGAAGCCTTTTCAACAAGGTAATCAGAGGACTTATGGATTTTCCTCTTACCAAGCACCTCCTGTTGCTAATGCTCATGAGAGCAAGATGGAGATTATGATGGAGCTGTTGCTGAAAGGTCAGACTAAGAATGATGTAGACCTCGACAAGAAGATAGGTGCTGTTTATGAAGAGTTGAATGGGAAGTTTGAATCTTTGAGCACACATATGAAGGAGCTTGATGCTAAGGTTGCAAGGACTGCTGGATATGTTCAGAGGCCAGATGGATCTCTTCCGGGACGCACTGATGCTAATCCTAAGTATCAGTGCAATGCAATTACATTGAGAAGTGGTAAGGAGCTGTTTCCTGCCCAGAAAAAGCCGTGTCGAAGAAATCATGGAGATTGAAGAATTTGAAGATGAGATCCGTGGAATTCGCAATGCATCGATCGACGCACCTCAGCAACGGTCGATGCTAGCCCTGGGATATAAAACCGAACCGAAATTATCGAACCGAAACTGAACCGAATTTTAATGAACCGAAACCGAACCGAACCGAACCGAACAGAAGAAAAAAACCGATTGGTAGTTTTTTTTAAAATAGAAAAAACCGAAAAACCAAAAAACCGAACCGAAGAACCGAAGTCTCTGGCCTATTATTCATTATTGTAGACTTGTAGTTGTCGATCGGTTTTGATTTTCATAAAAGTTTCAATCTTCCCATATATATATACTTTTGTCAGTTTGTGTTTGTGTGTTTGATATATATATACATATAGCTTTGGAATATAAAATCAAACCGAAATTATCGAACCGAACTGAACCGAAGTTTTATGAACCGAAACCGAACCGAACCGAAAAAACCGATTGGCAGGTTTTTTAAAAACAAGAAAAACCGAAAAACCGAATAACCGAACCGTAACCGAACCAAAGAACCGAAGTCCCAGGCCTAGTCGATGCAAAGCGAAAACATAGAACCAAAGGTCGTAGCACAGTCGCCCAGCAACGATCGACGCAGCACCAGCAACGATCGACGCAAGGCGACTGCAGAGAGTTCAGATGCAAGAAAGCCGAAACAGTCAAACGAAAGGGTTTACAAGCCTAAAGTACCTTATCCTAAAAATCCCAGGAAGGCTAAGAACGATAAGCAATATACCAAATGCATGGAGATCATCAAAAAGGTGAAGATTGAAGTGCCTTTGATTGACTCTATGGAGACTACTCCCGTGATGAGGAGATGTCTTAAGGACTTACTTGCTGGTAAGTGGTCTGATGAGGAGAGTGCAATGATGATCACAGAGGTATGTAGTGTCGTGATTCATGGCAGAATTCCTGAGAAGTTGAAAGATCCGGGAAGCTTTATATTGGATTGTGCCATCTATAGGGAAAGATTCGAAAGATCTCTATGTGATCTTGGTTCTAGTGTGAACTTTATGCCCTTCTCTGTTGCTAAGAGACTTGGGATGACTGATTTCTTGCCCACTAGGATCTCATTGGTTTTAGCAGACAGAACGCTCAGAATTCCTGAAGGAATATTGGAGGATGTGCCTATAATGATTGGCCAATGTGTGATTCCTACTGATTTTGTGGTTCTTCAATATGGAGAGGAACCAAAGGATCCACTGATTTTGGGTAGACCTTTCTTAGCTACTGCGGGTGCGATGATTGACTGCCAAAGAGGTAAGATAGTCCTGAATGTGGGGTATCTGAAGATGAGTTTCGATATGGATAAATTGGTGAAGAGACCAACCATCGACGGATAGACCTTCTATGTGGACACACTCAGTGATTTGGCCTTAGAATACTTTCAAAGGTCACATGCTGAAGATCCACTGGAGAGAGCCTTACTGAGCTCTATAATGGAGCTGGAGCACCTGCAAGACGAGCCCGAAATCTGCTATGCGAGGCTAATGGACTCTACTGAGCAAGTGATGCAAGTAGATGTGTCTGACACGACATTGCATCGATCGACACCTTCAGGGCATCGATCGTTGCAAGTCGATAGAGACTGGGCAGAGGAAAAGGCTCCGAAAATTGAGCTGAAACAACTTCCATCCGGGCTAAGGTACGCATTTATTGGACCTAATTCAACTTACCCAGTGATTGTTAATGCTAGTTTGAACAACGCAGAGCTCACTTTACTGCTAACCAAGCTGCGCAAGCATCGCAAAGCTCTTGGCTATTCTCTTGATGACATTTCAGGTATCTCTCCAGAGCTGTGCATGCATCGAATACATCTTAAGGATGAGTCTAAGACATCAGTTGAGCATCAGAGAAGGCTGAATCCCAACCTTAAGGATTTGTTTAAGAAGGAGATTATGAAACTCCTAGATGCTGGGATTATCTATCCAATTTCAGACAGTGATTGGGTGAGTCCAGTCCATGTAATGCCTAAGAAAGGAGGAGTTACAGTAGTAAAGAACGAGAATAACGAGCTGATTCCTACAATGTAATACCCCGTATCAAAATACGGTCAACGGGCAGCAGAAAGTCCACCAGGGGTAAAATCGTCATTTTACCTAAGTCAGGGGTAAAATGGTAATTTTACCAAAAGTCGAGACGGAAGCCGAGACGGGCCGAATATTCTTATATTTTAATATAAATAATATTCACAAGACCAGAGTTGGAGAAATCGGAGCAGAAACATGTTTTTCGGTGAATCGGGAATGGAAACCGACAAAACCGATGAAACTTCAAAAATTCATAACCGGAGCTACGGGTGTCGAAACGGAGTGATTCAAAATGTTAAATTCATCAAATAGCATGGAGAATCTTTTTGTGGAGGTTTGAGAGTTTATGGGATCATCCAGAGATATTCTAAAATATTAAAACCAAGAACCATCAAACCGAGCATTGAAGTTAATGTGGATTAGTGGCTGGTTAAGGGCGGTCTAGAGGTTATTTTTGGGCAACAAGGTAGAGTAGTTTATGCTGAAAAATAGAGAGAAAGAGACGTGGCATGGTGAGGAGTGAAGAAGAAGTTCTTTGAACTTGAATTTTGGCATGTGACAAATATGTGTCACCAAGGGAGGAGAAGAAAGGGTTGATACATTGAATGTTTCTATGCTTCCTAGCATCCTAACGTGGCTGAAGTAGAATAGAAGAGGCGTGGCATCAAGAGAGCAAAAGAACATGTGATTAAAAGAATCTTGCCACATTTCACTTGTTCACATGAGAATAAGAGAGATGCATTGGACTTGCTCATGTTATGAGCTTGGTGTCGTGGCAAGAGGGAAGAGATGACAGGAAGATGCACTGAATTTGGTGGGAGTTGGCGTGGCTTGCAAGGAGAGAAGAAGGCTCCACTTGTCACCTTAGGAGATCAAAAGAGTGGAGGGACACTTGTCATCAAATTGGGTCTCTTGTGTTGCTATATAAGGAGGCTTTCTCCTTCTTATTTCATCACACAACAACAACAAAAAAGAAAGAGAGAAGGAGCAAAGAGCGTGAGAAGAAGAAGGGAGAGAAGAAGAAGAAGAAGAAGAAGAAGAAGAAGAAGAAGAAGAAGAAGAAGAAGAAGAAGAAGAAGAAGAAGAAGAAGAAGAAGAAGAAGAAGAAGAAGAAGAAGGAGAAGAGAGAAGAAGAGAAGAAGGAGGAGAAGAGAAGAAGGAAGAAGAAGAAGGAGAAGAAGGAGAAGAGAGAAGAAGAGGAAGAAAAAGGAGCATGAAGAGGAGGGAGAGAAGAAGAAGAAGAGTGAAGCGTGAGGGAGAAGAAAGGAGAATAAGAAGAAGAGTGAAGCGTGAGGGAGAAGAAAGGAGAAGAAGAAGAAGAGGTGAAGCGTGAAGGGGAGAGAGAGAGAGAGAGAGAGAGAGAAGACGAAGCGTGAAGGAGGAGAAGAGAAGAGAGGAGAAGTGGAAGAAGAAGAAGCGTGAAGAGGAGGGAGAGAAGAAGAAAAATAAGAAGAAGAAGAGAGAGGAAGAGAAAGAGAGAGAGAGAGAGAAGAAGCGTGAAGAAGAGGAGAGAGAGAGAGAGAAGAAGCATGAAGAAGAGGAGAGAGAAGAAGAAGGAAGGAGAGAGAAGCGTGAGATGAGGAGAAGGAGAGAGGAAGAAGGAAGACCGGAGGAGAGAGAAAGAAGAGAGAGAAAGAGGAGAGAAAAAAAGAGAGAGAAAGTAGAGAGAGAGAGACGGGAAGATAAAGAAGAGAGAGAGAAGGAGGCGTGAAGGAGAGAGAAGATGGTCCGGAAGCTTGGTTAGAATTATGCGGTCAACGGTCAGGACGTTCGGGAAGCTTCGGGATTCGAGTTCGTGCATTCGGGAGGATCGGGTTCCAGTTCGGGGGTCTCGGGATTCATACCGTGTCAGAGCCGCCATTTCCGCACCTATCTCACTGTGAGTCGGCTCACAAACTCGTAGATTCATATAGACCATAAATTGATAAACCGTAGTGCTAGGATTGCATACCCGTTAATTAACCTGATGAGTAATAATAATTAATTGGGCGTTTAATGTTAAACCGGTTAGGATCGGATAAGCATGTTAGGGTTTAAAGAATTAAAAGGTTAATTGGTTGTGTGCCGCTAGGTTGTTAGTAATGATTGGGGTGATGCATTCATATAGACCGTCGTTTAGGACTGTATATGCATATATATGGTATAAGAACGATAATTAATGAATCTATATACGGGAATTAAGACGACATTAAAATATGGTTAAACCTAAACGAACGTATAGAATATTGTAACGGGATTGGGGTTTAGGTTAATAGCGGGATTGGGTAATGGATAAAATTAAGTTAATAATGAGACGTCGGGGAGTTAGTAAGTTTACTAACTCTAAACCGACGGATCGGGGAGTTAATAAATGATGATTAGGTTTGGTTAAGAAATAAGAAGTGTGGTGATTGGTGAACCGTCTATGGGTTAGCGAGCCGCTAACCTAAGGTAGAGGGCGTAAATTGGATTAAAAGACTTAGAAACCCTAATAAGCCTGCTTGTGTGTGATTGTGTGATTGATTGTGATTGCGTGATTGATTGTTGTGATTATTGTTATTGTTGTGAGCTTGTGTGCAGGCTTGTTAGACTGCTCGGTGTTGGGCCGAGCAGTTATTGCGGACACTTACTCCGGTCACGGGATCGGGTAAGTTAGTGGTGCTGACTAGGTATCTTACCTAGTCAGAGCGGTGGTAGTGTAGAGGCTTGCGGAATGGTTGGGGTTTCTTTTACTATTGACATTGATTGCGTGATCTGTGCTAGAGTCCCAGCGAGTCTGCGTGTTTACATTTCTGCACTAGAACTCTAGGGTGCGTTAAATTCCGCAAGCCTAGGTTTATTTACGTGCTGGTACTTCCATCCCGATTGGATCCTCGGGAATTGAGAACCTGGTCAGCTTAGCCTGGCGGGTGCGAACCTATGGAGTGACGTCTGTAGGGTGTAGTCCGGAGAATACGGGGTCGCGTCCTAGGGCCGGACTGCATGGAAGCTCGGGTTGCCGGGGGTAACCGGAGTCGCCGCGTATCGATGGACAGAGAACGGTGTTCTAGTCGTTGTGTGGACGGCTAGGAGTCATGTGGGTTAGTTTCCATATCGGTGACAATGGAAACCCGTGGAAGGCACCAAGTTCGTAGGGCCCAGCGTTGTTTTATTATCTCTTTCGTTGCGCGATAGATAGATCGAGTCCAATCGAGGACATGTGCCGCAGTGCCTTCGATTTCCTTAATTCTCTTGTTTTGGCTATTGCTTGATTGTGTGTGGGTTGACACGACGTGGTAGTGCGTGATCGACTATTTATTTCTGTTGATTGTTATTTTGGGTTTTGGGGCAGGAATTTGTAGAAACTAGATAGATTAGAAGCCGGTAGTGGGGAGCCGATTCACTGGGTGATCTTAGATCGCTCATTATACTCTTTTTGTGTTTTCAAGTTTAGCTGCGATGGACGCGGGAGGTCCTCGGTGTGGTTTCGGGTTGCTTGTGACGGGATTTGGTTCGTGATTGTTTTGGGTGTTTTCTCGGTTCGGCGTTATTATTATTTCGTGTGTTGATTTCTTTGCATATTTGACTTGACGATTGTTTGTGAAATTCTATTAAACGTTGTACTCAATGTTGATTACTCAGAAATGGAATTGTTTCCCTGATATGAGGTTTTTAGTCCGAACCGACACAACTCACCAAAGTAGTGCAAGTGGTACCGCTTGTGCTATGGATATGAGGATATCGGAGTCAAGGATAGATTGGTGCGAGCCTTTGTCTCAAACCGATCCGTCTCTGAATTCGTCCTGTGATGAACTTTTCCCGTTCGACTTGCTCGGGTTTGATCGGTCATGTTCTTGTTTGATTGTTGACCGGTCAGCTCGACGGACAGCGGAGAATGGGAAAGGGGCGTTACAGAAAGGTGGTATCAGAGCATGGGTTTCGAAACATTTCATTTTTGAGTGTTTTCCGCGTTTTATCGAGTCAAATGTGTCACACAAGCATCCATTAGGAAACCAAGCCGCGTCCGTTAAACCCGGGGTTGGGATGGGGAGTAGCATTTTTGTATTCTTTGTACTAACTTATCTTTTAGTTGTGATTGCAGTCGTGCAGCAGTGTCTCCTGGGTGGAGTGGAGATGTGTGTGTGTGTGTGCACGAAGCAGTTACAGTTGAGCGTCATGAGTCCGCAGGGATCAGTCAGTCTCGCCGCCAGCAATACCGGAGTACAGGACGTGCGACGGATGTGGAGTGTTTGGGTTCATTTACATTGGTGTCCCCGAGCAATAGACCCGCGTCTTCGAGAACCGTACCATCCATTATCGGGATCCGATCACCGTCCGTTATATGGTCAGGAGGACCATGGAGCGATGACTTGCCCGACCGCCAGAGCAGGATTGTGTACCCGATGGAGAGTCATACCGAGCCCTAGTACCAGAAGATTATTGAGCGGGACCCAGCCGCAGAGATCCCGAGCCCAACCAGCCGCCCGTTGTGCAGTTACCGGTTGTTTCGTTGTCCCGACCCGAGCCAGTGAGGATTTTTTTTTCAGTTGTGTGGTAGCCATTGTCATCAGACGTCCATATGTTACCATGGACCACGCCCAGCGTCCGTTCCAGTTTGTCAGATGTGTGGCCGCGCAGGTCACGTTACTCATCCTTGCCCGATAGCCAAGCCATCAGAGCACCATCTCGAGACACACACTCGCCACACCCTCCCGGCGCACCTGCCAGCGGATACTTCAGCGAGCCGTTTTGCCAGTGGTGTTGGGCATTTCGGTCCTGCTGGAGGCGTTAGGATGGGATAGTTGTAGTTAGGCCAGGTAAGTTGGGGGCACTAACTCTATTCTTGTCTTGTAGATTGATCGGCGGATAGGCGACTTTGCGTGTCGCCTTTGACTTTTCTGATGTACAACGGCGTCGTATGGGTTTTTGGATATGATGACGGTCTTATGGGTAGACTCTGATCATAACCATGTACAGAAAACCTTATGATGTATAATATATCGTTGTATGTACGTGGTGGATGCGGAGTGTTAAGCTGATCGTTTTGAGTAGCATAGTAACTATTTGCATGAATGAGATGGTTCTGAGAGCAAATAGGTTACTGTGTGAAATCAAATGATGAGCAGAACTGACGACCGTACAACATGACCCAAACCCAGACCGACGACGCATCCGACCGATCATTAGATTGCGTGATTGTGTGGTGATTGCTTGTTTCTTTTCCTGTTGATTGATTGATTGTGCGGTAGTTTGCATAGTGTTAGCATGCGTGGTTTTTTGATAGATGGATCAATTTGGGTCTTAGAGACCATTGCTTTGGTAGTTGTTCGGAAGTTTGCTTAGCGATTGATCGTTTTTGTTCGGTTTCGTTAAAGAGGTAAGGTGTTGATTTTATTTTAATTTTATTTCAAGTTTTGAGCCGACTGGGAACGGTTGTGTTCAACCGTCAATTCACGAGGGAACAGACTTATAGGGTATTGTTATTTAATCACGAGTAACCATCGGGTACGTGATTAAGTAACCATATTTCTATAGGAAAGTGATGTCGGGGATGGATCAGGATGAAACTAATTGTTTCAGTGAGTTGTTGTATTGAATGTAGGACGGAATGGCGGCGCGATGTGAATCCGAGACCGAACCCGAACCCGAAAGCGAGATGAAGAGTCAAGACGTCGCGAGACAAGTAGACCGGACCGTGAAGCAATGGTAGATATCGTCAGTGGGAAATGTATCAGTTTATCGAGCGACCGACAGAAAGAAGCCGAGAAGTATGATGGGTTAGTAAAAAGACTTGGAGAGGAAGGACGAGGTGGAGGTGGAATCAGTCAAACCGAAGAATGTGGAGGTCGAGACAAAGTGGGAAAGACGGAAGTAAGAAGCAGAGTAGAGAAGTTAACCAGGAGTGAGTTCGAAGATTGAGACTGGTAAAGACAGTTGAGAGTGGAGCGGATCAGGGTACAAGATTGGGATGTCAGATCGGATCAGTGTTGAGGTCAGTGGTATGCAGCAGTAAGGAGCGTCAGAGTAGAGTGATGCAGCGACTTACAGGGTTCGGAACCAATTTGAAGTCTGACAGTGACGGAGAATTCTGGGACGAATTCCTGTAAGTGGGGAAGAATGTGATACCCCGTATCAAAATACGGTCAACGGGCAGCAGAAAGTCCACCAGGGGTAAAATCGTCATTTTACCTAAGTCAGGGGTAAAATGGTAATTTTACCAAAAGTCGAGACGGAAGCCGAGACGGGCCAAATATTCTTATATTTTAATATAAATAATATTCATAAGACCAGAGTTGGAGAAATCGGAGTAGAAACATGTTTTTCGGTGAATCGGGAATGGAAACCGACAAAACCGACGAAACTTCAAAAATTCATAACCGGAGCTACGGGTGTCCAAACGGAGTGATTCAAAATGCTAAATTCATCAAATAGCATGGAGAATCTTTTTGTGGAGGTTTGAGAGTTTATGGGATCATCCAGAGATATTCTAAAATATTAAAACCAAGAACCATCAAACCGAGCATTGAAGTTAATGTGGATTAGTGGCTGGTTAAGGGCGGTCTAGAGGTGATTTTTGGGCAAAAAGGTAGAGTAGTTTATGCTGAAAAATAGAGAGAAAGAGACGTGGCATGGTGAGGAGTGAAGAAGAAGTTCTTTGAACTTGAATTTTGGCATGTGACAAATATGTGTCACCAAGGGAGGAGAAGAAAGGGTTGATACATTGAATGTTTCTATGCTTCCTAGCATCCTAACGTGGCTGAAGTAGAATAGAAGAGGCGTGGCATCAAGAGAGCAAAAGAACATGTGATTAAAAAAATCTTGCCACATTTCATTTGTTCACATGAGAATAAGATAGATGCATTGGACTTGCTCATGTTATGAGCTTGGTGTCGTGGCAAGAGGGAAGAGATGACAGGAAGATGCACTGAATTTGGTGGGAGTTGGCGTGGCTTGCAAGGAGAGAAGAAGGCTCCACTTGTCACCTTAAGAGATCAAAAGAGTGGAGGGATACTTGTCATCAAATTGGGTCTCTTGTGTTGCTATATAAGGAGGCTTTCTCCTTCTTATTTCATCACACAACAACAACAAAAAAGAAAGAGAGAAGGAGCAAAGAGCGTGAGAAGAAGAAGAAGAAGAAGAAGAAGAAGAAGAAGAAGAAGAAGAAGAAGAAGAAGAAGAAGAAGAAGAAGAAGAAGAAGAAGAAGAAGAAGAAGAAGAAGAAGAAGAAGAAGAAGAAGAAGAAGAAGAAGAAGAAGAAGAAGAAGAAGAAGAGAGAGGAAGAGAAAGAGAGAGAGAGAGAAGAAGCGTGAATAAGAGGGGAGAGAGAGAGAGAAGAAGCATGAAGAAGAGGAGAGAGAAGAAGAAGGAAGGAGAGAGAAGCGTGAGATGAGGAGAAGGAGAGAGGAAGAAGGAAGACCGGAGGAGAGAGAAAGAAGAGAGAGAAAGAGGAGAGAAAAAGAAGAGAGAGAAAGTAGAGAGAGAGACGGGAAGATGAAGAAGAGAGAGAAGGAGGCGTGAAGGAGAGAGAAGATGGTCCGGAAGCTTGGTTAGAATTATGAGGTCAACGGTCAGGACGTTCGGGAAGCTTCGGGATTCGAGTTCGTGCATTCGGGAGGATCGGGTTCCAGTTCGGGGGTCTCAGGATTCATACCGTGTCAGAGCCGCCATTTCCGCACCTATCTCACTGTGAGTCGGCTCACAAACTCGTAGATTCATATAGACCATAATTGATAAACCGTAGTTTAGGACTGTGGAATTAAGACGACATTAAAATATGGTTAATTGGTTGTGTGCCGCTAGGTTGTTAGTAATGATTGGGTGATGCATTCATATAGACCGTCGTTTAGGACTGTGGAATTAAGACGACATTAAAATATGGTTAAACCTAAACGAACGTATAGAATATTGTAACGGGATTGGAGTTTAGGTTTAATAGCGGGATTGTGTAATGGATAAAATTAAGTTAATAATGAGACGTCGGGGAGTTAGTAAGTTTACTAACTCTAAACCGACGGATCGGGGAGTTAATAAATGATGATTAGGTTTGGTTAAGAAATAAGAAGTGTGGTGATTGGTGAACCGTCTATGGGTTAGCGAGCCGCTAACCTAAGGTAGCGGGCGTAAATTGGATTAAAAGACTTAGAAACCCTAATAAGCCTGCTTGTGTGTGATTGTGTGATTGATTGTGATTGCGTGATTGATTGTTGTGATTATTGTTATTGTTGTGAGCTTGTGTGCAGGCTTGTTAGACTGCTCGGTGTTGGGCCGAGCAGTTATTGCGGACACTTACTCCGGTCACGGGATCGGGTAAGTTAGTGGTGCTGACTAGGTATCTTACCTAGTCAGAGCGGTGGTAGTGTAGAGGCTTGCGGAATGGTTGGGGTTTCTTTTACTATTGACGTTGATTGCGTGATTTATGCTAGAGTCCCAGCGAGTCTGCGTGTTTATATTTCTGCACTAGGACTCTAGGGTGCGTTAGATTCCGCAAGCCTAGGTTTTATTTACGTGCTGGTACTTCCATCCCGATTGGATCCTCGGGAATTGAGAACCTGGTCAGCCTAGCCTGGCGGGTGCGAACCTATGGAGTGACGTCTGTAGGGTGTAGTCCGGAGAATACGGGGTCGCGTCCTAGGGCCGGACTGCATGGAAGCTCGGGTTGCCGGGGGTAACCAGAGCCGCCGCGTATCGATGGACAGAGAACGGTGTGCTAGTCGTTGTGTGGACGGCTAGGAGTCATGTGGGTTAGTTGCCATATCAGCGACAATGGAAACCCGTGGAAGGCACCAAGTTCGTAGGGCCCAGCGTTGTTTTATTATCTCTTTCGTTGCGCGATAGATAGATCGAGTCCAATCGAGGACATGTGCCGCAGTGCCTTCGATTTCCTTAATTCTCTTGTTTTGGCTATTGCTTGATTGTGTGTGGGTTGACATGACGTGGTAGTGCGTGATCGACTATTTATTTCTGTTGATTGTTATTTTGGGTTTTGGGGCGGGAATTTGTAGAAACTAGATAGATTAGAAGCCGGTAGTGGGGAGCCGATTCACTGGGTGATCTTAGATCGCTCATTATACTCTTTTGCGTTTTCAGGTTTAGCTGCGACGGACGCGGGAGGTCCTCGGTGTGGTTTCGAGTTGCTTGTGACGGGATTTGATTCGTGATTGTTTTGGGTGTTTTCTCGGTTCGGCGTTATTATTATTTCGTGTGTTGATTTCTTTGTATATTTGACTTGACGATTGTTTGTGAAATTCTATTAAACGTTGTACTCAACGTTGATTACTCAGAAATGGAATTTTTTCCCTGATATTAGGTTTTTAGTCCGAACCGACATAACTCACCGAAGTAGTGCAAGTGGTACCGCTTGTGCTATGGATATGAGGATAGCGGAGTCAAGGATAGATTGGTGCGAGCCTTTGTCTCAAACCGATCCGTCTCTGACTTCGTCCTGTGATGAACTTTTCCCGTTCGACTTTCTCGGGTTCGATCGGTCATGTTCTTGTTTGATTGTTGACCGGTCAGCTCGACGGTCAGCGGAGAATGGGAAAGGGGCATTACAGACTGTGACTGGACACCGGATGCGCATAGATTACAGGAAGATAAATGCTGCGACAAGGAAGGATCATTTCCCTTTACCCTTCATTGATCAGATGCTGGAGAGGTTAGCAAATCACCCTTATTATTGCTTCCTCGATGGATATTCAGGTTTCTTCCAGATTCCCATCCATCCAGAGGATCAGGGAAAGACCACATTTACTTGTCCATATGGCACATTTGCTTACCGCAGGATGCCTTTTGGACTCTGCAATGCACCTGCCACCTTTCAGAGATGCATGATGTCCATATTCACTGATATGATTGAGGACTTTATGAAGGTGTTTATGGATGACTTCTCAGTCTATGGGTCATCTTATAATTAGTGCTTGGATAATTTGTGCAAGGTAATGACCAGCCTTCAGGCGCCTGATTCTGTGAATTCTATAAGGAGCTTTTTTGGACATGCTGGTTTCTATAGACGGTTCATCAAGGACTTCAGTAAGATTGCTAGACCACTAACTGCCTTGCTGTATAAGGATACCAAGTTTGAGTTCAATGCAGATTGTCAGACTGCATTTGAACAGATCAAGCAGGCATTAGGAGTGCTCCTATAGTTCAGCCACCAGATTGGGATCTACCTTTAGAGGTTATGTGTGATGCGAGTGACTATGATGTAGGAGCTGTTCTGGGGTAGAAGAAGGACAGAAAGCTCCATGCTATCTATTATGCCAGCAGAACACTAGATGATGCGCAGAGAAACTATGCCACTACAAAGAAGGAGTTGTTGGCTGTTGTCTTTGCATTTGAGAAATTCCGCCCCTATCTTGTTGGCTCCAAGGTGATTGTGCACACTGATCATTCAGCCCTGAAGTATCTGATGCAGAAGAAAGATGCTAAGCCAAGATTATTGAGATGGATTATGTTGCTTCAGGAGTTTGACATTGAAGTGAGGGACAAGAAGGGAGTTGAAAATGGGGTTGCTGACCATCTTTCAAGGATGCTGGTTGAGGAAGACGTGCCCATTAATGATTACTTGCCTGAGGAGAACGTCAACATGATTGGGACAGTGTTTCAGATGGATTTGGACAAAAACTTGCAAAACTGTCGGATTAATCGCATTGCGTCGATCGAAGCCACATCTGTGACGATCGATGCAAGTGTCAAGAATGAGACGATCGATGCTACCCCATGCGACGATCGTTGCAGTGCATATATGAACCCAGAACCTTTCACAGTTCAAATTGGAGACTATGTATTCGAAGTAGATGCTGTCGCAACCACCAATCGACCCTGGTACGCAGATATAGCCAATTACCTAGCTGCAGAGACTGAACCAGATGATTTGAAAGGGTATGCAAAGAAGAAGTTCTTCAGGGAGATTAGACGATACTACTGGGATGAACCTTATCTCTACAAGTATTGTTCGGATGGTCTTTACAGGAGATGTGTTGCTGAATCAGAGGTTCCAGATATCTTATTCCACTGTCATGGATCAGATTATGCTGGACATTTTGCTACTTTCAAGACTGTGTCTAAGATTCTGCAAGCAGGTTTCTGGTGGCCTACAATGTTTGCGGATGCTCATTCCTTCGTTTCTCAGTGTGATGCCTGTCAAAGGAGAGGAAAAATCAGTAAGAAGCATGAGATGCCTCAGAATTTCATTCTTGAGGTTGAGGTTTTCGATTGCTGGGGCATAGATTTCATGGGTCCTTTTCCCTCATCCTATGGGAATAAGTTTATCTTGGTTGATGTGGACTATGTATCTAAGTGGGTAGAAGCAATAGCTAGTCCAACCAATGATTCTTCGGTGGTTGTTAAGCTGTTTAAGACCATCATATTCCCTAGATTTGGAGTACCGTGGATAGTGATTAGTGATGGAGGATCTCATTTCATTAATAAGGTCTTCGAGAAGTTGCTACATAATCATGGAGTTCATCACCGAGTTGCTACTCCTTATCACCCTCAGACTAGTGGACAAGCTGAGGTTTCTAACAGACAGACAAAGAGATCTTGGAGAAGACAGTTGGGAAGACAAGGAAGGATTGGGCAGCAAAGCTAGATGATGCAGTATGGGCTTATCGGACTGCATTCAAGACACCACTTGGGACTACTCCATTCCATCTTCTGTATGGAATAGCATGTCATCTGCCAGTAGAACTAAAGCACAAAGTAGCATGGGCTGTAAAGCAGATGAACTTTGATCTTAAGACTGCTGCAGAGAGGAGGTTGGTGCAGCTTAATGAGTTGGATGAGATTAGACATTTTGCTTATGAGAACTCAAAGTTGTACAAGGAGAGGACTAAAGCTTATCATGACAAGAAGATTGTCTCTAGACAATTTGAGCCTAATGATCAGGTACTTCTGTATAACTCTCGTTTGCAATTGTTTCCAGGTAAGTTGAGATCAAGGTGGTCTGGTCCTTTCACAATCAAGGAGGTACGTCCTTATGGAGCTGTGTATCTAATCAGCAAGGAAGGTAAGAAATTTACTGTGAATGGACAGAGAGTAAAGCATTATTGGGCTAAGGCCGAGATTCTAGGAGGTCAAATTTTGCCTCTGGATGTTGCACCCTCTGTCTGATTGAACTAAAACGTCAAGCTATTGACGCTAAAAGAGCGCTGAGTGGGAGGCAACCCACTGTTTTGTTTTTTCTATTCATTTTTGGTGTTTTTGTTAGGATTTTACGTTTGTTTTTGGTTTTGGTGGGTTTTTGTCTGCAGGTCTCGGATATCGCAATGCAACGATCGAGACGGGCCTGTGTGTCGATCGTCACTACACGAAAATCGCATTGCAGCGATCGTTGCGGTCCTGAGCAACGATCGACACATGATGCAATCGCCTTGCAACGGTCGTTACATTTATGTATCGATCGATGCATGAGCGACAGAGGTAAAAATCAGACAGAACTCAACACATCCATTAACATTTTTGCTTTCTTTTTACCAACCCTTAGCTTAACACTACTGGGGACAGTGTGTTTCAAGTGTGGGGGAGGTGGTACTGACTACTATCTTTCTGTTTTCTTAAAGTCAGTCCGTTTTTCAAATTTTTTGTTTTATTGATTCAAGACAAGTTTAAGTAGGAAACAGTGAATTTTTGAGAAGTTAACAACATCTTGCAGGAACTTAAGTAACCATTGGGATGAAGTTGCAGGAACTATCTATGACTATTAGAAAACCCAACACGGATCAACCTATTGAGGACACCCATATCAATTCAGGTATTCAGAGGATCCTTTACTGGCTTCACCCCTAATTTGACTTAATTTTCTCACCTAAAGGTTTGGTATACCTTGAGTCGGAATCCTTTGTTAGTTCTGACACAGCTTGTAAACCTGTCCGAGTATGGTTCCCTTCTCCCCTTCCATAAAGTAAAAAAAAAGTAATAAACTGAGGATGAGCTAGTAGCTCCAAAGTGGTCATGGGAGTAGTAGCAAACACTATTACCTCCTGTGCGATCCATGGAATGTGTCCAAAGTACACCCCTTAACGGGAAGAGCACTGATAAAAAAAATAAAATGATACCTAATGGGGAAAAATCAGAATGCTAAGAAAGGGAAAAGAGAAGAAAAGGAACAAGAAAAAGATAGTATGGTGGTCTAGAGCTGACAAAGTAAGAATCTATGTGCCCTTTGATCGATAATCCTTAGGTGAGACCGCACTTAATAGCTTATAGAAGTCAGTAGGGTGAATTTGTATTGCTTGGATTGATTGTGGAAGTTTACTTAGGACAGTTGCTAAGTGTGGGGGAAGTACATGTTGGTCTTGATGTCTTGCAGGTGATTCTTTCAGTGGCTTACTAAGGGGAATCTGAGTGTTGTTGCTTCTAAGACGAAAAGAGTTTTTGAAAGTTTTCAAACCTCTTCACCATGTTTTAGTTCTCTGTTTTGCTTGAGGGCAAGCAAAGGCTAAGTGTGGGGGAGTTGATATATCATGGGTTTTACCGGTTTTAGACCATGATATAAGTATGTTTTAGAGTCTTTTAGTGTTTCTTTAGAGTCTTTTACAGGTTTATTAGGTACTAGCACGTTTGGAGTGGATTTGGAGTAATTGGAGCTTTTTGGAGCATTTTGATGTTTTGACCCGAGAGATAGAGCTCACTGTCCGAAACAGAGTAAAGCATCGATCGACACACTATGTGAATCGATCGAAACACGAGCGAGATGGGCCAAACTCGGCGGTTTAATGAAGAATGAAGATATTGCAATTGTGCCCAGAAGTTTCCAAGAATTACAAAGAAGCCCCAAGATGTGATTTAGCTATATAATTAGGTTTTTACATCAGTTTTAAGACACGCTATCATACTTAGAGCATAGAGTTTTTAGAGCTTGGGGCTGATCTGATTCATGTATTGCTTTCTGCTTATTTTGGAGAAGATTTCGAACCCCTTTACTTTATTATTCTCTTTTATGCAATCTATTAATTCATTGATTATGTTTTCATATTCCATGTCTGAGTAGATTCATAGTTAGGTTTAGGGATTCTCATTAAGGATTTTATGACTTGCTAGATATAATTAATTCAGTTAAGGATTCATATCAATAGATGTTCTTCAAGCTAAATTGTGTTTAGTGCTAGTTCTAACTTGATCACTTAGAATCTAGATCTTAGGTTGCTAGATTGACACAAAAGTGTGGTTTAGAATCTGAACTATTTAGGTTGAGCAATTGAATTACTCGCAAAGAAATTTGGTTTAATTGAATTGTGAACATATCGAACTTGATTGTTAAAGCTGGTTTAATCTGTTAGGAATTACAAAGACATTTGGATTTCTGCAATTAGGCTTAGAGAATTCTCACAACGAAAGTTGCTTAATTCTATATCTGTGTTTGAGTTCTAGAACTATACTTAATTTGATCATGACTGAATGATTTATCTGCTTGTCTGATTTCCTGAGAACTCCCTAGACTTAGCGCTTTTAGTTAATTGCTTTCAACAAACCTTGCTACTGATTTACTTTCTGTTTTGCTTTTAGTTTCTAATCACATTTGCTTTCTCCTAGTTTAATCTTTTCCGTTCTAAATTTATCGTTGCCCTGAGTCCTTGTGGATTCGATACCCTAAGTACTACATTGATATTGTTGTGCACTTGCAGTTAGTATAGGGATTAAAACTTTACACCTATCAATATGAAGGATTGTTTAGTTGATCCTGATTCAATTCTTAGATTCATATCAACCTAAACATGCGGATCTAGGTTCTTCTCAGAATAGAAACAAATGATGATCTCACCTTATACCTGTTTGCAGCGGAAATTGATGGTATGTCTGAGATCAGAGAAACACCGAGGGATGAATCCTCCAAAGGTTCACACACGCGATCACAGGAAACAGCTGCTAGACCACAAGGAGCTCGGCGCAAAAGAGAGAGAGAGAGTTTTCGGCTGGGGCTAGGGTTAATTGTCCAGAAACTCGAGTTTTACCTTATAAAACTTGTCCGGTTCCGTTTGGGCCATTTGGCCCAAATACCAATTAACTCTACGGTATTCGCGCACTGTGTCGACCGACACACCTTGTGTGTCGATCGACACACAGTGCCTAAACCGTTTTATTCTCTCTAAGTACAGTAAATGCCTAGCACTTTTACCGTACTTCTGCTAAACCGTTCCTACACATTTTCCTGTTAGCTTAGGCGTGTGACCCATATGGGATCATATAATAAAGGCAATAAGTCCAAGACTTATAGATCATGAGCGGACTCTAGCAAGCCATCATGACCCCCAGTATTATATGACTTATGTCTGATCATTGACATACTCTCACTTTCTAGAGACAGTACCGAGATTACTGGACACAATTCCAACAATCTCCCACTTGTACTGGAATCTCTGTATTCATAATCCTTTTGTCACAATATCTCGATTAGTCATAAGGCAAGATTGGTGTCATCCTTATAAAGCCTAATCTTGTTCATCGGACTCTGATTTTATACTGACAATCCAAACGACTCGGGAAAGTCCGTTTGAGCATGGCCATGCATTTCCAGTATTCAAATCTCCGATTGGCCTAGAGATATTCACTCCATTTATATTGGAGGGACAAATTCCGTCTTGTTCCATCACTGTAAACTATTCATTTCATAATGTACCCAAACAAGGTCCTTATAACTATCGCAGAACGATAGCGTTAGACAATGATCAAAGTGCATCAGTCCATGTGTAGTCACATGCATGCGAACTCAGGTCTAAGGACTATACTCTATAGTCGTAGTAAGAATCTCTTATGACACAGATATAAATATCCTGAAGAGTTCTTATAAGCGGGTCTTGTCCGTCGTATGTTCCCAAACATACACCTATGTACTGACTTTGATGCCGCGCATCTATGACACACTGAGACTTTGTCATAAGTCACGTACCAATCCAGTCTCACACGGTTGTTGGTGTTCCAATTTCAACAACCTTCGACTAGGGACGGGATGATATAAAACATCTATCAAATATAGGGTCTCATGATCAAGCTAAATGACTTCGATGACTCAAGATCAAGTCATTTACTTCGATGACCTATAAAATGGTTCATATCACTTTGGAACGATTATTTCATCACAGTTAAAATAATCTTGAAATAATAATTTCATTAAACATAAGAATGTTTTACAAGAACATATCAAATAACTAAATAAAAGCCCTCAAACTCCCACTCAAATTTAGATTACATTTCTATGTCTCTAATGCCTACAGCTTCAGTCAGAAACTCGAGCTTAGGCCTTGGGAGTGGCTTTGTCAACGGATCAGCGACGTTATCATCAGTCTGAACTCGGCTGATCTTGACTTCCTTTCTATTAATGATGTCACGTATCAAGTGAAATCTTCTTAGAACATGCTTGGATTTCTGGTGTGATCTTGGTTCCTTTGCCTGAGCTATAGCACCATTGTTGTCACAAAACAGTGCCAGAGGCTCAGCCGCATCTGGTATCACACCTAGTTCAATAATGAACTTTCGTATCCAAACAGCTTCCTTCGCAGCTTCTGAGGCGGCGATATATTCAGCTTCTGTGGTGGAATCTGCAACGGTGTCTTGCTTGGAGCTTCTCCAACTGATTGCACCGCCATTCAGACAAAAGATATAACCGGACTGTGACCGGAAATCATCTTGGTCTGTCTGGAAACTTGCGTCCGTGAATCCACTGACTTTAAGCACATCACTTCCACCGTACACTAAGAACTTATCCTTAGTATGTCTTAGATACTTCAAGATATTCTTTACGGCAATCCAATGGTTTTCACCTGGATTTGACTGGTATCTACTCGTCATGCTCAATGCATAAGCAACATCAGGACGAGTACAGATCATGGCATACATGACAGATCCTATTGCAGATGCATAAGGAATATTCTTCATGCGCTCAAGCTCAGCAGCCGTCGTAGGGCTCTGCTTCTTGCTTAGCGTTGTGCCATGTACCATTGGCGTGAAGCCCTTCTTGGAATCCTTCATGCTGAATCTTTGTAGGACTTTGTCAATGTATGAATCTTGACACAAGCCTATCAGCCTTCTAGATCTATCCCGGTAGATCCTGATTCCAAGAACGTATGCGGCTTCACCCATGTCTTTCATGGAAAAACAACTTCCAAGCCAGTCCTTTACGGACTTCAGCATTGGAACGTCGTTTCCGAGAAGCAGTATGTCATCGACATACAGAATAAGAAATACAATCTTGCTCCCACTAGATTTCTTATACACGCATTGTTCTTCTTCGTTTCTGATGAAGTCAAATTGCTTGATCGCTTCATCAAAACGAAGATTCCAGCTCCTCGATGCTTGCTTCAATCCATAAATGGATTTATGAAGCTTGCATACTTTCCCAGCATTCTTTGGATCTATGTAACCGTCAGGTTGTGTCATATACACATCCTCTTCCAGAATTCCATTCAGGAAGGCGGTTTTCACGTCCATCTGCCAAATTTCATAATCATGAAAAGCTGCAGTTGCTAGTAGAATCCGAATAGATTTCATCATAGCCACTGGTGAATAGGTTTCATCGTAATCCACACCGTGGACTTGTCTGAAACCTTTTGCCACCAACCTGGCTTTATAAATCTGGACATTTCCATCCACGTCAATCTTCTTCTTGAAGATCCATTTGCACTCGATGGCTTTTACACCAGCGGGTAAGTCAACCAACGAAAACACTTGGTTGACCGACATGGAGTCCATTTCGGAATCAGTGGCCTTGCGCCACTTAGAGGAATCTGGGCCCATCATGGCTTGATTGAAGTTCGATGGTTCATCACCATCAATGATCAAAAGATCATGACAGTCAGTCACGAGGAATCCTTGATATCTCTCGGGTTCGTGACGGATCCTCCCGGATCTTCGAACTTCAGGTACTACAGGTTCAGGCTCTACAATTTCTTGTAGGTCCTCCTGCTGCTCTTCCTCATTAGGTTGAGCAGTATCCTGTTCATCTTGAATTTCTTCAAGCAGTACCTTACTCCCACTGTCTTTCTTAGAGAGAAACTCCCTCTCAAGAAAGTTACAATCCCGGGCAACAAAGATCTTGTTCTCGGAACGTAGATAGAAGTAATAAGCCTTGGTTTCCCGTGGATAACCAATGAAGTAGCATTTGTCAGATTTTGGTGTAAGCTTGTCTGAGATCAATCTCTTGACATAGGCTTCACAACCCCAAATTCTGAGATAAGACAGCACTGGAGCTTCTCCAGTCCATAATTCATATGGTGTCTTTGCTACTGCTTTCGATGGCGCTCTATTTAGAGTGAACACTGCTGTTAGCAGAGCATATCCCCAAAGGGATATTGGAAGGTCTGTGTGACTCATCATAGATCGAACCATATCCAATAAGGTTCGATTTCTCCTCTCAGACACACCATTCCATTGAGGTGTTCCAGGAGGAGTGAGTTGGGATACGATCCCACACTCTCTCAGATGATCACTGAATTCTTGGCTTAAGTATTCTCCTCCTCGGTCGGACCGAAGAGCCTTAATGCTTTTGCCAAGTTGGTTCTGTACTTCATTTTGGAATTCTCTGAACTTCTCAAAAGATTCAGACTTATGTTTCATCAAATAAACATATCCATACCTACTGAAATCATCAGTAAAGGTAATGAAGTACTGATAGTTTCCTCTTGCATTTGTGGACATTGGGCCACACACATCAGTGTGTATCAGGCCCAATAAGTCACTGGCCCTCTCGTTAGGTTTATTAAAGGGGGCCCGTGTCATTTTGCCCATCATGCAGGATTCGCATTTCTCACATGACTCAAAGTCAAATGAGCCAAGAAGTCCATTCAAATGGAGCCTCTTGATGCGTTTCTCGCTGATGTGCCCTAAACGACAATGCCATAGAAACGTTCGGTTCTCCTCATTAGGTTTGAACCGTTTGGTATTAATGTTATAAATTGGCGCGGATTGATCGAGTATGTAAAGCCCATTCATAAGAGGGGCAGAACCATAGAACAAATTGTTGCGATTGAAGGAACATAATTTATTCTTAACTGAAAAATCATAACCTTCCAAATCCAACAAAGAAATTGAAATAATATTTCTGCTTATAGCAGGTACAAAATAACAATTATTGAGTTCTAAAATCAATCCCGAAGGTAAAGACAACAAGTAAGTGCCTACAGCTAGCGCTGGAACTTTCGCTCCATTCCCAACTCGTAGCTCCACTTGTCCTTGCTTCAGCCTTCTACTGTTGCTGAGTGCCTGCATATTAGTACAAACATGAGCCCCACAACCAGTATCCATAACCCATGAGGTATTATCAGAAGTAGTCGTATTAACTTCTATAACAAAAATACCTGTTGAAGAAGTCTCAAAAGTCTTCTTCTTCAATTCCTTTAGACCTTCCTGGAATTTCTTACATTCTCTCCTCCAATGCCCTGGTTCTTTACAGAACCTGCATATGTCAGTTGGCCCAGCCTTTGACTTGGGCTTGGGCTTTGGCGTGTCCTTGTCCGCGACTTGGACAGCCTTGGCCTTTCCCTTATCCTTAGCAGAGGATTTCTTAAACCCCTTGCCCTTCTGCACCATAAGCACATTGGGGTCCTTGGCGGTTTTCTTCAAATTGGGCTCCGCAGTCTTGAGCATTCCGTGAAGCTCAGGCAATGTCTTACTCAAGCCATGCATGTTAAAGTTCAGAATGAGCTGATCATAGCTTGCAGGTAACGACTGCAGAATGATGTCGCAGGCAAGTTCCTGGCTGATTGGGCAGTCGAGTTTCTGAAGATGATCGAGATAACCCATCATCTTCAAGACATGAGGACTCACTGCCGCATTCGCAGCCAACTTGCAGTCCAAGAGGTTCTTAACCGTTTGAAACCTCTCAGTCCTAGCCTGCTCCTGAAAAAGCGATTTCAGGCTTGCCATTATCTCGATGGGTGACAATACACTCTCGAACTGTTTTTGCAGCTCAGGAGTCATTGTCACCAACATCAGGAAATAGGCATCATTTTCATCTGACGAATGCTTTTCCCAAGCATTATGCAGAGTCCTGGCGGCATTGGCAGGAGGCCTCTCGGGGAGAGGATCACGAAGGACATAATCCTTCTTCTCCTGCTTGAGGACCAGCCTCAAGTTCCTTGACCACGTCAGGAAGTTCGTTCCAGTCAGCTTCTCCTTCTCGAGAACAGACCGGATCGAGAATGTGTTTTGTGTGCTTGTAGTAGTCATAGCTGAAATATATAGATAAAAGGTTATTAGTTAAAATGTTCAATATGATTAATCTCGTATTTAAATTTAATATGATTAATCACGCATTATATTCAATAACATAAGTTACCCTCAATAGAATATAATGATTCCAAGATCCACATATAACTAAGATTAAAGTGGGCCACTGGCCGTCACCAAACCTTAGCTTATATCGGTAAGCCCTATATCGGCTAATTATATCCGTGATATAACTCTTGGTTGTGAATCTGGGCCCGAGGCCCAATCCACTCTGATGTCTCAAGGCCCGGGACTCCCGATGGCCCAGTCAAGAAAACCAGACTATACAGTCATGTAATCATTAATGTCTGGGACTCCCAATGACATTTATGAATCACAAACCGTCTTATCCACGCAAAAGCAGACACCCTCACACTGTAAGGCCATGAATACAATTGAATGGGCTTCGACAGCTGACATAGAATGGACAAGACATCCAACGCTTGATATTATTTGAGGTTCGTAGGTTTATTTAAAAAATCATTCCCAAAATAGAAGATTACTATTTCGGGAAACTTTCCATTTTTGGAAACCTACTATTTTTGGAAACTTTCTAAAATTGGAAACTTTCTAAAAACGGAAACTTTCTAACTTTAGAAATTTCTTTAAAATCCAAAACCCGCAAATCCAGAAACTTCTAATTTAAGAAACTTTCTAATTTCAAAATTTCGGAAACTTTAATTTAAAATCGACTTTATAATTATATAAAATAAATTTTAAATTATTCTGAAGAAAGACTCAAATAATTGGCCCAATTGTTTTAACTTCTTGGCCCGAGGCCCAAGAATTGGTCCATGTCCAAGACATGACCCAATTGTCCAATTAAATGACATAACCGGTCTGGTTCATTAAAATTGGTCTAACCAAATTTTAATTACTACGATGACCACAATTGTCAACCGGTTATTTACTAAACCGGATTTTCTCAATTTATTTGGTCCAACCAAATCAAATTAGAAAATCCTGGTTTAGGCACTAAATCCAATAATTCTTTCGACATTGGATTTCTTGTCCCGGTTTAACCAGACTTAATAAAATTATTAAATCTGTTTATTAAACCAGGACGAATTAATTTTAATCAAAATTAAACCGAGCCTTAAACCAACCATGTCGATCGATGAACCAACCGTGTCGATCGATCCATCAACCACATCGGTCGATGCTCTCAGCATCGATCCTGCATCGATCGTGCATCGATCCTGTATCGATCGATGCTCTCACGCATGCACTGAACCGAGTCAAAGCCCTAACCGTGTCGATCGATGTGCACCAACCGCTGAAGAACCTTTGGCTCTGATACCACTGAAGGATTGTTTAGTTGATCCTGATTCAATTCTTAGATTCATATCAACCTAAACATGCGGATCTAGGTTCTTCTCAGAATAGAAACAAATGATGATCTCACCTTATACCTGTTTGCAGCGGAAATTGATGGTATGTCTGAGATCAGAGAAACACCGAGGGATGAATCCTCCAAAGGTTCACACACGCGATCACAGGAAACAGCTGCTAGACCACAAGGAGCTCGGCGCAAAAGAGAGAGAGAGTTTTCGGCTGGGGCTAGGGTTAATTGTCCAGAAACTCGAGTTTTACCTTATAAAACTTGTCCGGTTCCGTTTGGGCCATTTGGCCCAAATACCAATTAACTCTACGGTATTCGCGCACTGTGTCGACCGACACACCTTGTGTGTCGATCGACACACAGTGCCTAAACCGTTTTATTCTCTCTAAGTACAGTAAATGCCTAGCACTTTTACCGTACTTCTGCTAAACCGTTCCTACACATTTTCCTGTTAGCTTAGGCGTGTGACCCATATGGGATCATATAATAAAGGCAATAAGTCCAAAACTTATAGATCATGAGCGGACTCTAGCAAGCCATCATGACCCCCAGTATTATATGACTTATGTCTGATCATTGACATACTCTCACTTTCTAGAGACAGTACCGAGATTACTGGACACAATTCCAACACAATATTCCATTATGTTGAGGAGTATATTTAGTATATGCAGCTGACAGTCAGCTGCCTCTTGATTTCTTGCTTATCACAAAACTCCTTTAATGCTCCAGAATTGTACTCTCCACCTCTATCTATTCTTAGACATTTCATAAACATTCCAGTTTGTTTTTTCAACAAATGCTTTGAACAACTTGAAATGTTGGAAAGCTTTTGATTTCTCAGAGGCAAAGTAAATCTAAGTTTTCATAGAGAAATCATCAATGAAACTGATTAGATACCTCTTCTAACTGTTTAACAAGGGAGTGATTGGACCGCACAAGTCTGAATGATTGAGTTACAGCTTTTCAGGTTCTCGCCATGCACTTTGCTTAGGAAAATTTACTCAATGTTTCTTTCCTTTCACGCAAACTTCACATGTGGTTTTGACTTGTTGAATATGTGGCAAGCCTACGACCATCTCCTTGTTATGCCGAGTGAGCAAGCCCTTGTAGCTTAGGTGACCATATCGACGATGCCACAATTCCGTTTTGTCGGAGACATTAATCTGCAAACATTTTTCTTCTTCATTCCCACATGTTTCAGCGATTATCACTCATGATTGACTCGACTATCTTTCCTCTTGTTGGATGGAAAATATTGCACATTTTCTGCTCTCCTCTCTTGTAGCTGTCCAACACTCAGCAGATTGTTCCTTAACTCAGGAACATAGTACAGTTCACTTACAACATAGTTTACTCCCTTAAGCACAAATTTCACCACACCTTTCCAACAACATTCAACTTATGATTGTACCAAGTTTCACGTGGTGATCAAAATTCGGGTCCAGCTCCGAGAATATACCTTTATCTCCACATATGTGATCCAAGCACCCAAAATCTACGAACCAAGCACCACCTCGTTGTGCTCTACGAATTTACACATAAGCCATTAACAAAAATTCTTCTTTGTCATTTATCTCTACATAATATGCCTCATTGTTCCACTTTGGGCGTTCATATAGAGAATGTTCCCAGTTGTGGTATTTGTAACACTCAACCGTTGCTTTGTTGAAAACATGACCTCTTACTCCTCTTCCCTTTCCTCAACCTTTAAAGTATCCGTTTACCCTACCTTGAACATTAACATTGAAATCCTGCATTTCTTATTCAAGAGGTGTCTTCTTGAGTTTCTACTCATGAACATATAAAGAACTATGTAGTTCATCAATGGACATGTTTCCCCAGTATTTGGAATACTCTATTGACACCACCACATAAGTGAATTTTCCTCTCAAGGTTCAACGAATCTTCTCCATGATGTTCGAATCCGACATCTCTTCTTTGTTGCTTCTCATCTTGTTGGAAACCACCATTATTCTCCCAAAGTAATCATCGATTGTTTCATCCATCTTCATTGATAAAACCCCAAACTCTCTTCTTAATGTGTTTAGGAGAGATCGCTTCACTCTCTCATTGCCCCAAATTTTTGTTTCATCGAATCCCAGATGACCTTGGACATTTTCCGATCCAAAATATGCTCAAACACCGTGCGATCGATCGCTTGAAACAAAAAAATGCTTCACCTGGTGATCCTTCATCTTGAGATCCTTCTGGTCTCTTTGTTGCACAGCCGTTGCTTCGGCCCCTACTGCTGTCTCAGTGTAACCCTTGGGTACCAATCTTCATAGAACCTTGGCTAGCAAAAGATTCTCCATCAACTCGCTCCAATGATCATAGTGTCCATCGAAATGAGAAATCTTTATGAATGTTTTATCATCGCTCATCTCTCTCTCTCTCTCTCTCTCTCTCTCTCTCTCTCTCTCTCTCTCTCTCTCTCTCTCTCTCTCTCTCTCTCTCTCTCTCTCTCTCTCTCTCTCTCTCTCTCTCTCTTCCTGGGATCAACCTTTGTTTGGTCTAATACCAAACATGAAAAAATATTTTCACCAGAATCCCTTAACTTTATTAATGAACTCCGAGTGCCTTTTATAATGTCTTACAAGAAAGAATGGACTCAAACGTGAAAATAGGAAACATCCACTAACCCAACTTACGGGATTTGACTCTAACTGAACATTGACTCGTGCAACAACAAAAACAAAAGCAGATGAAATGCTAAGCGCAAATCAAAACAACTAAAGATAGACTGCAACAATTCCCTCATAAGAAACTTTTTTCGCTTGTTGATGCTGCTGCTTTGTCAATGTGCTTTTCCGTAGAGCTCCGATCTTGGGATAAAACATTCCAATATTTTTTTGCAAATATGTCGAACTTCTCCCATAGATGTCAATGGAACCCTAGAGAGAATCTCCTCCACACAATTATTTGGAAGATTGGATATAGTCGTTGTCGTGTTATTTTCCTCTGTGGTTGTTGTTTCTATCGGAGAAACGGGGCCACTTCTCATATACCCCTCAGAGAGAAATAAAAATCTCATATGCCCCCGTTATATTTTTAATGTCAAAATGACAATTTTACCCTTAATGAATGGTTGTAAGGGATTAAATATAATTACATCGAGAAGTGTTTGTTGAAAAACACGGTAGTTCAATGGTTGGGGGCTCCACGCGCGTACCTGTGCGCGACGCGCGCCCAGGGTTCGAATCCCTTGAGCGTAGTACAACTGGTACAACCGGGTATTACCCGGTATTACTGGTACAACCAGTACCGGTTGTACTTGGTAATACTGGTACCGGTTGTACCGGTTATACCGGGTATTACCGAGTTATATCGGGTAATACTGGTACAACCGGTATAACTGGTACCAGTTATACCGAGTTATACCGGGTAATACTGGTACAACCGGTACAACTGGTATCGGTTATACCGGGTAATATTGGTACAACCGGTACAACTGGTACAGGTTATACCGGGTAATACTGGTACAACCGGTATTACTAAAAGCGGTGAATTTTCATTTCAAAAAACCAAGGGGTATTTTAGTCCATTCATTAAAGTGAAGGGTATTAGAGATTACTAAGGGGCATTCGAGATTTAAAATCTCTCAATAAGGGCTCTGGAGACAATAATCCCGGAGAAACGTATCGACATTGTTAGTTAAATGGACATGATAAACTTTCTTAAATCTTGGTATGGACAAGTTTAAATGGACATCTATTTATATATAGCTTATCATGTTGATTACTTATGTGTGGAAAATGTTCAATTTACTTTTGTTTTTTATTTAGTTCCTATGGACAATTACAAATAGACACCATTTTTATTTTTTTTATCACGCCTTTCTGTGGACATGCCTTTTAAAGCATTACAATATGATTTTTTGTTGTGGACAATAGTTTATGGAGACAATGCAATGTACATTTTCGATACACTATTTGTTTATGTTAGATAGTTTAATGTCTACAATATCTTATCCATCAGATTCTTTTTACCAAACACATACCCCAATAAGCGGCTAAATGTCTATTTCATTATGGACTTACTAACCTTCATCAATCACACCAATTTTTTCGGATGAATATACCAACACTTCGGATTAATGTCTAAGTCTAGTGGACAATGTAAAATGGACATATATTTTACATATGGTCTTACCCCTTTTCAATTACGTTTGTGTTGCATGTTTTAATGAACACCAATTATTATCTGTGAAGTTAGTAAACATTAAACAAGTTTCAAACCATACCGTCCACGTGGATATGTACAAAAATGACTGACAAAGATCGTAATATGTGGTAGTTTACCAAATGAGTTCAACAATAAACTCACAACTATATAATCCAAATGAACATATCCATGAGTTTTTTTTGACAAATAACACAACTTATCAAGTGTGATAACTGTTAAGGATATTCCATATCTTCCATATCCTTGATTCAATATGTGATTGAGTCCTGTAATTATGCAGTCAATATTCTAGCATTCATTACGCTCTCTGTGTATTAGGAAATATCCTCTGTATATAACTCTTGTACATGTATTCAAGTATAATTAAGAATCCTATTCTACATTCTTCTACATGGTATCAGAGCTCCGATCGGATCTCTAATTCAAAAACTCTTTTCTTCATCTTCTTCGACAATCTTTCTTAATGGATTCGTCGTCTTCAACCTCTGGAGGAGTCACTGCGATCATCAATCCAAACGATCCGCAAAACCCGATTCTCTCCATTAACATGACCTCGGTCACTAAGCTCACCACCGCAAATTACATAACATGGAAACTTCAAGTTTCTTTGTTCCTTGATGGCCACAACTTGAAGACCTTCATCACTGATGGTGCTTCACCACCGCAGGCCACCATACAGACGGACACCGTCACCTCACCGAATCCGGCATACAACGCTTGGATTCGCCAGGATAAGCTCATATTTCGCTGCATTGCTGGGCACGATCACCACTCCGCTGCAACCTCTTGTCGCCACAGCCACATCGGCTCTTGAGGCATGGAATACTCTGCAATCTACCTTCGGGCGTCCATCTCGGGGTCATCTCAAACAAATTAAGGATCAACTTAAGCATGGATCTAAAGGTCAGCGTACTATTGACGAGTACCTCCAATCCGTCAAAGCCAAAACGGATCAGCTGGCTTTACTGGGCAAGCCTCTAGACCATGAGGACATCATCGAGTATGTTCTTGATGGGCTGGATGATGATTACAAGGGCATCGTTGAGCAGATCAATGGTCGCGATATCCCTCCATCTCTTGATGAATTGCGAGACAAATTAGTGAATCGTGAAGCTGCGCTTCTCTGCTCACCTCAGCCGACCACTTTTCCGGTTACGGCTAACAACGCCACAACCAAGCCCAAACATTTCAATCGCAACAACAACAACCAGTCTTACTCTGACTCGCGTGGACAAGGCAACAACAATGCATACTCTCGTCCGAATCAGTCATCACAACAACATCGTTACTCTCGGCCTTATCTCGGTAAGTGCTAGGCTTGTGGTGTGCAAGGCCATAGCGCACAACGCTGCTCACAGTTTCGCGTTGTTGCCAACGATGCTTCTGTTCAAGGCTCGTCTTCAAACTGGCCACCGAGAGCGCATCACACCACTCTCTCTGCGGCTCCGGACACTCCGTCATGGATGCTTGACTCGGGTGCCTCGCACCATATCACATCCGACCTCAACAACCTGTCATTGCATACTCCATATCAAGGCAACGAATCAGTGATCATCGGTGATAGCTCAGGCCATCCCATTACTCATACGGGTTCCACAACACTTTCTTTACCTACTCTTTCTATTATGTTAAAGAATGTGTTGTATGCGCCTTCTATTACGAAAAATTTGATGTCCGTTTATCAGACTTGCATTGACAATAACGTATCTATCACTTTTGATCCTTGGTGTTTTCAGGTACGGGATCTAACCACGGGGGCGCTGCTTAAAACAGGACGCTCAAGCAACGGCATGTATGAGTGGCTGGATTCAGTTTCCTCTTCTTCTCGCTTTCAAGTGCTTTCTGCAATAAAATCTTCGATGATTGAATGGCATTCACGCCTCGGTCATCCTTCTTTAAATGTTTTAAATCGTGTTCTTTCGAGTTGTTCATTACCTTTTTCGAATAAACTCTCTGCTCCTTTGTTATGCAACTCTTGCTCAATAAACAAAAGTCATAAACTTGTTTTTGGTTCCAATACGTTATCATCTTCTCGTCCTCTTGAAATCGTATTTTCTGACGTCTGGACATCTCCAGTTTTGTCTTCTGATGGTTTTAAGTATTACATTGTTTTGGTTGATCATTTTACTCGGTACACCTGAATTTATCCAATGAAACGCAAGTCACAAGTCTTTGAAATCTTCTCACGATTCAAAGAACTAGTATAAAATCGTTTTGCATCCCGCATCATAACCTTCTACTCGGACAATGGAGGAGAATTTGTAGCTCTTACGCCTTTTCTTTCTCGAATTGGTATTGAACATCGAACTTCTCCTCCTCATACGCCAGAACATAATGGAATATCTGAGCGTAAGCATCGACATATTGTCGAAACTGGACTCTCTTTGTTGTCTCATGCGAATATTCCATTACGGTTCTGGCCCTTTGCGTTTTCAACGGCCGTTTATTTGATTAATCGTCTTCCAAGTGCCTCTTTAAATTTTCAAATTCCCTTCGAACTTCTTTTCAAAGAGAAACCTAACTATTCTAAGCTACGTGTTTTTGGGTGTTTATCGTATCCTTGGCTGCGACCTTATGCGTCGCATAAGCTTGATAAACGTTCAACTCCTTGTGTCTTTATGGGTTACTCTCTTTCTCAAAGTGAATCAAGGATATGGAAGATATGGAATATCCTTAACAATAACATTAATGTAAGAACTCAAATAAGACTATACATGTGAAAGTTAGTTAACATACAATAAATTGCAAACCATACCATTCACATGGACATGTACATAAAATGACTGGCATATATCGTAATAAGAGATAGTTCATCAGTCGAGTCCCATAAAAATTATAACTAAGTCTTCCGCTTGGACATATCCACGAATATGTTTGACTGATGACACTTCTTACCAGAAAGTGTGACAACTTTAATGTTGTAAACCATATCATCTGTGAAAGGTAGTGAACATACAATAAGTTGCAAACCATATCATCCACATGGACATGTACACAAAATGATTGACGAATATAGTAGTAAAAGAAGCTCACCAATAAATCCCAATAAAATAATACAACTAAGTCATCCACATAGACATATCCACGAGCGTGTTTGACTGATGACACTACTTACCAAAAAGTGTGACAACCTTAATGTAAGAATCTAAATAAGAAAAATATCAATGAAGTTAGTGAAAAAATAAGCTCCAAACCAAACCATCCAAATGAACATGTATACTAAACGAATGACGGAGACCATAAAATGCGATAGTTTACCAAATGAGTCCAATAACAACAAATGAGTCCAATAACAACGCATAACTATGTCATCCACATAGATATATCCACAATTGTGTTTGACTTATGACACTATTTACAAAAAAGTATGACAAAACTTAATGTAAGAACCCAAATAATAAATTATCTGTGAAGTTAGTGAAGAAACAACAAGTTCCAAACAAAATCATCCACATGCACACAAAATGAATGACGGAAATCGTAAAATATGAAGGTTTACCAAAATAGTGTATATGTCGATTTGTCCATGATACTTTGTCTATGTCATTCTAGCTAAACTTTTTAACGCCCACGGTTTTTAATCAAAAATCTACAAAATATATCAAAATGGATGTGATAGTATATAAAAATTTTAATCATTTTAGTATCAATTAAAATAATTTTATGTTTCTCAAAAACCAAAAAATAATCAAATAAACTATTGAAAAGTAATATAGTCCCACCTATTACATAAAAAAAAAAATCCATGTTTGTACATTGTCTGTGTACATATGGCAACATCTGATTTAATTTTCATTAAAAGGCAACGGTGGAGATTAACTAGTACAAATTTGAGCGGGATTTTAAAACCATTAGTCAAGATTAAAACATTTTTATTAGATCAATGGACAAGATTTAGGTAGTGAATGGGAAGCGTATTGCGGGACGGTTTTACGCTAAAGCGGGACGGTTTCAGATAATGTTACCAATCAGTTAAACATTTTGTCAAATGGCGGTTTTCTAGAAAATACGCACTCAAGAAAAAACTTATTTTGTTTGTACACCATCTCTTAAAAAACGCACTTTCACAAGATATGCTGCTGGTCATGTGCGTTTTCTTCTTTTGTTATTCAATTAAATATTAAGTCATTTTATTTATTATTTCTTTTTATTGTTTATGCTATATTTTATTTAATTTAAAAATATATAAATAAATTTAATGAATACTTTCAAATATTTTATTATCAAATAGTGACAGTTACACCTCAACATTTACGTATCCGTTCTGGTTTTGTTCGGTTTTTTGGGTTTTCGTATTTTTATTAATTAGATATTTTTAATTCATAAATATATAAAAATATTTATTATTAATAATAACTAAATAATTTAATATAAAATATTAATTATTAATATATTTTATTTATAATTTAAAATCTGCATCCATAATGCATTTCGGATCGGATATCTTGAGCTGATCTTTACCCAATCTGAATTAACAGACCCTTAAAAGTAAGGATAACTGAAATTACTCGTTTAGACAGTGATTTTTTGGCGAATAAAAATAAAGATCGGATTATTATTTGAAATATTCGAATTATCCAAAATACCCGGTTGAATAATTAAAAGATCGGATAATTTTCGTGTAATGAACGGATAGTGGTTTTAACTACCTGATCCGACCCTTACCCGACTGTTACCAGTTGCTACCCACTCGTTTTATAGGTACACTTCGAATAATGATTTTATACCCAAAATATTTAATACACAAAATACTCTTATTGGGCTTTTATCCGTCATTACCAGACCTTTATCCCCAAATATAAACTGAATGCTACTATAGAAATATGAATTTTTTGTGTTTTTAATTTAAAATTGATTTATATTGGATTTAAGTATGATATATCGAATTATATACAAATAAAAAAAATTATTGAACCGAATCGAATCGACCTGAAATAATTGAATTTATCTAAAATTAACTAAATTAACCAAATTTATCCAAAATAAACCGAAATTATTCAAAATTATTTCTAAAAATCGTACTTGTCCCGCAAATTATTTTCACCAATCAATATGTATTCCGCACCGCGTATTTTGTACAAACCGCACTTATCCCGCAAACCGCACGTATCGCAGTTGAACCGCACCGCACTTTAAAACCGCTTTTCTCGCTCAACTAAAACCACGGTCACCATTCGGACCCTTAATGGCAAATATTATTCTCCCCAATCCCATCAACTGTCAATGTTTTCAATGAATGTAACCAGAACTTATTGAGTTATAAACCAACCAAACAAGAAGTTGTTTAGTTATTTAAAAAATCAAAGAGTGGAAAATCTCTTTTCCATTGATAAAGTGACTAATTTGTTATTTTGTAAAGACAAAGTGACCGATTATGTAAATCATTAAAAAACTGAATAAGTAGATTTGGACGTTCGAGTACCCGTTCGATTTCAGTTCAGATCTTTCGGATTTTTAGGTTTTCAGGTCTAGGCATATAAGATCCATTCGGTATATTAGAATTTCGATTCGGATTCGCTTCGGTTCCATTCTGTTCAAGTTCGGATACCCGAAAAACATAAAACAAAATTAGTTATATATAATTAAAATATTGTTAAATTTTGACAAATAAAACAAAAATTTTTAATATATTTGAGTTTATAATTGTAATTTTGAATGATTTGGTAATATTAAATCTAAGTATAGTTAATATTTTGGATATATAATTGTAATTTGGATATTTCGGGGTACCTACTCGGTTCTCGGTTTGATTTGAGTTCAGTTCAGGTTCTTTGGATATAAAAGTTTAGGATCCGTTTGGATATTTTGTCGGTTCGAATTCTAATTCGGCTTTACTTTTCTGGTTAAGATTCAGTTCGGTATTTCGATCCGGGTATTTTCCCAAACCTATGAACAACCATAAAACCAAATCCTTGAGACTAGGCTGGTGATAAGTGAATCTCTTTGAACGTTCGCTCTCTCTTCTCTCTCTCGTATATTTTAGAGAGAGAAGGCGACTTTTGGGATGATTTCGGGTGTTTCTCTCCCGATCTTCGATCCCATCTTCGATACGATCTTCCGGATCTCATCCCGATCTACTTTCCTTGCGCTTTTCCGCTCGATGAATCTGTTTTTCTTTGATGTCTTTCTTGGTCAGCTTTCTTCTCTTGGAGTAATATCGGTGCCGCTTCATCCCGTCTTTGGCTTAGGAGTTAAAGGGCCAAATCATTGTTGTGTTGGCCGGCCACTACAAGAAAACATGGTTTTAGCGACTATAAGTTGCGACTGATTTTATAGTCGCTAAATATTGTGACTGTTTAGCGACTAGATTGCGACTAAATTTGCGACTAATAAGGAATAGTCGCAATTTAGTCGCTAAATTGCGACCACATGTTATTAGTCGCTATTTAGTCGCTATTTATCGACTATATAGCGACTAAATTCGGTGGGTCGCTAAACGGTTTCATATTTAGTCGCAAAAAATTGTTATAAAGTTGTTATAAACACGTTTATGTTGTGACACGCGTAGGTGTAACTAATTTTTGCGATATAGTCGCTAAATAGTCGCTAAATAGTCGCAAAAAGTTTTATATATACAAACATGAAGTCGACCTCTCCTTATACCCTAAACCCTAAACAAACCCTAAAACTCTAAATTATAAACAAAAATCTAATAAATAAAACCTCAGTTACTATATAACATATAAAATTAAGTACAACACTTAAAACTTTAAACATTACCCTTCAAACTCTATACCCTAAACCCTAAACAAACCCTAAAACTCTAAATTGTAAATAAAAAATTAAATAACTAAAACTCTAATTACTATTTAATATATAAAATCAAGTACAACACTTAAAACCTTAAACATTACCCTTCAAACCCTATACCCTAAACCCTAAACAAACCCTAAAACTCTAAATTATTAACAAAAATCTAATAAATAAAACCCCTATTACTATATTACATATAAAATCAAGTACAACACTTAAAACCTTAAACATTACGCTTCAAACCCTATACCCTAAACCCTAAACAAACCCTAAAACTCTAAATTATAAACAAAAATTTAAATAACCAAACCTCTAGTTACTATATAATATGTAAAATCAAGTACAACACTTGAAACCTTAAACATTACCCTTAAAACCTTATATCCCAAACCCTAAACAAACTCTAAAACTCTAAATTATAAACAAAAATCTAATAAATAAAACTCATATTACTATATTACATATAATATCAAGTACAACACTTAAAACCTTAAACATTACCCTTCAAACCATATATCCTAAACCCTAAACAAACCCTAAAACTCTAAATTATAAACAAAAATCTAATAAATAAAACCTCAGTTACTATATAACATATAAAATTAAGTACAACACTTAAAACTTTAAACATTACCCTTCAAACCCTATACCCTAAACCCTAAACAAACCCTAAAACTCTAAATTATAAACAAAAATTTAATTAACTAAAACTCTAATTACTATTTAATATATAAAATCAAGTACAACACTTAAAACCTTAAACATTACCCTTCAAACCCTATACCCTAAACCCTAAACAAACCCTAAAACTCTAAATTATAAACAAAAATCTAATAAATAAAACCCCTATTACTATATTACATATAAAATCAAGTACAACACTTAAAACCTTAAACATTACCCTTCAAACCCTATACCCTAAACCCTAAACAAACCCTATAACTCTAAAGTATAAATAAATTTCTAATCAAAAAATTCCAATTACTATAACATAGTCAAAGATTCAAATATAAACCTAAGATTGAACACATAAAAAATATATTCAAAACTATTATTTTCAAACATTAACTTATAACTTATAACTATTTTTAAACAATAAATTAAAAATCTAATGATTTTAAAAGTTTTATCTATTATAATTTTAAATTTAAGATTTTTAAAATTGTATTTTAACAATTTTACTATTTTTAAATCGTTTTTCTAATTATTATATATTAAATATACCTCTAAATTATTTTATTGGCTGGTTGGTGAGTCACTTGGATCACAAACACAAGGATAGTTTTTAACCGTTAGATCAAACTCATATTAAATCCTGGTCATTGATTAACTTTAACCTAATTAAAAAACCCATCTCTCCCACTCTTATTCTCACGAGCCGTCAACCCCAAAACTCTATTTTTCATCTACCTTTTTTGGTTCATTCATAGATCTTCACTTTTCATGTCTCATCTCTTATGGATTCACAGGAAATGGAAGAATGATCGTCGGGGAAAAGAGAGAGACGACGAAGACGGTCTCCCTCCTCACCGGTCTTCTCGCCGGACGAAGATGGAGACGAAGAAAGCTCCGGCGAAGGTGAGAGACGAATCCGAAGAATCGCCGCCAGAGACGTGAGGTGTGTTCGTCGGAGCTTCCAACCCAAGAAGCTCAGCCATAGACGAACGATTCCCGATCTCTTCGTCCTCTCGTTGTCGGAGCCGTCGAAGAAGACGAAGACGATGTTGAAGATGGAGACGAAGAAAGCTCCGGCGAAGGTGAGAGACGAATCCGAAGAATCGCCGCCAGAGACGTGAGGTGTGTTCGCCGGAGCTTCCAACCCAAGAAGCTCAGCCATAGACGAACGATTCCCGATCTCCTTCGTCCTCTCGTTGTCGGAGCTGTCGAAGAAGACGAAGACGAAGGCTCGATTCCCGATCCGGCGAAGGCTCTGCTCGCGGAGGCGTCTCCAGAGGCGTCACCGGCGAAGGCTCTCCGGCGAAGGCTCACGGTGGTGTCGGGTCGGACCGTCGGGTCACGAGATATATATATATATGTATATATGTATTTCTTTTCTCTTTTTTTTCTGTATTTCTTGTTTTTTGTTTTTGTATTTGTTTGTTTTTTTGTATTTTGTTTATAAATAAAAATATTTAGTATTTAATGACAATTTTTTTTTTGTATTTTTGTATTTTTAATTATTATTATATAATTAGTAAATATCAAATTAATAATATTATTTATTATTATTATTAGTCGCTAATTAGTCGGTAAAATAATCAGATATCAGTCGTAAATTAGTCGTTCATTAGTCGCTAAATTTAGCGACTCAGTAGCGACTAATTATAACAAAAATATATAGTCGCTAAATAGTCGCAATTTAGCGACTAATATAGCGACTAATAAATTTAGCGACCACAGATTAGCGACTAATCACTTTAGTCGCTATTTAGTCGCTAAATCTAAATTAGCGACTAAATAGCGACTATTTTAGCAGTCGCTAAATCCCTGTTTTCTTGTAGTGGGCGGTGTCGCTTCCTCGGTGGGGGTTTACCGGTGGAATATTAAAACTGTTCGTTTTCCTGTTGTAGGTTTTTTCTGGCGATATCTTCTGTGGAAAGGAGCGATCGGCAGCAAAGACGTTTTGAAGATGCAGATTTCTGGTGCTCCAGCGCTTTTCCGACCATTTCCTCGGCGACGATGACTTTTGGCGGTTGCATGCCGGCTAGCTTTCTTGGGTTGACACGTGTCTAGTCCCGTTCTTATCTTTACCGATTCATTTTTGGATTGGGCTTTCTGTTTGGCACGTTTAATTTTTGTATGGGCTCTCTTGTAATTCTTGCTGGATAAGAACCTCCGTGCTCCATCTGGTTCTTGAAGAGAATCCTGATGCTGATGTGACAAAGGGTCTAAGCAGGTAGGGGAACCCTACTTCATCTGTTTTACTTCTACTTCTTGATTATGGCTTGCTTTATTTCCCAGAATATTATTGAGCCTTTATTTTTTTTTGTTTTTCTTTGTTATTTTTACGTTCAGTGCTCAGTCTCCAACCGCCTCTGGAAAAAGTAACGGTTATGGATTCACTGACAAGGTGAGGTATCTCTGCTACGTGGTCAATATTTTCATAAACTTATCCCATAAAAGCACGGAGGCAATACTACTTTTCTATTTGGTGATTCAAATGGTCTAGCCTCTTCTAGTTGTTATTTTGAGATTTATGCAAACAAAATCAATAACTATCATTTGCCATAATATTGGCATTTTGCTGATAATGTTTTGGCCAATATCTGTTTTTGTGTCTTAGTAAAATAGCAAGACTGAAACTGAAAGATGAAGTGATGATTTTTATCACTTTTCTAGTTTGGTAAAAGTGGTTTTGAGCTTTGTTCATTTTCAGTCTTTCTTGTACATATGGTTGAAGACTAGTTAAGCATATAATCCTTTTGTTTTCTTGGAGCAATCATGTCAATTTTCCAGAGTATCTTTCTTCGGGTTTATAGTTCAATTTAAGTTTAACACAGAGGTCCTCAGTGCAATTTATATATTTTATTATGTTGATCAGATTGCAGATGGAATGACTTTATAAGTTAAGGTGGTCAATCTTCTTCTTGAAACTGGTGGTGGTGCTCATCGTGAAGGAGGGGCAGCCTGGTAAGTTGTTTTACTATACCCATTGTCTAGCATGGGCGTTGGAATCTCGTTACTTAGCGTTCTTTGATGCATAGACCTGGTTATTACTTTTAATTACTACAGAATTTATGCGTTTCACATTCGACCTGCCTTGTAAATGTATTGTATTGTTACTGTTGTATGTCTAACCTCTTATAATTTGTATCTAGGGCTGCTCCAATGGCATCTATTACAATACGCAACCTTGTTCTGTACACCACTAATGAGAGTTGGAAGGTGAGCACTGCAAGCATGATGTAAGAAAATCCTCTTCTGGAAGAATTAGTATTTCTTAAATCTGTATTAATTGTCATTTATAGGTTGTAAATCTGAAAGAAGCAAGGGACCTCTCAACTAACACAGGGTTTATTTATTTGTTTAAGGTATTGATGCCACTCTTTTTAGGTAGTTGTCTTTGATACTACTATATTCTTGATGGCTAAAGATTGAGCACTCCATGTTCGCAACAATATTGCCAAATATCGATACTTTCCATGGCGCTTGCTTTCCAAACTACTTTATTCCTTCCTGATAATCTTATTTGGAAAGAAAATTATTAATATGTTTTGTTTTTCTACCTGTGATGCATATTCTTTCCTTATCAGAAACTTGAATGGGAAGCTTTATCAGTTGATCTTCTGCCACATCCTGATATGTTCACTGATGCTAATTTAGCCCGTTCTGAAGAAGCAAATCTCATAGTTGATGATGGTGCAAAGCGAGTTTTCTTTGGCGGAGAACGCTTTCTAGAAGGAATTTCTGGCCAAGCCCATGTAAACGTTTGTTTCTGATTGTCTTTTACTTGTATGTTGGACACTTGAAGGCATTTAATGTTTTGGTTAGCCCTGATGGTGCTGTTTGGATCACAGTTCAGAGAACAGCACTAAACATGGGCTTGAAGTCCAGTTGCAAAGTCCAGAAGCTGTTTGTCCAGCGTTAAGTGAACCCGGTTTGATGACATTCTCTCTTAGTTATCAGATAGCTGGTTGATGGATATGGATAACTAAGCCTACCCATTATTATTGGGAATAGGGTACATGCTCTTATGCGCTTTCTAATTGGAATGTATCTAGGCCTAAACCTAGGAGATGTGGATCCAAAATCTCAGCAGGTGTTATATTTCATATTCCCTATGGATCTTTTTAAGGAAAGTTTTCATATAAAATCTTTTTTTCTCACTCTTCAATGGTATACCTCAACCAATCTGCTGAAGCAACAGAACGGTCTCTAGTCTCTTTTCTTGTGGACCATATGTTTCTTTGCATTAAAGATGCCGGTTAGTTTCTGTCAGAAACCAAGTAGACTCAATTATTGTAAGTATCTGTACACCTTATTTTCTCCACAGCTCATTTCCTTTCCTGAACTTCCTGAGGTTAATGATAACCAATTCATCTTGATGGCGAGTTTGGTCATCTTAGAAAATAGCATATGTCATGGTGTCTTACAAAACTACATTCTTGAATGCCATATTGACTGTCAACCTTTAGGTTACTGAGCCTTTTATATTTTATTTGGTAAATGCATTATAGGTCAGTGTCGAAGGTCTACAGACATTGAAGCCTCAAATGGTCACCTGCCTGGAGGGGTAAACATTGAAGCTAACATTGTGGCATCTGAAGACAAATCTGGTCAGGATGGCAGAAATTCTGAAGTTCTCTGTTAAGCAACCTGTAAGTGAAGCTGAGCTCATTGTTCTTTGCTTTCTTCCTTATAGAAAAGCATATTTTGTAATATGCAGGTTGATGCAGAGGACGAGCTACAACATCTGACATTCTTGTGCAAATCTGAAGCTGACTCGATGGGTAGGATAGTCGCAGGTGTTCTACGTGTTCTGAAGCTTGAAGAATCTGTTGGACATGCATCTCTAAATCAACTAAGCAACCTTGGTACACTTATCTCAAACTCCTCTGCTTCTATATTAAGACAATGGCTTCAACTTTCTCCAGTTCTTGAAGAAATCGACCCATGTTGCAGGAAGAGGCCAAGTGTTCAGCTCTAGTTTCTGATCTCAGCGATTCAGAATCAGGTACTTTGGAAAAACACATCAACGACCTCTGAAGCAGAAACTCGAGAGCTTGATGGCTAAATTACGAACCCAAATCTAAAATTTATATCAGACGGGAAAGAAGAAGTGCTGCATTCTTTTAATGATAAAGAAAAACGATGATTTCTTTATCGACACAAATCGATGTTCCTAAAACACCAACCTGCAATTCACCCGCAGAGAATCTCGAAGAAGAAAGGCTTCTCAGGCTAAGATGAACTCTTTACGAGCTTCTAACACAAGAAGACTCGATCGTAACACAGAGAAATTAGAGATAGAAGAAACTTAACTTGAAAGTTTATTGATAATGATTGAATTGAATTCGTAAGGAGAGATTACAACTCCTTATATAACACCAAAACCCTAACGCGACTTATGACGTTAATGTCAAGTCTATTAAACCGTAAAACAAAACCAACATAAACCATTAAACCAAATCCCTATATCAAATCTCCCCCCTTTGAAGAAACCTTGACCTCAAGGTTTGAATGAATGAAATTTTGCTTGGAGCTCGAAAAGGAATTCCCAAGTGTTTTCTTGTTAACTTGAAAAACATGATCCTTAATCTCATAATAAGGATCATCCCCTTCATATAATGCAAACTGTTTCTCTTCTTTCATCATACCAAGCTTCACAGTCTTTACTATCCTTGCATCATGTAATGCAGCTTCAATCTCCAAGGCACTCTTCGCAGGAATCATCATGTACACATGACGTGGATTCACAAAATTGTGCAGGCGTTTAGAAGCCTTATCATAAACACAACAATACTCAGCTTTAGTCTTGTTATAGAATGGTTCCACAAAGATGCACATCTCCTGAATATCCTTCACTCCAAGTTCCACATGTATATTTCTCGGTTGATGCTCACTATAAGCCACTGATTCTTCAACCTGAGCAGGAGAAGATATGAGCTGAGATGAACCAAAGACGTCAACGTACGGCAGTTTATCCGCGTCTAGCAGCCGATTGACTTCACCTTGTCTAACAAGACTCCACTGATCCTGTTTAAGCGATATTCCACCAAGCTCCCACACTTGACCGGTAAGAGAGAGCTCAGATTTATTCAGCTCTTCGTGGACCAAAGTAACGTTCAACTCACTTAATTCACGTTCAACACACTGAAGTGCTAATTCTTTCTTCTTGATGTTGTCTACTACAACAAACGGTTTTCCTTCCATTTTATCCATCACCACCTCATCTTGCTTAGCTCTCTTCTCATTCATTTCCTCTCTAAGAGACTCGACTGGTTCCTCTTTCGTGTTGCCCAGTTCCAACTCATCTTGGGCATCAAACATAGAGCTTTGAGGCGTTGCCTTATTCTTCTCAAGGACCGCAATATGCTGCTCCGGATGTGCAGTCTCGTGTAATCTACCCAACATTAAGCATTGTCCAATAGTCTATGGCTGAAACATTCTAACATTGCTTTGAGTGTCCACTCGTAACCCATTTAGAAACGCAGTTACTAAGTCTTCTTCAGATAGATTAACTCTTGACCTAAGCAACTCGAACTTATTGTGATAATCTATTATTCCGTCTGTTTCACGCAATAGTTTGAGCTCAGTAATCGGATCATCACGTACCTTATCAATTCTCTTCGACTTTGCAAGCGAGCGAATAGCCTCGAGCAGATCTGCCATGTTCTTGTCAATCCTTGCATTCTGATCAGCCAAAGTACTCTTGAGCGTTTCAGTCTGTGATCTGAAGGTCTCCTCCTTCAGCAATACTTGAGTTCTCGTTTCCCCCATTGATTCCGAGAAACGACGAAGCTCTGATACCTTTGATAAAGAAAAACGATGATTTCTTTATCGACACAAATCGATGTTCCTAAAACACCAACCTGCAATTCACCCGCAGAGAATCTCGAAGAAGAAAGGATTCTCAGGCTAAGATGAACTCTTTACGAGCTTCTAACACAAGAAGACTCGATCGTAACACAGAGAAATTAGAGATAGAAGAAACTTAACTTGAAAGTTTATTGATAATGATTGAATTGAATTCGTAAGGAGAGATTACAACTCCTTATATAACACCAAAACCCTAACGCGACTTATGACGTTAACGTCAAGTCTATTAAACCGTAAAACAAAACCAACATAAACCATTAAACCAAATCCCTATATCATTTAAGCCATATATAGAGATGTGAGAATCACTACTTGAAGCGGGAAAATTTTGTATCTTTAATACGCCCAAAAACTATGATTGTATATTTGCAATTGCCCGAAAGAAACTGTCTTATAGTTTTAAAAGATTTACCAGAAAAACTCATGAATCTGGGTGACAGTTAACAAAAGGGATAGCTTTCCGTCTCTCGAATGCATATCCAATTTGAGTTTGTGGATAATGATGGCTGCTTATGGGGAGAATCTGATTGTTCCGAAACCATACTTATTAGACCTTTCCTTGTACCTCAAATCTCTCAAACTATGCAGCTACCAAAACAGTTTCTGTTGATCCATGGGAACTCTGTGACAAATGGGTTCGACTCCAATCTCCAGTTGAACAACAGTTTGATCAACTTGTACGTAAGACAGGGAGATGTGAAACACGCACGTAAACTGTTCGACAGAATTCCTAAAAGAGATGTTGGTTCTTGGAGAGTTATGATCTCGGGATTTTCTCAATCTGGTTATCACCGGGACGCGTTGCTGTTGTTCAAACAGATGCGCCGGGAAGGTGTTAGGGCTGATCGGTACATTTACGGGAGTGTTTTGAAGTCGTGCAAAGATTTGGGATGCATGAAAGAAGGTATGCAGATACATGGTTGTGTGGAGAAATGAAAATTTGCAGGGAACATAGTTGTGAGGAGTGCATTGCTTTGTCTTTATGCTAGGTGTGGGAAGATGGAGGATGTTCGTCTTCTGTTTGATTCAATGAAAACAAAGGATTTGGTTTCTTGGAATATAATGATTAGTGGGTATACCTTCTCGGTCTATGCAGATACTTCCTTTGGTCTGTTTCAGTTGATGCTCGCGGAAGGTCATCTATACTGGTATTTTCTTTCTACATATATCCAAATTCTTGCGAGTCGATTTGGTTAGATAGCTTCTTGTACTGTGTTCTATCTCAGGGAAGAAGCCAGACTGCTTTACCTTTGAGAGCCTCTTCAGAGCTTCTATTCAAGTCAAGTGTCTTATGGGAAGTGTGGTAGCTTTGCCAATGCTAGGAAACTGTTTGAGGGCCCTATGAAAAGAGACTTAATCTCTTGCACTGCTCTAATTACATCTTTTGCACAGCAGAACAACTTCACAAGTGATGATGCTTTTGACATCTTCAAAGAGATGATATTGATGAAAACTCAGATGGACGAGGTTGTAGTATCTTCAATGCTTAAAATATGCACCACCATCGCTTCGATATCCATTGGAAGACAAATCCACAGTTTCGCCTTAAAATCCTCTCAAATCAGATTTGATGTTGCTTTGGGTAACTCTCTGATAGATATGTATGCAAAGTCTGGGGAAATTGAGGATGCAGTCCTTGCTTTCGAAGAGATGGAAGAGAAAGATGTGAGATCATGGACCTCTTTGATTTCAGGATATGGAAGACATGGGAATATCAAGAAAGCAATTGATCTTTATAACAGAAGGGACCAAACCAAACAACGTCACATATGCTTGGTAGATATGCTTGCACGCTGTGGCAATTTGGAAGAAGCTTATGAACTGATAACAAGTAAACATGGCATTACAAGTCTTAGCTCATCAGCGTGGGGAGCTTTTCTTGATGCATGCAGGCGTCATGGGAACATGCAACTCAGCGAAGTAGCTGCCACACAGCTTCTGAGTATGGAACCAAAGAAACCGGTCAATTATATTAATTTGGCAAGTGTATATGCAGATACTGGAGATTGGGACAATGCTTTGAAGACTAGAAAGCTTATGAAAGATAGTGGCTCTTGCAATAAATACAGCAGTGTGTACTGAACAGAAGAATATAAGGCCAAAGTGAAGTAAATGAGGCTATAAATAGCAACTTAAGGTTTAAGGAAATAGCAATACATTTTCTCATGAATATATATGAGCTACAACAAAACAATATCTTATTTCTTCAGACTCCTAATCCATCAGTTCCTACAAGACTCAGATTGCTACTTGTTAACCACGTCCCAACGCCATATGGTCCCGTCCTCGCAACCAGCAAGAATTGTGCTACAATGCCATGGAAAAAACAGACTGTGTCAAGAATCAAATGTTTTGGTTTTGTTTGCAGTAATTATCGAGTCATAAAATCATGTTAGTGAGAGAGAAGACGAATATACCTTCCATCAACCGACATAGCGGTTTGTCTGATCACACACTTTGATTGATTGTGTGATAACCTATTTAGCAACAAAGAATCATGTCAAGAATACAACAAAGACACAAAAGTGAAACTTAATCAGTTGATATAAAAATAAAAAATTGTCGGTGAAGCCGAAAGTAACTTACTTTGTAATCAAAACAGGAGGACAACTTTTTAAATCCCACACATATATCTTTCCCTCCTGATTCCCTAATAAGTGATAATCAACCAGCCACAAGTGTTTCACAAATTTCATAAGAAAAACTGTTAAATATAGTTCAATACAGATTAGTATCTAGTGAGCTTTCCGATCATCACCTATTGCAAGGGAATCGAAAGAGAGGTCACAAGAAAACTTGATAAACCAGATATCACACATTGGAATCGGGTATTTTTGTAGAACATCTGTAGTACCCTGCAAACAAACAAAAAACCTTCAGTTTGTGATTAAATAAATGGTATCTTAGTATGTTATGTATGTTGCATAAATGATATGCTAACCTCTCCAGGAGAATTCTCTTTCAGTTTTGGTTCCCACAACAATATTTCGTTGTCGACACTCTGAATAAGAATATTAAACACAAGAGTAAACTTTCGGCTTTTAGCTTATTCCACCAAAAGAAGTAATTTTATCAATAATTTACTAACAAACCTTTGAAAGAATAAAATCACCAAACCAACGGTTACAATCAACATAATTTGTATGAACTGAAGCTGTAAATACCTACACAGAGAAGTAATGTTATTAACAACGTCCATACCACAACTAGATGAAGAAAAAGAAAATACTTACAGGGAATTGTACAAATTTTGTGGGGAACTTTGATGGAGCATCCGTCCACGTGTATGACTTCTCCACATATTTCCAAAACTCTGAAGCCAGCCAAAGAACAAAGATGGAACTACAAACCATTTTTCTCAAAAAGGTTTCAACAAAACTGAAAGTTACCTTTCATTGACCATATTTTAATAGTGGCGTCCATACCACAACTAGCAAAACGGTAAATATTAAAGGGATGGAAATCCTACATTTTCCAAGATAAGATGGTTATATTTAACATGTCTCTATATATTAACTGAGACAAAACTCAATCAGATAACTTTTCTTTCAAATCCAGTGTTTTAAGGGATATAAAACCATAATGTCTTACCACACTTAGAACTTCGTACCGATGACCTCCCGCTCCAGCAAATATGAGAATACATATCCCAGTTTCAACATTCCACAATCGAACAGATTCATCCTGATCCAATCAAAACGTAAGAGCTCTTAATCACCATTCACCAACATCATAGAGAAAAACAAAAAGCCAAGAGATATACCTTGCTAGCAGTAATCACAAGTTGGGGTTTCATAGGTTGTGTCCTGATTTCGTTCACTGAATCCCCGTGGCCCACAAGGCTCTGCACATGTGCGAGCACAGATTATACAAGAAAGAAATTGAATCATTTGCTAGGGTATACATACATAGAACATCCATAAATGGCATTCTAAAGCTAATAAATATGCAATGATACCTTATGAATTGTTCCATTGTCGAGGTCAATGACTCGAATGATGCCTTTCACTCCTCCAGCCACAACAAATGGGTTCCCCTTAACGCCACACGCCCAGCTAACAGTGTAAAATGACTCCTCCTTCTGATTTCCAGAGCATATATACATAATCCAAATGGCCTCAATGAAATTTAGCTGCTTTTTTATTACATATAAATAAATAATATGTATACTTCCTTACATCTTCATCAGCACAGGAATGCAGTACAGATATGGCGCCATCTTCAAGACAATTGTACAGAGTAATCTACATAACAGGAGATACAACAATGGCAGTATGAGATTCATGACTCATCTCAGTAAAGGTTAAATGAAACCAAAATTGAAAAAGACATAAACTTTCACATAATCCCCATTACCAAAAAGCTTAAGCTAAACGGTTCACAATCAGCTACTCATTCATTGTATGACCTTTGAAAAGGAACCCATCAAGCAAAGTTTCAATTTTTCGGACAAGTGAATCGACAACATCTCAAGGCAGCAATCAGAATCCAAAATTAGACAAAAAAGGAAGATTTTTCCTATTGGGCAGATCGATCTCCATCAAAACCTAAACAAACCCAGAATTGAAACCTTAATGGAGATTCGCAAAAGAATAAACTTTTTACCCGATTTCCACCAGCGGTGGCGAAAACATTGAAGAAACGAGCATCAAGGAAGTTAAAAACAACAGCATACAAAGGTTTCTTCCCTTCTTGAATTCTGTTGGTCACTTTGTATGATTTCTTGTTCGATGGAGTCGAAGACCCAACAAGTACCTCTGTCCCTAAAGTTATCTTCGACATCTCTCTTTCTCGGCACACTGCTCTAGTCTACTAAGCTCACCAGTCTCATGCAATAACAGGTCTTTGCAAGTTTCGACAATTACGGGTTATCTAAATTACTGAGATTCGACCTTAAGACACAACTACGTTTATAAAGCAAAAGATATCAAGTTCGGTAAGAAATCGAAATTAATCTGCTTTAGAAAACTATCTCAAATTAGCATTAAAATAAAATAAAATGATAGTAGAATATACTACAGCGAATTTAGATATGATCAAAAAGTTTGTAATTAATACCATAGAAATTGACCACTCAACTATCTACAAGTTTTAATTATAATGGTTGAATACAAAATATCTACTATAAACTATATGTTGACTTTTATATTGATAGTCATGATAACTTTTACTCCTTAAAAAATAAAATTTATTATAAGATAATATTTATCCAATACCTTTGTTTTTTATTAGATTATCCAATAGAAAACCATAATTTTTGTTAGTAATTATCCAATAAAATTTGGATTTATGATTATCTATTTATAATAATTTAATATTTTTCTTCTGTATAAATAGGAGTTGTAATAACACATATTAGAATCAAGAAAAAAAGAAAAAACTCTCTTTCATACCTTATTCTCTCTCTTACACTATCTGCAATAGTTTCAACTATCAACACATTCTACATCATTTTCTTTTTCTTCCACGTCATTTTCTCTTTCTTCCACCTAATAATTCAACACACATTAATATTTTATACACTACAATGGTTTGTTTAATAAGATTTAAGACCTTATCCTACCATATTTTATTTTCTTTTATGCTATAGTTTTTCTGACTAGTTATTATTAATAACAGATACCGTTTATAATTAAATTATCGTAAATACGAGTTACATATTTTTATATTTTTATTGCTTTTATATTTTATATTTTTTATTGTTTGGATCTATTTTTTGAGAGAAGACTCAAAAAGATAAAAATGAGATTTTATGAGAGAGATATATAGAAAATTATTGTCAAGAAGATGGGTTTTTTTCGGTGTCCAAATCTAATGAAAGAAGTCTCTATTTATAGAATATGAAAATAATGATTTTTATTATATTTTTTAAAAAAAAATATAAATTAATATGCAATAATTAAATCAAATAATGAAAATGTAAAAAAGAGAGTTTCAACACCCATTCTCTTTTCAGTTATGTGTGGGGACACACTCAGCACCACTGAAAAATTTTCTTCCAATGAAAAAGACCAACTGACCAACTTTTCTTAATTCAATTAGTTGAATTATTTCAACACTTGAGAATTCACGTCATGTTTTCATAGTTATTCAACTTGTCATTGTATCTATTAAACATTTGAATTTTATTTTCAACGTCCCATTGTACACGGTCTTATAACAACAACAACATCTCACTCTCTCTTTCTTATAACAACAACAACGTAATCAAATATAATAATATTATATTCTATACTAAACACTTATATAAAGATATTATATCTATAAATTCATTACATGTTATCAGCATGACCGTCTCTCGATCCGTTCATATACCGAAAAGGTAAAGTTTAATTATGACCAATTTATTTTACGAAAAATCTTTTTTATATATATTTTCGTTTATATATTATTTTGGAAAGATATGCACTGCCTTCTCTGAACCGATCGTTAAGGTAGGCTATGCCTCCAGGATCATGATCAGATGGCAGACTATGTCTCCTCAGATGATGTTTTTGAAGTGGTAGGTTAAGCCTCCTCCTTGATCAAAATTATGGAGTGGTAGGGTAAGCCTCCTCCTTGATCAAAATTTTGTGGAGTAAGAGGTTATGCCTCCTCCTTGAATTTATGGTAGGCGCTGCCTTCTCAATTATTTTAATTTTGTTTTTTTTAATTATGCATTTAAATTCTGCACTTATATTTATGCGTTTAAATTTCTGCATTCAAATTTACATATTTCTTTAAAATAAAATAGAAATTTAATAAATGATTCAATCATATAGAGATAATGTCGAATTTGACAAAGCTCGAGATCATTGCCCTTGCTGTTGCTGGCAAAAACTATATGACATGGGCATCAGATGCAAAATGGCATCTAAGATGAAATGGTCTTCTAAAAACCATTGATCCGTCGGAAACGACGTCTGATGAGGCTAAGGCTAAGGCCATGGTGTTTTTACGCCATCACCTCCATGATAATCTGAAAAAATGAATACATCACGAAGGAGGATCCATCAGATCTATGGCAATCAATTAAAGATAGGTTTGATCACCAAAATATGTGATCTTACCAAATGCCAGATATGAATGGCTGCATCTCCATTTTATGGACTAAAAAAATGTTGAAGAGTATAATTCCGTGTTGTTCGGAATTACCGCCAGGATGATTTTATGTGGAGAAAAGATTACTGATTATGATATATTGAGAAAACACTCTCCACATTCCATTCTGGAAATGTAATCTTGCAGCAACAATACCAGGCAAAAGGTTACACCCACTACTCGGAGTTGATGCAAGTTCTTCTTGTAGCAGAGCAAAATAATGAACTCGTGATGTTAAACCATTAAGCTCATCCAGGTGGATTAGCTCCATTCCCTGAAGTGAATGTCGTAGCATCCATAAATAATGATAACTATCGTGGGCGAAGACATGGACGCGGCAGAGGCCGCGGTCGAGGTCGTGGACGATATCATGGACGTGGACAAGGAATAGGTTTCAACACTGGAAGAAACAATAATTTCCAGATAAATGAAGGTAGTCGTGGAATAAAGAAGCTGACCAATAATGCTTGTCACAGATGCGGCATGGAAGGGCATTGGGAACGTACATGCCGTATGCCAAAGCACTTTGTCGATCTATATCAAGCATCACAAAAGGCTACATACAATAATGTTGAAACCAACTTCAACAATGATGAAGCTGGACCTTCCCTTAGCGGCCTCGATGAGGACACTCATCTGGATGTCGCAGATTTCCTCGTCGATAAACCATAAATGAACTGCCAAGGATACTATCTATACTAAATCTTAATGTTTTCATATTTTCTAATATGTTTTTGTAATAAAACTTATCAGGTTTTTTAATAAGCTTGTATAATATGCTTTTGTTGTAATATAAAACATCTTTTATAACTTTACATCCTTATCTTATGACATAGAGTCGAATATTGAGAATCATGATGGAGATATATGTCTAGCAGACAGTGCTACGACCCATATTGTCCTTAAGGATAGACGATATTTCTCCCATCTCAAAATCAAAGAATCCACTGAAAGCGTGAGCACCAAATCTGGTAATGCAAAAATAATACTAGGCTCTAGAGAAGCCAATTTTTCAATGCCAAGAGAAACTAAATTTGAGATAAATAATGCATTATATTTCCCTAAATCTCACAAAAACTTGATAAGTTTCTGAGACATCCTTAGAAAGGAATATAACATAGAAACTATGGATAAGAATGGCATTGAATATCTTTGCATTACGTATGAGAAAAATGTGTATTGGAAGAGCTACCGATGTTAGATTCCGGATTATATTGCACAAAATAAACATGATTGAATCCTATGTTATAATAAACCAAGAGGTTTCCAATATCTTTAAAGTCTGGCATGAAAGACTAGGACATCCTGGATCAGTCATGATGAAAAGAATTATGCAAAATTCTAGTGGTCACCCATTGAAAAACAAAAAGATTTTTCAATCGGGAGAGTTTCCATGTAATGCATATTCTCAAGGGAAACTCATCACTCGGCCATCACCAGCCAAAGTTGGGAATGAATCCCCATTAATCTTAGAAAGAATACATGGAGATATATGTTGACCTATCCATCCACCATGCGGGCCATTTCGATATTTTATGGTACTAGTTGACGCATCTAGTAGATTGTCACATGTGTGTCTGTTGACCACAAGAAATACGACTTTCGCAAGATTCATTGCCCAAATGATCAGGTTGAGAGCACAATTCTCTGATTATCCTATTAAGAAAGTAAGGCTTGATAATGCTGGTGAATTCACCTCACAAGCTTTCGATAATTATTGTATGTCAATGGGAATCGATGTTGAACATCCAGTATCCCATGTGCATACACAAAATGCAAGACCGGTGGAGGAACCTTGAGAAAGTCCTTCCAAAGAGGCTTCAAAGACTGGGGAGGGGAACAGGATGTCCAGAAATAGATGAATCCTTTGATAATGCCACAGCGGGAGATTTCGGCGAAGACGGAATCTGCGAGACCGGTGGAGCAGTAAAGTCGACCACAAGAGTTCCACCTATAGTAGAGGTATCAATACCTAAAGGAGGCGGAGCATCAATAGGATGGTCCGAGACAATAACTAGATTCGCCGGAACTTCGACATGCATGGCATCAGAAGAGAGATCCTTAGCACAACCATCAATCGGCGGAGATGAATCATATTTTGGTCCAGCTCATGATAGATCAGACAACTTCTAGGTCGAATTACCAGATCAAGCTACAGATTCAACATCTAGCATACCACCAATCTTCTTCGATTTCGGAGCCGTGGCGTTCGACAAACTAGAACTACTTCTTGAAGCAGAGTTTTTGAAAAGAACCAATCCCCGACCCTGGATCGTGTCGCAGTAGCTAGAACAGAGACTGCAAGAGACGATTTGGGGGAAGATTTCTTCTTCTTACCCATCGAATCGAAAGAGAAAAGAGATCAGATGAACCAAAGATGGAAATCGCCTTCGAGAGAACTTTCTCTTTCTATCTCTAAAATACTTCTTCAGCAAAATGACATATTTGTCTTCGAACAAGTTGTGGTAGTAAAACCGTTTTGGTTCCATATTTTTCCCAAAACTAAACCTCTTTTAAGTTTGGAAAGGAAAACGAGAGTGAGCACAATACTAGATCATTATCTTCTTAAGACAAGTCATTCCGATCGTAAGGTAAAATATAGTCCAATTATTGTTCCGGTTGATGAAAAAAAAATTTCTACTATTTTGGGCTAAATCTTGATTATCATTTTTAGTATCTGATTTACAACTGATTAACGACCATTGCCGAGACCGGAAACAATAGTCGCATGCTAGTCGGTGATATGACGACTATTTTGCGTATGATGTGAAGAGTCGTAGAAAAATTACAAATTGGTCAGTACATGGGCGACTAATTTTGATACTTCGTGTATAGTAGTAACCAAATCGTTTATCTGTCGCTATTGTTACGACTAATATGCAACTCATTATTCGTGTCGCAAATTAGTCGGGTATGGGTCGTATCATATAGTATTTTTTTGATTTAGTAATAACAATATAAGATAGTTTGGTTATATTTTACATGTTTGTGGTAGGTGTACGGGTTTCAAAGCTAATCTATACTTGCAATGTAAAGTGTATAATCTCTTTTTCTAACTTCTAATAAACATGTATAAGTTGCAATATTATATATTAACTAAATTTTAAATAGAAGTTAATTAACCCTTAAAATAGAAACCAAATGCTTAGCAATCTTAAAACTGGTTTTAAGGAATCAAAAATTAAAGGTTCATAAGTTCTTAATAGTTATAGAATAAGACTGAAGGAGAGTTAAAAGCGATCAAGAGTATGGTGCTCGTTTGAGTACCATGTCGGAAGAGGATTATGGTAAATACACGAAATCAAAGAGGGAAATACGTTAGATGTTGTTAATAATTTATATGATCATAATATTTTCAATATGACAATTTCAAAAAATTCATACCTATCCATCAAATTGTTCAACTCATCCAAAGTTACACGATGATAGTCAATTGAAGAAGGCCCTTCTATTCCTCTAAGCCAAGTAACCCCTAGGTAAAAAATAAAATAAATACTCTCATAATATTTTTCTATATTAATGCCTTCCTCATATTTTCTTGAAAACATGTCAACATACCGCAAAATCTTTCGATCCAGAAAAATCGGAGCAAAACTAACAAATGCTTATCTGGAACTTGTTCAAAACGATTGGACAACTCCTCAACGAGTGGTATATATGCAACACATTATATAGCCCTCTTCTTTCAATTCCAACAATATTATTAGTAAGGTTTAGTTATAAGGTGATTATAAAACTCCGAAACTTAAACAATGTGAATAACTTACTTGGCATCTCTTAGCATGAATTGGACTTTAGCGCGTGTACGTGAATACAAATAGACCTCTAAAGAGTGATCTTTCCATTCAAGCTCTCCAACCCCTGTTATAGCACCAACAACATCTATAGGAAACATTCATTTAAATACAAGTTAATCCCCTGAAAGCAACAACCACAATTCTACAATATCTGATTATAGATTTTTCCTCTTAATCTAACAATAATGTACCGTAAACAACACTTACCGATTGTATATTTATCAGAAACCATCTCATCTCTAATTCCTTGGATTCTATTCCTCTAAGCCAAGTAACCCCTAGGTAAAAAATAAAATAAATACTCTCATAATATTTTTCTATATTAATGCCTTCCTCATATTTTCTTGAAAACATGTCAACATACCGCAAAATCTTTCGATCCAGAAAAATCGGAACAAAACTAACAAATGCTTATCTGGAACTTGTTCAAAACGATTGGACAACTCCTCAGCGAGTGGTATATATGCAACACATTATATAGCCCTCTTCTTTCAATTCCAACAATATTATTAGTAAGGTTTAGTTATAAGGTGATTATAAAACTCTGAAACTTAAACAATGTGAATAACTTACTTGGCATCTCTTAGCATGAATTGGACTTTAGCGCGTGTACGTGAATACAAATAGACCTCTAAAGAGTGATCTTTCCATTCAAGCTCTCCAACCCCTGTTATAGCACCAACAACATCTATAGGAAACATTCATTTAAATACAAGTGTATCCCCTGAAAGCAACAACCACAATTCTACAATATCTGATTATAGATTTTTCCTCTTAATCTAACAATAATGTACTGTAAACAACACTTACCGATTGTATATTTATCAGAAACCATCTCATCTCTAATTCCTTGGATTGGTTTGATGCTCAAGAGGTCATCCAAAGTTGGAAGATCAAAGTTCTCAGTAATATTTGTCTCGCCAGTTCTATGAATATCCTTATAAGTTGGACATACTCTGTCATTTTTAGGCCCTAACGAAACCCCAAAATAAAAAAAATTAAACCAGAAACCTTCTTTCTGTAAAAAAAAAGAACTTCCGGGCGTTTTTTTTACCAAAAGCGAAGGCTTGAGTCTGACTTCCCTGTTGATTATAACCAAAGGTTACAAAAGGAAGTACCTATATAAAAGCATATGGATTTATGGGTGCTATGTATACAAAAAAAAATGAAATGAGTAAAATTAATTCCAAAGGATAAAAAATTAGAAGAAGAATACCATTTCATCGGATAAAATTAATTTCAAGGGAGAATCATAGCGAGTAAAACACCACACCCTCAAAACTTTCGCTCTAACATTTCAACGATTATCCCTTAAAGTAATATCAGCAATTTTGTGAAATTGTGAGTTTTCAGAATCGCATGTTATAAGCGGATTCATTTTTGGATATCTCTTTGAATATCAGAGAATGATAGAGAAGAGGTAGAAGAAGAAAGTGAAGAATTTTTAGGTTTATTGAAATAAATACCCGATAACTACTTTACCTCGAAACCCAACAGTGGAAACTTTCCATTAAAATCCACTTACTCGTTTTGGGCTTTCCTCGAATATTTACCATTCCAGATAAAATAAATCTATCTTGATAGTAATGAGAGCCGTGTGTTTTTGATTTAGTAATAATATAAGATAGTTTGGTAATGTTTACTAATTATTTATGGACAGAATATTCTAATATTTTTTTGATAAATAAATCTTTAATATAATTAATTCTTCTTAATCAACATTTTTCTGAAGTACGCTAACCAAATATAGCTTGTATTGAGATCAGAAAAACAAACGTACATTATATAGTTGTTTAAAATCGGAAAATACATGATCGTTGAAATCTTTTATTGTCCTTTTATCCAAATATAGGCTATTATATATATAAACAATCATGAATAAACTTAATTACTACCCAATGTAATCATTCTCATCTATATATAAGAAGGCTTTATACGTCTTACAACTCTAAAAAATAGTCTCGAGCGGTGAAGCAAAACAGAGAGAGAAAGAGAGAAAAAGGAGTTGTTACACGCCGTACATATCTTTGTAATATAAATAGAGCCTAATAATACACAAACTGGCACTTATGGTGTTTCTGTTCGAGACCCCCACAAATCAACACTAATCATGGTTAAATATCATGCAAATTAGAGTTACGATGTTTGGTTAAAGGTGACCATCAATTATCGACTTGATCAACAAAAAGAAAGACATCTCTAATAAGAAGAAATGTATATCTTGAAGCTAGTTTTTACCTCTCAAATTTTCTTCCTAGCATTCTACACAACTATACACAGTCTCAATATATATGCGGCTACTAAACCTATAATTCATCTAGATACGTGATGATGTGATCATCTTCGTCTTTATTAATTAGGTCGTTGTTCCACTCTCACAAGGTTTGTTTTTTTGTGATATTTAGGTGATGATGTGTTATCCTAAATCTCCCACCGAGGATTTTGTGATAATTTCTTTTATCTGATTATATTATGTTTTACGAGCTATTTGTCTTCGAACAAGTTGTGGTAGTAAAACCGTTTTGGTTCCATATTTTCCCCAAATCTAAACCTCTTTTAAATTTGAAAAGGAAAACGAGAGTGAGCACAATACCAGATCATTATATTCTTAAGACAAGTCATTCCGATCGTAATGTAAAATATAGTCCAATTATTGTTCCGGTTGATGAAAAAAGCAATTTCCACTATTTTTTGTGTTAAATCTTGATTATAATTTTTTCCTTAAAAAAGATTTTTCTGAATCTTAAAATCTAACTATTATTGTTGTTACATATGAATAAGGAAACTTTATGACTCTGTTCTTTCTCTAGAACTTATATATGAATATGCTATGTTGCTTTCTTTGGTTATTTGGTAATCACCTATATGCATTAATCCCTGATTTTACCGTTATGGTGAGAGAATATGACTCTGGGAGTGTGAGTCATAACCCATATGATTTTAGAAGGTATAAAGGAAGAAGTCGGAGCCGTTCATGGTCGAAGTTATAGCTATAGTAGCATGACGTGTGTTTTATGTTTTGTCCAATAAAATAAAGCATTGCTGTTGAAATGTATTTGTTATTATTGACTGACTTTAAAATGCGACAGTGTGTCACATGCTAGATGTGTTTCCCCATGTTCACTATCCCTTCCTTCTTCTCCTTCTCTTCAACTTATGAGTACTTAAAATCATCGTTGATCGGATTCATTTTGGCTTTATCTTATGTACTCTAGTTTGATTATGTCTTTTGTGTAGTTATGGAGAAGCATCAAGAATCGCTTGATCATCATGTCATAAAACATTTATTCTTTTCATTAGTCTTTCCTGGTTCTTTACTCGACAAGTGTCTAATGCTCCTTGGGGGATTTCTAAATTTTTATTCTGATAAGTGGGAAGATTTCAAGATGAGGAAGAAACATAAGTAGCAATGGAAAGGTATTTTCTGACGTAGTAACTACGGAGAAAAAGTAAAAAGAGAAAGAAGTTCGAGAAGAATAAAGCGTGAAGATGAGGTTTTTTGTAGGGTGTGTGCGTGTGTAGAAGCGTGTGAGCATGAGTCACGCTTTGTGTGTGAAAGAGAATAGAATCAGTGAGTGATGTGCTATATATTTGACAGTTAGAGGAAAGGGAGAGTCATCAATCATTTCTTTATGAGTGTGAGAGAGAGAGAGAGAGAGAGAGAGAGAGAGAGAGATAGAGAGAGAGAGAGAGGAGAGAGAGAGCGAGAGAGAGAGAGAGAGAGGAGGAGAGAGAGAGAGAGAGAGAAGAGAGAGAGAGAGAGAGAGAGAGAGAGAGAGAGAGGAGAGAGAGGGAGAGGAGAGAGAGAGAGAGAGAGAGAGAGAGAGGAGAGAGAGAGAGAGAGAGGCCACTCTAAAATGTTTTTTTTGTTTGAAAACCTTTTGTATTGATTTGTAATCTTATTTTTTTTTCCTTTTTTACTCCAAGTTTCTGAGTTTTTGGATACCAAAAATGTATATGATCATTTTTTAACTTGACTTCTCTTTCCCCGAAAAGTCACAAAAAAATAATATATTTTTCGTTAGTTTTAGTTATTTTTTACCTAGAAGATCATTCATTTATGAATTCATATATATATAAAATTATTGAGCATTTAGAAGATTATAAATATTATCTAAATTACATAATATTTTTATATTAGTTTAGACTTTTAAATTATTTGTTATATTATTAGTTTTTTCTTGACAAATTAAGTATGCAATTGATGAGGGAGACAATAGGGTCAATATCTCCTAAAGACCTAAGGAATGTGGAAGCCATATTAGAGAAAAGTATCATCTCAATCCGATCCAAGAAGATAGTTATATTTTATATATTTTACCTTGATACTAAATTAATTCCAATGAAATCACCTAATCTTTGTCTTTGTGGAGAAAATTATTTGTTTTGCATAAATATTAGTGCCTTTTCCAAAACTAATAGTTAGTCCTGGATTTTTCTTTACAGATTTGGAGACGACAAATCTTTACCAAAAGAAAATGGTAAAATGTCACTACAATCGAAACAAAAACCATTCTACCTCTGAGCTTCTAAAGCATCTGAAGCTTGATTGCTTTTGTCATTATGCCAGCCATTCTTTGAAGAAAAGTGCTCTTGACATCATGTCCCTCTTGCTACTACAAAAAAGACTTCATGAAAGTCTGCATAACTCTTTTGATGGTAGCCTTTTGCGACCATCCCTACCTTGAAATTATTATTCTCTCTTTTCGTATTAAGCATTGTTTTGTAAACTAATTTCACACCGATTACTTTGGCCCTTTTTGGTAGGTCAACCAATTCCCATGTCTTACTTTCTTATATTGAAACAATCTCAGCTTCCATTGCTCCTCTCAAAACCTCTTGTTTTTTTTTATCCTCGAAGTAGTTTGGATCATCCGGACCAATAAACATTGCTAAGATATCATCATCTTCCACTGATGTTAAGAACTAGCCCTGAGATTTTAACCGAACCGAATTTGCCAAAAATTTTTGGTTCGGTTCGGTTACTTCGGTGGTTTTGAAAATTATTTTTTGGTTTACGGTTTTCGGTTCGGTTTTGTTCGACAAACCGAACAGTTAACGAAGTTTTTTATAAACCAAATAAACCGATTTTAATCAAAATACATTAAAATTTTCGAACCGAACCGTCTAGAATAGCTGAATATACCCAAAATTAACTGAATTACTCGAACCGACCCGAATAACCTAATATACCCAGAATTAGTCATACTAACAAAACTAACCGAAGTTATCCGAAATTATCCAAAATTTTGGTTAATTTCGGTAAAAAATAATAACCGAAAAACTGAAAGCCCCTTTGGATGAGAGATATGAACAAGAGGCGAAACCGAACTGAACCGAACCGAAAAAATTTGGTTAGTTTTGCCCAAAATATTCAAAACCAAATAAACTGAAAAACCGAGAAACCGAACTAAAACCGACAGAAGAACCGAAGTCTCAAGCCTATTAAGAACCAAGCATCTTAAGATATATTCTTTCATCCACATTGGCTTATTATTTTCTTGTTCGTTTCCTTCTCTTGGAGAGGTTTGACCAGTAATGATTAGTTGAGCCCCTTCATTTGCCACTCCTTTTGTATTAGTTACTTCAGCTTCATTTCCATCTTGTTGCTCATTTTGTTCCTCTTCTGCGTTTTATTCTCTTGCAGGTTCTGTGTATAGAATTAGGAGCTGAATGATTTTATTAAGAGAATGATTACATGTATTTATATTTTAAAAGTGAGTACTAGGTTATACTAAGTATACAATAATTACAAGTAACCCTTAATAATATATCCTTTACACTCTCCCGCAAGATGGAGGTAGTTCTCGAACTCCAATATTGGAACATGCATTAGTGAACACAGAGCGTGAAAGAGGTTTCGTCAAAGCATCCTCTAGCTGGTCCTTCGTGGAAACATGACAGACACATAGGGAGTTGGATTGAATATGTCCTTGTACAAAGTGATAATCCAGTGCAATATGCTTCATCGTGGAATCGAAAACCGGGTTCGCACTAAGATAGTTTGCTCCGATGTTGTCACAATAGATTACAGGAACCGTGGGTAGCCTGATGTGAAGCTCAGTGAGGAGATTGCAGATCCACCGTATTACAGACGCCGTGTTTGCTATGGCTCAGTGATATACCATGGATTTTAGGGTTTTTAACCATGGTATATGTGTTATTTATCGAGTCTTTTACTATGTTTTAGAGTCTTTTCAGGTGTTTATTAGGTACTAGCACATTTGGAGCATATTTGGTGATTATGGCACTTTCTGGAGCTAATTAGAGTATTTGGCCGAGAGATAGACCTCACTGTCAATATTTCAGAGCCGCAACGATCGACACACTTGTGGCATCGATCGTTGCACCAGCGAGATGGGCCAAACGACGGTTTAATGAAGAATAATGAAATTGCAGTTCTGCCCAGAAGTTCCTGATATTTACAAAGAAGCCCCAATTCGTGTTTTAGGTTATAAATAGAGTTTTTAAGCCATTGTTTAGGCTATGCTTCATAACTGAGTTTTATTCTCTTAGGAGATTTTAGGGGCTGGTTTTGTTCTCGAAAGAGACTTGATTTTGAACCCCTATTGATTATTTGATTATATGATATTTGGTTTTCTACTTATGATATTTTCTGTCTCGATGAATATGTCTGAGTAGTTTACCTGTTAGGTTGAAGGATTCTCATTAGGGATTTCAGAGAATAATAGCTTAATTAATCTGTAGGGATTTATATCTGCTAGTTCTTTATCTAAGTTGCTCTTAATGCTAAATCTGAAGTAGCTAATCAGAATTATGATGTTAGGTTGATTAATGCAGCGGAAGTTGGTTAATTTAACTAGAAAGAACCTAGATAAGCAATTAAACTATTCACAAACGGAAGTTTGGTTTAGGTTAATTGTGAACATATCAAACTTGAGATTAAAGCTGGTTTAATCTGTTAGTTCTCGCAAACGAAAGTTTGGTTTGCTGCACTTAGACTTAGAGAATTATCGCAAAGGAATTTGGTTAATTCTATATCCGTGTTTGAGTTCTAGAACAGTTATTGATTAGATCTAGATAGATTGATTGCTTGCGCTCCTGATTTCCTGAGAACTCCTGAAACCTAGCGCTTCGCCCTCTTGCTTACAAACTCACTTGATTTGCTTGCTATTTCGTTTACTGTTTTCACACCTGCTTCGCTTAATTAAATCTGAACTACTAATAATCTATTGTGCGACTGAGAGTCCTTGTGGGATTCGATACCTTATATACTACGATTGCATTAACTGTGCACTTGCAGTAGAATAAGGATAAATCTATACACCTATCAAATTTTTGGCGCCGTTGCCGGGGACTCTTTGAGTTCACCAATAGATTTAGTACTAGGATTTAGACTAAGCATTCTTTTTAATTTTCTTGTTTACTCACGTTTTTGATTTTTGGGATTGCAAGGATTCGCACTGCATCGATCGTTGCTACCTTGCATCGATCGACACAAGGCGAGAACAGCGATGCCAAGATCTGAGACGTTCAATAGGTTCCACTCTATGGAGCCTGTGATTCTGATTCGCGGTGAAAACGGCGTTCTACGAGACCAAGAGGGTCATATATGCAACGAAAAAGGTCAGAAACTAGATGGGGAAGGAAACCCCATCTTGCCAGATTACCATGTATTGGCTGGGCAAGTAGCTGAGATGAGAAATAAGATATATGACATCCACAACGTCCTACTAAGGGAAGGACAGTTCCGAGCACATGCAGAAACTGAAGGATTTGCAGAGGTAAACCATATGGCTGGAGCTGATTTTTATGGACATACATTTGGACATCAGCAGAGACAAGGTTCTAGGCATGCTCAAGAATCAAGAGATTATGGTTATACATCCTGCCTAGCATCTCCTGTACCTGCACAGAGGAGCAGATTAGAGATCATGATGGAGCAATCCATTGCGGAACAACAACAAACCACAGCGTCTTTCAGCTCGAAGCTTGAGAGCTTGTACACTAATCTGAATGAGAAATTTGAGTCCTTGAACACTCATATGAAGTTGCTAGATACACAGATGGATCAGATTTCAAGTCCTACCACAAGGAAGGATACTCAGGAAGCCCATGTCGTTGACATTCCTATTCAGGCTGACCACATGATGGATCACGGACCATATCTAGCAGTTAAGGCTATGGAATTTGTGGAAAACAGAGAGGAGTCCGATATTGAATACCCTGAGTTTGAGAGCTTCGACGGACCTGACTCAACGGAAATTGACATGGACCTCTTGGCCTGGATAGTTCAGACTGATACTGGACCAAGTCAAGAGGAGAAATTTGAGTTTGAGATTGCTGAATTAGACCAGGAAGCTGATGGACCCGAGACTGTAGTTGAAACTCGAGCTGAGACAACCACGTCGATCGTTGCACCACATGCACCGATCGTTGCACCCCGTAAAGGACCAGTTTCACTTATACATCGTGGAGTTGCCAAGGAAAGGATTTACAAACCTCCAATACCATTCCCCAAAACTCCTGTAAGGTCTAAAGATGTTGTTCAGTGCACATTAGTGGTTGACAAGAAGATGGTGGTTCCACAGGAGCCTACTCTAACATCTTCAAAATCTAAGGCTACTCATAAACAGAAGGCTCCGAACATCAAATCTCAGCCAAAGGTAAAGCATAAATCCTCTAAGTTTAAACCCCCTGACTCGACTATTTTGAATGCGGGAAAGAGCTTTAAACCACCAAAATGTCGATCCCACCCTACATTCCTTCCTACGTTCCTTGGACGACATCATGCTGCTAGTGCTTACACACCACCATGGATGATAAGGCATTCACAGAGACACTCAAAGTCTCTGTTGAAACCTCCATGAGTCTGACCTCTTTCCAAAAAGTCAAGCTAATGACTTAAAACAAGCGCTGAGTGGGAGGCAACCCACTGTTAGGTTTATTTGTTTTTCCTTTTTATTTTTGGTGTTTTTCTTAGGATTTCACGTTTTTATTTGTTTTTGCTAGTTTTTAGATACAGAACACAAAGTCTGGAGATGTGTGATGCAATTGGTTTAAATCAAAAATTAAGGTATGTCGCGCTAAACCGGAACCGATCTGGTTCAACCAGCATCGATCGTTGCTGTCATGCAACGATCGTTGCACCCACGACCTGAAGGATTGTTTAGTTGATCCTGATTCAATTCTTAGATTCATATCAACCTAAACATGCGGATCTAGGTTCTCTTGAATAGAAACATATCATTAGATCTCACCTTATACCTGTTAATTTGCAGCGGAAGGAGATAGAACAGGTCAGAGATCAGAGAAACACCGAGAGATGAATCCTCCAAAGGCTCACACACGCGATCACAGAAAACGGCTGCTAGACCGAGCTGATAGGAGGCGCAGGAAGAGAGAGGTTTCGGCGCTGGGGCTAGGGTTAGGGAGAAAGAGATTTGGCTTTTAGTTTATAAAAGCCTTCTCTTTTCCTTTTTGGGCTTTTGGGCCCAAATATCAATCTGATTAAATCCCATGGATTTAATCAGACCCATTAATCTCTCTCTTAGTACGACAAATGCCTGGCACTTTTACCGTACTTCTGCTAAGCCGTTCCAACACATTTTCCTGTTAGCTTAGGCGTGTGACCCATATGGGATCATATAATAAAGGCAATAAGTCCAAGACTTATAGATCATGAGCGGACTCTAGCAAGCCATCATGACCCCCAGTATTATATGACTTATGTCTGATCTTTGACATACTCTTACTTTTTAGAGACAGTACCGAGATTACTGGACACAATTCCAACAATCTCCCACTTGTACTGGAATCTCTGTATTCATAATCCTTTTGTCACAATATCTCGATTAGTCATAAGGCAAGATTGGTGTCATCCTTATAAAGCCTAATCTTGTTCATCGGGCTCTGATTTGATACTGACAATCCAAACGACTCGGGAAAGTCCGTTTGAGCATGGCCATGCATTTTCCAGTATTCAAATCTCCGATTGGCCTAGAGATATTCACTCCATTTATATTGGAGGGACAAATTCCGTCTTGTTCCATCACTGTAAACTACTCATTTCATAATGTACCCAAACAAGGTCCTTATAGCTATCGCAGAACGATAGTGTTAGACAATGATCAAAGTGCATCAGTCCATGTGTGGTCACATGCATGCGAACTCAGGTCTAAGGACTATACTCTATAGTCGTAGTAAGAATCTCTTATGACACAGATATAAATATCCTGAAGAGTTCTTATAATCGGGTCTTGTCCGGTCGTATATTCCCAACATACACCTATGTATTGACTTTGATGCCGCGCATCTATGACACACTGAGACTTTGTCATAAGTCACATACCAATCCAGTCTCACACGGTTGTTGTTGTTCCAATTTCAACAACCTTCGACTAGGGACAGGATGATATAATCCATCTATCAAATATAGGGTCTCATGATCACGCTAAATGACTTTGATGACTCAAGATCAAGTCACTTACTTCGATGACCTATAAAATGGTTTATATCACTTTGGAACGATTATTTCATCACAGTTAAAATAATCTTGAAATAATAATTTCATTAAACATAAAATGTTTTACAAGAACATATCAAATAACTAAATAAAGCCCTCAAACTCCCACTCAAATTTAGATTACATTTCAATGTCTCTAATGCCTACAGCTTCAGTCAGGAACTCGAGCTTAGGCCTTGGGAGTGGCTTTGTCAACGGATCAGCGACGTTATCATCTGTCTGAACTCGGCTGATCTTGACTTCCTTTCTATTAATGATGTCACGTATCAAGTGAAATCTTCTTAGAACATGCTTGGATTTCTGGTGTGATCTTGGTTCCTTTGCCTGAGCAATAGCACCATTGTTATCACAAAACAGTGCTAGAGGCTCAGCCGCATCCGGTATCACACCTAGTTCAATAATGAACTTTCGTATCCAAACAGCTTCCTTCGCAGCTTCTGAGGCGGCGATATATTCAGCTTCTGTAGTGGAATCAGCAACGGTGTCTTGCTTGGAGCTTCTCCAACTGATTGCACCGCCATTCAGACAAAAGATATAACCGGACTGTGACCGGAAATCATCTTGGTCTGTCTGGAAACTTGCGTCCGTGAATCCACTGACTTTAAGCACATCACTTCCACCGTACACCAATAACTTATCCTTAGTATGTCTTAGATACTTCAAGATATTCTTTACGGCAATCCAATGGTTTTCACCTGGATTTGACTGGTATCTACTCGTCATGCTCAATGCATAAGCAACATCAGGACGAGTACAGATCATGGCATACATGACAGATCCTATTGCAGATGCATAAGGAATATTCTTCATGCGCTCAAGCTCAGCAGCCGTCGTAGGGCTCTGCTTCTTGCTTAGCGTTGTGCCATGTACCATTGGCGTGAAGCCCTTCTTGGAATCTTTCATGCTGAATCTTTGTAGGACTTTGTCAATGTATGAGTCTTGACACAAGCCTATCAGCCTTCTAGATCTATCCCGGTAGATCCTGATTCCAAGAACGTATGCGGCTTCACCCATGTCTTTCATGGAGAAACAACTTCCAAGCCAGTCCTTTACGGACTTCAGCATTGGAATGTCGTTTCCGAGAAGCAGTATGTCATCGACATACAGAATAAGAAATACTATCTTGCTCCCACTAGTTTTCTTATACACGCATTGTTCTTCTTCGTTTCTGATGAAGTCAAATTGCTTGATCGCTTCATCAAAACGAAGATTCCAGCTCCTCGATGCTTGCTTCAATCCATAAATGGATTTATGAAGTTTGCATATTTTCCCAGCATTCTTTGGATCTATGTAACCGTCAGGTTGCGTCATATACACATCCTCTTCCAGAATACCATTCAGGAAGGCGGTTTTCACGTCCATCTGCCAAATTTCATAATCATGAAAAGCTGCAGTTGCTAGTAGAATCCGAATAGATTTCATCATAGCCACTGGTGAATAGGTTTCATCGTAATCCACACCGTGAACTTGTCTGAAACCTTTTGCCACCAACCTGGCTTTATAAATCTGGACATTTCCATCCACGTCAATCTTCTTCTTGAAGATCCATTTGCACTCGATGGCTTTTACACCAGCGGGTAAGTCAACCAACGAAAATACTTGGTTGACCGACATGGAGTCCATTTCGGAATCAGTGGCCTTGCGCCACTTAGAGGAATCTGGGCCCATCATGGCTTGATTGAAGTTCGATGGTTCATCACCATCAATGATCAGAAGATCATGACAGTCAGTCACGAGGAATCCTTGATATCTCTCGGGTTCGTGACGGATCCTCCCGGATCTTCGAACTTCAGGTACTACAGGTTCAGGCTCTACAATTTCTTGTAGGTCCTCCTGCTGCTCTTCCTCATTAGGTTGAGCAGTATCCTGTTCATCTTGAATTTCTTCAAGCAGTACCTTACTCCCACTGTCTTTCTTAGAGAGAAACTCCCTCTCAAGAAAGTTACAATCCCGGGCAACAAAGATCTTGTTCTCGGAACGTAGATAGAAGTAATAAGCCTTGGTTTCCTTCGGATAACCAATGAAGTAGCATTTATCAGACTTTGGTGTAAGCTTGTCTGAGATTAATCTCTTGACATAGGCTTCACAACCCCAAATTCTAAGATAAGACAGCACTGGAGCCACTCCAGTCCATAATTCATATGGTGTCTTTGCTACTGCTTTCGATGGCGCTCTATTTAGAGTGAACACTGCTGTTAGCAGAGCATATCCCCAAAGGGATATTGGAAGGTCTGTGTGACTCATCATAGATCGAACCATATCCAATAAGGTCCGATTTCTCCTCTCAGACACACCATTCCATTGAGGTGCTCCGGGAGGAGTGAGTTGGGATACGATCCCACACTCTCTTAGATGATCACTGAATTCTTGGCTTAAGTATTCTCCTCCTCGGTCGGACCGAAGAGCCTTAATGCTTTTACCAAGTTGGTTCTGTACTTCATTTTGGAATTCTCTGAACTTCTCAAAAGATTCAGACTTATGTTTCATTAAATAAACATATCCATACCTACTGAAATCATCAGTGAAGGTAATGAAGTACTGATAGTTTCCTCTTGCATTTGTGGACATTGGGCCACACACGTCAGTGTGTATCAGGCCCAATAAGTCACTGGCCCTCTCGTTAGGTTTATTAAAGGGGGCCCGTGTCATTTTGCCCATCATGCAGGATTTGCATTTCTCACATGACTCAAAGTCAAATGAGCCAAGAAGTCCATTCGAATGGAGCCTCTTGATGCGTTTCTCGCTGATATGCCCTAAACGACAATGCCATAGAAACGTTCGGTTCTCCTCATTAGGTTTGAACCGTTTGGTATTAATGTTATAAACTGGCGCAGATTGATCGAGTATGTAAAGCCCATTCGTAAGAGGGGCAGAACCATAGAACAAATTGTTGCGATTGAAGGAACATAATTTATTCTTAACTGAAAAATCATAACCTTCCAAATCCAACAAAGAAATTGAAATAATATTTCTGCTTATAGCAGGTACAAAATAACAATTATTGAGTTCTAAAATCAATCCCGAAGGTAAAGACAACAAGTATGTGCCTACAGCTAGTGCTGGAACTTTCGCTCCATTCCCAACTCGTAGCTCCACTTGTCCTTGCTTCAGCCTTCTACTGTTTCTGAGTGCCTGCATATTAGTACAAATATGAGCCCCACAACCAGTATCCATAACCCACGAGGTATTATCAGAAGTAGTTGTATTAACTTCTATAACAAAAATACCTGTCGAAGAAGTCTCGAGAGTCTTCTTCTTCAATTCCTTTAGACCTTCTTGGAATTTCTTACATTCTCTCCTCCAATGCCCTGGTTCTTTACAGAACCTGCATATGTCAGTTGGCTCAGCCTTGGACTTGGGCTTGGGCTTTGGCGTGTCCTTGTCCGCGACTTGGACAGCCTTGGCCTTTCCCTTATCCTTAGCAGAGGATTTCTTAAACCCCTTGCCCTTTTGCACCATAAGCACATTGGGGTCCTTGGCGGTTTTCCTCAAGTTGGGCTCTGCAGTCTTGAGCATTCCGTGAAGCTCAGGCAATGTCTTACTCAAGCCATGCATGTTAAAGTTCAGAATGAACTGATCATAGCTTGCAGGTAATGACTGCAGAATGATGTCGCAGGCAAGTTCTTGGCTGATTGGACAGTCGAGTTTCTGAAGATGATCGAGATAACCCATCATCTTCAAGACATGAGGACTCACTGCCGCATTCGCAGCCAACTTGCAGTCTAAGAGGTTCTTAACAGTCTGAAACCTCTCAGTCCTTGCTTGCTCCTGAAAAAGCGATTTCAGGCTTGCCATTATCTCAATTGGTGACAATACACTCTCGAACTGCATTTGCAGCTCACCAGTCATTGTCGCCAACATAAGGCAATACACATCATTTTCATCTGACGAATGCTTTTCCCAAGCATTATGCAGAGTCCTGGCGGCATTGTTAGCAGGCCTCTCGGGGAGAGGATCACGAAGGACATAATCCTTCTTCTCCTGCTTGAGGACCAGCCTCAAGTTCCTTGACCACGTCAGGAAGTTCGTTCCAGTCAGCTTCTCCTTCTCGAGAACAGACCGGATTGAGAATGTGTTTTGTGTGCTTGTAGTAGTCATAGCTGAAATATATAGATAAAAAGGTTATTAGTTAAAATGTTCAATATGATTAATCTCGTATTAAATTTAATATGATCAATCATGCATTATATTCAATAACCTAAGTTACCCTCAATGGAATATAATGATTCCAAGATCCACATATAACTAAGATCAAAGTGGGCCACTGGCCGTCACCCAACCTTAGCTTATATCGGTAAGCCCTAAGTCGGCTAATTATATCCGTGATATAACTCTTGGTTGTGAATCTGGGCCCGAGGCCCAATTCACTCTGATGTCTCAAGGCCCGGGACTCCCGATGGCCTAGTCAAGAAAACCAGACTATACAGTCATGTAATCATTAATGTCTGGGACTCCCAATGACATTTATGAATCACAAACCGTCTTATCCACGCAAAAGTAGACACCCTCACACTGTAAGGCCATGAATACAATTGAATGGGCTTCGACAGCTGACATAGCCTGGACAAGACATCCAACGCTTGATATTATTTGAGGTTCGTAGGTTTATTAAAATTTCATTCCCAAAATAGAAGATTACTATTTCGGGAAACTTTCTATTTTTGGAAACCTACTATTTTTGGAAACTTTCTATAATTGGAAACTTTCTAAAAACGGAAACTTTCTAACTTTAGAAATTTCTTAAAATCCAAAACCCGCAAATCTAGAAACTTCTATTTTAAGAAACTTTCTAATTTCAAAATTTCGGAAACTTTAATTTAAAATCGACTTTATAATTTTATAAAATAAATTTTAAATTAATCTGAAGAAAGACTCAAATAATTGGCCCAATTGTTTTAACTTCTTGGCCCGAGGCCCAAGAATTTGTCCATGTCCAAGACATGACCCAATTGTCCAATTAAATGACATAACCGGTCTGGTTCATTAAAATTGGTCTAACCAAATTTTAATTACTACGATGACCACAATTGTCAACCGGTTATTTACTAAACCGGATTTTCTCAATTTATTTGGTCCAACCAAATCAAATTAGAAAATCCTGGTTTAGGCACAAAATCCAATTTTTCGACTTTGGATTTCTTATCCCGGTTTAACCAGAATTTAACAAAATTATTAAATCTGTTTATTAAACCGAGACGTTTGATTTTAATCAAGTTTTAAACCGAACCGAACCGAATTTGTCACGAACCGATCACGGTGTGACCTAGCTTCTCGATCACTTTCGACCAGCCGCATTCTATCCACGATCCACGGACGGCCGAGCCTCACGCGATCGGGATGCAAGCTGGACGGGACGATGATCGGACGAGCTCGGGACGGGACGATGCTTGGCCGAGACGCGATCGGGACGGACGGGAAGAGGCGCGCCGATCCGATCGTGCAATCCTCGGCTGGTCGGATCGACCACGCGACGTGATCCTTGATCCGTCCGTGCGTCAAAACCGATCCGGTCGATCGATCGTTCGATCCGCCGTCCACCCGAGCCAACTCTCGGCCGATCGCAAAACCGAGTCATATAGCTTGGTTTTTTGCGATTTCAAATGTGTTTAGGTTTCAATTCCTTGTTGCTTAAGTGGTTTCTCTTATCAGTATTGATTCAAAAACACTTTTAAACAAGAAAAACAGTCCTAAACAAGAATCTAAACAAGAAAAACCAGAACCAATAGCTCTGATACCACTGAAGGATTGTTTAGTTGATCCTGATTCAATTCTTAGATTCATATCAACCTAAACATGCGGATCTAGGTTCTCTTGAATAGAAACATATCATTAGATCTCACCTTATACCTGTTAATTTGCAGCGGAAGGAGATAGAACAGGTCAGAGATCAGAGAAACACCGAGAGATGAATCCTCCAAAGGCTCACACACGCGATCACAGAAAACGGCTGCTAGACCGAGCTGATAGGAGGCGCAGGAAGAGAGAGGTTTCGGCGCTGGGGCTAGGGTTAGGGAGAAAGAGATTTGGCTTTTAGTTTATAAAAGCCTTCTCTTTTCCTTTTTGGGCTTTTGGGCCCAAATATTAATCTGATTAAATCCCATGGATTTAATCAGACCAATTAATCTCTCTCTTAGTACGACAAATGCCTGGCACTTTTACCGTACTTCTGCTAAGCCGTTCCAACACATTTTCCTGTTAGCTTAGGCGTGTGACCCATATGGGATCATATAATAAAGGCAATAAGTCCAAGACTTATAGATCATGAGCGGACTCTAGCAAGCCATCATGACCCCCAGTATTATATGACTTATGTCTGATCTTTGACATACTCTTACTTTCTAGAGACAGTACCGAGATTACTGGACACAATTCCAACACGACCAAGGTAAGTTACCTTAAACCCTGCTTCTCCTTTTTCTTCTCCATTTCTCGCCGCCGATAACACCGAGAGCCAAAACCACAATCACCATTTCTTCATCGATTTGTTTGATTCAAAGCACTATTTCACTTGTTTTTACATCCCCAAAACTATTTCTACTACCCATTTCTCACGAAATCAAGGTAATGCACTTATATTTGATGATTTTCGGATTTCACTTTTAGGGTTTTAGAAATTGGGAATTTTGGATCAAAATTGATGAATGCATGTTGAAATGATTATGCTTTAGGTTGTTTAGTGATGGATTGTTGTCAATTTTGCGATTGATTTCACGATTATGGAACGATTTTGTTGACTGTTAATTGCGGCCAGAATCGCCCAGCAACGATCGTTGCCCTTGTGCAACGGTCGTTGCTCGACGATCCTGGGGAAATGTTCGAGTACACGAAATCGCCTTGCAACGATCGCTGCCTTAATGCAACGGTCGTTGCACGACGATTTCACAGAGAGTTTGCCGTGACTAATTTGCTTAAATTTCTGTTTTGCAGATGGCAACTCAGGATCAACCCCGCAAGCGCAGAGCAACAGCCGCAAGCGCCTCACGACAGTACATTCCGCCACCAGAGTGGCTACACAGGGATTCTGATCCTCCAGAGCCATATCAGTTGGTTCATGCGACCATTGGGCCACCATGGCCAAGAGCAGATAAGACTCGGATTCAGTCTGATCGCAACTGGGGCAAGGGTATCAAGAGGATGCTCACTACGAATGATTTCACAGAGAGGCCGCTGCACGAGTACTGGGACGAGTACGACACACTGCTGTATAACGGTTGGAGTGGCATGGAGATAGCGCCAACCAAGTTTGCTGATTACTCGACCTGTCATGGTCTCGGCATAGACAGACAGGTTATGGAGCTGTGCAGAGGCATTGGTCTGGGAAAAATGCCGATGCAGCCTTACGATCTATACCAAGAGCTGGTGAGACAGTTGCTTGCCACATGCAGGGTTGTATACCCGAACCCGGAGAGCAGGAATGCTCAAGGAGGCACTTTTACTTTCATGTGCCTAGGCGCCAGGTATCGAGTGCCCCTTCTCGATATCTGTAAGATCTATGGGTTTAGCATTGAGCAGCCACGCACCGATTTGTCCTTTCCATGGGAACCAGCAGAGGCTGCACAGTTTTGGCAGTACATTGGTGGTGGACGGTATCACTCACGGACTACACCAGTGATTCAGGTCAGGCATCCGGCCCGCAGGTATGTCTTGCGTATCTTGGGACGCACACTGTTGTGCAAGCATGAGGCAAACAATATGCGCAAGAACGAGTTGGAGATTCTATTCAGAGGACTGAGGGAGCAGTTCAGGGGTACCGATGTGAGAGACCCAGCTAAGAAAGTCAACCTGGGAGATTTATTTGCCCATCATCTTTGCGAGCTGCAGAAGAAGCCTTATGACGGCGTGCGCAAGGAGACAGTAGGGAGTCTTCTTACTCCTATTTTCAGACACTGCAGAATCCCTATGGGGGATACAGAGTGCATCACAGAGAGAGAGTTCCTGGATCTCAGTCACTTGCAGAGTGCTACGTGGCTGAAGGAGGGGCGAGTGTGGGTGTACTATGACCCTGAAGATACACAGTATTATATTGATCTTCCTGCTGCTAGGTTGACTCAGATTGATACCATTGATGCTCTGAATTTCCACCCTCCTGCCAGAGCTCGACGCGCAGTGCCTACTATGGCTCATCCGCTGGGAGAGCCTTCTACGAGAGCTTCATCCTCCTCTACACCTGCGCCTGCTGCTGATATGGGTCCCTGAGATGACAGTGCCCTACGGTAGTATGTATGAGGCTGAGTGGAGAGAGCGTAGTGATGGGATATGGAAGACCATCTGGGAGTGGATGCGAGGCTGCACTTGCAGGAGACAACCACAGGTTCACCAGCCCGTTCCAGGACCTTCTCGACGCAGACGACGATCCCCGACTCCTACTTCTTCGAGCGGTACTGATCGCATAGCTGAGGCAGCCAGTGATGATGAGCGGTATGGTGGGATAGATGATGTGAGCGAGTGAGAGTGATCTCCATTTTCAGACTTTCGGTTCTGTACTTTTTATCCTTTTCTTATTTTTCTTTGCACCTTTTTCCTTTTAATTTTTAGGATGCTTTTGGATGTTATGTTTGATATGCTGCATTATTTGCTTCGTTTATACTCTGTTTCCAGTGTTTCCAGCTTGCAAGATTCGAAATTTGATAGATTCCAACGGACTAACCTGCTAACTTGCTGACTGATCCGATACACGCATAGCAACGATCGTTGCTGCTATGAGCAACGATCGACACTCAACGAAAAATCGCCTAGCAACGAACGATGCACTACGTGCAACGATCGGTGTCTGAGCGACAGAGGTAAAATACGACAGAACTCAAACATCCATTAACAATTTTTAGTTATTTTTACCAATCCTTCGCTTGACACTACTGGGGACAGTGTGTCTTAAGTGTGGGGGAGGTGCTACTGACATTTATCTTTCTGTTTTCTTAAGAGTCAGTCCATTTTTGAAATTTTTTGTTTTATTGAGTCAAAATTGTTTAAGTAAGAAACAGTGATTTTTTTTAGAAGTTTAGCAGCACTTGCAGGAACTTAAGTAACCATTGGGATGAAGTTGCAGGATCTATCTCTGACTATTAGAAAACCCAGACACAGATCAACCTACTGGGAATACCCACATCACTTTAGGTATCAGAGGATCCTTTTACTGACTTCAACTTAATACTGACTTAGATTTCTCACCTAAGGGCTTGGTATACTTTGTGTCGGATTCCCTGTTAGTTCTGACACAGCCTGTCAACCTATCCTATTTAGTTCCCTTCTCCCCTTCTACAAAGTAAAAAAAAAAGATAATAAACTGAGGATGAGTTAGTAACTCCGAAGTGGTCACGGGAGTGGTAGAGACCCCTATTATCTCCTGTGTGATCCATGGAATGTGTCCAAAGTACACCCCATAACGGGAAGAACACTCATAAAAAAAATAAAATGATACCCAATGTGGGAAAAATCAGTTGTTAAAGAAGGGAAAGAGAAGAAAGGGACTAGAGAAAGATAGTATGGTGGTCTAGAGCTGATAAGGTAAGAATCCATGTGCCCTTTGATCGATACTCCTTAGGTGAGACCGCACTTAAATACTTGCAGAAGTCAGTAGGGAGAATTTGAATGCTTGAATGTGATTGTGGAGTTTACCTAGGACAGTTGCTAAGTGTGGGGGAAGTACATGTTGGTTTTGATATCCTGTGATTGATTCTTACAGTGGTTTACTAAGGGGAATCTGAGTGTTGTTGCTTCTATGACGAAAAGAGTTTCTGAAAGATTTCAAACCTCTTGACTACATTTAGTTCTTTGTTTTGCTTGAGGACGAGCAAGAGCTAAGTGTGGGGGAGTTGATATACCATGGATTTTAGGGGTTTTTAACCATGGTATATGTGTTATTTATCGAGTCTTTTACTATGTTTTAGAGTCTTTTCAGGTGTTTATTAGGTACTAGCACATTTGGAGCATATTTGGTAATTATGGCACTTTCTGGAGCTAATTAGAGTATTTGGCCGAGAGATAGACCTCACTGTCAATATTTCAGAGCCGCAACGATCGACACACTTGTGGCATCGATCGTTGCACCAGCGAGATGGGCCAAACGACGGTTTAATGAAGAATAATGAAATTGCAGTTCTGCCCAGAAGTTCCTGATATTTACAAAGAAGCCCCAATTCGTGTTTTAGGTTATAAATAGAGTTTTTAAGCCATTGTTTAGGCTATGCTCCAGAGGCAAAATCTGACCTCCTGGAATCTCGGCCTTAGCGCAATAATGCTTTAGTCTCTGTCCATTTACAGTAAATTCCTTACCTTCCTAGCTGATTAGAACGACAGCTCCATAAGGGCGTACCTCCTTTATCGTGAAAGGATCAGACCACCTTGATCTCAGCTTACCTGGAAACAATTGCAAATGAGAGTTATACAAAAGTACCTGATCATTAGGATCAAATTTTCTAGAGACAATCTTCTTGTCATGATAAGCCTTAGTCCTCTCCTTGTACAGCTTTGAGTTCTCATAAGCAAAATGTCTAATCGCATCCAACTCATTAAGCTGCACCAATCTCCTCTCTGCAGCAGACTTAAAATCGAAGTTCATCTGCTTTACAGCCCATGCTGCTTTGTTCTCAAGCTCTACTGGCAGATGACATGCTTTTCCATATAGCAGATGGAATGGAGTAGTCCCAAGTGGTGTCTTGAATGCAGTCCGGTAAGCCCATAGTGCATCATCCAACTTTGCTGCCCAATCCTTCCTTGTCTTCCCAACTGTCTTCTCTAAGATCTCCTTGATCTGTCTGTTAGAGACCTCGACCTGTCCACTAGTCTGAGGGTGATAAGGAGTAGCAACTCGGTGATGAACTCCATGCTTCTGTAGCAGCTTCTCGAAGACCTTATTAATGAAATGAGATCCTCCATCACTAATTACTATCCGAGGTACTCCAAATCTAGGGAATATGATGGTCTTAAACAGCTTAATAACCACCGAAGAATCATTGGTTGGACTAGCTATTGCCTCTACCCACTTAGATACATAGTCCACAGCAACCAAGATAAACTTATTCCCATAGGATGAGGGAAAAGGACCCATGAAATCTATGCCCCAACAATCGAAAACCTCAACCTCAAGAATGAAATTCTGAGGCATCCCATGCTTCTTACTGATTTTTTCCTCTCCTCTGACAGGCATCACACTGAGAAACAAAGGAATGAGCATCTGCAAACATCATAGGCCACCAGAAACCTGCTTGCAGAACCTTAGACACAGTCTTGAAAGTAGCAAAATGTCCAGCATAATCTGATCCATGACAGTGGAATAGGATATCTAGAACCTCTGATTCAGCAACGCATCTCCTGTAAAGACCATCCGAACAGTGCTTGTAGAGATAAGGCTCATCCCAGTAGTATCGTCTGAGCTCCCTGGAGAACTTCTTCTTGGCATACCCCTTTAGATCATCTGGCTCAGTCTCTGCAGCTAGGTAATTAGCTATATCTGCGTACCAGGGTCGATCGGTGGTTGCGACAACATCAACTTTGAAGTCGTAGTTTCCAATTTGAACCCTGAAAGATTCTGGGCTCGTATCCGCACTGCAACGATCGTCGCATAAGGTAGCATCGATCGTTGCGTTTTCGACACATGGATCGATTGTCACAGATGTGGCATCGATCGACACAGTGCCATTAATCCGACAGTCCTGAAAATTTCTGTCCAAATCCATCTGAAATACTGTCCTGATCATATTGACGTTCTCCTCAAGCAAGAAATTATTAATGGGCACGTCTTCTTCAACCAGCATCCTTGACAGATGGTCAACAACTCCATTCTCAACTCCCTTCTTGTCCCTCACTTCAATGTCAAACTCCTGAAGCAACAGAATCCATCTCAACAATCTTGGTTTAGCATCCTTCTTCTGCATCAGATACTTCACGGCTGAATGATAAGTGTGCACAATCATCTTGGAGCCAACAAGATAGGGGCGAAACTTCTCAAATGCAAAGACAACAGCCAACAATTCCTTCTCTGTAGTGGCATAGTTTCTCTGCGCATCATCTAATATCCTGCTGGCATAGTAAATAGCATGAAGCTTTATGTCCTTCTTCTGCCCCAGAACAGCTCCTACAGCATAGTCACTCGCATCACACATAACCTCAAAAGGTAGATCCCAATCTGGTGGCTGAACTATAGGAGCACTCACTAATGCCTGCTTGATCTGTTCAAATGCAGTCTGACAATCTGCATTGAACTCAAACTTGGTATCCTTACACAGCAAAACAGTTAGTGGTCTAGCAATCTTACTGAAATCTTTGATGAACCGTCTATAGAAACCAGCATGTCCAAGAAAGCTCCTCACAGACTTCACAGAATCAGGCGCCTGAAGGCTGGTCATTACCTCAATCTTAGCGCGGTCTACTTCGATCCCTGCTTCAGACACTTTATGTCCAAGTACAATGCCATCTCTGACCATGAAATGGCACTTCTCCCAATTAAGAACCAAGTGCTTTTCCTCGCATCTAGCTAGTACCTTGCACAGATTATCCAAGCACTCATTATAGGATGACCCGTAGACTGAGAAGTCATCCATAAACACATCCATGAAATCCTCAATCATATCTATAAATATGGACATCATGCATCTCTGGAAAGTGGCTGGTGCATTACAAAGTCCAAAAGGCATCCTCCGGTATGCAAATGTGCCATATGGACAAGTAAAAGTAGTATTTCCCTGATCCTCTGGATGGATGGGAATCTGGAAGAAGCCTGAATAACCATCGAGGAAGCAATAGTAAGGGTGATTTGCTAACCTCTCCAGCATCTGATCAATGAAAGGTAAAGGGAAATGATCCTTTCTCGTCGCAGCATTGAGCTTCCTATAATCTATGTACATCCGGTGTCTAGTCACAATCCTTGTAGGAATCAGCTCTTTCTTCTCATTCTTCACTACTGTAAGTCCGCCTTTCTTAGGCACTACATGGACTGGACTAACCCAATCACTGTCTGAAATAGGATAAATGATCCCAGCATCTAAAAGCTTCATGATCTCCTTCTTTACTACATTCTTAAGATTAGGATTAAGCCTCCTCTGATGCTCAACAGATGTCTTAGACTCGTCCTCAAGATATATCCGATGCATGCACAGCTCCGGAGAGATACCTGAAATGTCATCAAGAGAATAGCCAAGAGCTTTGCGATGCTTGCGCAGCTTGCTTAGAAGTAAAGTGAGCTCTGCATTGTTCAAACTAGCATTAACAATCACTGGATATGTTGAATTAGGTCCAAGAAATGTGTACCTTAGCCCGGATGGAAGTTGTTTCAGCTCAATTTTCGGAGCTTTTTCCTCTGCCCAATCTCTGTCGACTTGCAACGATCGATGCTCAAGCTGTGTCGATCGATGAAAAGTCGCGTCAGATACATCTAACTGCATTACTTGCTCAGCAGAATCCATCAGCCTCGCATAGCAGATTGCGGGCTCGTCTTGCAGGTGCTCCAGCTCCATTATAGAGCTCAATAAGGTTCTCTCCAGTGGATCCTCAGCATGCGTCTTATGAAAGTATTCTGCAGCCAAATCACTGAGTGTGTCCACATAAAAGGTCTGTCCGTCGATGGTTGGTCTCTTCACCAGTTTGTCCATATCAAAGCTCATCTTCACATCACTTACATTCAGAATTATCTTACCTCTCTGGCAGTCAATCATCGCACCCGCAGTGGCCAAGAAAGGCCTACCCAAAATCAGTGGATCCTTTGGTTCTTCTCCATACTGCAGAACTACAAAATCAGTAGGAATTACACATTGGCCAATCATTATAGGCACATCTTCCAATACTCCTTCAGGAATTCTGATTGTTCTGTCTGCTAGAACTAGTCAGATCCTAGTGGGCAGGAAGTCAGTCATCCCAAGTCTCTTAGCAACAGAGAAGGGCATAAGGTTCACACTAGAACCAAGATCACATAGAGATCTTTCAAATCTTTCCATGTAGATAGCACAATCCAACACAAAGCTCCCTCGATCTTTCAACTTCTCAGGAATTCTGCCCTGAATCACTGCACTACACACTTCTGTGATCATCATTACACTCTCCTCATCAGACCATTTACCAGCAAGTAAGTCCTTAAGACATCTCTTCATCACATGAGTAGTCTCCATAGAGTCAATCAAAGGCACTTCAATCTTCACCTTTTTAATGATCTCCTTGCATTTGGCATACTGCTTATCGTTCTTAGCTTTCCTGGGGTTCTTAGGAAAATGTACTTTAGGCTTGTAGACCCTTTCATTCGACTTTTTCAGCTTTTCTGCGTCTGAGCTCTCTGCAGTGGCCTTGCGTCGATCGTTGCTAGTGTTGCATCGATCGTTTCTGGGCGACCGTGTTACGACCTCTGCGTCGAGATTGGGCTCATCAACCTTGTTTTCGATTTGCATCGACAGTTGCTGGGTGCGTCGATCGATGCATTGCGAATTCCGCGGATCTCATCTTCCATTTCTTCAATTTCTACGATTTCTTCGACACTCAACTGCTTTTTCTGGGCAGGAAACAACTCCTTACCACTTCTCAATGTCACTGCATTGCACTGATACTTAGGATTAGCATCAGTTCGCCCCGAAAGAGATCCATCTGCCCTCTTAACATATCCAGCAGTTTGTGCAACTTGAGCATCAAGTCTCTTCACATGTGAGCTTAAGGAATCATATTCCCCATTCAGATCTTCATACACAACATCCAATTTCTTGTTGAAATCTACAGCAGTCTTAGTATGTCCTTTCAGCAACTGTTCCATCATTGCTTCCATCTTGCTCTCATGAGCATTAGCAGCAGGAGGTGTCTGGTAAGAAGAAGATCCATAAGTCCTCTGATTACCTTGCTGAAAAGGCTTCTGATAACCAGCAGTCTGTCCAAATCCAGAAGAGTTTTGATTGCCTGTGAAAGCACTCTTTTGTCCACCATTGAATAACCTATTACCTTGCTGATTACTGAACCTATTCCCTTGAAATTCAGAGCCACCAATGTAGTTCACATCCTCTTCCTGATGTTCTTCTTCAGCTCCAAATACCTCAACATCCTGAGCAAAATGGACAGCCTTCTTCCCAGCCAATTGATTACAAACAGTATCCAACTTACTCCTGATATCAGCTATCTCCAGATTATCTATCTTCCGACCAGACTCCTTCCTTCTCCTATCAGCGGTCTTGCAGCTATTACTGCTCACCAAGTTATCTATCAATGTCTTAGCTTGCTCAGGAGTCCTTGTGTTGAAATTTCCATTGCTGGAATTATCCAACGCAGTCTGGTAAGGGAGATCTATACCTCTAAAGAATATGCCCAGCAATGTCACTTCAGTGAATCCATGATGAGGACAGTCTCGTTGGTACTTCTTAAACATCATCCAAGCAGCTTTAAGAGGCTCTGTAGGAACTTTGGAGAAAGTGAGAATGTCTTGTCTCGACTGATCAGAGCGAGCATCATCATAAAAGTGCCTCAGAAACTCACTCTTCACAACATCCCATGTAGTAAACTTCCCAGGTGGAAGTTGTTTCAGCCAGGCTGCAGCATCTCTAGCGAGAGATAGGGGAAGAGTTTGAGAAACAGATAGTCATAGTTCACTCCATCATACTTCATCCCAGTGACTATGTCCTCAAACTCATCAATATGGTCCATTGGCTGCTCATTTGGGAAACCATGGAAGGCATTCTGCCTCAGAATAGAGTAGTAGATGGTCTTGATCTCGAAGTCATTCCTCTCAAAACCAGGAGGTACGAGTGCTGACCGGTTAGCATGAAACTCATCCGGACGGTTATAGTCAGCAAGGGTCCTCTCAGCATGTACAACCATCTGCCTCTGACCTTGTCCTTGCCCCTGGCCTTGTCCTTGGCCTTGGTCTTGTCGCGGTTCAGGCTCAGGTTCAGGGATCACATTCCCTTCAGCATCAATCCTTTGCCCAGCAGCATTATACAGATTTTTTTGTCGGTCCCTTAGGGTACCTTGAGCATCGGGTTCAGAATCAAGCTTTCTTGTACCATCTTCGCTCGTCGACTTTTCCTGTTAGTTCTCTCTAGTCTAGCAAGCTCCTCAAGTCTGAGATTAACGAGATTCGAGTTCGGATTATTTCTGGTATCACGCGTCTGCATAAACCGTCTGTAATCGCAGTGCAACGATCGATGTTTAGAGGCAACGATCGATTCAACTCTAGTCGCCTTGCAACGATCGATTCAAAAGAATGCAACGATCGATGCTAAGCGAGTATCAGACCTGCGACAGAGAAAAACAGAAAAATAAAAATTTAACTAAAAAAAAAAATCCTAGTCTAAACCCTAAGTTAAAATCTATCGAAGACTCAAAAGAGTCCCCGGCAACGGCGCCAAAAACTTGATAGGTCTGAAAGTTTTAATCCTATTCTACTGCAAGTGCACAGTTAATGCAATTATAGTATAAGAGGTATCGAATCTCACAGAGACTCTCGACCTTACGATAGATTTAGAACAATCAAGTTAAACTAGGAGAAAGTAATGAGAAACTAAAAAGCAAAGCAGAAAAGTAAATCAGGTAGCATGATTGGTTTGAAAGCAATTAACTAAAAGCGCTAAGTCTAGGGAGTTCCCAGGAAATCAGACAAGCAGATCAGATAATCAGTCAGGATCACATTAAGCACTGTTCTAGAACTCAAACACGGATATAAAACTAACCAACTTTCGTTGTGAGAATTCTCTAAGTCTAATAGCAATCCAAATTTCTTTGCAATTTCCTAACAGGTTAAACTAGCCTTAAGTTCACGTTCGATATGTTCACAATTCAATTAAACCAAATTTCTTTGCGAGTAATTCAATTGCTCAACCTAAATAGTCCAGATTCTAAATCACACTTTCATGTCAATTTAACAACCTAGAGTCTAGATTCTAAGTGATCAAGTTAGAAACTAGTATTAAGCATAGTTTAGATTGAAGAACAAATATGATATGAATCCTTAACTGAAATAAATAAATCTAGCAAGTCATGAAATCCTTAATGAGAATCCCTAAAACTAACTATGAATCTACTCAGACATAGATAATGAAAACATAATCAATGAATAATTAGATTGCATAAAAAGAGTAAGAAACAAAGGGGTTCAAAATCTTCTCCAAAAGCAGGAAGCAATACAGGTTCAGATCAGCCCCAAAAAGCTCTAAAAACTCTCAGCTCAAAGTATGAAAGTGTATGTAAAGTGTTTTCTAAAAACCGATGTAAAAACCTAATTATATTAGCATAATCACGTCTTGGGGCTTCTTTGTAAATACTGGAACATCTGAGCAAATCTGCAATTTCAGCATTCATCATTAAACTCGCCGAGAAGGCCCTTCTCGCTAGTGTGTCGATCGATGCACAATGTATGTCGATTGATTCAATCCTCTGTTTTGGACAGTGAACTCTATCTCTCGGGTCAAAACTCCAAAATGCTCTAAAATGCTCCATAATCTCCAATTCTGCTCCAAACCTGCATATATCTAATAATACCTGTAAATGACTCTAAAGAAAGACCAAAAGACTCTAAAACATACTTATATCATGGTCTAAAACCGGTAAAAACCATGATATATCATGCATGCCAAAGAAAGGGGAACATTGGGAAGAGAAATGAGATGCCACAAAACCCGATACTGGAAGTAGAAGTATTCGATGTATGGGGGATCGATTTCATGGGTCCTTTCCCATCCTCCTATGGAAACCAATACATTTTGGTGGCAGTAGACTATGTGTCAAAGTGGGTTGAAGCTGTGGCGAGTCCAACAAATGACTCTAAAGTAGTCATCAAGTTGTTCAAGACTGTGATCTTCCCAAGGTTTGGGATACCAAGGATAGTGATCAGCGATGGAGGATCTCACTTCATCAACAAACTCTTTGAAAGCCTTTTGAAGAAATATGGATTCAAGCATAAGGTTGCAACACCGTATCATCCTCAGAAAAGCGGGCAAGTGGAGGTGTCTAATAGGCAAATAAAAGCCATTTTGGAAAAGACTGTGGGAGCTTCGAGAAAGGATTGGTCTAAGAAGCTAGATGACGCATTGTGGGCATATAGGAAAGCTTTCAAGACTCCGTTGGGCACTACACCGTTCACCATGCTGTATGGGAAGTCATGTCACTTGTCGGTTGAGGTAGAGTATAAGGCTTTGTGGGCAGTCAAGTTGTTAAACTTTAACATTAAAACCGCAACCGAGAAGAGGTTAATTCAGCTGAACGAACTTGACGAGATAAGGCTTGAAGAATTTGAGAACTCAAAGATCTATAAGGAGAGGACCAAGCTTTTTCATGATAAGCTGATTCTGAAGAAGGAGTTTAAAGAAGGAGATCTTGTGCTACTATTCAATTCCCGGTTGAAGTTGTTTCCCGGAAAGCTCAAGTCAAGGTGGTCCGTACCGTTTAGAGTGAAAGAGGTGAGACCATATGGAGCGGTAGTACTTTGGGGAAAGTCCAATGAGGAGTTCACAGTCAACGGACAACGGCTCAAACACTATTCAGCTTCAGAAGCTATAGAGGAAGGAACCTCGATTCCACTCTCTAGCCCTCCCTCAGCTTAAAATCTTTGTTTGAAAAGTCGAGCTTGACGACTCTTAACAGAAACGCACTTGGGAGACATTTCCATGTTTATCTTTGTACATATGATCTTTTGCTTGTTATTTTTGATGTTTCGTTTTGAGTTGATCAGGTTTTGGCCATTAGGTGAGGTTGTGGACTCATTGGTATTAAGCAAAAGCCATGGAACATGAAGGAAAATTCCAGTGAAGATGTATCGGCTTCGATAACGGTTGGATAAGCCGATACATCTTGGACGAAAATGGTCGAAAATTCCAGTGAAGAATATCGGTTCACGTATCGGTTAAGCCAGCCGATACGGATTTTGACGAGATGGGTTGAAAAAAAATCTAGAGAGAAGTATCGGCCTCCACATCGGTTGAACCGGCCGATACAATTTCTGACGACGCATTTTCGATTCTTCACAGTGAGGAATAACGGCCTCCGCATCGGTCGTCTCAGGCCGATACAAATTCAGACGAAAATGGTCGAAATGGACAGGAAGGCAGTAATGGTCGAAATGGACATGATTGCATCGGCCACTTCAACCGGTACATTCTCTCTTCCCAAGTAAGTTCTCTCCCCCTTAACCAAAAATCGATTTAAACCAGTTCTCAACCCGAACCAAACCCGATTTTAACCAAAAATCGGTTTAATGAACCGGATTTGACCAAAACTTCTTGTTTTCTCCACCCCTTTCACGCTTCTTTCTCTCTTTCCTTCTCCAAATCGCCATTTTTCCTCTCCAAGAACACAAGTTTTCAATCAATCTTTTCTCCCTCAATTCTCCACTTTATTTTGTGATTTCAAGTGCTTAACCTGCGATTTTCAAGGCTCTTTCACATTTTTTTGTTGTTTCTTCCACTCCATCATCAGACAACACAAGGTAAAGCTCTAAATCCCATCAAAATTTTCGGATTCAAAAACCCAAAAATTTTGAACTCGAATTTTCTGTTGTTTGTGATTGAAATTGCTTGAAAACCTTCCCCATATGTGTTTGAATGATTACCCATAGCCAATTTCATCCTAAGATTGAGTGAATTTGATTTTTGGTGAATTAAGGTTCTTGAGAAATTGGAATTTTGAAAATATTGGGGAAAACTTGATTTAATGGTTTCTAAAGTTGCAATAGGTTGTTTATGACTAGCTTGAGTGAGACTACTTGATTTGCTTGAGTTTTGTTTCACAAATTTTTTGAAAATGCAATTTTAGGAGCTTTTGTTCAAGTAATTGAGTGGTGGAAGAATGTGATCAAGTTCTTGATGAATTATGCACTTGTAGAGACTTGAATTGAGGTTGCTTAAGGTGTTTCAATTTGCATAATCACCTAAATATTAAATTTGTGGAAAAGGCTTAGCATCTTGTTCTTTGATCATGGAGTTCGTTTGATAAATTTCTATTTATGATCACTGTAACTATTTGAGTGAGATAATTGATGCTATCTTCTTGTGTTGATGAATTGTTAAAAGTACTTACTCTTTCTTTGAGTACTCTCTTGTAGGAAAATGACTCGATCGTCCGCAAATCCGAAACCAAAGTCAAGAGCACCGAGACAGGATGAAGGAGCTTCTTCGAGGGGAAAGAGTATCGTTGTTGAGGAGGAAGAACCTGAGGTTACAGTAAAGTATGTCCCCAAGCCTGTTAAGAAGCACCATTCTCCTTCTGAGTACATGGCCAAGCTTACAAAAATCCCATTTTGGCCAACACGGCACCCTCACTTCCAAAGTTTAAAAGCTCTGGGCATTTTAGGAGACTACAACGCGATCGTCGAGAACATGGGGCTTCAGCGTTTTTCAGCCTTTCTAGTGACGGCTATCAGAGCTCGGCTTGCCAATTCCTTGCGAACTTGAAAGGAACGCTCAATGTGACAAAGGCAGCTTCAAGGGGGCAAGTGAGTCTTGGGAAGATAGACTTCACAGTGGGAAGGAAGAAGTGCAGCATGACTTTTAAGGAAATAAGTGCCCTATTTGGCTTTGCGGACGATGGTGCACTACCAGGTACCTTCATCACAATCGAAAAGGATGATCTCAGGGAGATGTGGTACATGATCGCTGATGGGAAGTATAAGCCTTGGTTGATGAAGTCCGCGAGGATCCGCCATCTTGCCATCCGGTATGTGCACAAGGCACTGGCTCACACCATGTTCACAAGGAAAGAGACATCCCAAGTGTCTGAAGTGGAGATGAAATTACTGTACATCGGACTGCAACCTCTTTTGCGCACATTTCCCGATGGAACCGCGATACCACCTGTACCGCGTAAACCGAGCTTCGCTGCTATACTGATAGAGCAGTTTAATGATCTCAGGGATTGGGCAATGACTCACAAGGATGCTGATCCCAAATTCACCATGGACGGTTTGATCACACCCATACTCAAAGCCAAGGGAATCAAGATGGATGGATCACTTGACCCACACATTTGGACAGCCTACGAAGACAGGTTGGTTGGATTTGGCTCAGCTGACTAGGAACCATTTTCTAGGTACCGGGCCTCCGGGGCGTCTTCTTTACCGGATGTGTTCAGATACGGAGTATGAAGATAAGTATCTGCTCCCGAACATAGCTATTACGAGCTTTGATGATGCGGCCAACATCAGATTTTTACCCGGAATAGAACATCAATTCGAACCCAAGCTACCGCGAAGTGCAAATGCAGCCGGTTATGAGTCATCAGAAGCACCTGCTGGGGTGTATGGGTTGCAAACAAAGCTGTCCGCGCACTGAGGGATCAGAACCGGGACCTTCAAAGGCAGATAAAATGGCATGGTAAGAATATGAAGTAGTTAGCTAGCTGCTTGAAGAAGGTCACCAAGGTGCTTAAGGTCATCACTGGTAAGAAGAAGAGAGGTAGCACCTCCGGACAAGCTGAGGCAGCATAGGCAGTCCCTACAGAAATGGACGAGGAGGTTCGAGCTGCCACCGAGGAGGTAATTGGGGAAGCAGACCAGTTGGTAGAGGAGACGAAAATGGAGCACACGAGATACTCCATGGCTGGAGATGAACTCGGACGGGCCTCACGCATGGATGACGAAACTTACTTCGAGCCTCACCGCTACTCAAGCCACGAGAAGAAGAGGAGGAAGAGGAGAGCAATGAGGACACCATCCTGCTCGTCCTCTAACCCGTCATACTCCATGGGGGATTCATCATCCCCATCACACCACAACTAAAGCCAAGTAACACTTCACCCTTGTAAATATTTTGTTTAATTTCTTTCCTTGCATTTTGTTGTTTTACGGTCTTTCTTCCTTTCTTAGATCACACAAGGGACCGTGTGATTTAAGTTTGGGGGAGAGACCAGTTGATAATCTTGTTTTCTGTGTTCTTATTTTCCTTTTCTATCATTTGAGTCTCATGCATTTCATTTATGGCATAGAAAACCAAAAAAAAATTGAAAAATTTCAAAAATTTTCACAAAAAGAAAGCATGTAGTTGCACTTGCATCTTAGGATCGAGTCTAGAATTGTCATATAGGATGCATGCATAGGGAGCGTGATGAGGACATTGACTCAAGCATGGACTCAAGCATTGACTCAAGCGTAGAGATACGACAAGAAGACCTAGAAGAAGTACCTGCTGCTCAAGACGTGACAACCATGAGAGATCCTCCGAGGACAAGATCAGGAACTAGAAGACTCAGAGCACTGTTCAACACATCCATTCAGAGTCTCCTAGCTCAAGATTATCAAATGGAACGTTTAGAAGATCAAATGAAGACAATTGAAGACTCGATGATGATCTTCTCAATTCAGCCCACTTAGGCCCAACCATGGACGACCACACACGCTCAATAAGGTATGATTTCAATTCATATATTGTGTTTGTTCATTTTGCAGGTCCAAGTATTACATTAGTTGTCTGAGTCAGAGTCTGTATTAGTCGTTAAGTGAGTCAAGTTTTCCTGTATTACTTTTAAGTCGGACCATAGGATATTTTAGTATCTAGTAGCCGTTGTAATTAGGTTTTCTGCCCTAGAAGGCAACAGCTGCACGATCCCCTTTATAAGGATCCTTAGCAGACGTGTATCATTTACCAAGTATCAATACAATAACGCAGTTCTTCTTCTTTGAGAGAAAACACCTTTTCGATTCTAAGCTTTCTTGTGAGTCATATCAAGCGACCTTAGATTCAGTCTTATCACAAGATCCTTCATCTCTTGTGTGGCGACAATCAATCCATCTTCTATCCATTCAATCACCTCACGTTCATTCTAAGGAGTCTAGAGACCCGAGATTTGAATCCATCTTACCACAATATCACCCACGATCTAGAATAGAGAGACCTCAGTCCCTGTTCTACGTCAAACACGCTTCCATCTTGCATCATCTGGTATCAGAGCCGAAAGGTTCCTAGATCAGGTGTATCAATCCCTTTTCCTTTCGGTTTCTTTGCAATCTAGTTTATAGCTTTCGATTTTTACTTTCAAAAAAAAAAAAAACCATAAAAAGTCTCTTGTTTCATCTAGTTTCATCGTTGATCTACATCCTTGAATCAAGTTAGGAATCGCTTCTTTGTGCTTGAGCCAATAAGCGAATTCTCTTGTCAATCTTAGGGTTTTAGAATCAAAGCTTTTCTTTTCTTGCACTCGTTTTCAACTTTCAAAAAAAAAAAAAAAAGTTTGCTTCGTGTTCTTGTTTTAGTTCTTCATTTCTTTTGCATTCAAAAAAAAAAGAAAAAAAAAAAGAATTTTTTTTTTTTTTAAGAAGAAGAAGTGTGATCTTTTGATCCGATTTTCCCATTTGAATTTTGGTTCAAAGTGTTCATTTCCTTTTCCAAAGATTTCGAAAATATTTTCCATATCTTAAGATTTTCTAGTTCCTATTTTTACTAAATCTCGTTTTCAAAAAAAAAAAAAAAAGAAAGTTTTCCAAATCTTTTCAAATTTCTAAAGATCTCCTATATTTAATCAAATCGGTTTACAACTTTCCAAAATCTTTTTGTCAAAACCGAGCGTGATTTATTTAACTTGTAACCGAGCCTTCTCTTGTGTCAGTCCTTGACGCATCGCTTGTATCACAAGTTATCATAGGTTTGCTTAGGATCTTTCTCCTTATTTTGTGCCTTTTGTTCCCTAGTCACTTGATCGCTTGCTCTAGTGTGTATAGGAACAGGAAACCAATGGCAGGAGACCACGTCGACCCTAATGCAGCTCTACTAGAAGCGCTACAAGCCATGAAGAACGACTTGTCGGCTCAGATCGGACGGATTGATCAAAGGGTTGGACGACTAGAACTTCCAAGGAATGATGAGCAGTCGGATGATGATGAGAGTGAGAATACTCTGAATGCAGGAGCAGGAGGGAGGAACCGAGATCATCAACATCACCGCCGTGATCGCCAACCACAACAAGAGGTAAACCGTAACTTTGCAAAAGATTTGAAACTAACTGTGCCAACTTTTGCAGGTAGGGTTAATCCGGAAGCATACCTTGATTGGGAGAGGCGTATGGAGTACATCTTTGACTACTACGAGTACAATGACCAGAAGAAGATAGCTCTAGCTTCGGCTCAACTCACGGACCATGCCTTAACTTGGTGGGACAGAGAAGTCCAAGACCGTAGGCGAAACAACTTTGAGCGGATCACAACCTGGGCAGCCATGAAGTACAACTTCAGGAGGCGATTTGTGCCACCTCATTACCACAGAGATATGCAAAAGCAGTTCAGGCTTCTGTCACAAAAGAACAAGAGTGTTGAGGAATACTATGAAGAGTTTGAGCAACTCAAGTACCGGATGGCGTTGGATGAGAGTGAAGAAGTTCTCATGGGCCATTTCATTGATGGACTCAATGACCGAATCGCCAGAAAGGTAGAACGTCAACCTTGTCATGATCTTAATGATTTATTGCATGCAGCCGTGCAGGCTGAACAAGGAATCAAGAGAAAGACAGCGGCAGCGAGTCGCTCAAGACCTAACTCATGGAGTGCACCGCAAGCTAAGAACCTTGACAAAGGCAAGACTGTTGCCTCAGGTTCCTAAGATAAGAGGTCAGCTTATGACGCTCCAAGGAACAACCGTACTGACTCAGGTAAGTCTTCTAATACAAGAGCGCGAGACATAACTTGTTTCAAGTGTCAGGGTAAAGGTCACTATGCACGAGATTGTCCAAATCAGCGAGTTATGATCTTAACACCTGATGGAGGATATGAGTCTCAAGATGAAGTGGAACACCTTGAAGCTGCGGATTCGGAAGAGGAAGTAGCATTTCCCGAGACAGGAGAGATGTTAGTTGTTTGCAGGGCATTGAGTGCCTTGAGTGACCCAGACACCATCCAGAGAGAAAACTTGTTTTTCACTCGATGTTCAGTTCAGAACAAGGTATGTAGTCTCATAATTGATGGTGGATCTTGTACTAATGCTGCTAGCAAGATTATGGTGGAAAAGCTAGGTTTGAAGACAACCCAACATCCGAGGCCATACCGCCTTAGATGGTTAGACTCAAGCACCGAGATCAGGATACATGAGAAAGTCCTGATTCAGTTCAAGATAGGGAAGTATGAGGATGAAGTTTTGTGCGATGTTGTCCCAATGCAAGTAGGCCATATGCTTCTCGGCAGACCATGGCAATTTGATAGAGAAGTCATACACAACGGACGCACTAATACTCATTCCTTCACGCATGACAAGCGCAAATTCCAGCTTGCTCCTTTATCTCCTCAAGAGGTACATGAGATGCAATCTAAATTTGCTGCTGAGGCTAAGGTAAGTAAAACTAACCTTTACATCACGCCTAGTACTGTCTATAAGGCTTTAGAGCAAAAAGAAACGGTGCTACTAATGGTGTTTAGAGATGTGTTGATTACAGGTTCACAGGATAATGTACTTGTACCAGAGATTGTATCACTGCTTGACAGATACAAAGATGTGTTCCCTGAAGAGATACCGGCTGGGTTACCGCCTATTAGAGGAATAGAGCATCAGATTGATCTAGTTCCCGGTGTACCATTGCCCAACCGTCCAGCTTACCGTATGAACCCAACAGAGACTAAGGAGTTGGAGAAGCAGATTCAAGACTTAATGGAGAAAGGTTACATTAGAGAAAGCTTGAGTCCGTGTGTTGTGCCAGTTCTCTTAGTGCCAAAGAAAGATGGAACTTGGAGGATGTGTGTAGACTGCAGAGCAATCAACAACATCACCATCAAATATCGACATCCAATTCCAAGGTTAGATGATATGCTTGATGAACGATCTGGATCTAATGTGTTTTCAAAGATTGATCTTAGGAGTGGATACCATCAAGTAAGAATGAAAGAAGGTGACGAATGGAAGACTGCTTTCAAGACTAAGCAGGGGCTATATGAGTGGTTAGTCATGCCATTTGGTCTGACCAATGCACCCAGCACCTTCATGAGGCTAATGAACCAGGTTCTAAGAGCTTACATCAGTAAATTTGTAGTAGTTTACTTTGATGATATATTGGTTTATAGCAAATCGTTTGAGGATCACCAGAAGCATCTTGAGCTAGTCCTTGACACACTTCGAAAAGAAAGCCTATATGGTAATCTTAAGAAGTGCTCCTTTTGTACTAATGAAGTGGTTTTCTTAGGTTTTGTTGTCAGTTCCAAAGGTTTACAGGTTGTTCAAGAAAAGATCAAAGCAATCCAAGAATGGCCGAGACCAAACAACATAGGACAAGTCAGGAGCTTCCACGGATTGGCAAGCTTCTACCGGCGTTTTGTCAAAGATTTCAGTACTATAGCCGCCCCTCTCACTGCTGTGATCAAGAAGGACGTAGCATTTCAGTGGGGATCAGCTCAAGAGGACGCGTTCAACAGACTCAAGGATCGCTTGACGCATGCACCAGTTTTGGTATTACCTGATTTTAACAAAACTTTTGAGGTTGAATGTGATGCTTCAGGCTTAGGTATTGGAGCCGTGCTAACTCAAGGAGGGCGTCCAGTAGCCTACTTCAGTGAGAAACTAAGTGGAGCCAGCTTGAACTACCCGACGTACGACAAGGAACTCTATGCGCTAGTGAGGTCGTTGGAGACATGGCAGCACTATCTTCTGTCCAAGGAGTTTGTCATACATACTGATCATGAGACTTTGAAGCACCTTAGAGGACAAACAACACTGAAGAGAAGACATGCTAAGTGGATGGAGTTTGTAGAAGCATTCCCATATGTGATAAAGTATAAGAAGGGCAAAGAGAATGTTGTGGCTGACGCACTCTCAAGGCGACACATGCTGATCACAACTTTGGAGGCTAAGGTCTTAGGGTTTGAACACCTTAAGGATGCATATAAGGATGATCCAGACTTCGGTTCAACCTATCAAGATTGTACCACTGCCCCAACAGGTTCCTTCTACTTACATAATGGTTATTTGTTTAGGGAAAGGCGTTTGTGTGTTCCACAGGGTTCTATGCGAGACTTGTTGATCAAGGAAGCACATGGTGGTGGACTCATGGGACATTTTGGAGTGGATAAGACTCTGAGCGTTTTGGTAGAACACTTCTTTTGGCCTCACCTCAAGAAGGATGTGGAACGATTCTGTTCCAAGTGTGTCACTTGCCTCAAAGCCAAATCCAGGTCACATCCATATGGTTTATATATGCCACTTCCTATTCCTAGCATGCCTTGGGTTGATATATCAATGGACTTTGTCTTAGGCTTACCCAAAATCCGAGGAAAGGATTCTATTTTTGTTGTAGTGGACAGGTTCTCAAAGATGGCACATTTCATTCCCTGTGCCAAGACTAATGATGCCACTCAAACTGCTGAGTTATTCTTTAAAGAAGTAGTACGCTTACATGGGATCCCGAGAACTATTGTTTCTGACCGAGACACGAAGTTTCTGAGTCACTTCTGGAGAGTTCTTTGGAGGAAGCTAGGAACCAAGCTACTCCTCTCAACAACTTGTCATCCACAAACTGATGGACAAACTGAGGTTGTAAACAGAACTCTATCTACTCTCTTAAGAGCCACGGTTGGTAAGAACTTACGGAACTGGTTAGATTGTATTCCATATGTTGAGTTTGCCTATAATCATGCTAACCATTCTACTACTAAGTTGTCACCTTTTGAGATTGTCTATGGATTTCAGCCAGAAACCCCTTTAGATCTTGTTCCTTTGCCGCCATTAGATGTTACTAATCAGGATGGAGAATCAAAGGCTGAGTTAATCAAGAAACTGCATCAGAAGGTGAAGGCCAACATAGAGGAAAGGACGGCCAAGTATAAGAAGGCTGCTGACAAAGGGAGAAAGGAGCTCATCTTCAATCCAGGAGATTGGGTGTGGGTTCATATGCGTACAGAAAGGTTCCCAAATCAGAGGAAATCCAAGCTAGCACCAAGAGGAGCTGGACCATTCCGAGTGTTGGAGAGAGTCAACAACAATGCCTACAAGCTGGATCTGCCAGGTGAGTTGACCATTTCATCAGTGTTCAATGTTGCTGACTTGCTTCCTTATAATGCAGATGATGGAATTCTGAGGTCAGAATCTTCTCAAGAGGGAGGGAATGATGAGGACATTGACTCAAGCATGGACTCAAGCATTGACTCAAGCGTAGAGATACGACAAGAAGACCTAGAAGAAGTACATGCTGCTCAAGACGTGACAACCATGAGAGATCCTCCGAGGACAAGATCAGGAACTAGAAGACTCAGAGCACTGTTCAACACATCCATTCAGAGTCTCCTAGCTCAAGATTATCAAATGGAACGTTTAGAAGATCAAATGAAGACAATTGAAGACTCGATGATGATCCTCTCAATTCAGCCCACTTAGGCCCAACCATGGACGACCACACACACTCAATAAGGTATGATTTCAATTCATATATTGTGTTTGTTCATTTTGCAGGTCCAAGTATTACATTAGTTGTCTGAGTCAGAGTCTGTATTAGTCGTTAAGTGAGTCAAGTTTTCCTGTATTACTTTTAAGTCAGACCATAGGATATTTTAGTATCTAGTAGCCGTTGTAATTAGGTTTTCTGCCCTAGAAGGCAACAGCTGCACGATCCCCTTTATAAGGATCCTTAGCAGCCGTGTATCATTTACCAAGTATCAATACAATAACGCAGTTCTTCTTCTTTGAGAGAAAACACCTTTTCGATTCTAAGCTTTCTTGTGAGTCATATCAAGCGACCTTAGATTCAGTCTTATCACAAGATCCTTCATCTCTTGTGTGGCGACAATCAATCCATCTTCTATCCATTCAATCACCTCACGTTCATTCTAAGGAGTCTAGAGACCCGAGATTTGAATCCATCTTACCACAATATCACCCACGATCTAGAATAGAGAGACCTCAGTCCCTGTTCTACGTCAAACACGCTTCCATCTTGCATCAGAGCGATGATTGAATTTCCCTGTAAGGCTGATTGAGTGATGACTTGTTCCTTATGCTAGTTGTTTGAGCTAGTTGATCATCCTAGGATTGTATATCGGGAAAGGCTAGAAAGCTAAGACGAACCCTACTTGGATTGCTTGCTCTGAACCTTGATTTAATGCTGAAACTTGCTGTGATTTGAAACTAGCTTCATCTAAGTGAGAACCGTAATGAATCATCTAATTATCATATTCTTGATTTGTGTGTTGAATCATGGATACCATAAAGTATTTGAGCATTCTTATCCTTTCTATCCCTCTCTACTTGCTCAAATAGTCTTCCACACCTTTCACCACCCTTCTTTCAAACCATAAACACTTTTGTTGAGAGGTAGGCCTTTTGGAATTAGCTAGGTAAAAAGTGTTGAGTATGAGGCGACTAGGGGAAATTTCCATGTAGATGCAAGCTCAACATCTTTGGCTTTGCAATAGGCTAGGATCAAAGTTTGGGGGAAGAGTTGGGAACTGAAAAAGAGAGTAAATGGGATCATGAGTTTGTTGGCAAAAGATTTTAAAAAGAAAGCTCTTATGTGTTTTAAAAAGAAAAGTGTCTCAAGTTTTGAAATGAAAAGAAGCCAAATGCTCACCTTAAAGAAAGAAAAGAAAGTTTATGAAAAGAGACCATTGAAAAGAAAGAAAGATTTTACCTAAGTTAAAAGAAAAGAGTTGCCACTGTTTTGAAATGTTTTGAATGATCCTTGGAGAGTTTGATTGGAAAGTGTTTGATTGAGAAAGAGGGATAAGGCAAGAATAGCCTTGATTAAAGGGTAGACTTCTAATATGTGGGCTAGACTAGGAGAAGAAGCTATTAGGGCATGGGTAGATGGAAATCATCCTAGTATGCACCAATTGCCTCTAACTCTTAGCATTTTACTATAGCTCATTCAATTCTTCTCGAGAGAACCTTATGCATATGGATAATCCCCTCTTTTGATTGAGATCACTTTTATCTCAAAACCTTGTCCCTTTGACAAATGAGTTTAATCACATTGCTTTGAATAGGATTCACTTGAAAAATCTAATGAATGTTAAGGAGCTAGTGGATTTGAATGCTTGTGTAGGTTGATGATCGAGTTAAGAGTATTTTCTTGATGAGCATGATTAAATTTTTGGAGTAAGCTTGCCTTGATTGCATCCTAGTGATATTGACTTAAATTGGAACTTGTTGATCTTGTTCTTGTCTTTGGATATGAGCTCCCGCCTTCAAACCTTTCTCCCAACTTGTTTTGATTCTAATGCTTGCTTGTGGACAAGCAAGGTCTAAGTTTGAGGGAATTGATATTCATACATTTTCATGCATTTAGACTTGTGTTTTGTTCTTGTTTCAACTTCATTTCACTTTCATTTGTGCTACCTTGTTGTCTTTTGTTGCATTTAGAGTCTAGGAGCGTCTAGAGTTAGGATTTAGTATTCTAGGATGTTTTTGGAGTGTTCTTGGTGTTTTTCAGGTGCTATGGAGTTTTGGTGTGGCTAAGGAGCAAGATTGGAGCTCAAAGGATGAAGAGGAGAATGACAGAGAAGAAGTATCGGTCTTTGCATCGGTTGAGGTGGTCGGTACATTTTGTTCTGGAGGTCACGAAGAAACAGAGAAGTCGGTACCGGCTTGAGTATCGGTTGTCCAGACCGGTACATTCCCACGCAGAAGATCTCAAGATTGGACAGAGAAGATGCATTGGCCTGCACATCGGCTGGAGTGGCCGATACATTTTCCATCGAGCCTCCTTTGGTCCAACTGAATCGGGTTGTTCTGGGTTGACCCGGTCCGCCCCATACTCACTATATAAGGCCAAAAACCTATTTTTATTGTTCTTAAGCTTGTTTTGTTTCCAAAAACTCTTTTGTAAGACAAGTTTGAATCTTTGTTTAATCCAAATATTTCTCTTTGTGATTTCTTCTCTTAATCTTTCTATCTTTTACTAATCTTCATGATTAACACTATCTTCATGGGTTTTGTTAATCATAGGATGATTAGTGAGTAGTTTCCTATAGGGTTTATGGGTTAGGTAGGATCTGGTTGATTAGGGATGATTAATGGATGTCTAATGCTTATCTATCTTAAATCTCTTCTATCTTAGTGTTCTTAATGTCTAATTAGCCTTGATAATGTTGATTAGGATGTTTAGGATTTCTTGCACACCATGTGTTCGATAAAATGCCAGTTTTTGACTTTGATAGGATTTTCACATTCTAACACATGAAAATGGATGTTTAGAGTGATTGTTAGCTAAATGAAACTTGTTTTGAATGCTTGCTTAGTCTTAATTCACAAATGATGGTTTGTTCTTGAATTAGGATTAGAGAAAGAGATTAGTGCTAAGAGATTAGACTAATCAATTGGTTGTATTCTTTGCTAGGAGATTAGCTTCTATGAAGTATGAATTAGCATCCTTGATCATCCCAAGTCACCAATCCATTGATCTCAACCTATAAGCCTTATCATTTAATCTTTGATCTTCTAGTTTGTTATTTGCTTGCTTAGTTCTCTCTCTCGCTTAAATTTGTTTGCTCGTTTTATGTTAATTGCATCTAGAATCATTAGGATCATCACTTGAAATTGGTTGCTTGACTTCTAGAGTTTAGTGTATTCAAGTTGGCTCAATGCAATCCCATTTATGGTTGGATACCTCTTGCTACAACGATAAGCAAGAGGAATTGATCCCTCTCTCTAAAGGATTGTAAAATCCTTATATCAATATCAAATATACACATTTAGAAACTTATTCTCCCCATATTCTTTCTAATCTCTCATTTTAATTCTGTTAATACTCTCAAATTCCATCAATATATGTATATAACGCTCATATATTTGTCAAAGCAACAACACACGATCTCCACAAGACTAGTGGATCAATTTTCAGATCTGAAAAACAAGAACTTAAAACTTGTGGGATCGATTTGCATAATCATCTAAGTGTATTAACACATATTATGCATGTCCATTTTCCATCTGTTAGTATTTGATTATAGTGTTCACGAAAAATCTTTTTTTTTTATAAATAGAAAACTCATAAGAATATTTTCTAACAGTTGCATGTGTTTTTATTGATTCTTTTCTTATGAAAGAGAGTGGTTCTTGCAATAGAGCTCCTGGATACATCATTGTGTATTGAACAGAAGAGTATAAGACATAAATCTCAATAAAGGTTTTAAAGACAATGTGATATAAAGGTTTTAACACCAAAGTGAAGTAAATGAGGCTATAAATAGTAACTTAAGGTTTAAGGAAATAGCAATACATTTTCTCATGAATATATATGAGCTACAACAAAACAATGGATATCTTACTCCTCCAAACTCCTAATCCATCAGTTCCTACAATACTCAGATTGTTACTTGGTAATCACGTCCCACCGCCATATGGTCCCGTCCTCACAACCAGCAAGAATTGTGCTACAATTCCATGGAAAGAAACTGAGTGTGTCAGGAATCAAATGTTTTGGTTTTGATTTTGTTTGCAGTAATTATCGAGTCATAAAATCATGAATTTTTCAATGCATTAGTGAAAGAGAAGATGAATATACCTTCCATCAACTGACATAGCGGTTTGCCTGATCACACACTTTGATTGATTGTGTGATAACCTATTTAGCAACAGATACTCATTTCAATAATACAACAAAGACAACAAAGTGAAGCTTAATCATTTGATTTAAAGATAAAAAAATTGTCTTTGAAGCCGGAAGTAACTTACTTTGTAATCAAAACAGGAGGGCAGCTTTTTAAATCCCACACATATATCTTTCCCTCCTTATTCCCTGATAAGTGATAATCAACCAGCCACAAATGTTTCACAAATTTCATAGAAAAACTGTTAAATATAGTTTAATACAATTAGTATTTCGTGAGCTTTCTGATCATCACCTATTGCAAGGGAATCGAAAGAGAGGTCACAAGAAAACTTGATAAACCAGATATCACACATTGGAATCGGGTATTTTTGTAGAACATCTGTAGTACCCTGCAAACAAACAAAAAACCTTCAGTTTGTGATTAAATAAATGGTATCTTAGTATGTTATATATGTTACATAAATGATAGGCTAACCTCTCCAGGAGAATTCTCTTTCAGTTTTGGTTCCCACAACAATATTTCGTTGTCGACACTCTGAATAAGAATATTAAACAGAAGAGTACACTTTCAGCTTTTCGCTTATTCCACCAAAAGAAGTAATTTTATCAATCATTTACTAACAAACCTTTGAAAGAATAAAATCACCAAACCAACGGTTACAATCAACATAATTTGTATGAACTGAAGCTGTAAATACCTACACAGAGAAGTAATGTTATTAACAACGTCCATACCACAACTAGATGAAGAAAAAGAAAATACTTACAGGGAATTGTACAAATTTTGTGGGGAATTTTGATGGAACATCCGTCCACGTGTATGACTTCTCCACATATGTCCAAAACTCTGAAGCCAGCCAAAGAACAAAGATGGAACTACAAACCATTTTTCTCAAAAAGGTTTCAACAAAACTGAAAGTTACCTTTCATTGACCATATTTTAATAGTGGTGTCCATACCACAACTAGCAAAACGGTAAATATTAGAGGGATGAAAATCCTACATTTTCCAAGATAAGATGGTTATATTTAACATGTCTCTATATATTAACTGAGACAAAACTCAATCAGATAACTTTTCTTTCAAATCCAGTGTTTTAAGGGAATATAAAACCATAATGTCTTACCACACTTAGAACTTCGTACCGATGACCTCCCGCTCCAGCAAATATGAGAATACATATCCCAGTTTCAACATTCCACAATCGAACAGATTCATCCTGATCCAATCAAAACGTAAGAGCTCTTAATCACCATTCACCAACATCATAGACAGAAACAAAAAGCCAAGAGACATACCTTGCTAGCAGTAATCACAAGTTGGGGTTTCATAGGTTGTGTCCTGATTTCGTTCACTGAATCCCCGTGGCCCACAAGGCTCTGCACATGTGCGAGCACAGATTATACAAGAAAGAAATTGAATCATTTGCTAGGGTATACATACATAGAACATCAATATAAATATGAAATGTTACCTTATGAATCATACCATTGTTGACGTCAATGACTCGAATGATGCCTTTCACTCCTCCAGCCACAACAAATGGGTTCCCGTTAACGCCACACGCCCAGCTAACAGTGTAAAATGACTCCTCCTTCTGATTTCCAGAGCATATATACATAATCCAAATGGCCTCAATGAAATTTAGCTGCTTTTTTATTACATATAAATAATATATATGTATACTTCCTTACATCTTCATCAGCACAGGAATGCAGTGCAGATATGGCGCCATCTTCAAGACAATTGTACAGAGTAATCTACATTACAGGAGATACACCAAGGGCAGTATGAGATTCATGACTCATCTCAGTAAAGGATAAATAAAACCAAGATAGAGCGACCAAAATTGAAAAAGCCATAAACTTTCACATAATTTAAGCTACACGGTTCACAATCAGCTACTCATTCATTGTATGACCTTTGAAAAGGAACCCATCAAGCAAAGTTTCAATTTTTCGGACTAGTGAATCGACAACACCTCAAGGCAGCAATCAGAATCCAAAATTAGACAAAAAGGAAGATTTTTCCTATTGGGCAGATCGATCTCCATCAAAACCTAAACAAACCCAGAATTGAAACCTTAATGGAGATTCGCAAAAGAATAAACTTTTTACCCGATTTCCACCAGCGGTGGCGAAAACATTGAAGAAACGAGCATCAAGGAAGTTAAAAACAACAGCATACAAAGGTTTCTTCCCTTCTTGAATCCTGTTGGTCACTCTGTACGATTTCTTGTTCGATGGAGTCGAAGACCCAACAAGTACCTCGGTCCCTAAAGTTATCTTCGACATCTCTCTCTTTCTCGGGCACACTGCTCTAGTCTACTAAGCTCACCAGTCTCATGCAATAACAGGTCTTTGTCTTTGTAAGTTTCGACAATTACGGGTTATCTAAATTACTGAGATTCGACCTTAAAGACATAAATTAACATTGCCAAAAAAAAAAACATAAATTATTTTGGACCAGACACAAAGTGTACCTTTATCATTTTTTTGGTCAACAAGATAAACTAAAAAAATCTATTTTTCACTAATCCACAATGGTAGCTCCGGTCGGACGTGGATTGAGTATGACAGTCTTAGGCGGGCACTGCGTGCTAGTCTATCTGCCATCAAATTTGTTGTGCGCGGTACATGGATGAGTTCAAAAGTTGACAAGTACTCCCTTCTTGCTTGGAACTCCTATAAGTGAATCGAGAAAGCTGGCCCTTCTTCTGGTTCCGACACTATCTTCACCAATTCTGAACAGTTTGTTCCAAATGTCATGTGCTAATGTTTATGATACTTCATGCATTCCATGTCCCATACCAAGGCTTCAAATTCTGCATGTAGTGGAGATAAGCTGGCTCGGATATTCATTGCCCCCATCAACACATTCGCACCTCTCTCATAACCACTATACCATGCTTGTCCTGAAAACTGATCACCCTCTTTGCAAGATTCATCCACAAAACACCATTGACCATTGATTATCAAATCGATTCCAGAAAACCCTCCACCTATTGTTATTGGTGTTGATTCTTTTACCTTATTTATCTGCGCATCTCCTCATGTCGCTGATTCTGTTTTTGCCAATCTTAAAGTTTCCTGAGGATTCCGGTCAATATGACTATAAGCCATGTCATTCCTGCTCTTCCAAATATACCATATTAACCAAGGATATATATCCATCGTCTTATCCGTGGGTAATCTCCAAAACAGATAATCCATATTTGTATAGATAGTTGTTGTGGGAAAGAACTCCGAGTTTGTCGGTATGTGAGAAAGTGCCCAAGTTTGAATTGTTGGTGGACATTCAAATAAAACGTTATTTATTGATTCTTCCTCTGCTCCGCATCTAACGCAACGAGTGTCACATTTTATCCCTTCCCTTCAAGTTTTTAGTCACTGGTAAACAACCTGATAATGTCTGCCATATGAAATGCCTTATCTTAGGTGGACAATTTAACTTTCACGAGAAAGCTTGAAGTTTCTTGATACTTGGTTCCAGAATAGGGGTAGCTCCACCATTGTCAGTAACATCTCTCTCCAAATGGTACCCCGACTTCACCGTATATTTTCCAGACTGCGTAGGAAACCTTCCCAGCGAATCAAATCGATGAGCCCGACTAAAGGGGATACTCAAGATCAAAGCCACATCCTCTGATGCTATAACTGTCTCCATTAGTTGTATATTCCACATCTGGTTGTGTTGGTCAATCAATTGGTCAACAGTAACCAGAGAATGATGAGAATCCGTTTTTTGAGTTGTTGGTCTCGGGCGATAGGATGGTATCCACATGTCATTCCATATCGAAATGAACTTCCCTACTCCCACCTTTTGATGAGTCCTTTCTTAACCAGAGGCATAGCTGATGTAATACTCTGCCATCCATAGGATGCTGAATATGATCTTATTGGATCCAGAGGATCCGTATTCCTAAAATATCTTCCTTTAAAAACTTTGGAAAAAAGGATATCCGGCTTATCAATTAGTTTCCATAATTGTTTCGCCAAGAAAGCCGTATTTGTGTCACGAAAGTCTCTAAAGCCAATCCTCCCATCTCCTTTTTATCTACAAAGTTTGTCCCAAGACATCCAGTACATACCTGAACTTGTGCCAACCGTGCTCTACCAAAAATTTATCAACTACCTTTTTCCTTTTTAGACTAGTTACAATGGTTCATAAATGGGGTGTTGAAATATTTTGTAACGCCCCGTCTGCCCCTACCGGTGAGTCACCCATCCCTCTTCCGGGCTCGTGGGCCCCACCCCTGTCCGACGGTCGGTGCGTTATTTTTCGTGGGCTCGACCAATTAATCTACTGACCCAACAATCACCCCATGACCTTTTCCCATGTGTTTTGTCCTCACACACATGGTACCACGAGTCACTTCCCGGAAGGTCACCCATCCTGGGACTACTCCAGCCTAAGCACGCTTAACTCTGGAGTTCTTTCAGGCAAGTGACCAGAAAAGGTAAGTGCACTTGGTGATATAGGTAGCCAAATTAATTCATTTAAGCCTTTCCGCATATACCACAAACCGGGATGTTATAATTCACCCACTCTCACAGAGCGCAACGCCCTCGTTGCGCATCAGGATCGTTATCCTTGACGGTGTGAGCCCTCATTGACTCCACACGCGTCCTCGGATTCGGCTCTGATACCACTTTGTAACGCCCCGTCCGCCCCTACCGGTGAGTCACCCATCCCTCTATCGGGCTCGTGGGCCCCACCCCTGTCCGACGGTCGGTGCGTTATTTTTCGTAGGCCCAGCCGAGTAATTTACTGACCCTGCAATCACCACGTGATCTTTTTCCATGTGTTTTGTCCTCACACACATGTTACCACGAATCACTTCCCGGAAGGTCACCCATCTTGGGACTACTCCAGCTCAAGCACGCTTAACTCTGGAGTTCTTTCAGGCAAGTGATCGGAAAAGGTAAGCGCACTTTGGTGATATAGGTAGCTAAATTAATTCATTTAAGCCTTTCTCAAATGGGTTGGACCCAGTATGTTACAATTCTCCCCCACTTAATGAGAATTCGTCCCCGAATTTCTCATCTCATAACCGGAGCAACCATAACCTTCAAACCCCAGAATTGTCTCCCGAGACAGAATCGGTTTGACTAACCTGGCTCTGATACCACTTGTAACGCCCCGTCCGCCCCTACCGGTGAGTCACCCATCCCTCTATCGGGCTCGTGGGCCCCACCCCTGTCCGACGGTCGGTGCGTTATTTTTCGTAGGCCCAGCCGAGTAATTTACTGACCCTGCAATCACCACGTGATCTTTTTCCATGTGTTTTGTCCTCACACACATGTTACCACGAATCACTTCCCGGAAGGTCACCCATCTTGGGACTACTCCAGCTCAAGCACGCTTAACTCTGGAGTTCTTTCAGGCAAGTGATCGGAAAAGGTAAGCGCACTTTGGTGATATAGGTAGCTAAATTAATTCATTTAAGCCTTTCTCAAATGGGTTGGACCCAGTATGTTACATATTTTTTCAACACTTAAAAGACCATTACAATGGTTTGTTGAAACTAAAAAAAATAACATGGCAAATTTGGTGTTGAAAGTTATCAACACCGTGAGAAAATTGTTAGTGGGCTCCTTTTCAACAAATGACACATTTTAATTGGTCTCTGGAAATTTTAGATTTTTTTTCTCATCTCAAATATTTAACAAAAAATATTATATAATAACTGTATTTTTAAATTTATAATTTTATATCAAATTTTATCATTTTTATAATCTACAAATAGAGACTTGTTTTATTTAATTTGGATACTGAAAAAATCTATCATTTTTTATATTTTTATTATTTACAATTTTAAAAACATATATACGATAAAAATGAAAAAAATATTTATAAAATTTTAAATTTTTTTATTTTAATTTAATTTTAGTCAATAATTTTATCAACTATGTAATCATAAAAATTATAAAGAAATAAACTGAAAAATACAAGTGGTAGAATGTTGTAATTTAGTAAACAAAACCATCGTAAGGAAAAAATTTGAAGCAAAGTTGAATTATGATGTGTAAGAAAGAGATGATGATATGAATGAAAGAGAAACTGATATGGAGTGCTAAATGCGTGTTGAAAAAAATCAACCAATGTACATAGTCTTATCATAAGTCAATAGCAAAAATGCTGAAAACTGCCACTTTTGACAAATTTGTACTTCCCTTATTTTTTTTTGTAATTTTGTTTACTTTTATTTAATTTCTAATTGTAATCCAAAAATGAAAAAAAAAAATCAGTTAGTTTTCCTCCACACTCTAACCCACGATTCCCTGCTCTTCCCACAACCTCCTCCCACTCATTCCAGAAAAACGGTGAACACTAATATCAATCTATTACCCAATTTTCCGATTCATATATATTCTCTTTTTTTCTCCACAAAGACACAGACTGAAAGAAGAGTTTCCCCTCAATCTATTGTTGATAATTTATCACCCTTTTAATTTCTATCTTTTATTCGAATTTCAATTTAACCCGGAGAGTACATAAATTTTGTTCTATTTATCGATCGATCTTGCAGGTTGAAGAGACTTCCGTTAACACCTATACTCATCATGGTCTCACAGTACTTCAAACCTTAACTTTAAACTCTAAACATAAACTACAAACCCTATACCCCAAACACCAACCTTCTATTATAAACCCTATATTTAACTCAAATCCTCTTACTTATATATTAATTAGTTTGATATTTTAGTTGAAAATTATATATTATAAACTTTAATCCTTAAATTTTACATTTAGACATAAAATTAATTTCCATTGGTTGTAAAATGAATTTGTAAATAATTTTGCAAATAGCTTAATTCCAATAAGTTGTTAGAGAAAGGCAAGGATTATGATCTCCTCTAATATCAACCATTGATTAAGCTTAGACCCAATGGACATAATTAATCCTACTTAAAACCAAAAAAAAAAAAAAAACCATGCTTAACATAATCTCTTCATCATCCCTCTCATTCCGCCGTATTCAACTCAGCCTTCCTCTTCATTTTTTTTTATCAAATAGTGATAAAGATGAACACGACGGCATGGCGGAGCTGCCATGTCATCGTGGTCGACTCGCTCCCTGTGAGATCTGAGATTCACACTAAAAATTTGTAATCGTGGATTTGGACTTTTGGATATAGAAATGGTATAGTTTCCTATGAATCAAAGACTTTATTGAGATTGATCGTCGAGATAGAACAAACACAATCGAATAGAGAGTACAAAGAATGATAATTAAGCTATCTAGTCGAAGTGTTCTTAATTAGGGTTGGAATGTCTTGAATGAAATACCACTTCTTCTTTAAATACTCTCGACTTTGATCTTCTTGTTCCGATATTTCGGCCTCGTCGTGATAACGATCTCCGAGATTTGCGTGGATCAGTTGAACCGACGAAGACCAGGTTTCTCTATCTCCGCATCGTCTCCTATCGAGCTCGAGTTCGATCGCCTCTCACTTCGGTGTTGCTTGGTCCTTGTCAGGATGTAAATTGTATGGGCCCAATAAAGGATAACGGTCAATCTCTCTGTCTTGATTATGGAGCGGGCTCATGATTATGGGCCTTTGTGTCTTTTGTTAATGGGCCGGATTTCTTAAAGGGAAATCCAGTACCAACAATAGCCCCCCAGCCCATTAATTTTGACAAGTCGAGGTTAATGGGCGGTGGACGTTCTCGGGAAGACGCGTGTGGCCTTGGGTATTTGAGAAACCCTAATGATTGTTTTCGACCCGTTCGAAGATCTTATTTCGATCCGATGGCCAAGGATGGGCGCGTGGATTGAACTGACTTGCTTGTCAGCGCGTCAGCAGTTATGGCGCATATTCATTACTGGGACCTTATTCTCTACCGTGGATCTGATCGATCATTAACGACTGAGATTTGAGGGTCGCAAAGAGTCTTTTCGGGCTCGATTTTTTTCTGCAGATTTGATTTGGCTATTACGCGTCCGCGATCGTTGGTCTTAAATCAACGGTTGAGATTGAGGGGGAAGCGAGGAGTCTTAACCGTCTCGGTCTTTCAGTAATTAATACGAGTTTTGAATCGTACGGTCGATATCCTGCACGATTCCCACTATAGATAATTCTACATATCGTCGAAGGTAACCTTTTTGCCTTCTCACTTTTATCCTGTTTCTTTCTTGCTTATGATTTTCTTTCACATTCCCTCTGTCATCAGAAAAATTCTCTCCAGAGACTTTCCGTTTTCTTTATCCGGTACATCTTTCCTCATGGCTTTGAAAGACGCGACGGGAGCAAGCACGAGTGCGGTGGCAAGATCATTTGGTCCGCATCCGCCGTCTTCTTTAACTGAAAGCCATATTCAGCGATTGAGAACGCTTTGCCGGATTCCACCGGAAGTAAAGATCGTCATCCCTTCTCCGGCGGTATCCCCGGAAACAGTTGTAGAAGGCTACTGCTGTACCTCCTACACTTATTTTGAAAAATGTGGGCTCTTTTTTCCCATTACCCGCCTTATTTCTTTGGTGCTGGTCTAACTCCAGTTGGCGTTTCATCAGATGACGGCAAACTTCGTCCGGTATATCATCGGGCTCGGATTCAGGGCTGTAGAAGAGGGGATCGAGTTCGGGCCCGAAGAGCTTATGCGGGTCTGCTCGGTTAAGCACAATACATGCTTCCCGGGAACGTACTACCTCTCTCCTCGTTTCGGGCGAATCCTGGACGTTATTCCGACGAAGGACGTATGGAGGGATCAGTACTTCTTCTTTAGGATAACCCACCATTCGGTCGAGGAATTTGACTATTCGGTCGTCCCGTCTCGGTGGGCTTCTAGCGTTGGTAAGATTTGGTTTGCATTGCAGAGGCTCCCGAATCGCTCGAAACCAACCTGATCACCGAGGCCTTGATGGCCCGGCTGGGGAGAGGTATTGTCAGTTGGGGCAGTTTTACGGTGGAGCGCGTGCAGGCCGCTTTAAGGATCGACCTTGAACGGGCCCGGCGGGACTGGTCTCGGGTTCCCCGAGGTTTGTCACTTCCTCCTGCACTCTCCCGGGTTCCCCCGGCTCGGGCTGTTCAACCTCCGCTTCGTTTCGTTGAGCGGCCGGGAGAAAGTGAGTTGTCTGACCGTTTTGATCTATGCGAGGCTTTTCTCGTTATTGTTATAGGTGATCTAATTTGTTCTCTTTTTTTATTTTTTATTTTTTTGGCAGGTCGTCCTCTTTTGGATGAGGGTTCGGCCGCTAGCACTCCTTCTCGCAAGAAGTTATTTCGGAGAGCGAGGAGCCGCCGGAACGGGAAAGATCCCATGGAATTGGCGAAGAAGGTGAGGGACGGAGATCTGAGCAATGCCATCTTTTTTTCCATGTGTGATTCTCCTCTTCCCCCTTCAACTCTTCCTCTGAGCACCGGGGCTGTCGACGCAGCCGCGGAGACGTGGGAAGTTCCTCCCTCTTTGGTTGCCCGGGAGGTGGACCCGGTCTTGTCCGGGGAGCCGGCTTTACGCGGCCCTCGCCCGAACGGTTCAAGGAGACCAAGTGGCCGGAGTGGAGATGGGGCTTTTTCTCCCGTGCCAAAGCGTCGGAGAATCGACGCCGAGGTGAGCTCGAGGAGATCGAGCGAGAATGTTGGAGCACCGGGGAGCGTGGCCGGTATGTTAAGGCGCTTTAGGCCTGTGGGTGTCCGGCTCCCGGATGTCGAGGACATGGTCCTTGGTGACTTGTACACCGAGATGGCAGCGGCCGCTGGGAAGGTAACGGTCGTGCCGCTTTGTTTTCCTTGTTTCCTGTTCGAGAAACTTAGCATTCGTATTTTTATGTAGCTTCTGGAGGCTACGAATGGATTTGTGGCCAGGTCCGAGTACGAGCTGCGCAGGAGGCCGCAAGAAGGCGAGCTTTAGACCATCAAGAAGACGGTAGTGGAACTGACTGCGCAGCTACAAGGTTCTTTGGCTCGAGAGGAGGAGCTTAAGAGGAAACTAGGTAGGTACGAAGGGATAGAGGCTCGGCAGCTGACTCTCGAGAATCGGGAGGAAGATCTTTCTCAGAAGCTTCAAGCGGCTGTAGGTCGAACTCTGGCAGCCGAGGAAGCGTACCGGGTCGCAACCGCGCAAGCTGCTCAGGATCGAGCAGATCTGGAGAGGGTCCTCGTGGGGAGGGACATCGATGTGAAGGTCGCGGCTCACGAAGCGAGGAAGAAAATGAGCGGGGAGTACTTGGAGATCCTTAAGGACAAAAGCGAAGGTCAGAAGGCCGAAACCAGCGCTGAGATCCGCCTCCAAGATACCTTGGCCAATATCGAACTCATCACGGAGTATTCTTCCGGTGAGCTCGATCTAACTCATGAGGTACTGAGGCTGGCTGAGAAGAAGAGGGCGGCCGTGGAGGAGATGAATGCCGCAGCGGTCTCTGATTTCAGCATTAGCAAGTTGAACTTGCCAGCGGTGTCAAGCGACTCGGTGATTCTGGCGTATGCTCCGCCGCCAGCCGCTCCCTGTCTTGATCAGTACGGATCACATCTCCCGACCGGGGTTGGCTCTACCGGCGATCATGCGGAGGATGGGGACGAAGTTTTCTCGCGATCGCAATACTTTTGATTGTTCTGTCGTTGCCCGAAGAGGATTTTTCTTTCTTTTTGGTGTTGCCCTTAGTGGGTTTTTATTCGAACTCGAGGACATCGTGTCCTCTTTTTATTTTATGAATTCCTTTTCAATCTTTAATGCCTTAGCATAGATTTTACTGTTTTAATGCCTTAGCATAAAGTTGGCCGTTATGGCAGCTTGATCCTCCTCAGAGAGGTCGAACAAACAACTTGGATCAAATTTCCTTAGGGAGCTTTTAGCTTGAACAAACTCAAGTTCGAGTTCCTCCTCAAATATGTTCGAGGTTTAACTCTTTCAAGGTGTAGAGTTCGATGGAAATTTCTAAGTATATGATAAATCGAAGTAGACTTACATAGATTTATTTTGAATGGAGGTTGTTTCGTTTTGTCTTGATGTAGACTCGACCTCGTTGTTTTTGCTTAAGGGGAGGGGGTAGCCCCCTATTCTTCTAATATGTATAAGGTTGGAAGAATTTTAGGTTTTTGAGGGATCATTTCAGATCGCTTGCTTTGGGACGATCATTTCAGTTCGTCCAGTTTGAAGGGACCGTTTTGGGTCACTCTATTTTGGGACGATCATTTCAGCTCGTTCAGTTTGAAGGGACCGTTTCAGGTCGCTTGTTTTGGGGACGATCATTTCAGCTCGTTCAGTTTGAAGGGATAATTTCATATCACTTGATTAGAAGGGGCCATTTCAGGTCGCTTAGGTTGGAAGAGATAATTTCATACCACTTTGATTTTTGAAGAGATAATTTCATATCACTTGGTAAAATGTATTGGCGAAATATCTCGCAACGATTCTAACTTTTACAGTGGAAAGAGACATTGATAGTGGGACTTATTTTGATTTCACAAAGATAAGTTAGTGCGACTTCGTTAGTGCCTACAAACCCTTTTAAGGGGATCAAGCCATTTCGTAGTTCGATTAGGTTGGTGTACTCTTAATAAAAGTACTTTTTGAGGTTGATGATGTTCCAAGGTCGTAGTTCAGGCTTCTGGGTTTCCACCAATTTGAGTCGGTAGACCCCGTCCTTCACAACGTCGGTGACCTGGTAAGGATTTTCCCACTTTGCTCCTAGCTTTCCAGCGTGTTCTTCCTTTTTATGGTCGAACACTTTCCGTAAGACGAGCTCCCCTACTTGAAACCTTCGAGTTTTAACTCTGGAGTCATAGTAGCGAGCTGCAGCTTGTTGGTAGTTCTGGATTCGAGCTAATGCGAGGTTCCTTCTTTCGTCGACGAGATCGAGCTCGTCCGCTATCATCTTGTTGTTAAGTTCCTCTTGACGTGGGCATTCTTCCTTGCGGATGCTTGACACAAGGATTTTGGCTGGTACTACCGCCTCGATTCCATAAGCCAGCGAGAAGGGAGTCTCGCCGGTGGATTTGCGGGGGGTGGTCCGGTAAGCCCAGAGTACGGCTGGGAGCTCATCGCTCCAGTTCGTTTTGCACTCATTGAGTCTTTTCTTGAGGCTGTTCATGATTGCCTTGTTAGCTGCTTCTGTCAGTCCGATCCCTTGAGGATAGCGGGGCGTTGAGTAAGGCAGCTTTATGTTCCAGGTTCTACAGAACTCTTTGAACGTGTTCGATATGAACTGAGGTCCGTTATCGGTGACGATCTCGTGGGGTAATCCGTGTCGGCAAACGATGTTTCGCCAGACGAACTCCTTAAGGTGAACGTCTTTGACCTTTTGGTACGACTCTGCTTCAATCCAGTTGGTAAAGTAGTCTGTCATCACCAATAGGTGCGTGGCTTTCTTTTTGCCGGATGCGACTAAAAGTCCCACAATATCCATTCCCCATCGCATGAATGGGTATGGCGAGGAGATGGAGGAGAGTTTCTCCGATGGCTGGTGGATAATCGGGGCATGCTTTTGGCATTTGTCGCATTTACTGGAGAAAGATTCGCACTCGGTGGCCATTGTTGGCCAAAAATAGCCTTGCCTTTTGATTCGTACGGCCAGAGCTCGTCTTCCGGAATGGCTTCTGCAAGATCCGTCGTGGGCCTGCGAGATCACGGCTAGGGCCTGCTTTTTGTCGAGGCACTTGAGGTAAGGTCCGGAGAGACTTCTTTTAAAGAGCTCTCCTTGCGTTACGCAGTACCTTGCGCTCTGTGCCTTGAGTTTCCGTACTTCCCATTTGTCGTCAGGGACTTCGCCATCCGTTATGTATCGAATGATCAGAGTCCTCCAATCTTCGCCATTGTTAGGCTCAGGTCCTTGACTAGTGGATGCAGCTTGGATTGGTCCATCGGGGACGTTCGCGACGTACACGGTGTTTCTTGGGTCGGGATTGTGAGAGTCGAAACTCACACGGTCAAAACTTGTAGAGCAAAACTTTTAGGGAACATAAACTTTCAAGGACAACCATGAAATTAGCAAACCCGAAGGATATTTTATTGATAAAAGTCGAAGAGATTACAATATCGGAAAAGAGAACTAAGGAATCGGAAAGAAAGTACAAAAGAACTCGAAAAAGGCTAAGAGAAATTGCTAAGTTTTTAAGTCTAGGTCTTAGGGTTTTTCGCTCTGACTCTCTCGTCTGGTCTCTCCCTCCTTTTATAGCTTCCGTTCGTCGTCTTTTGAGAATATTTCCGTAAGATTTGCGGAAATCTTCCCGTTCTTCTCTTTTTCCTTTTCTCGCTAAAATGTACATTTCCATCTCGGATTTTCCTTTCTTCAATATCTTTCTTTACTTATTCGTTTTTCCGCGTTTCGACTCTTTTGCCGGATGGGCCGAGATTTGGACGTTCCGAGTCTGTTTACGTATCAACTTACTTATTCGGCTTGGAGTTTGTCGTATGCTTGGGCCATAGTCCCTATTTCTCTCAATCTCGGTCCATCGGACCAAATCGCCGGCTCAGGAAGGTGTGGGCTGATGTTTCCGAAGATGGGCTGCGACAAGTTATGCGTATCGGGAAATGTTTGGTTATCTGTTCGGAAAGTTCAGCTCGGAAAACCAGAAATGGTTTATGTCAGAAATCCGAGATGGTTTGGCTTGAAGGTTCAACTCGTGATTCCGGAGGGGAAATTCATGATCAAGACCGAGAGGCGATGGATTTAGATCCGAGATAGTTTATCTCAGAATTCCGAGCTGGTTCAGCTCGGATTTCCGAGATGGTTTATCTCGAAATTCCGAGCTGGTTCAGGTCGGATTTCCGAGATGTTTTATCTCAGAAGTCTGAGCTGGTTCAGCTCAGATTTCCGAGATGGTTTATCTCGGAATTCTGGGCTGGTTCAGGTCGGATTTCCGAGATGTTTTATCTCGTAATTCATAGCTGGTTCAGCTCGGATTTCCGAGATGGTTTATCTCAGAATTCCGAGATGGTTTATCTCAAAATTCCGAGATGTTTTATCTCGGAATTCCAAGCTGGTTCACCTCGGATTTCTGAGACGGTTTATCTCAGAATTCTGAGCTGGTGCAGATCGGATTTCCGAGCTGGTTCAACTCGGATTTTTGAGATGTTTTATCTCGGAAGTCCAAGCTGGTTTATCTCAGAATTCCGAGCTTGTTCAGGTCAGATTTCCGAGATGTTTTACCTCGGAATTCCGAGCAGGTTCAGCTCGGATTTCCGAGATGGTTTATCTCGGAATTCCGAGATGGTTCACCTCGGATTTCCGAGATGGTTTATCTCGGAATTCTGAGCTGGTTTAGCTCGGATTTTCGAGATGTTTTATCTTGGAATTACGAGCTGGTTCAGCTCAGATTTCTGAGATGGTTTATCTCGGAATTCTGAGGTGGTTCAGCTCGGTTTTCCGAGATGGTTCAACTCAAATTTCCGAGATGTTTTATCTCGGAATTTCGAGCTGGTTCAGCTCGGATTTCCGAGATGGTTTATGTCGGAGGATACGTTCGTCCGATTACGACGTTTGTCTGTTTTGCCAAAACCATTTCTCCGATAAGTCATTTAGGTGACATTGTCGGCATTTCGTACAACTTTGTCATTTATACGAGACCTTGAACGTCTAATTCAAATACTCTCTCATGCCCGACTGCTTGATCCTCTCTTCGGCTATTGTTTTCGTCGAGGGGTTTTTTGACCCCAACAGTTAGCCCCCCAGCTCGTCAGACTCGAGTGCGATGATGGCGAGGTTATTTTGTATTTGAGACGAAAGCAATTGTCCGAAAGACTTGGTTCGACCCTTTCTGGTTTGTTGCTCTTCCATTTGCGATGAAGGGTTGTCCGAATTGTATGTCGCATTTTGGCCTTCGTCTTGTTCGTAAAGTTAGACGAATTTTTTGGAACGGTATTTTCGGGTTGGATTTGTTCCGGCCTTTCGAGTAACTCGACTCACATCCATTGGCGCGTACATGGTGATCCTTTTGGATCTTTCGGCCGTAATTAATTTTTTTGTGCAAAGTCTTCCGAGCAATCCCGTATGTTTTTGAAATTTTCTCCGGAACCATTGGTCGTTCCGGTGTATGACCTTGATGCCACTCTACTTCAAGCGAAGAATTTTTTGGCAGCTGAACCTTATGAAAGGCTGCCTGCGTACCCTTAAGAAAGGGATCAAGCCGTCCGTAGTTCTAAGTCTTGTCGTTGGATGTTTGGAAATCCATTGTTGGTTTTTCGTCGACGCTTGCGTATTCAAAGCAGTGGAGATGGTGCGTTGAATTGTGAACCGCTCGTGTATACGAATGCGATGAGTCCGAGAGAGAAATCGCGTTTGGTTCAGAATTTTCCGAGTAAATCTGCTCGGATTTCCGAACACGACTTCTCAAAATTTCTCTACAATATCTGCTCGGACTTCCTGCGCAACATGCTTGGATTTTCTGGGCAAATCTGTTCGGATTTTCCGAGTAAGTCTACTCAGAGTTGTGAGTAAGATTGGTTTCAGGTTAGTTTGTCGAGCCTGCTAGGACGATTTGTATGTTCGAGGAGCCGGACTATCGTGTTGGCGTTAGGTCGGTTAATGCAAAAATTCGAGCAAAATTCATTGGGAGAAAATCTCCTTCATCGGCTCCGTATCGACTGTACGAGTTATTTCTGTAGAGCTTGAAGGCTTTTCCAGAAAGCTTCGTATAATTCCCAAAGGAAAGTGTGATTTATCTTTTGACCCTTTGCGTTTTTAGGAGCATTACACTCAGATGCGTATTCCGAGTCTTGAGGTTAGTGGGACAACATTTAAATCTGGCGTGCGTAGAAGCGTTCTGCCATATTTTGAATCAAGTTTTGAGTTTGGAGGTCGGCGAGATATATTCGCCTTTGTGATGACTAAGACCAGCGTGCTCGGAAGCGTCTTACTAGGTTTCAAAATTGAGTCCAAGGAATAGTAAGACGTATTCTTTCCGCGGACATGTAATAATTAGACCAGTGTGCTCGGAAGCGTCTTACTGGGTTTCAAAATTGATTCCGAGGAGTAGCAAGATGTACTCCTCTTGCGGACTTGTAATGTTTTGACCAGTGTGCTTGGAAGCGTCTTACTGGGTTTTGACGTAGAGTCCAAGAAATAACAAAACGTACTTCTCTTGCGGACCTATAATGATTTAGACCAGTGTGCTCGGAAGCGTTTACTGGGTTTAGAGTCCGAGAAATACCAAATCGTTTTTCTCTTATAGACTTATAATGATTAAACCAGCGTGCTCGGAAGTGTCTTGCTGGGTTTCGAGGATTTTTACGGTTGACTTTAGTACTAGTGCGGGGGTCCGCCGTCTTACATTCCCAAGTCGGTCGTGTACTCAATAATGACGTTGTGGAGACCAGTTGTTGCATTTTACTGGGTTTAGATTTTTGATCCCGGTTTTCCGCGAAACTCTCGCTTCGCGTCTTTCGTTCACTGAAATAAGCCGATATCCATAGGACTACCTTTCAAAAATACCGAACCAAGATATACTGGTTAAAACGTCACTTCACCAGTGTGCTGAATAGCGTCATACTGGATTTTTTGGGGTCTATTATCGTCTCCAGTATTGGTGCGGCGGATTTGAAGACCTGTCAACAACCCGTATTCGGGATATTACGTCGACCTTTCGACTTATGTTCCCTTTGCCGATAATAAACATATATAGCTCGCTTTTATCCGTTATTGGATGTAATAGAGCCTCAATCCATATTGAACGTGTTGGCTTATATCCGTAAAGGATGTATGCGTTTATCCGCTGCGGCCGTCAGCGGACAAGATAAGCTATTCCTAACGGCTATGCATGCGATGTAATTGTAGGCGGATTCTAAGTTCCAAAGTTTGTATCCTAATTTCGATATAAGAGAAATGAATTTAAAATGAAAATGAGAAAAGGGAGTTTGTTTTCATTACCGGAGGACTTCAAGAGTGTGGTCGGGGAGTTGAAATTTTGCGGACGCGCCGTGCTTCTAGTTATGATATGTTTTCCCAAGTTGTTTGAGTGAATTGGCTCTATGAGCCGAGTGCCTTGAGAGTAGTCCGAATGTGCCTCAAAATCGCTTGGAAAAGTTTTGTCTTTGGTTGAGAAGGGCATCTTGCTCGGAATTTCCGAGAAGAGTGGTCAGCTCAGAATTTCCGAGAAGGGTGGTTAGCTCGGAATTTCTTAGCTAGTTAGTTCGGAATTTCCGAGAGAGTGGTTAGCTCGGAATTTCCTAGATGGTTAGTTTGGAATTTCCGAGAAGATAGGTAAGGTCGGAATTTCCAAGAAGAGAGACCAGCTCGGAATTTCTGAGAAGAGAGGTCAGCTCAGAATTTCCGAGAAGATTGGTCAGCTCGGAATTTCCGAGAAGAGAGGTCAGCTTGGAATTTCCGAGAAGAGAGGTTAGCTCGGATTTTCGAGAAGAGAGGCCAGCTCGGAATTTCCGAGAAGAGAGGTCAGCTCGGAATTTCCGAGAAGAGAGGTCAGCTCGGAATTTCCGAGAAGAGAGGTCAGCTCGGAATTTCCGAGAAGAGAGGTCAGCTCCGAATTTCCGAGAAGAGAGGTCAGCTCGGAATTTCCTAGCTGGTTAGTTTGGAAGTTCCTAGCTCATTTGCTCGGAAGTTCCTAGCTGACTCGCTCGGAAGTCCCTAACTGATTTGTTTGAACAGATCAGACTTCCATAGCTGACCTGCTTGGAAGTTCCAAGCTGATTTGTTTGAATGTTTCGAGCAATTTTGTCCGAAAAGCTTTTAAATTCAAATTTTTTAAAAAAATTTCCGTATTCTGATGCGGGAGTATAGATATATACGGACCCACTCCCCTTTTTTTTTGAAAAAGGAGGGACAACTGAACCGATCAACGGCTGCCTATGTACCTCTTTCGAGGATCGAGCCATCCCGTAGTTCGAATGTTTCTCGCTGAGCATGGTGTAGCCAACCATCTACGATTTCGTTCTTGATGCAGCTTTACGGATGAGCTTGATTCGGAGCTTATGAGTGAAGTTAGTTCATCTTTGTTGGAGCTTTGGTTTGTTCCTTCGACCAACCGAGATGGTAGGATCTATGATTGTAAGCTGAATTATGTTGTTTTCCATGATTCGATACGACGAGCTGGAGAGTATTCGATTCAAGTAGAGTTGAAGGATCTTGCTCACAAGTTGAGATAGACTGACCTCCGACTAGTTGAGACGTCGCGGACGTATGTCCGCTCGGAAGAGTTGGTGCTTAAAGGGATTTAGTCTTCACTCGGCCGCGCTTTTTCTTGACAAAGATTCAGCTCAGATATGAGTGGGCGTTGAGCAGAATGTGCTTTGGTCGTCGGCAAATATTTCTTGTGAGGATGCTCAGTGGTTCGTGCTCGGAGATTGACTTGCTCTGCTTAGACTACTGTCGGGCCGAGATTCTGAGATATTTCGAGTTGTAACTGTGTTGACGCCGAGCAGCATAATCACGAAAATACCGAGCAAAATGTTTCATGATAGGTTAGTACATCGCATGATAGATATTCTCCAAGCTGATACGCCCGGGCTTGCTTGATCAAGTATTGTCGAACTTATGTGAGACATGGAAATTTTCGTCTTCTGCAAATCTTCTATTGTGTCCAGAAACTCTTTGATTGGAAAAATCTTTTTTTATATATATATATATATATATCTATCTTTTATATACGTATATATATATGTATATATATGACCAGCTTGGCAACCCTTAACGAGCTGATTCTCCTTTTTTTTCTTTTTTTTTTCTCCTTCGTTTCCAGCTCGGAAGCCGAGCTGATTCAACTTTTTTTTTCCTTTTCAGCTCCGAAAACGAGCTGATTTCTTCAACTTTTTTTTTTAGCTCGGAAGACGAGCTGATTTTCTTCAACACTTTTTTTTTGGGCGTTTTGGTCCGAGCTGAATTGCTCACAAATCAGTCTGGGCATGTTTTGCGAGTGGCCGAGCACTGCGAGTGGCCGAGCACTGCGAGTTGCCGAGCATGTTTTGCGAGTTGCCGAGCATGTTTTACGAGTTTCCGAGCATTCTTTGCGAGTTCCCGAGCATGCTTTGCGAGTTGCCGAACACGCTTACGAGTTGCCGAGCACGCTTGCGAGTTCCCGAGCATGCTTTGCGATTTGCAGAGCATGCTTTACGAGTTGCCGAGCATGCTTGCGAGTTGCCGAGCATTCTTGCGAGGTTTCGAGCATGCTGCAAGCGTTTGTGTGCTCTGGTTTGCTCGAATTTTCTGAGCTGGTTTAGCCCGGAATTTCCGAGCTGGTTCAGCTCGGATTTCCAAGCAGTCTTATGTGCTCGGATATTTACGGTCAAGGAGCAAGATGGCCTGGAACTCCTGACGGTATGACGGCGGGGCATCGACGACGATCAGTTAAGGATAGTTTGGCTGCTTGACGTCGGACTGGATCCGCATACGAAGGAAAGTCGAAGACTCGTTCGATGATGAAAATTGTTTAGAATCTGATCATGATGTATAACCGCAAAGTCCCAAACTAATATGCTCAACATGTAACATGTAATCAAAGAGCAATAGATTGTACTTTGATTACACGGAAAGATTTGGCAAGATATTTACGATTTCGATCATGTTAATTTCTACGCAAGTTAGAGACACTAGTAATTCCTACAATCGTAAAGCATTGGAAGCGGAAAATTTGTAACAAGGCTAAAATCGATAAGTCACAAAGAAGTTGTACAGATCGACGTAATTTGTAAAGCAATTGATGACGAGAAGATAAATTAGATTTTAGGTACTTATCTTGATATTCGGAAAGGTCGTAAAGTGAATTACGATGAAGACGATCTTTGAATACCGCAAAAGGTTCTCTTTGGCTTCAGCGAATTCCGATCCGATGTTGGTATCCTTGTTACAATTACTTTTTTCTTGAGGTTGCGTCCGTGCAGTCTTTTCCGTCGACGTCTAGTCGTCGTGATCCTTATTAGTTTGATTAATGGTGGCAGATATGTTGTGTTTGATCTGTCCGCAGGAGGGGTTCCCTTGTTTGCAAGTCGCGGTCGCTTAGATGGTATGAACTTCACTGCTTCAGTACTCCATGGTTTTTGTACCAAGCCTCTCCACTTGCTCGGTGAGCATGGTATTCACCTCCACCAGATAGTGAGTTTTTGCATTAATACGGCTTTCGTCTTCTTTAAATCGGACAGCGCTACGTCGGCTGTCGTTGCATCAGTTGCGGCTGCGTCTGTCGCAGCGTTATTTGTCATAGTGTTCTGTACTGCAGGCTACGTTTGCTGCAGCGTTGATCGCCAACGGATGATTTGTTCTTTTCTTCGTCGGTGGCCATATCCTCAGATCCCCTAGTCGGTGGTTTTAAGTGTAAGAAATTTCAATTTCTCCACAGACGGCGCCAAACTATGAGAGTCGAAATTCACAAGGTCAAAACTTGTAGAGCAAAACTTTTAGGGAACATAAACTTTCAAGGACAACCACGAAATTAGCAAACCCGGAGGATATTTTATTGATAAAATTCGAAGAGATTACAAATATCGGAAAGGAGAACTAAGGAATCGGAAAGAAAGTACAAAAGAACTCGAAAACGGCTAAGAGAAATTGCTAAGTTCTTAAGTCTAGGTCTTAGGGTTTTTCGCTCTGCCTATCTCGTCTGGTCTCTCCCTCCTTTTATAGCTTCCGTTCGTCGTCTTTTGAGAATATTTCCGTAAGATTTGCGGAAATCTTCCCGTTCTTCTCTTTTTCCTTTTCTCGCTAAAATGTACATTTCCATCTCGGATTTTCCTTTCTTCAATATCTTTCTTAACTTATTCGTTTTTCCGCGTTTCGACTCTTTTGCCGGATGGGCCGAGATTTGGACGTTCCGAGTCTCTTTACGTATCAACTCACTTATTCGGCTTGGAGTTTGTCTTATGCTTGGGCCATAGTCCCTATTTCTCTCAATCTAGGTCCATCGGCCCAAATCGTCGGCTCAGGAAGGTATGGGCTGATGTTTTCGAAGATGGGTTGCGACAAGTTATGCGTATCGGCAAATGTTTGGTTATCCATTCGGAAAGTTCAGCTCGGAAAACCAGAAATGGTTTATGTCGGAAATCCGAGATGGTTTGGCTTAAAGGTTCAACTCGGGATTCCGGAGGGGAAATTCATGATCAAGAAAGAGAGGCGATGGATTTAGATCCGAGATAGTTTATCTCGGAATTCCGAGCTGGTTTACTAGTCTTTTCCTCGATGAAGACGGAGTACTGTTTAAGAAAAGCCGTCATCAACTGGGTGAAATTATCTATGGATCTTTCTTCCAGTCCAGCGAACCATTCTAGGACGGAGCCCGATAGGTTTTCGACGAAGAGCCTGCAGAAAGCCGGCTCTCTTTCTTCGTCGGTGAGGTATACCCTTGCCATTGCTAACCGGAATGCCCTAATGTGGGCTTTCGGGTCCGATTTTCCAGAGAATTCTGGAAATTTCGTTTTCTTGATTTCCCGGATTCTCGCGAAGGCAATCCGGTCTGTGAATGGCGTTTGTCGCGTTTCTTCGATCACTCGATCGATGTCGGGTGCCGCGCTCATTTCCATGTGAACTTTCGAGCTCAGACTAACGAATTGGGCTTTAGCCTGCTCGATGTATTGTCTTAGCATATCATGTTCATCGCCTGCTATAGGTCTGAACTGTGCTTGTGCTCGATTCGGCGTTGGTTCCGGAAAACCGGGTCGAGAAGATCGATCGTTGGAATCAGTCTCGTTTGCCCAATCTGTGGTGTTTGGAACTGTACCGTATTCGATCCATCTAGGTATCTCGAGCTCGAGGCGAAAGCGGAGCCTCCTAGTTGCCTCGGCCGGATATCGGAGTTACTCGGGAAAGGTGGTGGTCCAGGTAATGGTCGGTTTCCCGATCCGGTCGGATCTGCGACCATAGAACTCGAACCGAAGAGAGTCGGTGTTGCAATAGGGGTCGTTATAGGGCGGAAGCCGCTATTCGACGTGCTAGCAAAATTTCCCGACGCTCCCAGGGGTGTTACCACCTGGGAGAAGTCCAAGCATGTTCGCGGTAGAGGACTTATGGGGATTCGCTGATCGCGCATTGAACTACCCCCTTGGTTTTGGCTAGCGAGCTCTTCGAGACGGGCGTTAATGCGCCGTTTCTGTTCATCGAGTTACGCGGCCAGAGAACGATTTGCGATCTCTTGGGCCCGGGCGTTTTCCTCGTTGCTTCTCGTTCGGTTTACCAACAGGCTTAACATCGAACGAATTTCAGCGTGGTCGTCCGGGCTTTATCGCTGTGGAGCAGAAGGCAGTGGCGAGTTAGGCCTGAGCGTTCCAGATCCACCTCCTGAAGCAGGGGTGGAAATCAAATCGTTTCTCATCCATACCCAGTTCCTGCTCGGATCGTTAGTTCCTGACAAAACGTTTGTCGGAGAATGGCTCGTCGCGACTGTTGGAGCGATTGAGCCGATTGGTGCCGAAGTCGTGGAGACTGAGGCAGAGCTCGTCATCACTTCATCGATCTGACCCATGGTTCTTACCCCGGTGGCGTTCTGAGGAACGTTGTCGACCGTTTTAGGGTGGTCGACTGGTGGGGTGGCGCTGGGAGAGCCAGATTGGTCGGGATTCATCTCGATCTATCGGATCTAGGGTCTGATTCTTAAGACAGGAAAAGCTATAGATAGTCCCCACAGTCGGCGCCAAATGTGAGATCTGAGATTCACACTAAGAATTTGTAATCGTGGATTTGAACTTTTGGATATAGAAATGGTATAGTTTCCTATGAATCAAAGACTTTATTGAGATTGATCGTCGAGATAGAACAAACACAATCGAATAGAGAGTACCAAGAATGATAATCGAGCTATCTAGTCGAAGTGTTCTTAATTAGGGTTGGAATGTCTTGAATGAAATGCCACTTCTTCTTTAAATACTCTCGACTTTGATCTTCTTATTCCGATATTTCGGCCTTGTCGTGATAACGATCTCCGATATTTGCGTGGATAAGGTTGAACCGAAGAATACCAGGTTGCTCTATCTCAGCATCATCTCCTATCGAGCTCGAACTCGATCGCCTCTCACTTCGGCGTTGCTTGGGCCTTGTCAGGATGTCAATTGTATGGGCCCAATAAAGGATAACGGTCAATCTCTCTGTCTTGATTATGGAGCGGGCTCATGATTATGGGCCTTTGTGTCTTTTGTTAATGGGCTGGATTTCTTAAAGAGAAATCCAGTACCAACACTCCCTGACTCGGGTTCCACTCGTCTCTCTCTTCATCATCTCCACCAATCTTCTCACACATCCCACCGAGTCAACTCACTCCTCGTCCATCAGCACGATGGGGAGATTCCCGGAACCCAACGCGGCGACAACTTTTGGGAGGAGCTATGCCGTGGTGAAGGCGAGCATGGGCTTTGAGTCCTTAATCTGCTTGTCGATCTCCCCGGAAGTGTTGACATGGTCTTTGCGAATACCCATCTCGGAGAGACATCGCCGACGTATTACACCGCACACCTTAGCTCGGAGAAGTTTAGATTCTTACCGGTAGAAGCGTCGATGAAGGCGATACAGCCTCGATGGGCCTGAGAGGATATGAAAGTAGTGACATCACCGAGCTCGTCACCTTCTTATCACCGGATGAACCTCTGAGCGAAGACGAAGCGACCGAGTGAGATAAAAGATAAATAAGAAGTGAGAGAGAGAAGACGATGACAGTTGTCGCCGGAGCTGGCGGTGGTGGTCGGCGGATCTGACGCGGTGGTGGGGAATATTTTTGTATTTGTTTGTATTTTTATTTGTATATTTATATTTATTTGTTGTATATTTAATTTTAATCATTTTAATAAAATTTAGTACTTAATAAATTAATTTTTGTTTAATTTTTTTATTTGCATAATTTTTTAATACAATAACCACAAATATCCACAAATTATTTCGTAGCTATTGTCACAGATTATTTGTGGATATTCGTGGAAAAATAGCCATGAATATGTCTGTGGCTATTCATGGCAAATAACCATGAAATTTTTCATGGCTAATCCGTGGAAGAGTTGCCACGAATTGCCACAATTATGTGATATCCACGGGGCCATAACCACGAGATATTTTCGTGGCTACGGTCATTATAGCCACGAAAAAATTTGTGGCTTTGTGGCAGATTTCTTGTAGTGTGAGAAGATTGAAGGAGTTATCTTGCCATGTTACACAAAGAGTATAACCAATTGCGGATATTTTCACAAAAGCCGCAAGTCTGAAAGTTTGCAACATATATGGCAAACTAGGAGTTGTGGATCTTACACACCTTTGATCTCATATTCCCTAATCCATGGGTTTCACACTCTTTTTCTCTTAACATAGTTTTGTCTTAAATGGTTTTCTATGTTAAAGTTTTTAATGAGGTGATGTTCTTGAATTTTCAAGCTTAGTCTTGTTATTGTTTCTACGGCTAAGCTTGAGAAGAAGTATTGACATGATCTATCTAAATGAAGTGAAGTATATAGTGGACGGGTGAAGTCTGGACTTCACTTAGTTAGACTATCTTATCTCCCCAGCGGCCACATTCTGCCCAACAGCTTTTTTTCAACTTTTTAACCTAATTACCTTAACTTATAACTCTATAAAATAAAATTGACAAATATCAATATACACATTTGGAGACTTATTTCTCCATATTCTTTCTAATCTTTCATTCTAATTCTGTTAATACTCTCAAATTCTATCAACATATGTATATAACGCCCATATATTTGTCAAAGCAACAACACACGATCTCTACAAGACTAGTGGATCAATTTCCAGATCTGAAAAACAAAAATTTAAAACTTGTGGGATCGATTGCATAATCATCTGTGTAAGTGTATTAACACATATCATGCATGTGCATTTTCCATCTCTTAGTATTTGTTATATTGTTCACGAAATTTTTTTTTATAAATTGAAAATTTATAAGAATATATTCTAACAGTTAAATGTATTTTTATTGATTCTTTTCTTATGAAAGAGAGTGGTTCTTGCAATAGAGTTCCTAGATACAGCATTGTGTATTGAACAGAAGAGTAAGACATAAATCTCAATAAAGGTTTTAAAGACACAATGTGGAATAAAAGTTTTAACACCAAAGTGAAGTAAATGAGGCTATAAATAGCAACTTAAGGTTTACGGAAATAGCAATACATTTTCTCATGAATATATATATATGGGCTACAAAAAAACAATGGATATGTTACTCCTCTAAACTCTTAATCCACCAGTTCCTACAACACTCAGATTGTTACTTGGTAATCACGTCCCACCGCCATATGGTCCCGTCCTCACAACCAGCAAGAATTGTGCTACAATGCCATGGAAAGAAACTGGGTGTGTGAGGAATCAAATGTTTTGGTTTTGGTTTTGTTTCCAGGATATGTATGATTTCATGGCATTAGACAGACAATCAACTCCTCTTGTTGATAGAGGAATAGATTTGCATAAAATGGAAAAGAGGAGGAAAATATAAGTCAAGAGCAAGAAGGGAAAGTCTTGACAGAGAAAGAAAATCCAATATTGATAATCAATGAACAAGAGGAAGGTAAAGGTTGGGAAACGCCGTTGAAACCACTCAAATCACCAGCAAAAGTCACTAAAGACACTCCATATGGAGGAGTAAGTATCCTAGCTCATTCTCGATATTCAGCTTTGAATGGAAAAGACGAAGATGGAAACGAAATGGCAAACGAGGAAATGGAGGATGGTGAGATCAATGACCAGTTGGAAAATACAGATCATGAAAAACGAAGAGAGGATACAGAAGGTGTTATCCAAACAAAAGTGGAAGCTAGGAAAAATGAAAACAAAACACATTTAGGGGCAGGAGGTAGTGAAGAGATGGGAATGAGACAATCTGCTCGCATTGCCATGAAAGAAACTCACAAACCAAAGAAAAATGAAAGATCAACGAACATCAAGGCTAATCCCCAAGGTGTTCAAAACAGAGGTCACTCTCGGAAACACTAATATGTCGGGTTTCTTTTGGAATATACGAGGTTTCAACAAAAAAAGTAAGCACAAGGTGGTCAAGGATTGGGTGTTTCAGAATAGTTTTGATTTTGGTTGTATGATCGAAACGAAAGTGAAGGAGAAAAAAAATTACATAGACTGGTTTCCAAAGTCTTTCCAGGCTGGTCATGTTTAACTAACTATGAGCATCACCGATTGGGTAGGCTGTGGATAATTTGGAAGCAAAATGTCCGGATGACTCCAATTTACAAATCTGCCCAGATGATTACTGTTTCGGTCTATATCGAAGGAAAGAATGAAGAATCAATTGTCTCTTTTGTTTATGCTTCAAACCTAGCGGCATAAAGAAAAGAACTTTGGGAGGATCTAAAAGCTCATCATGATTCAGCCATTTTTCAGGGAAAAGCTTGGCTAATATGTGGAGATTTTAACGAAATTCTTGATCTAAAAGAGCATTCATCTTATGAACATGATCCTATCGTTCCGGGGGGGATGAAAGATTTTCAAGAGATTACCAACTACTGTGAATTATCGGATCTCAGTTTTCAAGGAACCAGGTACACATGGAGTAACAAAAGGAAAGAAGGGATAGTAAACAAAAAACTCGACATAGTTTTGGTGAATCAACGCTGGATTTCCAAAAATGAACGAGCTTATTGCGTCTTTGAGTCAGGAGGGTGCTCTGATCACTCAAGATGCAAAATCTACACAAAAGAAGTGGAACCGAGGAAGAAGAGACCATTCAAGTTTGCAAATATCTTGACTTCAAAGCCTGGATTCATTGAAAAAATAAAGGAGTATTGGGACTGTACGGAGGACATATTCCACTCAACATCGGCGTTATACAGATTATCAAAGAAGTTAAAAGGTTTAAAGCCTACTCTGAGGAATATGGGGAGAGATATGCTAAGTGATTTGTCAAAAAAAACAAAGGAATCATACACACTACTCTGTAATATGCAGGAGATCAACTTAAACAGTCCTTCCCCTGGAGCTATAGACGAAGAGAGAGCAGCTTATGAGAGGTGGAATCGTTTGGCTGATCTTGAAGAAAGGTTTCTTAGTCAGAAATCCAAATTGTTCTGGTTAAAATCAGGGGACCAAAATACCCGAGCTTTCTTTAATGCAGTGAAGTCAAGAGCTCAACTGAATAAAATCAGTGAAATCAAATGCATGGATGGCACAATTGTGACGGATGCGGAAGGAATCAGGAAAGAAGCAGTTAAACATTTCAATGAGTTTCTCAACCAAAAGCTAACTGATTTTGTTTCTTGGTCAGTCGAAGAGTTAGAGGAGATTATTGATTTTCGATGTGCAGCAGCAGACACACAACTACTTCTACATGAAGTGACAGAGGAGGAGATCAAAAGAGTTTTATTCTCAATGCCAAAGGAAAAATCCCCGGGTCCAGATGGTTACACTGTGGAGTTCTACAAAGATGCTTGGAGGGTGGTGGGGAAAAATCTGCAAACAGCAACTCAGTCATTTTTCAAATTTGGATTTCTTCCAAAAGGGGTAAACTCGACGATATTAGCGCTGATACCAAAGAAGAAAGAGTCACAAACAATGAAAGATTACATGCCAATCTCATGCTGCAATGTGATCTACAAGGTCATATCCAAGATTAGCGCAAATCGACTACAAATTATTCTTCCAAAGTTCATCGCTGCAAATCAATCGGCTTTTGTTAAGGACCGGTTGATGATGGAGATGTAGGAACTGTTTAGTTGATCCTGATGTAATTCACAGATTCATATCAACCTAAACATACAGATCTAGGTTCTCTTGAATAGAAACATTACATGATCTCACCTTTTACCTGTTTGTTGCAGCGGAAGGAATAGAACAGGTCAGAGATCAGAGAGATACACCGAGGGATGAATCCTCCAAAGGTTCACACACGCGATCACAGAAAACGGCTGCTAGACCGAGCTGGTGGGAGGCGTAGGGAGAGAGGATTTTCGGCGCAGGAGCTAGGTTTTTTTTGGAGAAAGAGATTTGGCCTTTTGTTTATTAAAAGCCTTCTCTTTCCCTTTTGGGCTTATGGGCCCAAAACACCAATCTGATTAAATCCCATTTAATCAGACCCATTAATCTTTCTCTCTTAGTACGACAAATGCCTGGCACTTTTGTCGTACTTCTGCTAAGCCGTTCCAACACATTTTCCTGTTAGCTTAGGCGTGTGACCCATATGGGATCATATAATAAAGGCAATAAGTCCAAGACTTATAGATCATGAGCGGACTCTAGCAAGCCATCATGATCCCCAGTATTATATGACTTATGTCTGATCTTTGACATACTCTTACTTTCTAGAGACAGTACCGAGATTACTGGACACAATTCCAACAATCTCCCACTTGTACTGGAATCTCTGTATTCATAATCCTTTTGTCTCAATATCTCGATTAGTCATAAGGCAAGATTGGTGTCATCCTTATAAAGCCTAATCTTGTTCATCGGACTCTGATTTGATACTGACAATCCAAACGACTCGGGAAAGTCCGTTTGAGCATGGCCATGCGTTTTCCAGTATTCAAATCTCCGATTGGCCTAGAGATATTCACTCCATTTATATTGGAGGGACAAATCCCATCTTGTTCCATCACTGTAAACTACTCATTTCATGATGTACCCAAACAAGGTCCTTATAGCTATCACAGAACGATAGCGTTAGACAATGATCAAAGTACATCAGTCCATGTGCAGTCACATGCATGTGAACTCAGGTCTAAGGACTATACTCTATAGTCGTAGTAAGAATCTCTTATGACACAGATATAAATATCCTGAAGAGTTCTTATAAGCGGGTCTTGTCCGGTCGTATGTTCCCAACATACACCTATGTACTGACTTTGATGCCGCGCATCTATGACACACTGAGACTTTGTCATAAGTCACGTACCAATCCAGTCTCACACGGTTGTTGGTGTTCCAATTTCAACAACCTTCGACTGGGGACAGGATGATATAAAACATCTATCAAATATAGGGTCTCATGATCAAGCTAAATGACTTTGATGACTCAAGATCAAGTCACTTACTTCGATGATCTATAAAATGCTTCATATCATTTTGGAACGATTATTTCATCACAGTTAAAATAATCTTGAAATAATAATTTCATTAAAACATAAAATAATGTTTTACAAGAACATATCAAATAACTAAAATAAAGCTCACAAAACTCCCACTCAAATTTAGATTACATTTCAATGTTTCTAATGCCTACAGCTTCAGTCAGGAACTCGAGCTTAGGCCTTGGGAGTGGCTTTGTCAACGGATCAGCGACATTATCATCTGTCGGAACTCGGCTGATCTTGACTTCCTTTCTATTTACGATGTCACGTATCAAGTGAAATCTTCTTTGAACATGCTTGGATTTCTGGTGTGATCTTGGTTCCTTTGCCTGAGCTATAGCACCATTGTTGTCACAAAACAGTGCCAGAGGCTCAGCCGCATCTGGTATCACACCTAGTTCCATAATGAACTTTCGTATCCAAACAGCTTCCTTTGCTGCTTCTGAGGCGGCGATATATTCAGCTTCTGTAGTGTAATCAGCAACGGTGTCCTGCTTGGAGCTTCTCCAACTTACTGCACCGCCATTCAGACAAAAGACATAACCGGACTGTGACCGGAAATCATATGTGTCTGTCTGGAAACTTGCGTCCGTGAATCCACTGACTTTAAGCACATCACTTCCACCGTACACCAAGAACTTATCCTTAGTATGTCTTAGATACTTCAAGATATTCTTTACGGCAATCCAATGGTTTTCACCTGGATTTGACTGGTATCTACTCGTCATGCTCAATGCATAAGCAACATCAGGACGAGTACAGATCATGGCATACATGACAGATCCTATTGCAGATGCATAAGGAATATTCTTCATGCGCTCAAGCTCAGCAGCCGACGTAGGGCTCTGCTTCTTGCTCAGCGTTGTGCCATGCACCATTGGCGTGAAGCCCTTCTTGGAATCTTTCATGCTGAATCTTTGTAGGACTTTGTCAATGTATGAGTCTTGACACAAGCCTATCAGCCTCTTAGGTCTATCCCGATAGATCCTAATTCCAAGAACGTATGCGGCTTCACCCATGTCTTTCATGGAAAAACAACTTCCAAGCCAGTCCTTTACAGACTTCAGCATTGGAACGTCGTTTCCGAGAAGCAGTATGTCATCGACATACAGAATAAGAAATACTATCTTGCTCCCACTAGTTTTCTTATACACGCATTGTTCTTCTTCGTTTCTGATGAAGTCAAATTGCTTGATCGCTTCATCAAAACGAAGATTCCAGCTCCTCGATGCTTGCTTCAATCCATAAATGGATTTATGAAGCTTGCATACTTTCCCAGCATTCTTCGGATCTATGTAACCGTCAGGTTGTGTCATATACACATCCTCTTCCAGAATACCATTCAGGAAGGCGGTTTTCACGTCCATCTGCCAAATTTCATAATCATGAAAAGCTGCAGTTGCTAGTAGAATCCGAATAGATTTCATCATAGCCACTGGTGAATAGGTTTCATCGTAGTCCACACCGTGAACTTGTCTGAAACCTTTTGCCACCAACCTGGCTTTATAAATCTGGACATTTCCATCCACGTCAATCTTCTTCTTGAAGATCCATTTGCACTCGATGGCTTTTACACCAGCGGGTAAGTCAACCAACGAAAACACTTGGTTGACCGACATGGAGTCCATTTCGGAATCAGTGGCCTTGCGCCACTTAGAGGATTCTGGGCCCATCATGGCTTGATTGAAGTTCGATGGTTCATCACCATCAATGATCAAAAGATCATGACAGTCAGTCACGAGGAATCCTTGATATCTCTCGGGTTCGTGACGGATCCTCCCGGATCTTCGAACTTCAGGTACTACAGGTTCATGCTCTACAATTTCTTGTAGGTCCTCCTGCTGCTCTTCCTCATTAGGTTGAGCAGTATCCTGTTCATCTTGAATTTCTTCAAGCAGTACCTTACTCCCACTGACTTTCTTAGAGAGAAACTCTCTCTCAAGAAAGTTACAATCCCGGGCAACAAAGATCTTGTTCTCGGAACGTAGATAGAAGTAATAAGCCTTGGTTTCCCGTGGATAACCAATGAAGTAGCATTTGTCAGATTTTGGTGTAAGCTTATCTGAGATTAATCTCTTAACATAGGCTTCACAGCCCCAAATTCTTAGATAAGACAGCACTGGAGCCACTCCAGTCCATAATTCATATGGTGTCTTTGCTACTGCTTTTGATGGCGCTCTGTTTAGAGTGAACACTGCTGTTAGCAGAGCATATCCCCAAAGGGATATTGGAAGGTCTGTGTGACTCATCATAGATCGAACCATATCCAATAAGGTCCGATTTCTCCTCTCAGACACACCATTCCATTGAGGTGTTCCAGGAGGAGTGAGTTGGGATACGATCCCACACTCTTTCAGATGATCACTGAATTCTTGGCTTAAGTATTCTCCTCCTCGGTCGGACCGAAGAGCCTTAATGCTTTTGCCAAGTTGATTCTGTACTTCATTTTGGAATTCTCTGAACTTCTCAAAAGATTCAGACTTATGTTTCATCAAATAAACATATCCATACCTACTGAAATCATCAGTGAAGGTAATGAAGTACTGATAGTTTCCTCTTGCATTTGTGGACATTGGGCCACACACATCAGTGTGTATCAGGCCCAATAAGTCACTGGCCCTCTCGTTAGGTTTATTAAAGGGGGCCCGTGTCATTTTGCCCATCATGCAGGATTCGCATTTCTCACATGACTCAAAGTCAAATGAGCCAAGAAGTCCATTCGAATGGAGCCTCTTGATGCGTTTCTCGCTGATGTGCCCTAAACGACAATGCCATAGAAACGTTCGGTTTTCCTCATTAGGTTTAAACCGTTTTGTATTAATGTTATATATTGGCGCGGATTGATCGAGTATGTAAAGCCCATTCGAAAGAGGGGCAGAACCATAGAACAAATTGTTGCGATTGAAGGAACATAATTTATTCTTAACTGAAAAATCATAACCTTCCAAATCCAACAAAGAAATTGAAATAATATTTCTGCTTATAGCAGGTACAAAATAACAATTATTCAGTTCTAAAATCAATCCCGAAGGTAAAGACAACAAGTATGTGCCTACAGCTAGTGCTGAAACTTTCGCTCCATTCCCAACTCGTAGCTCCACTTGTCCTTGCTTCAGCCTTCTACTGTTGCTGAGTGCCTGCATATTAGTACAAATATGAGCCCCACAACCAGTATCCATGACCCATGAGGTATTATCAGAAGTAGTTGTATTAACTTCTATAACAAAAATACCTGATGAAGAAGTCTCGAAAGTCTTCTTCTTCAATTCCTTTAGACCTTCCTGGAATTTCTTACAATCTCTTCTCCAATGCCCCAGTTCTTTGCAGAACCTGCACATGTCAGTAGGCCCAACCTTGGACTTGGGCTTGGGCTTTGGCGTGTCCTTGTCCGCGACTTGGACAGCCTTGGCCGCTCCCTTATCCTTAGCAGAGGATTTCTTAAACCCCTTGCCCTTTTGCACCATAAGCACATTGGGGTCCTTGGCGGTTTTCCTCAAGTTGGGCTCTGCAGTCTTGAGCATTCCGTGAAGCTCAGGTAGTGTCTTACTCAAGCCATGCATGTTAAAGTTCAGAATGAACTGATCATAGCTTGCAGGTAAAGACTGCAGAATGATGTCGCAGGCAAGTTCCTGGCTGATTGGGCAGTCGAGTTTCTGAAGATGATCGAGATAACCCATCATCTTCAAGACATGAGGACTCACTGCCGCATTCGCAGCCAACTTACAGTCCAAGAGGTTCTTAACTGTCTGGAACCTCTCAGTCCTAGCCTGCTCCTGAAAAAGCGATTTCAGGCTTGCCATTATCTCGATGGGAGACAATACACTTTCGAACTGTTTTTGCAGCTCAGGAGTCATTGTCACCAACATCAGGCAATAAACATCATTTTCATCTGACGAATGCTTTTCCCAAGCATTGTGCAGAGTCCTGGCAGCATTGGCAAGAGGCCTCTCGGGGAGGGGATCACGAAGGACATAATCCTTCTTCTCCTGCTTGAGGACCAGCCTCAAGTTCCTTGACCATGTCAGGAAGTTCGTTCCAGTCAGCTTCTCCTTCTCGAGAACAGACCGGATCGAGAATGTGTTTTGTGTGCTTGTAGTAGTCATATCTGAAATATATAAATAAAAAGGTTATTAGTTATTATGTTCAAAATGACTAATCTCGTATTAAAATTTAATATGATTAATCATGCATTATATTCAATAACATCAGTTACCCTCAATAGAATATAATGATTCCAAGATCCACATATAACTAAGATTAAAGCGGGCCACTGGCCGTCACCCAACCTTAGCTTATATCGGTAAGCCCTATATCGGCTAATTATATCCGTGATATAACTCTTGGTTGTGAATCTGGGCCCGAGGCCCAATCCACTCTGATGTCTCAAGGCCCGGGACTCCCGATGGCCTAGTCAAGAAAACCAGACTATACAGTCATGTAATCATTAATGTCTGGGACTCCCAATGACATTTATGAATCACAAACTGTCTTACCCACGCAAAAGCAGACATCCTCACACTGTAAGGCCATGAATGCAATTGAATGGGCTTTGACAGCTGACATAGCCTGGACAAGACATCTAACGCTTGATATTATTTGAGGTTCGTAGGTTTATTAAAATTTCATTCCCAAAATAGAAGATTACTATTTCGGGAAACTTTCTATTTTTGGAAACCTACTATTTTTGGAAACTTTCTAAAATTGGAAACTTTCTAAAACCGGAAACTTTCTAACTTTAGAAATTTCTTAAAATCCAAAACCCGCAAATCCAGAAACTTCTATTTTAAGAAACTTTCTAATTTCAAAATTTCGGAAACTTTAACTTAAAATCGACTTTATAATTTTATAAAATAAATTTTAAATTAATCTGAAGAAAGACTCAAATAATTGGCCCAATTGTTTTAACTTCTTGGCCCGAGGCCCAAGAATTGGTCCATGTCCAAGACATGACCCAATTGTCCAATTAATTGACATAACCGGTCTGGTTCATTAAAACTGGTCTAACCAAGTTTTAATTACTACGATGACCACAATTGTCAACCGGTTATTTACTAAACCGGAATTTCTCAATTTATTTGGTCCAACCAAATCAAATTAGAAATTCCTGGTTTAGGCACTAAATCCAATATTTCTTTCGACATTGGATTTCTTATCCCGGTTTAACCAGATTTAATAAAATTATTAAAATCTGTTTATTAAACCAGAACGAATCAATTTTAATTAAAATTTTAAACCGAGCCGAACCGAATGGTCACAAACCGATCACGGTGTGACCTAGCTTCTCGATCAAGTTACGATCGTCCAGCCGCAAGCCGCACGCACGATCCGAGATCGAGATGACAGCGGACGGGATGATCGTCGAGATCGGGACAGCCGGGAAGCTCGGGACGGGACGGGCGATGCACAGCCGGGACGCGATCGATCCTACGATCGGACGATCCGATCCAATCGATCGGCCCGACGTTTTGTTCGATCCGACCATGCCGTCCGCCTAAGCCCACGATCGTTTCGATCCAACCGGACGACGCAGTCCATGCGATCCTTACGGATCCATGCGACGCTTGCCTTGCGGTCGATCGAAACCGGCCATACCTCTCGGCCGTGATAACCAACCGGCCAAGCCGATCGATCCCTTCTCGGCCGATCGCAAGAAAACGAGTCATATAGCTCGGTTTTGCGATTTCAAACGTTTGTTCAGGATTCAATTCAGTTTCTTAAGTGTTTTTCTTATCAGTAATTGATTCAAAACACATCTAAACAGAATAAACAACCTAAACATGAATCTAAAACAAGAAATCCTAAGAACCAATGGCTCTGATACCACTGTAGGAACTGTTTAGTTGATCCTGATGTAATTCACAGATTCATATCAACCTAAACATACAGATCTAGGTTCTCTTGAATAGAAACATTACATGATCTCACCTTTTACCTGTTTGTTGCAGCGGAAGGAATAGAACAGGTCAGAGATCAGAGAGATACACCGAGGGATGAATCCTCCAAAGGTTCACACACGCGATCACAGAAAACGGCTGCTAGACCGAGCTGGTGGGAGGCGCAGGGAGAGAGGATTTTCGGCGCAGGGGCTAGGTTTTTTTTGGAGAAAGAGATTTGGCCTTTTGTTTATTAAAAGCCTTCTCTTTCCCTTTTGGGCTTATGGGCCCAAAACACCAATCTGATTAAATCCCATTTAATCAGACCCATTAATCTTTCTCTCTTAGTACGACAAATGCCTGGCACTTTTGTCGTACCTCTGCTAAGCCGTTCCAACACATTTTCCTGTTAGCTTAGGCGTGTGACCCATATGGGATCATATAATAAAGGCAATAAGTCCAAGACTTATAGATCATGAGCGGACTCTAGCAAGCCATCATGATCCCCAGTATTATATGACTTATGTCTGATCTTTGACATACTCTTACTTTCTAGAGACAGTACCGAGATTACTGGACACAATTCCAACAGGAGAATCTGCTGCTGACAACAGAGTTAGTCAAAGACTACCAGAAAGAAAATACAAAACCTAGATGCGCTATGAAGATCGATATCTCTAAGGCTTTTGATTCAGTGCAGTGGAGTTTTCTGTTGAATACCTTGAAGGCTATGAATTTCGCGGAACAATACATATCTTGGATTTCTCGATGCATCTCCTCTGCTTCTTTTTCAGTCCAGGTAAATGGGGAGTTGGCGGGATATTTTGGAAGCTCAAGGGGACTGAGACAAGGCTGTTCTCTATGCCCATACCTGTTTGTGATTTGTATGAATGTGTTATCAAAGAAAATTGATAAAGCAGCTACAGAGGGGAAAATCGGGTATCACCCAGGATGTAAGGAATTATCATTAACCCATTTGTGTTTTGCGGATGATTTGATGGTCTTCGTGGAAGAAAATAAACGGTCTATAATCGAAGCTCTGGAGGTTTTCAAAGACTTTGCCCAGCATTCATGACTTCATATAAGCATTGAGAAATCAACTGTTTATATATCTGGAATTCCGGAGACGTTAAAGGAGGAGATTATGAGCGAATTTTCTTTTGAATATGGCTGTCTCCCTGTCAGATATCTAGGTCTACCTCTCTTACCTAGAAAAATGACATCAGGGGATTATGCGCCATTGATTGAGAAGATTCGCACCAGAATGGTATCTTGGACAACGAGGCAACTATCCTTTGCGGGAAGGCTGCAACTGTTAAAATCGGTAATCTTCAGTTTAACAAACTTCTGGATGGCAGCGTTCAGACTACCGAAAGCTTGTATAAACGAAATTGATAAGTTATGCTCAGCTTTTCTTTGGTCGGGTCCGGAACTAAACTCGAAGAAAGCAAAAGTCAGTTGGAAATATGTGTGCACTCCAAAGAATGAGGGAGGTTTGGGTCTGCGATCTTTGGAAGAAATCAATAAGGTTTGTGTTCTCAAACTCATTTGGAGACTACTCTCGGCGAAGAACTCTTTGTGGGTAAACTGGATCAAAAGACACCTAATTCGAAAAGAATCATTTTGGTCGGTGAAATACAATACAACTTCAGGTTCATGGATTTGGAAAAAGATGTTGAAATACAGAGATATGGCAAAGGCTTATTACAAGGTAGAGTTTCACAGTGGCGAGGGTATAAATTTCTGGTACAATAAATGGAGTATGCTAGGCCGTCTTATTGATGTATTTGATGAACGCGGAAGAATTGATCTTGGAATTCCTCGTAACGCAATGCTAGGAGAGGTAATTACAAACCGCAGGAGAAGAAGACACAGATATCCATTGTTGAATCAGATTGAAAACGAGATTGAAGAGTTGAGAACAATAAGAAATCCGGACAACTCAGACCTGGTTTTGTGGAAAAAGGTGAAGAAGATTACAAAGCTCATTTCAGTACGAAGGATACATTGGAGCTGCTGCGAATCCCAAACACCACATGGGACTTGCATCGTGGAGTATGGTTCTCTTATGCTACTCCAAAATTCTCCTTTGTAACTTGGCTGGCAGCAAAAAATAGATTGTCGACTGGTGATAGGATGGAAAAGTGGAATGCTAATGCAGTGACTAAATGCACATTCTGCAATGATCCAAAAGAAACACGCGACCATCTCTTCTTTATGTGCCCCTTCTCTAGCCAGATTTGGGGAAAACTGGTAAGAGAAATCATGAAACAAGACTTTACGACAATATGGAATGAGATAATGGACAGAGTAACACAGCCCCAAAGTGTGGTAAAGTCTTTCACCATACGTTACGTTCTCCAAGCAACAATTCATACGCTATGAACAGAGAGAAATAATAGAAGGCATGGAGAGAACCCAAAATCACAGGAAGTCTTGGTTCAAATGGTAGACCGAACGGTAAGAAACCGTTTAAGCACGATACCAAAAGAAGGCAAGAACAAGTATGGAGAAGGATTTAAGTTCTGGTTTGGCACAAGATTAAACTAGTCTGAAATGTTTTCTTTTTAAAAGATTTACGGAATTGTGTTGTAAAAAAAGTACATTTTTATTTTGAGTATAATTTAACATCATATTCAAAAAAAAGAGAGGTTTTCGAGAGTATAGTTTAGATTTGTCTATATTTTTTTTCAATTTATGTTTTATTAATTTATGACAATTTTTATCCGAAATTTTTTTAACTAAACAATTAGCCCGTGCAAACGCTCGGACCGAACACTAGTAACCTTCATAAACCAAAAGATATCAAGTTCGGTAAGGAATCAAAATTAATCTGCTTTTAGAGAAAACTATTTCTTTACAAAAAAATCATTTTATATTTTTCCCAAAATTTTTGATGTTACTACAAGCTGCTTTACAAAAAAAAACACAACATATGTTTAAGTTAAAAATTAACCTGAATACTAATGTTTAAATATATATAAGTATAATGGTGTTGACATAAAAAAAATAATATATATATAATGGTAAAATATTTTTATTGTCATCAATTTATATCACTCTCTTTCAATAATTAAGAAGATTTCCTCTCAAAGCATTTGATAATAATGATTAAAATTTCTAAATTTATTAATTATAGTACAACCACTACAAGAAAACGGCCCCTTAACAATGGCATATTTCGTCACAAATTCGTCGCTAATAGGTTTTAGCATCAAATTTGTGACGAATCATTATTCCTCGCTAATCGTTCGTCGTCATCTGAATTTTGTCGTTAATTCGCCGCTAAATGATACTAAAAAATTTCGTTGTTAATCTTTCGTTATCGTTAATCCGTAGCAAACGAAGCAACGAAATAACGAGGAAAAGGAATGGTCGCAAGTCGTCGTTAGTTCATTGTTAAATTTGCAACGAATTAACATCGAATAAGAGACGAATTAAAAATATATATTTAAAAATAATGGATCGCTAATAATTTGTAATATTATTCATCGTAACTTCGTCCTTTCTTATTTTCGTCATGAATATGTTGTTACTTGATTGGTCGTTAATTCGTCATTAATTAACGACGAATATTTAATATATATTTAATAAAATTATTATATATACTTAAGATTTAATATTATATAATCAAATAATATTATATATACATGTGAGATTCTGTGGAAAAAATGGAGAAATACAATGAGCTAATCAATGGCTCTAGAATAATACTGGATGCGACCAACTATGGCTTCTGGAAAGCAAAGAACAAGATCAAAAATCAAAGGTATTGACCCACTAGAATGGAAGGCAGTAGAGTCAGGCTGGAAAGCTCCCACTGCAAAGATTGACGAGGGAGTTGATGTACCTAAACTAGAAGAACTCTGGACAGAGGTATCTAGAACTCAAATTGTCCAAATACAATTCTATAGCACATACTGTGATTCACTATGGTGTAGCCAAAAAACAATTTGGGCTGATACAAGGGTGTGAACTGGCAAAAGAAGCATGGGACATCCTTCAGATTCATTTTGAAGGAACATAGAAGGTACAAAACTCAAAAAGGATATTTTGGCTACCAAGTTTGAAGATCTAAAAATGGAAAATGATGAAACAATCTCTGACTTCATCTCTAAAATCAGCTCACTAGCTCTTGAGGCATCACTCCTTAGAAAAAGTAAAAGGACAAGAAACTGGTCAAGAAATTTTTGAGGTGCCTACGAGCTAAGTATATACCGTACAAAGCAACACTATGTGTGTCAGCCAACACTAAAAGCATGAGCTTTGATGAGTTAGTTGGAATTCTGCAAGTTCGTGAAATAGAATTGGATGGTAATAAGAAGCCTAAAAGTATTCCACTTGTCTCACAAGCAAAAGCTAGTCAGGGGATTAATGAGGCCAGTGAGTCTCATTGTTCGAAGATTTGATCGTGCTCTAAGAAGGGTAGAATAAGGACAAAGCTCAAACAAGTATAACAAGAGGTTCGTTGGTGACGAAAAGTCAACTAAGAAAGCTGAAATGCAGCGGCCATGAGTGCAAGTGATTCAGATATCTTAAAACTGAATGTCCAACAGTCAGGAGATGAGATATAAGTGCTTTGGTTGCAAAGGAACTGGACACACTCATCTAAAATGTGTTAATGGTCAGAAATGAAGACAAGAAAAATCATTGTTGGGAGTAAACAATGATGAACCTGAAGATGAAAGTGACGAGGAAGAAGTCAACAGCTTTGTAGCATTTCTGGGAATCACAGAAGTTGAAGAAAATGAGTCTGAGTCAGATTCAGAACTCGAGGTACACCTAGTAAGTAGCTACAAGGAAGTAAGGGATGCTTTAATTATGATTGAACTAGAAGACGCAGAATTGATACAAATGAAGCAACGACTTGAAGCACAAATTGAGTCACTACAGGATGATCTAAAAGCTGAACAGAAGAATTGACTAAGAAATCATAAGAATCTGAGCTGATGTTGAGGAAAGAAAAGGAAGTGACAATGCAGCTACGGCCCGAGCTAGATCAACATGACACAAAATTCACATGTTTGCCTTAACTAAGCAATTGGATAAGATTTTGATCTATGGAAGAACTTAGAACATCAAGTCAAGACTTGGTTACACTGGACGAACTACATCAAACTCAGGTAAAACAACGTTAGTAGAGGCGAGTAAAGCGAGCCTAACACAAACAGTGTATGATACATCTTGAAAGGACTGTTACTTTTGTGGAAAGAGAGGACACTTCAAAACATAATGCTGCAGATTACAGGAAAGAGCGCGACAACTCAGACAATTAGGAAATTCAACTCGGAACAAGGACAAGTATAATATCTGGGTGAGAAAACGGATATGTATGTAACATGAAGTAGTACAAAGGGTACTACAGTAAAACATGTCTGATGCAGGATGGCTTTTGTTGCTAATACACAAGAGGATACAAGTCAGTGGTATTTTGATAGTGGTTGCTCAAGGCATATGACGGGGACAAGAGACCATCATAGAGAGATCAAGGTGATTGTTGGTACTGGATTTTCCTCTAGGAAATCCGACCCATTAACAGACAAGACAAAGACCCATAATTACGAGCCCATTCCAGAATCAAAGACAGACAAAAGAGCCGACTCCTTCGATGGGTCCAAGCGAGACAAAACGCCCTGGCAAGGCCCAGACGATGCCGAAGCCGGAGACAATCGAGCTCGAGCTCGGCAGAAGGTGACGTGGAGATAGAGCAACTCGGTCTCCGCCAGTTCAACTGATCCGCATAAATCTCGGAGATCGTTACGACGACGAGGCCGAAATATCGGGACGAAGAGATCAGAGTCGAGACTATTTAAGAAGAGAAGTGGCGACTCATTAAAGACATTCTAACCTAGGCTAAGAACACTTCGATTAGATAGCTCGATTTTATACTTTGTACTCTCTTCTCGACTGTGTTTGTTCTATCTCGACGATCAATCTCAATAAAGTCTTTGATTCATAGGAAACTATACCATTTCTATATCCTAAAGTCCAAATCCACGAATACAAATTCTTAGTGTGAATCCCGAATCTCACATTTGGCGCCGACTGTGGGGACATTCTATAGCCTTTCCTATCTTAAGAATCAGATCCTAGATCCGATAGATCGAGATGAATCCCGACCAAACTGGCTCTCCCAGCGCCACACCACCAGTTGACCGCCCTCAAACGGTCGACAACGTTCCTCAGAACACTACCGGGGTAAGAAACATGGGTCAGACCGACGGCGTATTGACGAGCTCTGCCTCAGTATCCACGACCTCGGCACCAACCGGCTCCGTCGCTCAAACAATCGCGACGAGCCAGACTCCGACAAATGTTTTGTCAGGAACTAATGATCCGAGCAGAAACTGGGTGTGGATGAGAAATGACTCAATACCCACCCCAGGAGGTGGATCTGGAGTAACCAGACCCAATTCGCCACTACCTTCTGCTCCACAGAGATAAGGGCCAAGCGATCTTGCCGAGATCCGTTCGATGTTAAGCCTGTTGGTAGATCGAACGAGAAACAACGAGGCAAGCGCAAGGGCCCAAGAGATCGCGAACCGTTCTCTGGCAGCGCAGCTCGACGAACAAGAGCGGCGTCTGAACGCCCGTCTTGAAGAGCTCGCCAGTCAAAGCCAAGGGGGCAGACCAACGCGAACTCCCATAAGTCCTCCACCGTGTACCCGCTTGGACTTCTCCCAGGTAGTAACTCCTCCGGGAACGTCGGGAAATTTTGGTAATACGTCAAATAGCGGCTTCCGCCCTACAATGACCCCTATCGCGATACCGACCCCATTTGGTTGGAGTTCAATGGTCACAGATCCAACCGGATCAAGAAACCGACCATTACCCGGGCCACCACCTTTCCCGAGTAACTCTAACATCCGACCGAGGCAACTAGGAGGTTCTGCCTTCGCCTCGAGCTCGGGACTCCTTAACGGATCAAACTCAGTTCAGTTCCGAACGCCCCAGGTCGATCAGACGAGGTCGATCCCAATGATCGATCTCCTCGACCCCATTTTTCCGGAACAAACGTCAGGTCAGGCACAAGTCCAGTTCGCACCCGCAGAGGGCGATGAACACGATATGCTTAGACAATACATTGAGCAGGCTAAAGCCTGTTCAACAGTCTGAGCTCGAAAGTTCACATGGCGACGAGCGCGGCTCCTGACATCCATCGAGTGATCGAAGAAACACAACAAACGCCGTTCACAGATCGGATTGCGTTTGCAAGGATCCGAGAGATCAAGAAAACCAAGTTTCCCGAATTCTCTGGGAAATAAGACCCGAAAGCCCACATCAGGGCATTCCGACTAGCGATGGCAAGGGTGTACCTTACCGATGAGGAGAGAGAGCCAGCTTCTGCAGGCTCTTCGCAGAAAATCTATCGGGCTCTGCCCTAGAATGGTTTGCCGGACTGGAAGAAAGGTCCATCGACAACTTCACCCAGTTCATGACGGCTTTCCTCAAGCAATACTCAGTTTTCATCGAGGAAAAGACCACTGAGGCAGCCCTATTTGGCGTCTCTCAAAAACCCGACGAAACACTTCGCTCGTACATCGACCGATTTAAGGAAATAAAATCCAAAATCGCGAACCCACGAGACGAGGTAGCTATAGAAGCATTGAGACGAGGACTATGGTTCTCAACCAGATTCCGAGAGGAAATAACAGTCCGCGAACCTCAAACGCTCGATGACGCCCTCCATCGCGCATCGGCCTTTGCTAGCCTCGAGGACGAAACCACGGACCTCAGGGAAAAACACCGGAAAGAAAGGAACCCGTCGGGCTCGCAGAATTCGAACTCGAAAAAGGATTCCCGTAAATCAGGGAACGTCAATGCGGTCGAGAGCCCAAAGAACTCGAAAAAATTCGAGTTCGACAAGGAAAAATTCTGTGATTTCCACAATAAAAGAGGACACTCGACCGAAGATTGCTATACTCGAGCTAAAGTAGAGGCTCAAAAACAAGAGTCCGAAAGCAAAAAAGACTCCGAAGTCGAGGAGGAAACTCTGCCCGATAAAAAGGAAAACAAACAGACCAAGGAGTCGAACTCCAGAAAGCCTTCTCAGAACAAACGGGAACGGTCAAAAGAGCCGGAATCTCCCAAAACACTCCCTCAAGGGTCGCGAAAGCGAGTCGAGTTCATCCTCGGCGAGCTCAACCTGAGCGGCACTCCGGGAGGTTCGGCGCTATCCCCGCCTCCGGCTCCTGCTAAAAGTTTACGCTCAAGAATCAATCTCCCTCGTCTCTGCGGGGGGGGGGGGGGGTGTACGGGCTATACCCCCTAAACGAATCGACTTCATCTTCGGTGGCTCCAAACTTTGCCGCGACTCGGTCAACTCAATCAAAGCTCTTCAAAGAAGAGTCGAGACCGACAGAGGGGGGAAAACCCCAATGTTGGGTCCAGACCACGAAATCATTTTCTACGAGAGCGAGACAAGTAATCTCGACAAACCACACGATGACGCCCTCCTCGTTTGTCTAGTAGTGGGAGATGTCGAACTCTCAAGGATAATGATTGACACAGGAAGTTCGGTAGATGTCCTCTTTTACGACGCGTTCAAAAAGATGGACTTCAACGACTCCGAGATCGTGGAAGAAAAGACACCACTAGTAGGTTTTGCTGGCGAGACGACATACTCGATGGGCTCTGTCTTCGCCCCAGTAATTGCTGGAGGAGTTCGGAGAATGACGGAGTTCGTCATAGTAGATCGGCCAGCTCCCTATAACGCAATCCTAGGTCGACCATGGATATACGACATGAAAGCGGTACCATCGACCTACCACCAATGCGTAAAATTCCCGACTCCCAAAGGGATCAAAACCATTTACGGAAGTCAAAAGATTTCCCGTCATTGCTACATGAACGGATACAAGCAGATCGAGAAATCCCCTGCGTAGCAATTACAGAAAGAGGAGGAGCTCGCCACCATGCATACTAAAAGTTCGAACGACCCTAGTCAAATAGGACCCCCAAAGGACCTCACGACTCAGGTCTGCATAGACGAGGCTCAACCCGAAAGACTCGTTGGCATCGGAATCGACCTATCAGAGCCGGTTAAGAACGAACTTGTCACTTTTCTCAAAAAGAACGTCGACTCCTTCGCCTGGTCTTCAGCAGACATGAAAGGGATCAATATCGACGTAACCAGCCACAAGCTGAATGTCGACCCAACCTACAAACCGGTAAGACAAAAGCGTCGAAAACTAGGTCCTGAGCGGGCCAAAGCCGTCAATGACGAGGTCGATCGGTTATTAAAAATCGGATCGATCAGAGAGGTCAAGTACCCCGATTGGCTCGCGAACCCGTGGTGGTTAAGAAAAAGAACGGAAAGTGGAGGGTCTGTGTAGACTTCACGGATCTCAACAAAGCATGTCCAAAGGACAACTTCTCACTCCCGCACATCGACCGACTGGTCGAAGCTACCGCCGGACATCAGCTACTATCTTTTATGGACGCGTTCTCAGGGTACAATCAAATATTGATGAACCCTGAAGGCCAAGAAAAGACTTCGTTCATAACGGATCGAGGCACGTACTGCTACAATGTCATGCCCTTCGGACTGAAAAACGCAGGAGCAACTTACCAACGCCTCGTCAACAAAATGTTTTCAGGACTCCTAGGCAAAACCATGGAAGTCTACATCGACGATATGCTGGTAAAATCTTCCAGGTATGAGGATCACATCCCCCAACTAAAAGAATGTTTTACCATTCTCAATAAATACGGGATGAAACTCAACCCAGCAAAGTGTACCTTCGGGGTTCCCTCAGGAGAATTCCTTGGTTACTTAGTGACCGAAAGAGGGATCGAAGCGAACCCCTAACAGATCGCGACGTTCATAGAGATGAAATCTCCAAGAACAACGCGAGAAGTCCAGCGCCTAACCAGCAAAATAGCTGCTCTGAATCGCTTCATCTCAAGGTCGACTGACAAATGTCTACCCTTCTATCACTTGCTCAAAGCAAACAAAAAGTTCCTTTGGGACGAAAAGTGCGAAGAAGCTTTCACTCAGCTCAAAGCTTACTTAAGCGAACCACCCATACTGGCGAAACCAGTAGAAGGAGAACCCCTTTACCTCTACCTAGCTGTCTCGACGGCAGCAGTAAGTGGAGTCCTGGTTCGCGAGGAACAAAACGAACAACGGCCGGTGTATTACATCAGTAAGACCTTGATCGACGCTGAAACTAGATACCCCGCCATGGAAAAACTCGCCTTAGCGCTAGTAACATCGGCTCGGAAACTCCGACCGTATTTTCAATCGCACTCGATCATAGTGATGACCTCTCAGCCACTGAGAACCATCCTTCACAGTCCAAGCCAATCAGGTCGATTGGTCTATCGAACTTAGCGAGTACGACATTGAATACAAAGCTCGAACATGTCTGAAAGCACAAGTACTGGCAGATTTTATAATCGAGCTCCCTCCGACTATAGAACTCGACCCGACTTCGGCCCAAAGATGGAAACTCTACGTCGATGGAGCTTCCTCAAGGCAAGTGTCCGAAGTCGGAGTGAAATTAGTCTCCCCAACGGGTGAAGTACTAGAACAATCGTTTAGATTGGGCTTCGCCGCATCGAATAACGAGGCAGAATATGAAGCGTTAATAGCCGGGCTCAGACTCGCGATAGCCATAGGATCCCGGGAAGTAAACGCCTTCAGCGATTCCCAACTAGTCACGAGCCAATATCATGGCGACTACGAGGCCAAAGGCGAACGAATGGAAGCATACCTACGGGTAGTCCATACATTGGCCGAACAGATCGAATTCTTCGATCTAACACGAATCCCACGAGGCGAAAACACCGCAGCCGATGCGCTAGCCGAATTAGCATCGACATCAGATCCTAACCTCAAAAGGATCATACCAGTCGAAGGGATAGAAAAACTAAGCATCGACATAGCTCTCAAATCTCTGTCCTTGAAAGAGGACGGGCCCGCCGCGAAGGATGATGTCAAGCACAAAGAATGTCCCGGAGACACCAGTAGCGACATCATCGAGATTGATGACAACCTCGATCCTAGAAATGCCGTATACGTCGCGAACGTCCCCGACGGACCAATTCAAAACGCATCCACTAGTCAGGGACCTGAGCCTAACAACGACGAAAATTGGAGAACTCCGATCATTCGATACATCACAAACGGCGAAGTTCCCGACGACAAATGGGAGGCGCGGAAACTCAAAACACAGAGTGCAAGGTAATGTGTCACACAAGGAGAGCTCTTTAAAAGGAGCCTCTCCGGACCTTATCTTAAATGCCTTGACAAAAGGCAAGCCCTAGCCGTGATTACACAAACACATGACGGATCCTGCGGAAGCCATTCCGGAGGACGAGCATTGGCCGTGCGAATCAAAAGCAAGGCTACTATTGGCCGACAATGGCCACCGAATGCGAATCTTTCTCCAACAAGTGCGATAAATGCCAAAAGTATGCCCCAATTATCCACCAAGCGTCGGAGAAACTCTCCTCTATCTCATCACCATACCCATTCATGCGATGGGGAATGGACATCGTGGGACCGCTGGTCGCATATGGCAAAAAGAAAGCCACACACCTGTTGGTGATGTCGGACTACTTCACCAAGTGGATTGAAGCAGAGTCATACCAAAAAGTTAAGGACGTTCACGTTAAGGAATTCGTCTGGCGAAACATTGTTTGCCGACATGGACTACCCCACGAGATCGTCACCGATAACGGATCTCAGTTCATATCAAACACGTTCAAAGAGTTCTGCAGAACTTGGAACATAAAGCTGACTTACTCAACACCACGCTACCCCCAAGGGAACGGGCTAGCAGAAGCAGCTAACAAAGCGATTATGAACGGTCTCAAGAAAAGGCTCAACGAGTGCAAAACAACCTGGAGTGACGAACTCCCAGCCGTACTCTGGGCCTACCGGACTACCCCCCGCAAATCCACTGGCGAGACTCCCTTCTCGCTGGCTTACGGAATCGAGGCGGTAGTACCAGCCGAAATTCTCGTATCAGGCATTCGCAAGGAAGAATGCCCACGACAAGAGGAACTTAATAACAAGAAGATAACTGACGAGCTCGACCTCGTCGACGAAAGAAGGAACCTCGCATTAGCTCGACTCCAGAATTACCAACAAGCCGCAGCTCGCTACTATGATTCCCGAATCAAAACTCGAAGGTTTCAAGTAGGAGAGCTCGTCTTACGGAAAGTGTTCGACCATAAAAAGGAAGAACACGCTGGAAAATTAGGAGCGAAGTGGGAAGGTCCTTACCAGGTCACCGACGTTGTGAAGGACGGGGTCTACCGACTCAAGTCGGTAGAAACCCAGAAGCCCAAACTACGACCTTGGAACATCATCAACCTCAAAAAGTATTTCCACTAGGAGTACATCCACATAATCGAACTACGAAATGGCTTGATTCCCTTAAAAAGGGTACGTAGGCAGCTCGACTTCGAGCGCAGCCGCCCCCCAAAAACAAAGCTCACGCCGAGCTCAACAGCTTCTGACGAAGTTACACCGACTTATCTTTGTGAAATCAAAATAAGTCCCTTAATCCAATGCTTCTTTCTGTCGTAAAAGTTAGAATCATTGCGAAATACCTTGTCATAACATTCCCAAAACGAAAGATATGAAATTATCTCTTCTAAATCAAAGCGATATGAAAGTATCCCTTCCAAGTGACCTGAAACGGCCTCTTCCAAAATCAAGCGATATGAAAGTATCCCTTCAGAGCGACCTGAAACGGCCTCTCCAAAAGCTAAAGTGATATGAAATTATCTCTCCTAAAATCAAGCGATATGAAATTATCCTTTCCAAGAGACCTCAAACGGTCTCCCCTAAAATCAAAGTGATATGAAATTATCCCTTCAAACAAAGCGGCCTAAAACGGTCCCTCCAAACCGAACGAACTGAAATGATTGTCCCAAAAACAAGCGACCTAGAACGGTCCTCCCGCTTCGAACGAACTGAAATGACCGTCCCAAAAACAAGCGACCTAGAACGGTCCTCCCGCTTCGAACGAACTGAAATGATTGTCCCAAAGAAAGAGATCCAGAATGATCTCTCCAAAAAAAATACAATTCTTCTAAACCTTATACGGATTAAAAGAATCGGGGGGCTGCCCCACCCCTCAAGCAAAATTACGAGGACAAGACGGCTACTCAAGCATGCAACCTCTACACACACTCCAAATCGGATCTTTGTAAGTTTACTACGATTTGTTTTCATACTTAATGCTTCTCTTTTCATTTCAGCAATCAAGCATGAATCTTACATTACGAAGTAGCTTCACCTAAGACTATTCCTGGAGAAGAGCTCGAGCTCAAACGTAATTAACTTAAAATAAAAGCCGAAAGAACTACCTAAGGCGATTTAAGATAAGTTATCTGCTCGTCTCCCCCGGAAAAGTTCGAACCGCCGCAACGGCTCGAATTTTGTGTTAAAGCACGAAAACAATAAAATCTATGCTAAGGCATGAAAGATTTTTTTAAAAAAGCAATTCATAAAAAAGAAAGGACATTATGTCCTCGAGTTCGAACAAACATTAAAGCCCCCTTGGGCAACCAAAGTTTGAAAAAGAAATTAAAAAACCTCTCGGGCAACAACAACAGCAGTTATTAAAACGGCGCATAGGAGGAGTCGCCGACCTGGCCCTCCGCTCCATCGCCTGTCTCTCCTCTCGGCCGGGATTCGGCCTCGTCGATCGCCCTCGGGTCGGTATCGGCTGGGGGAGCAGGTGGAGAACCTGCCATGGCCACAGAATCCTCTGACATCGCCGGCAAGGCAAGCTTGCCGACGCTAAAATCGGAAACCGCCGCGGCCTCCATCTCCGCTAGAGAAAATCGTTTTTGCTCAGCCAGCTTAAGCACCTCTCGGGTCATGTCCAGTTCTCCAGCTGCGATCTCGGCGATGAGCTCAAGTTAGCCAATGAAGACGTATCTCGGCGCTAGTCTGGATTTTCCTCTTCTCGGCTCTCGTTTTGACCCCGGGCAAAATCATCTGGTACTGGCCATGAAGCTCTTTTCGAGCCTTACGAAGCTCGACCCGGCTCGATTCCTCCACAGTCCGAATTCGAGCCTCGGCGATGCTAAACTGACAAGACAGCTCCGCCTCTCTCCTCTCGAGATGCGCAATCCTGGCCTCCGCAGTGGTATGATCTGCGACCCTCCTCTTCAAACGCTCCTCCCTAACCAAGGCCTCCTGGAGCTCGGCATTCATTTGGGTAGCAGCCTCTCGGGCAGATTCGAGCTCATAAGTCTGAGCATCCAACACCTCGTTCTCAGACCGGACCGCGTACGCATTCACGGCCTCAACAGCCTGTACAAAAAGACGTCGGTTGTTTAAATAAAAAAGAGAAAGGGAAGAATAAAAGGAAGAAAGAAGATCAAAGCCAAAAACGTCTCACCTTCCCGACAGCCGCCATCATCTCGGAGTACTCACTACCGAGGACCGTCTCCCAGAAACCGGGAGCTCGGAACCAACATGCCTAATGCGCCTCAGCAGACAAACCACGCCTTCCGGATCGTCCACAACCGAACACTCCTCTCCCTCCGACCCCTTCGGATCCCTTCCGGCGTCGACTTTACGACGCTTCGGCGAAGGGGGAAGAGAACCTCCTCGACTCCGACGATCCTCCCCGGACAAGTCCGGTCGAGAGTCGCAGAGAGCAACACCTCCAGACTGAGGTAATATCGCCTCTCGGTCGACCAAGGGTAGAATCGCGCCGGCCCCTTCCACAGTCGTTCCTTCTAGGACCGGAAGGAGCGGGGCTGAGCAGGAGGAGGAGGGAAGGCCGGAGGCGGAGGAGGGGCCTGGTCAAGGGCAAGGAGAATAGCATTGCCGAGCTCGCCCACCCCTATCTTGTCGACCAGGTCGATCGGGTCCTTCCCATTCCGGCGGCCGCTCACTCTGCGAGATGGCACCTCGCGAGGAGAGGAATTGACAGCCGAGCTGCTGCCCGGGATGGTTCGAGCTGTAAATAAAATAAAAAGTTAGACAAGTCGAAGTGACGACACAAAAAGAAAACTCGAATCCAAACGACTTACTTTCTTCCGCCCGCTGAGTAATACGGATCGGAGGCTGAGCACTTCGGATCGGAGCAGCCCGAGAAGGCTCGGAGGGAAGTACTAGATTTCGAGGGACCGGCGCGAGACCCGGCAGACCCCGTTCAGGGTTGGTTCGCAGAGCGGTTTGCACGCGCCGAACTGTGAAACTACCCCAATTAACAGTGCCCCTTCTCAGGCGAGCTAGCAGAGCCTCTGTGACCGGATTAGTGGCAAGCGACTCCGGGGCTTCTGCAATAAAAATCGGATCTAGTAAGGGACGGTCTAAAAAAAAAAAAAAAAAAAAAGAGAAAACACTGAAACCAAGGCCTTACCAACGCTGGACGACCATCGAGACGGGATGACCGAATAGTCAAAATCCCCGACCGAATGATGGGTTATCCTGAAAAAGAAGTATCGGTCCTTCCACACATCTTTCGTCGGAACGTCCTCAAGGACCTTCCCGAAGCGAGGCGAAAGATAGTAAGTCCCCCGGAACTTAGCGTTATGCTTTACCGAGCAGACACACATGAGTTCCTCAGGACCGAACTCGATTCCTTCTTCTGCGGCCCTAACTCCGAGTCCGATGACATACCGAACGAAGTTCGGCGTCATCTGATGAAACGCCAATTGGAACTGGGCCAGTACCAGAGAGATTAAGCGGGGAATAGGAAAGAAAAGCCCGCATTTATCGAAGTAGGCGTACGAGGAGCAACAATAACCCTCTACCTCAGTCTCCGGCGATATCGCCGGCGACGGAATCACTATTTCCACCTCAGGTGGAATCCTGCACTCTCTCCGCAACCGTTTGATTTGGTCTACGGATAGGGAAGACGGCGGATGTGGGCCAAACGAGCCCGCCGCTGAGCTAACGCTAGCCCCCGTCGCGTCTTTAAGAGCCACGAACAACGGTTTATCGGAACAAAGAGAGTGAAAAGTCTTGGAAAGAAGTTTTTCGAGAAGTAAAAAAAAACCAGAGCAAAAGTATGAGAAGAAGCGAAAGTAGGAAGGGAAGAAACCACCCTCGGTAAAATACGAGAAAATTATATAGTGGGAATCATGCAAAATCTTAACCGCACGATTCCGAACTCGTAATAATTACGAGAAATTCGAGGTGGTTCGGACCCCTCGCTTCCTCCTCGTCAGCCGCTGACCTGAGATCAACGGTTACAAATGCGTAGTAATTAGGTCACTTCACCAAAAAGAACGAGCCCGAGAAGACGCTTCGCGATCTTCGAATCTGAGCCGTTGACGATCGACCAGATCCACGGTGAAAGGCGAGATTCTCAAAACCTATACACGCAACGACTGCAGACGCGCTGATAAGCAGTTCAGCCCGTCTCACGCGCTCGCTCCGCACCATTGGATCGAAACAAGATCAACGGATGGGGCAAAAAAAATCATTAGATTTGTCACATCCGAGGCACGCGCCTTTTCCCAAGAACGTCCACCGCCCATTAACCTCGACTTCTCCAAGTCAATGGGCTGGGGGCTATTGTTGGTACTGGATTTCCCTCTAGGAAATCCGGCCCATTAACAGACAAGACAGAGGCCCATAATTACGAGCCCATTCCAGAATCAAAGACAGACAAAAGAGCCGACTCCTTCGATGGGCCCAAGCGAGACAAAACGCCCTGGCAAGGCCCAGACGATGCCGAAGCCGGAGACAATCGAGCTCGAGCTCGGCAGAAGGTGACGTGGAGATAGAGCAACTCGGTCTCCGCCAGTTCAACTGATCCGCATAAATCTCGGAGATCGTTACGACGACGAGGCCGAAATATCGGGACGAAGAGATCAGAGTCGAGACTATTTAAGAAGAGAAGTGGCGACTCATTAAAGACATTCCAACCTAGGCTAAGAACACTTCGATTAGATAGCTCGATTTTATACTTTGTACTCTCTTCTCGACTGTGTTTGTTCTACTCGACGATCAATCTCAATAAAGTCTTTGATTCATAGGAAACTATACCATTTCTATATCCTAAAGTCCAAATCCACGAATACAAATTCTTAGTGTGAATCCCGGATCTCACAGTGATCAAATCTGGCAAGGTTACTTTCAGTAATGGAGGACAAGGAGCAATACAAGGAAAAGGTAAGACACTCGATTCAGATATACCTAAGTGAATGAATGTATATCCGGTGAAAGGTATTAAGGAAACTCTGATCAGTGTGAGTCAACTATGCGACGAAGGATTAATGGTGTGCTTCACGAGTTATGACTGCAAAGCAATATATGAGGCTGGTGATATCATTCTCAAAGGTAGAAGTTCTAGCAAAAACTGCTACATGTGGGAGAACAACACTAAACACGAAATGTCTTAGTGCGAGATGTCTCAGTGCAAAAGATGATATTCACTTATGGCACCAATTTCTTGGTCACATGAATGAAAGGAATCAGACCACTATAGTTAAGAACGAGATAGTCCGAAGGATACCACAACTCAAAGAGAAGATCAAGATGGTATGTAGAGAATACAACAAAGGCAAGCATGTCAAAGTTCAGCATAAGAAGGTGCCAGATATTCGGACAAAGCAAAAATAGATCTGGTCCACATGGACTTGATGGAACCAATGCACGTTGAAAGTGTGTCTGGTAAAAGATATGTGTTTTTCTTAGCGGATGACTACACAAGATACACATGGGTAAAGTTTATTCTGGATAAGTCTGATATAGTCGACAACTTTCAAATTTGGGCACTTCAGTTAATCAACGAGAAATGTGAAATCAAGAAGGTCAGAAATGATCATGGTGGAGAATTTCAGAATGAAACCATGAAAGTGTTTTGTGAAGATCATGGACGTGAGATCAAAGATTCACACCAAGGATTTATATTCGTGGAGTTGGACTTTTGTATAAAGAAAGATATAGGTTTTCCTATGAATCAAAGATGTTTATTAAGATTGAATGTCCAGATCGAATTAACACAATCGAAAGAGACAATACAAAGAGAGGTTTGAGCTATTCTAGTCGAAGTATTCTTGATTAGGGTTGGAATTCTTGAATTAATCTCCACTTCTCCTTAAATAGCCTCGAGTCCTCGATCTTCTTGTTCCGATCCTTCGGCCTCTCGTTAGTAACGATCTACTTGATTTGCGGAAGACAACGACCTGGTCATTATTTCTCAAAATTGCCTTCTATCGAGCTCGAGATCGACCTTCCCGTTGTCTCAAGCCACTTGGGCCTATATTGACTCGTAATCGAATGGGCCTTAGGCACTGTTCGGACTCGTCTATCGGTAAATTCATTGATCTTTCAATCGTGGGCCTTTAACTTTTATGTTTAATGGGCCGGATTTCGTAGAGGGAAATCCATCACCAGCAATAGCCCCCCAACCCATTAACTCGACAAGTCGAGGTTAATGGGCGGTAAACATTCTTGGGAGAACTCGCATGCCTCGGGGTACGACGCCCTAATGATTACTCGCTCCGACTGTAGATCTTTTCTCGATCGAATGGCTGAGATAGAGCGTGTGGATCTCCTGGATCGATTTAAAGTGCGTCGACCGCTACGGAGAGTAATTGATAGAAAATTTTATCGTCTACCATCGATCTAGTCGACTGTTAATGGTTGAGATCTTTAGATTTTGATAAATCTTATCGACCTTGATTTGAGGGGATGTGAATTGATTATCAACCCCTCGCTTATAACCGTCGATCTCAAATAGACTGTTGAGATTGCGAGAATATGAAGAATCTACGATATCTCGATGTCTTCGTAATAGATAATAATCATTATGAATTTGAAATTAAACGTTTGAGATCCTAGGATGCGGAAGATCCTGCCGATCTTGAGAGAGAGAGAGAGAGAGTACGAGTTGGCTTTAAATGGAAGTTACCTTTGCACGATTCTCACTACAGCTCACACTAAAAATCGACAAGGTAACTTCTCTTCCCTTATTTTGGCTTTTTCTTTCTCGCTCTAGCGATCTTTACTGCTTTCTTTTTAGAGCTTTCTCCCTCTAGAACTCCTTCTTCTCTAGTTTCTTTATATTCTGATACATCGCCTTTCATCGGCGGGGCCGTTCGGTCCGCACCCCCCCCCCCCCGTCCAGTTTAAATATGGGGCATCTTCAACGGCTCTGGACGAAGTTCTGGATTCCACCGGGAGTCGAGATGGTGATTCCTTTCTCAACGTAGTCACCGGAGAATGTAAGGGAGGGCTACTGTTGCACATCCTACGTGTACTTTGATAAGTGCAAACTTTTCTTCCCGATCCCTCGCCTTCTCTGTTGGCTCTTGGCCCAGCTCCAACTCGTGTTCCCTCAGATGACTCCAAATTTCGTCTGGTATGTCATCAGACTCGGTGTCAGAGCCGCCGAGGAGGGGATTGAGTTCGGAGCCGAGGAACTCATGAGAGTTTTCTTGGTTAAATACAACGCTCGGGCTCCGGGGACGTATTACCTTTCCCCCCGCTCTGGGAAGGTTCTGGAAGAGATCCCTAACAGAGACGTATGGCGGGATCGTTATTTCTTTTTCAAGATTAACAGTCATTCGGCCTGCAATTTTGACTTTTACGTCATGCTGACACGATGGGCCACCGGAGTTGGTTAGACTTTAGGGCTTAATCATTGGTATGATTTGTAACGGATATCAAGCTACTTCTAACTCCCTTTTTTCCTTTGCAGAAGCTCCCGAGTCGCTTGTTCTGAATCCAATAACAAAAGATTTAATACCCTGCTTAAGAGGGGGAGACATTAACTGGAATAACTTTTTCTTGGAACGAATACGATACCCTTTAGGTCCAAGCTTCCTCCAGCCCGAGTAGTTCAGACTCCGCTACGCATATTCGAGCAGACTGGAGAGAGTGAGTGGTTCGTTAATCCCTTTCTTTTGCTTATTTCAAATATCGTATTGATTTAGTTCGATCGTTTTGCAGATCGGCACAATAGTTCAGTCGCCAGTACTCCTCCTCACGAGAAAATATCTCACACAGAAAGCTCCCGTTGAAATGGGAAGGACCCAGTTGACCTAGCGAGCAAAATGAAAGCGGATGATTTGAGAAACGCCATTCTTTTTGTTCTTGGCCAGGGTCCTCCTCCTCCCTGGCTAATTCTCCTTCTCCATCGGCTCATGTTTCTCTTCCTCCGGTTCCCAGGCCCGAGGAAGTGGTTTTGGAAGTAGAAGTCCTGCCCCCTCCTCCAACTGGATAGGAAGTCGTTCTAGTTCGCTCTCGAGAGATCGCTCTCGAGAGCTCGCTCTGCGAGACTCTCATTCAAACGGTTCCAGGGGGTCGAATGGCAGAAGCTGAGGCGGATCCCTCCCACCTACTTCAAAACGTCAGAGGACCGACGCGGAGGTCAGATCATGATGTCGAGATGAGGCCTGCATCCTCCCACCATTCCAGGTAGCTTGATTTGAAGACATCATTTCAGATCGCTCGACTAAAACGAAAAAAAGACAAAGGATTTTATTAAAGTAATTTTAACTTTACAAAGGTAATAAAAGGTCGATATCTAGCGAGAAATCATTTTTATTTTACAAAGATAAGCTTATTTTACTTCGCTTGAGGTCGTTTAACTCGATAAGAGTTTTTGATTGGGAGGGGGGGCGGCTGCGCTCGAGGTCGAGCTGCCTACGTACCCTTTTGAAGGGGATCAACCCATTTCGTAGTTCGATTATGGGGTGTATCTTCAGTGAAAATACTTTTTGAGGTTGATGATATTCCAGGGTCGTAGTTCAGGTTTCTAGGTTTCTACCGACTTTAGTCGGTAGACTCTGTCCTTAACGACATCGGTGACCTGGTAGGGACCTTCCCACTTCGCCCATAATTTTTCAGCATGCTCTTCCTTTTTATGGTCAAACACTTTCCGTAAGACGAGCTCTCCTACTTGAAACCTTCATGTTTTAATCCTGGAATCATAATAGCTAGCTGTGGCTTGTTGGTAGTTCGAGATTCAGGCTAATGCGAGGTTTCTCCTTTCGTCGACGAGATCAAGCTCGTCAAATATCATATGTTTGTTAAGTTCCTCTTGCTGCGGGCACTCTTTTTGGCGAATGATGGAAACGAGGATCCTGCGGGTACTACCGCCTCGATACCATAAGCCAGTGAGAAGGGATCTCACCGGTTGATTTGCGAGGAGTAGTCCGGCAGGCCCAAAGTACAGCTGGGAGTTCGTCGCTCCAGCTCGATCTGAACTCGTCGAGCCTTTTCTTGAGGTTGTTCATAATCGACTTGTTGGCTGCTTCCACCAGACCATTTCCTTGGGGGTAACAGGGCGTTGAATAAGTCAGTTTAATGTTCCAAGTTCTACAGAACGTTTGGATAGTGTTCGATATGAAATGGGGTCCATTGTGGGTGACAATCTCGTGGGGGGGGGTAGTCCATGGTGGAAAATTATGTTACGCCAGACGAACTCCTTTATGTGTGCCTCTTTAATTTGTTGATATGACTCTGCTTTGATCCACTTGGTGAGGTAGTGTGTCATGACTAGTAGGTGCATAGCTTTCTTTTTGCCCGATGCGACTAAGGGTCCCATGATATCCATTCCCTATCGCATGAACGGGTTGGGCGATGAGATCAAAGAGAGTTTCTCTGATTGTTGGTGGATCATCGGGGCGTGTTTTTGGCACTTTTCACATTTGTTGGAAAAAGACTCACTTTCGGCAGCCGTGGTCGACCAAAAGAAACCTTGCCTTTTGATACGTATGGCCAGAGCTCGTCCTCCGGAATGACTTTCGTAGGATCCCTCATGAGCCTGAGTGATCACGGTTTGAGCTTGTTTGCCATCGAGGCATTTGAGGTATGGTCCCGAGAGACTCCTTTTGAAGAATTCTCCTTCTGTGACGCAAAACCTTGAACTTTGTGCTTTGAGTTTTTGTGCTTCCCATTTATCGTTAGAGACCTCGCCGTGGATGATGTACCGAATGATCGGATTCTCTAATCCTTTACAGCATCGGGCTCGGACCCTTGACTAGTGGATGCGGTTTGGATAGGTTCGTCAGGAATGTTTTCTACGTAAACAGTTCTTCTGGGATCGATGTCATCATCGATATCGATGACATCGTGACGTGTTTTTTTTGTGTGGTGTCTGCTGGTCAACATTGTCCTTTTCTGCGGACTCGTCCTCCTTTAAGGATAGAGCTTTTAGAGCTATGTCGATATTTGGTTTCTCGATCCCTTGAGCCGGTATGATCCTTTTAAATTAGGATCCGATGTGGATGCCACCGCGGCGAGGGTGTCGGCTGCGGTGCTCTTGCCTCGTGGGATTTGGGTTAGATTGAAGAACTCAATCTGATCAAAGAGGCTGTGAACCACTCGCAAGTATGCTTCCATGAGTTCATCTTTGGCTTCGTAGTCGCCATGGTACTAGCATGTGACCAGTTGAGAATCGCTGAAAGCGTCTACTTCCCGAGCCCCTATTGCTATTGCTAGCCTGAGCCCGGCTATCAATGCTTCATATTCGGCTTTGTTGTTTGATGCCGTGAAGCCTAACCTGAACGATTGTTCCAGTAATTCTCCCGTAGGGGATACCAGTTTTGCCCCGACTCCGGACCCTTGCCTTGATGATGCACCATCGACGTGAAGCTTCCACCGTTTCACGGAGGCCAGGTCAAGATTGATAGTAGGTGAGAGTTGAATTATGAAATCTGCCAATACTTGTGCTTTTAAGCATAATCGAGTTTTAAACTCATGTATTATTCGTTGAATTTGATAGCACATTTAACCAGTCGACCTGACTGGCTATGACTGTGGAGGATAGTCCTTACCGGTAGGGAGGTCATAAATATGATTGAGTGCGATTGGAAGTATGGTCTAAGCTTTCGAGCCGATGTGACCAATGCTAATGCAAGTTTTTCCATAGCGGGGTACCTCATTTCTGTGGGATTATGTGTGTTCATTGGTGTAATTGTCAGGTTACAACCTAGCACATAATCAACTAGGATCTAGGTGATTTGCAGTTGAATCATAAACAGATCAGGATCATTACCTTATGATTGCAGCGGATTGATCAAAGGAATATCGAGATCTGCAAGAGCTGATAGAAACCGGCTCCTCCTAGGTATCCACACGCTTACAAGCTACTGGATCAGGCTGCTAGACCAAGCTCGGAATCAACAGAGAGAGAGAGGACGGCTCAGGTGTAAAAATCGCAGAAGCAAGAAGCATTAGGGCTTCCTGCGCCTCTCCTCTTCCTTATATGGGCCCAAGTAATTAAACTAATGGCTCATTAGGCTTTTGGGCCCAAGGCCCAAATCAGACAAAAGACTGTCTTTTGTCTGGCCCAATTCTCTGTACAAATACATTAAATGCCTTGCATCTTACTGTATTAATTCCATTTTAACTTTCCCGTTAGCTATGGTGTGTGACCCTTTGGGATCATACAATACTGGTAATAAGTCCTAAACTTATAGATCATGAGCGGGCTCTAGCAAGTCATCATGATCACCCAGTATTTATGACTTATGTCTGATCTCGACACTTATCATACTTTCTAGAGATAGTACGGTAGATTTCAGGACATTCCCAACAATCTCCCACTTGTACTGGAATCCTACATTCCCTAATCCTTTTGTCTCAATATCTCAATCTGGCATAAGGCAAGATGCGTGTCATCCTTATATAGCCAGACCATGTTTATCGGACCAGATTTGATACTGACAATGCAAACGACTTGGGCAAGTCCGTTTGGGAGTGGCCACTCTCTTACCAGCTATCAAGTCTCCGATTGGCCTAGAGATATTACCTCCGTTAAACGGCAGGGGACAAATCCCATCTTGTTCCATCACTATGAACTACACACTTTATAATACACCCAACCAAGGTCCTTATAGCTCCCAGTTACGAAACAGCGTTAGACAATGATCAAAGTGCATCAATCCATGTGCAGCCACATGCATGCGAACTCAGGTCTAAGGACTATACTCTATAGTCGTATATGAGAACCTCTTATGACACAAATATTAATATCTTGTAGAGTTCTCATCAGCGGGCCATGTCCGGTCATATGCTCCCCTACATATACCTATGTGTCGACTTTGATGCCGCGCATCTATGACCCCTCGAAACTTGGTCATAAGTCTCAACACAATCTAGTCTCAAGTGGTTGTTGGTGTTCCAATTTCAACAACCTTCGACTATGGACACTATGATTTATGTCATTTCGTTAAATATGGGGTTTCAGGATCAAGTCTACTCATGTACTTCGATGGCCCATATAATGATATGAATCATTTTGGAACGATTATTTATATCACAGTTAAAATAATCCAGAAATCATAAATTTCATAAACATAAAATATTATGTTTACATGAACCTTTCAAAACAACTAAATAAAGCCCTTTACAAACTCCCACTGAAATTAAGACTACATCTTCATTTCACTTATCCTACAGCTACAGTCCGCGACTCGTGCTTAGGCCTAAGGAGTGGCTTCGTTAATAGATTAGCAACGTTCTCATTCGTTGAAACTTGCTGATCTACTTAACACCTCTGTCATTTATCTCACGGAATAGGTTATACCTACCCTCAAGGTGTTTGGACTTCTGATGTGCAGCTAGTCTCATCTATGCTGGGAATCACATCAAGTTCAGTGATGAACTCTTCTTTCCAAACAACCTCTTTCGCCGCTACCCAAGCTGCGAAATGTTCAGCTTAAGTCATGGAGTCAGCAACAGTGCCTTGCACCGCCAGACAGACACAAGATATAACCGGACTGTGACCAGAAATCATCTTTGTCTGTTGGAAACTTGCCTTTCAGACTCTACCGACTTGTAGCACCTCACTTTCTCCGTAAATCAAGAACTTATCCTAAGTATTTTCCAAATATTTAAGGATATTCATTACGTCTATCCAGTGATTCTTTGCTGGATTTGACTGGTCTTTACTTGTCTTGCTTAACATTAAAGCAACATTAAAACAAGTACGTGTTATGGCATACATGATAGATCCAATTGCCGACGCATATGGAATCTCATCCATGCATTCAAGCTCAGCAGATATCGTAGGACACTGTTTCTTGCTTAACGTAATGCCATGTGACATTGGCATAAAACCCTTCTTGGAATGCTGAAAACGTGTAGGACTTTGTCAATATAAGAATCCTGACTTTGTCCTATCAGCTCTTTTGGATCTCTATCTTTAGATCCAAAATCCAAGAACATACGTGGCTTTACCCATGTCAATCATAAAAACAACTCCCAAGCCAGTCCTTTACCGACTGCGGCATTGGAACGTTATTTCCGAGAATCAGTATGTCATCGACATACACTATGAGAAATGCAACATCGCTCCCATTTATCTATTAGTAAACGCACATTTCCATCTCGTTCCTGTTCAAGTCAAAACCTTGACTACTTCAACAGAACGAAGATTCCAACTCCGATATGTTTGCTTCTATCCATGAATGGATCGATGAAGCTAACTTACATACAGTATAATTTTTCGGAGTCCGGGCTCACTTTCGCTTCTGTGAATTTCGCAGGTTCGTCACTTTCAATGATCATCAGATCATGGCAACTAATCACGAGAAATCACTCTCGGATTAGTGACGGATTCATTCAGATCTGCGAACTTCAGGCTCTACAGGTGTAGATTCTACAGAAATCTGTAAATCCATCCGCTGCTCTCCCTCAACAGGTTGAGCAGCCTCCTGTATTTCTCGAATTTCTTCGAGTTATACTTTTACTCCCACTGTTCTTCTTGGAAAGCAACTTTCCTTTTAGAAAAAAGAATTCCGAACAACCTAACTTTGTTTTCGGAATGGCCGTAAAAAGTAACAAGCCTTGGTTTCCCTAGGACAACCAGCGAAGTAGCTCAACTACAAATACTCAGTAAAGACGAATTTGGATCATTTCCAGTCCACATTTATGTGGTGTCTTTCAACTGATATTGGTGGAACTATTTCAGCGTAAACTTAGATATTTCTAGAGCGTTATTCTTAAAGAATATCATGGAAGATTCGTGTGACTCATCTTTAATCATTTCTAATAAGATCTGATTCTTTCTCACAGAAACACCTCCAGGTTTTCAGGAGAAATGAGCTGTGAAACGACTTCACACTCATTCAGATGATCACACCATCAATGACTTAAGTATTCTCACTCGTGATCTAATCCAGAGTCTCAATACTTCTGTCACTCAGATTCTATACCTCATTCTGGAACTCTTTCGACCATTTCAAAGAATTCTGACTCGTGTCTTATCAAATGAACACAGTCATACTCACTGAAGTAATCAGTAAAGATAATGAAGTACAGGAAAATTTTCTCTGGCATTACTGCTCATCGGGCCACATACATGAGTATGTTCAAGGTCCAATAAGCCTTTGGGCTTTTCTCTAGCTCGGCTAAGATGGGCCCTTTGTCTTTTGGTCCAGTAAGCAGAATTCAAGTCTCATAAGATATCCGATCAAATGAGCCCAAAAGTCCATAACTATGGGGTTTCTGAATCCGACTTACTCTATGTGACCAAAACATTTACGCCAAGAAAAATCAGGTTTAATTCATCAGATTTAAACCAATTCGGTATTTATGTTACATTTAGGCACTCTTTGGTTTAAGATATAAAACCCATTCCTTGAATAGGGTGCTACAATCAATATTTCATTGAGATCAAAAGAACAAAACTTGTCTTTTATCAAAATGAAAAACATTCAAATTCTTACAAGAAAATGAAAGACAACTCTGCTTAAAGCAGGTACATTGTAGCAATTACTTAATACAAAACCAAGCCTCAAATGCATCTACAAGTGAAAACCCTACGGCTGAGGCAGCATCCATAGCTCCTTCCAGACATGCAGTTCCACTTGTCCTTCCTTTAATGTTCTACTGTTGCTTAGGCTCTGCATATTATAACAAATATCAGTGCCACAACCAGTATCCAATACCTATAAGGTAGAACTTGAAGTAATAACATGAATACCTGAGGAAGTAGTCTCATACATCAACTTCAACTCCTCATAATCTTCCATGAATTTAATGCAATCTCTCTTCCGATGCCCAGTCTCTTTACAGTAGCAGCACTTACCAACGTAAGAGGTATCTGACTCGGGCTCAGAAGACACACGCTTGCCATGATTCAAAATCTGGACAACTTTGTCTTCACCCTTGTCAGCATTAGGTTTAGTAAACCTACCCTTCTCATTTATGAGATTATACAGGGTACTCTTCACGTTTGGCTCAACTGTCTTGAGCATATCATGCAGTTCAGTCAGCGTCTTCGTTAAGCTTTTCTTGATATAGTTCCTTCTGAACTTATCATAGCTTGACGGCAGTGACTGCAGAATGATCTCAGTTGCCAATTCTTGGCTAACTGGATATTCCAGTTTCCTCAGGTTATCAATGTAACCCATCATTTTACTGACATGAGGACTCACTGGATGATCATTTGGTAGCTTGCAGCTAGTGAGAGACTTAACCAACTGGTATCTCTCCACTCTTACCTGCTCCTGAAATTTCAATTTCAGGCTGCTGATCATCTCTATTAGCGACTCCATGTTCTCATATTGCTTCAGCAAATCTGAGTCCATGGTAGCCAATATCAGACCACGCACATCTACCGCATCATTATAATGCTTATTCCAAGCATCATATACTGCATGAGAGGCATTGGACCCGATCCTCTCGGGGAGAGCTCTCTCAAGGACATAGTCCTTTCTCTCCTGCCTGAGGACTAGCCTCAGGTTCCGCGACCAAGTCAAGAAATTTGATCCGTTCAGTTTGTCCATCTCAAGGACAGACCGGATCGAGAAAGTGTTTTGATTGTTTGTGCTAGTCATAACTGAAATTTAGAGATAAATAGAGTTTTAGTTATTTAGTTCATAAAAGAGTAATCTTAATAACTTATAAGAAAACTCGCATTGCATTCAAAATTTCTTTGTTTAACCTCATAAGAATGCAATGATTCCGAGACCCATGTTCAACTAAAACCAAAGTGGGCCACTGGCCGTCACCCGAAATTAGCTTTACTTGGTAAGCATGCACACATCTAGTTATATCCAATAACTCTCGGTTGTGAATTGGGCCCAAGGCCCAATACACCAGATGTCTCAAGGCCCGGGACTCCCGATGGCCCAGTCAAGGAAACCAATCTCTTACAGCCAAATAATCACTAAAGTCTGGGACTCCCAATGAAATTAGTGACTATATACTACTTTACTTACGCAAAAACAGACACCTCACACTGTAAGCCATATCTGTAATTGAATAAGCGTTAAGTAGCTGACAAGATTGGGCAAGACATCCAAGCTTGATATTGGTTTTGAGGATTTTAGGTTTTCTTTCCAAAAATAGAAGATTACTATTTTGGGAAACGTACTTATTTTAGAAACTTTCTAAATTTAGAAACATGCTAAAAATAGAAATTTCTAATTTAATATTTTATTAAAGTTTTCGGTTGGGTCACAAATTATAGGCCCAATTCTTGGTCCAAGACCACAGAATTCCAATTGGCCCAATAATTTGACATAACCGAGTCGGTTCATTAATTCTGGTCCAAGACCAAATTAACTACTAAATCCAACTGGTTATTCACTAAACCAGACCAGCTCTAAATTATTTGGTCCAACCAAATCAAACTTAGACCAGCCTTCGGTTTAGGTTAAAATTCAATTTTTGAATTTAAATCCGGTTTAACCAGAAATTAAATAATACCAATTGTATTAAATAATTTCCAGCAAACCGCGATTTGGGTTAACCGCTTGAACCATAATTATTAAATAATTAATCGATTCATACAAAGTAATCCTTATTCCAATAATTGAATTTGACAAAAAAAAAGATTCTCAATCATAACAAACCTTATGAATCAATTGATAACAAATTCAATAATGAATTTGATTTTTCTAAATCGTATCATGACTTACACATGAAGACAAAACCGATTTTGTCATTATACCAATTCAACAATCGATTCATGCTTATGATTGAAACAAAGCAAAGTCAAACATCACGACTCATGTGAATCACTAAAAGACAAAACCATTTTGACTTTTTCAATACAAACTAATCGTTTCATAATTACAAAACAAAATCAACTTTTGATTCATACCAAGCGATTATGACATACACTAAAAACAAAACGATTTTGACATTCAAATTTAACAATCGATTCATGCTATCAAACCAATCAAATCGCTTCTTATGATTGAAACAAGGACAACAGCGATTGTTTAATTATATAGACAAAGTCAACATGTGCGATTCATATTAGGGTTTTACAAGTTCTAATCAAATTTCTTAAGCCAAATTCGATTCTTAACATTAAAACAACCTAAATATGATCCAAACAGCAAAAACCTAACGACCTAGGCTCTGATACCATTGTGGGATTATGTGTGTTCATTGGTGTAATTGTCAGGTTACAACCTAGCACATAATCAACTAGGATCTAGGTGATTTGCAGTTGAATCATAAACAGATCAGGATCATTACCTTATGATTGCAGCGGATTGATCAAAGGAATATCGAGATCTGCAAGAGCTGATAGAAACCGGCTCCTCCTAGGTATCCACACGCTTACAAGCTACTGGATCAGGCTGCTAGACCAAGCTCGGAATCAACAGAGAGAGAGAGGACGGCTCAGGTGTAAAAATCGCAGAAGCAAGAAGCATTAGGGCTTCCTGCGCCTCTCCTCTTCCTTATATGGGCCCAAGTAATTAAACTAATGGCTCATTAGGCTTTTGGGCCCAAGGCCCAAATCAGACAAAAGACTGTCTTTTGTCTGGCCCAATTCTCTCTACAAATACATTAAATGCCTTGCATCTTACTGTATTAATTCCATTTTAACTTTCCCGTTAGCTATGGTGTGTGACCCTTTGGGATCATACAATACTGGTAATAAGTCCTAAACTTATAGATCATGAGCGGGCTCTAGCAAGTCATCATGATCACCCAGTATTTATGACTTATGTCTGATCTCGACACTTATCATACTTTCTAGAGATAGTACGGTAGATTTCAGGACATTCCCAACAATTTCACCATCGATTAGAGTCTTGCTGATGTAATACACTGATCGTTGGTCGTTTTGTTCCTGGCAAAGCAAGACTCCGCTTACCGCTGCCGGGGAGACAGATAAGTAGAGGTAAAGGGGTTCCCCTTCTACTGGTTTTGCCAATATTGGTGGTTCGCTTAGGTACGCTTTGAGCTGGGTGAATGCCTCTTCGCACTTCTCCTCCCAAAGGAATTTCTTGTTTGCTTTGAGGAGATGGTAGAAGGGCAGACATTTGTCACTCGACCTCTATATGTAGTGATTCAGAGCAACTATTTTGCCAGTCAAACGCTGGACTTCACGCGTCGTCAGAGATGAACGTAACGATATGTTTAGGGTTTGCTTCGATCCCTCTTTCGGTTACTAAGTAACCAAGGAATTCTCACGATGGGACCCGAAGGTACACTTCGCAGGATTGAGTTTCATCCCGTATTTGTTGAGAATGATGAAACATTCTTTTAGTTGGGGGATGTGGTCCTCTCACCTGGAAGATTTGAATAACATATCCTCGATGTAGACTTCCATGGTTTTACCCACTAGTCCTGAGAACATCTTGTTCTTCTTGATGAGGCGTTGGTAGGTAGCTCCTGAGTTCTTCAACCCGAAAGGCATGACTTTGTAGCAGTATGTGGCTCGATCAGTTATGAACGAGATCTTTTCTTGGTTCTCGGGGTTCATCAGTATTTGCTTATACCCGAGAAGGCATCCATAAAGGATAGCAGTTGGTGGCCAGCGGTGGCCTCGACCAATCGGCCAATGTATGGGAGTGGGAAACTGTCTTTTGGACATGCCTTGTTGAGGTCTGTAAAGTCGACGCAGATTCTCCATTTCCCATTCTTTTTCTTGACCACTACGGCATTTACGAGCCAGTCAGTTATGTGCCTCGGGGCACATACTGCTACAAAACTGATCGAGGCACATACTGCTACAAAGTCATGAAGAGTAGCACTTGTTGGCCAGCGGTGGCCTCGACGAATCGGTCAATGTGTGGGAGCAGGAAGCTGTGTTTTGGACATGCTTTGTTGAGATCTGTAAAGTCGACGCAGACTCTCCATTTCTCATTCTTTTTATTGACCACTACCGGATTTACGAGCCAGTCGGGGTATTTTACCTCTCTGATCTATCCTATTTTCAGCAGGTGGTCGACCTCGTAATTGACAGCTTAGGCTCGCTCTAGACCAAGTTTACGACGCTTTTGCCTGGCCGGTTTGTATGTAGGGTCGACATTTAGCTCGTGATTGGTTACATCGATATTTATTCCTTTCATGTCCGCTGAGGACCATGCAAAGGATTCGACGTTTTGTTTGAGGAAAGAGATCAATTCGTTTTAACTGCCTTCGATAGGTCGATTCTGATGCCGAAAAGTCTTTCGGGATGAGTATCATCTATTCAACTTGAGTTGTGAGGTACTTCGGAGGTCCTCTTTGTTCGCATTTTGGTGAGCTCCTGCTCTTTCTGTAATTGCTATGCGTGGGATTTTTCAATCTGTTTGTACCCATTCATGTAGCAATTTGTGGAAGTCTTTTGGCGTCCATAAACAGTTTTACCCTTTTCGGAGTTGGAAATTTTAGCACCGGTGGTAGGTCGAAAGTACGGCTTTCATATCGTATATCCAGGGTCGACCTAGAATTACGTTATAGGGAGCTGGTCGATCTACCACGACGAACTCTGTCACTCTTCGAACTCCTCCAGCTATTACTGGGGCGAAGAGAGAGTCCATTGAGTATGTTGTTTTTCCAGCGAACCCTACTAGGGGTGTTTGTCCTTCGACGATCCTGGAGTTTTTGAAATCCATCTTTTTGAATGCGCCATAGAAAAGGACGTCTACCAAACTTCATGTGTCGATCATTATTCTTGATAGTTCGACATCCCCGACTACTAAGCACACGAGGAGCGCGTCGTCATGCGACTTGTCGAGGTCGACTGTCTCGCTCTCGTAGAAAGTAATCTCATGGTCTGGACCTTGTATTGGGATCTTCCCCCGTTTGTTGGTCTTGACTCTTCTTTGGAGGGCTTTAATCAAATTGATCGAGTCTCGGCAGAGCTTAGAGCCACTGAAGATGAAGTCTACTCATTTAGGAGGTATATACCGTACACCCCCCCCCCCGCACAGAGAAAATGGGAGATAGATTCGTGTGCGTAAACTTTTCATAGGATCTGGAGGCGGGGATAATGCTGAGCCTCTCGGAGTACCGCATAAACTGAATTTTCCAAGGATGACCTCGACTCGTTTCCGCGATCCCTGAGGGAGAGCTTCGGGAGACCCTAACTCCTTAGATCGTTCTCTTTTATTCTGAGAAGGCTTTTTGTATTCGACTCTTTGGTCGATTTGGTTTCCTTTTTGTCAGAGGGAGTTTCCTCCTCGACTTCGGATTCTTGGTTATTTTTGGACTCTTGTTTTTGGGCCTCGACTTTGGCTCGAGTATAACACTCTTCCGTCGAATGACCTCGTTTGTTGTGAACCACATAATTTTTCGTTGTCGAACTCGAATTTTCTTGAGCTCTTCAGGCTCTCGACCGCGTTAATGGTCCCAGATTTACAGGAATTTCTTTTTGGTGTTCGAATTCAGTGATTTTGACTAGTTCTTTTCTTGTTGATCTTTCTCTTTGAGGGCCGTAGTTTCGTCCTCGAGGCGAGCGAAAGCCGATGCGCAATGAAGGGCATCATCGAGTGTAAGCTGTTCGCGGACCGTTATTTCCTCACGGAATTTGGTTGAGTACCACAGTCCGCGCCTTAGTGCCTCTATCGCTTTCATCATTTGGGTTCGCGATTTTAATTTTATTTCCTTGAAATGGTCGATGTATGAGCGAAGTTTTTTGTCGGGTCGTTGGGATACGCCAAATAGGGATGCTTCAGTTTTTTTAACCTCGATGAAGAGATAATATTGTTTGAGGAATTCCATCATGAAATGGGTGAAGTTATCAATGTATTTCTCCTCCAGCACGGAAAACTATTCTACGGCTAATGCCGATAGGTTTTTGGTGAAGAGTCTACATAAAGCAGGCTCTCTTTCCTCGTCGGTCAGATATACCCTAGATAACGCTAGTCTGAATGCCCTGATATGGGCTTTGGGGTCCATTTTCCTGAGAATTATGGGAATTTCATTTTCTTGATCTCTCGAATTCTTGCGAAGGCGATTCGATTTGTAAACGGCATTTGGCGGGTTTCTTCGATCACTCGATCGATGTCAGGTACCGGGCTTGTGGCCATATGAAATTTCGAGCTTAATCTCATGAACTGGACGTTGGCCTGCTCAATATATTGCCTTAGCATATCGTGTTCGTCACCCGCTATGGATGCGAACTGTGTTTGCGGCTAAGTTAACGGTTGCCCAGGAAAGATCGGATCGATTAGATCGATTGTTGGAATCGGTCTTGTCTCGTCAACTTGAGGCGTCTAGAATGGCATCAGACTTGATCTGATGGGATATCCAGAGCTCAAATAAAAAGCTGAGCCCTCGAGCTGCCACGGCCTAATGCCTGAATTATTCGGTAGAGGAAGCGGTCCAGGTAGTGGCCGTTTTCCTGATCCGCTTGGATCTGTGACCATGGCGCTCGAACCTAATTGAGTCGGCGTCGCTATAGGGGTTTTCATAGGGAGAAAACCACTATTCGACGTGCCAGCAATGTTTCCCGACGTTCCAGGGGGTGTTATCACCTGAGAGAAGTCCAGATGTGTCTGGGGTGGAGGACTTATGGGAGGTCATTGATCATATACTGATCGATCTCCTTGGTTTGGGTTAGTGAGCTCTTCGAAACGAGCGTTAATGCGCCGTTCTTGTTCAGCGAGTTGTCTGGCTAGGGCACGATTGGCGATCTCTTGGGCCCGGGCATTAGCCTCGTTACATCTCATTTGACTCACCAATACGTTAAGCATTGAATGGATCTCAGCGAGGTCATCCGGACTTTGTTACGGGGGTGCAGGAGGCTGCTGCGAGCTGGATCTAAGTGTTCCAGATCCGCCACCTGATGCGGAGGCAGAAGTTGAATCGCTCCTCATCCAGACCCAGTTCCTGCTTGGATCGTTGGTTCCAGACATAACGTTTTTCGGAGTCTGGCCCGTCGCGGTTGTCTGAGCGACCGAGTAGGTTGGTACCGAAGACGTGGAGACTGAGACTGAGCACGTCAACACGCTATCGGCATGACCCCTGATACTTACCACAGTGGTGTTCTGAGGAACATTGCTGACCATCTGCGGGTGGTCGACTGGTGGAGTGGCGTTGGGAGAGCCAGACTGGTCGGGATTCATCTTGATTTATCGAACCTTAGATCATATTCTTGAGATAGGAAAAACTACATATTGTCCCCACAGTCGGCGCCAAATGTGAAATCGAAGATTCACACCAAGGATTTATATTCGTGAATTTGGACTTTCGTATATAGAAATATATATATATTTTCCTATGAATCAAAGATGTTTATTAAGATTGAATGTCGAGATCGAATTAACAATATCGAAAGAGACAGTACAAAGAGAAGTTTGAGCTATTCTTGTTGGAGTGTTCTTGATTAGGGTTGGAATGCTTGAATGAATCTCCATTTCTCCTTAAATAGCCTCAAGTCCTTGATCTTCTTGTTCCGATCCTTCGGCCTCTCGTTAGTAACGATCCCCTTGATTCGCGGAAGACAACGACTTGGTCGTTCTTTCTCAACATTTCCTTCTATTGAGCTCGAGCTCGATCATCCCAATGTATCAAGCCACTTGGGCCTATATTGACTAATAATCGAATGGTCCTTGGGCCTTGATCGGACTCGTATATCGGTTAATTCATTGATCTTTCAATCGTGGGCCTTTAGATTTTATGTTTTATGGGCCGGATTTCCTAGAGGGAAATCCAGCACCAACAATGGAATATATCATCAGTTTTCAGCACCAAGAACATCTCATCATAATGGAGTAGTATAGAGAAAGATTCGGACTCTCCAGGAAATGGCAAGAGCCATGATCCACGACAATGATGTACCATTGAAGTTTTGGGCTGATGCAATTAATACAGCATGCTACATCATCAACATGGTGTATGTAAGAAGAGGAAAAACCAAGAAACCATAAGAGATGTGGAAAGGAAAGACTTCAAACCTAAGTTATTTCCATATCTTTGGTGTGAAGTGCTATGTACTGAATGACAAAGATCATCTTGGTAAGTTTGACTCACAAAGTGATGAAGGTTTTTTTCTGGGTTACTCATGGACTAGTACAACTTTCAGAGTGTACAACACAAGATCTCGTATGATTGTTGAACAGTAAATGTGGTATTTGATGACTTGTATCAAATGAAGATTACTGATAATTTTTCAGACAGTGACTCAGAACAAAGTGAGCAACACAATCCCACGGATGAAGGAACAGAGGATCAAGAAAAAGCTCCAGAAGAAATTCAGTCTGAAAAAATGAAGTCACCAGAGAAAGTCAAACCGAGCAGAACTCAAAAGAACCTATCTCAGAAGTTTTAGGAGATGTGAATGATGAGCGAATGACTAGGAAAGTCAATCTTAACTTTAGAGAAATGGTTCGATTTGCTTGCTTTGTCTCAGTCATAGAGCCTAAAAACACATGTTCAAGCTTTGGATGATGAGTTCTGGATTGTAGCAATAGAGCAAGAGTTAGAACACTTTGTACGCAATGATGTGTGGGAACTTATACCACGCCCTGAAGGAGTGAACATTGTGGGAACCAAGTGGATTTTCAAAAACAAGATTGATGAGAATGGGGGTGGTAGTTCGGAAATATATTCGACTTGTGGATCTGGGGTACTCTCAGATTGAAGGAGTTGATTTTGAGGAGACTTTCGCACCTGTCGCACGTCTTGAATCAATCAGGTTGTTCCATAGAATGACATGCATCATGAACTTTACTATGTATCAGATGGATGTGAAGATTTCTTTCCTGAATGGCTTTCTCCAAGAGGAGGTGCATGTCGAACAACCAAAAGGATTTGAGGATGAAATCAACCCTCGATATGTGTACAAACTTAAGAAAGCACTATACGGTCTGAAGCAGACACCTACAGCATGGTATGAATGGCTCACGAGTTTCCTTCTGAGATAGGGTAGACAAGAAGAAGTGTGGAAAAAACTCTCTTTGTCCTCTAACAAACGAATAGGATTATCATAGTAGAGGTCTATGTTGGTGACATTATCTTTGAAGGTACAGCTCAAAGAGTGGTTGATACATTTGTACAAGACATGACTCAAGAGTTTGAAATGAGTATGGTAGGAGAACTGAAATACTTTATGGGATTACAATTTAGTCAAACCATTGATGGAGTGTTCATATCATAGCACATATGCTAAAAACCTGTTAAGACGGTTCAAATTGGATCAATGTCAGGAAGCTAGAACACCAATGAGTACCATAATCAAGCTGTCAAGAGATGATGATGGAACATATGCGGATGTCAAGTTGTATCGAGGAATGATCGGCAACCTATTGTACCTTACAGTCAGCAGACCTGATCTGTGTTTGAGTAAAGGAATATGTGCAAGATATCAAGCCAAACCGGAATATTCACATCTTGAGGCAGTTAAGAGGATCATCAAGTATGTCAAAGGATCGATCAATATGGAGATTTGGTATTCAAAAGGATCCAATAAACACCTAGTTGGTTATTATGATGTGGATTGGGAAGGAAGTTTGGATGATAGGAAGAGCACTAATGGAGGATGTTTCTTTTTGGGGAATAATCTGATTGCATTGATGAAAAAGAAACAGAATTCTGTGTCACTATCTACATCAGAAGCCGAGTATATTGCGATGAGAATTAGTTGTGCCTAGCAGCCGACCATGGAATCGATTCAGGGCCACTTATAGTTCATTGTGAAAATAAGATTTCTATAAACATCTCAAAAAACCTATTTCAACATTCTATAACAAAGCATATTGACATAAGACACCATTTCATCCGAGAGCTAGTGGAGGAAAAACAGGTACTGATTGAATACATAGTTACTGATTTGCAACTGGCAGATTTCTTACAAAGCCTCTTGATTTTAACTGTTTTATTACTCTAAGAAATTCAATCAGTATCTGTGAGATGCAATGGTTTGTCGAGTGTACAAGACTGATACATGCACTGATTCATGAAGTACATCAAGTTCTGATTTAGTTTGGAGTTATGAAAAGTGGAAAAGAGCTGCATGTTATGTCGTCTTGCCTCATGTACAGTACAAGTTTCTCGAGTGAGATCCAAAGTTACAATGAAAGAAGAGCTATGGGTTGAAATCCTAAGAAGACAAGTGATGGAATCAACTCCTCACTACAAGAAACAGCGTTTTTGCGACTGGACCTTGCGACTATACTTGTAGTCTTAACATATGGCCACTATTAGGGGACAACATTGCTACTACTTTGCGACAACAAATGTATGGACGTGTATTAGTAGCTTATATACGACCAAAAATGATTGTCGCCAATTGAGTCATTGTTTTACGACCGATTAACGATCATTGTCGAGACCGGAATCAATAGTCGCGGGCTAGTCGGTAATATGGCGACTATTTTTGCGTTTGATGTTAAGAGTCATAGTACAATCGCAAATCGGTCAGTACATGGGCGACTAATTCGCTACTTCGGGTATAGTAGTAACCAAATCGTTTATTTGTCGCTACTGATACAACTAATATTCAACTCATTATTTGTGTCGCAAAGTAGTCGGATATGGGTCGTATCATATAGTATTTTGGATTTAGTAATAATAATATGAGATAGTTTGGTCTTCGGGAGTCCATGCATACGATGTGTTATTGAATGAAAAATTTAAATGTGCAAAATACTTTTATTGTCATATCACAAATAAAATATATACTTCCATATTTGAATTTAACAATAACCAAATTGATCAGGGTAATATTCTATATGCTATTTAAATAATGTAATATAAAGAAATTATGATATATAGTAGACAGAAAATTTGTAAACATTAACGACAAATGTGTTTTTAAAAGAAACATAAAGACGATCAACAAATCATTTAACCCAAAAATAAAAAAGTTTAATAAGGTCTTCTAAAACAGGTACATAATTTAGAAGATATTGAACCAGAACATAATTTCTTCAGGATATTGGTCAGGTACCGGATTCGGAAAGCTACAAAATAGAAAACAATATGTATGAATTTCAGAAAACCACTACAAAAAAAGTCTACATTGATAGCACAATGTAATAGCACGTTTTACTAAACTGCTATTAAAAATGAGTTTGCAATTTTGATTAAGCTACTATAGCATTTTATAAATGCTAATAAATAATTTTATTAAGCGGGAATGAAAATTGAGTTTTAGAGCCATATTTTTTTAGGGAGAGGGAGCACAAATTAAGTTTGGAGCCAACACTTAAAAAATTTACACAATATTCTTTTTCCTTTGTCAACTATTTTCCCTAAACCCTAAATCAAATAATCTTTCTCTCGTTCATCCTTCGTTGCTTTTCTCCATGGTCACCTTCGCCTTCGCCCGTGGCTCTTCTCATCTCTGGATTTCTCACCCAAATCATAAAACCAAGGATTTCAGGTGTGTTTGTGAGGGGAAGTTGAAGGATCAGAGATTGGAGATGTCGGATATTTCGTCTGACGGTGTTGGCCTCTTTTAACGAGAGCGGTGGCGATGGACGGAAAAAGCTCGTCCAGGAGGAGGCCGATTAGGCCTAGATTCGAAGCCTCCGCCGACAATGAGTTCATCACTGATGGAGGAAGAAGGTGGACGAGAACTTGAAGCGCCTCCTATAGCTGTTCTCCGACGCTGACAATTCCTGGAGAAATCTGTTTTCTCCTCTTCCACAGTATCCTTTTGGTCATAGATTAGGGTTTCTCGCGATTGATATTGGGGTTTTTGATAAGAGTCTTGCCAAGTTTCAGAAACTTCCTTCCTCTATTCTCACCGCTTTTTTCATCTCTACCGATTTTTTTCTCGGCTGTTAATTCACCCTATATCTCTATATCCTTTATTTCCGCCATCGCCAAACCTTATCTTTTTCTTCCTGGGTTTTGCTTCTTATTTGGTACGATTTGATTTTCTCTTACCCTTTTTTTACCTCATAGATCGTTGATTGATCTTCATCACCGTTTTCTATTTACTTCGATGCTGAGGATTCTGCTAATTCGGTTTTTTTTTATGTGTACTGTTTCGATTTTGTGGTTTAATTATTTAGTTTTGGCAAGCGATCAAGTAAATCAATTGGGTGTATCTCGATTCACTGTTTTATTTTCTGCTTCATCGGTGAAGCGATCGAGAGTTGGTTGTCCTTACTATAATCACCATCTTTTGCTAGTAGATCTACTTAAGAGTTTTTGTGTGTGTGTGTATGTTTATGACTGTGATCAAGTATGATCGTTGTATTGTTCTGGTGTTGTTTAACTGCCATTCTGGCGAAAAGTGTACTTCTTTGATTTTTCTATGGATCTAATGTGAACTCACTCAAAGCTTGGTCTCATTTGCAGATTAGTTATATGGGCTGAGCTAGGTATTTCATGGGAGTTGTGGAGGATACATAACCTCCTTTGAAACGTGCTAAATGTCTTGCTGACCAATCCAACGGCTTCTCCAGTAACTCTTCTGTTAGAGGTAGTCTCTGGGAGACCTGATGGCAAGGCATCTGACCTCCCAAGGGGATGATGAAACTATCAGCTCCAAATAGGTCATTAAAAAATCTGACTTCGTTAGGATAATCACTAGGACTCTTTATTCACTAGGATATGGTATTATATATACACTCTTAAGCTTTAAGTTGAACAAGTCTCGTTACACTATGAAGAAGACTAAAACTTCTGACAATGACTTGTGTAACAGAGAGTAGGACAAGATCAGGTAGACATCATCACATTCTACAAGACTACAACGAAATATTTATCCCCTCCGTAAACCCGTTGCTGGTGGAGACAGTTCCTGTGAAAAACGACATGTCTGTGGAGGCCAATAATAAACCTGAAGGTAGGTTATTGTTAGACGTGAACTTTATCTATGAATGAAGTACTTAAGTTAATTGATTGTTTATGTTTATGTGCACAATGTTTATGTTTCTCCCCTCCGGGGATCAAAGATAAAGTAAAGGATCATGATATGACCAAGTCTTTAGGAGGAGACTAGTGACAAGGGTGTTATGGCTAACGTTACACGTGTTGGTGTGTTTGCACAGCTCAAAGAGTTACTATGCTTGTGTTGGAGTGAGCACACATGCTTACCAGAGCCCTTCAAAAGACCTATCTGCCATCAACAACGGCTTGAACAAGTAAGTTTAAAACCTGTCTATGATCATTGATAGTTTCTGCACAGATTCATCATCAAAGATGGTTATTGGCTATACTATCACAGTATCACTTTCTATTGCTTTTGTGTCGATATACAAATACGTTGTCACAGCCAAGCGTGGGCCACTTAGAGATGCAGATTGGTACTGGGATTACGGGAAAGCATGTTGTGCTTGGCAAGAATACTGTGAATACAAGTTTCCACTCTCCACTTTGCATCCAAAGTTTCATATCTAACTTTACTTACTTGGTTGCTGTAAATATTGTGAGACCGAATGCAGATACAGTTTTGGAGGGTGTTCACTTAGGCCAAAGTTGTAGATTGAGGAACACATCTACTAATACGCTGCTCCAGTACATATAGATTTCCTCGTTCAGGTGACATTAGTTTTCTCTCATAATCCAAGTCTCTTACAGATTTCACACCAAGTTTCAACAAGTTTATTTTCAACTCTTTTTTTTTCTTGTCTTCTTGAATTTGTTACAGCAAAGGACCATTACAGCAAAAGCTACAAAAATGTTTATTGCTCTCTATATCTACACGTTTGCCTTCTCACGCTTAGAGCTAGATAGAATCCTTGGACGAGACTGATGAAGAGCGTAGAGCTATATAGGATTCTTGGGTATGCTGATTAGCTTTTTTGGTTTTTTTTGTACAATGTTAGTTTTACTTTGTTTAACTATGTAAGAATTGTTTTTGATTAATATAATATTATTTATTATGTATGTTGATGATTTATAAAATATAAAATTTATGTAAATCAAATAATAAATATTTTGCAAAACAAAATTCAAATAAAAAATAATACATATGTGCGTAATATATATATATATATATATATATAATTTTAATTAAATATATTTATATAGCGATACAAATATGTTATAACATTAAATAAAATAGCACTAAATATGTGTTATAAAAAAACACTGCTATGATAGAACGAAGGTATGATAGCATGTCAAAAACGCTATCGTAGGGGTGACACCTACCATAGCTGCGGATGACATAGCATTTGTGAAAACGCTATGTATGATATACAATAGCATAATTTTCGCGCTGACAATATACATATTTGTTGTAGTGAACATATAAAGCATATTACATAATGAGTTGCATTAGGTTTATGACCAAAACCTGTTGAGAAATCCATTAAAATCCGGATTGTTGGTTTGATCGTACATAATCGTTGACATCCCTTTTTCTCTTTTGAGCCAAGTTACACCTAATTAAATAAATTTTTATACGTACACCAATAATATTCTAAACAATATAGATATCAAAATTATCATCAATCATAAACTCAGACATGTAATAGACCATGGGATTATTCTAAAAACAAAAAACAAAAAAAAACTGAATTTCTAATCATACCTATTTCGTGCTTTTTGCATAAACTGGAGAATCACAAAGAGATGTCTATCAGCATCCTTCCAAAACATTTTTATTAGTTCCTTAGCATTTTCCCTGATAAATAAACACTAAAGACTCCGGAGGCTAGAAAAAAATATATTTTCAATTTCCATTATTAGAGACAAACAACAAAACATATGTGAGGAAGATTATAGACATTTGTTTAACTAACCTTAGGTCGCGAATTGTAAATTGCAGCTTTGGTCATGTCCAATAAAGTTGAAGGTTTTCAACACGTGTAATAACACCAAAGACATATATAATAAAAAAATGAAATCATTTAGAAAATTATACCTTAATTTATTTAGTTAAAAATATAATGTTTACCACACATGCAAATAACATGATTAATATAATTCGATAAAGGAAAAAAATGTATAGACTAAAAGTTACCTATAGGATATTCATCAAAGACTCTTTCAGCTAACGGAAACGATTCAAATTGCATAAAATGGTCTTCCGGAATATCATCATAAGTGAGGCAGAAAGATGTGTTTAACCCGAATATGAGCTTGAAATCGTGAGGGGACAATGACACATATTTCGGTGCTTGTACAACTCCAGCATTCACAAGTTTAAACCAACGACCCTCACACCATGTAGAGAAACATAATTTCTCAATAAAAGAGGAAGGAAAAGTTGCCTCTATTTTCATACCCTAAATCAATAAATGAATACCCTAATAAAACATGCAATAACCAAATAAATAAAACAGATTATAGAGTAAAAGAAAGAGTACCTCCGCATCGACCAAAATCATTTGGATTTTTGGTTCTCCAGTGGATGAAACACACATCCAAACACGCAAAATAAGAACTTCTAGGTCCCAAAAGCAAGGAATGAAGTTGTTGATTTGAGAAATTTTTCTGAAAGTCTGTGGAGCCATGGTTGGAAATCGGAGAAATTTTTGCAGAAACAAGCTTGAGAAGAAGTTTTTTTTTCTCTCTCTCTCAGTAAGCGGTAAGAAAATGAAGCGTCTACGGTTTTAAATTAAATAGTTTCCCAAATTGGTGAGTAAAAGGTGTGAAGCACTAAAAAACACTTTTGGATTAATAATAGTAAAAGGTGTAAAAATTAGAACTCACTACCCTTAGTTTAGAAAAACTATTTGGGCTGCAACCGCTAATGATATTTTTTAATAATGACGATTTGGTTTAGAAAATTTTGGTTTCAAATCACACTTATACATGTCAACAATGTCGATTCAAAACTTTATATTCTCGATCAACCCTTATTGCTTACACATTAAATGAGAGACAAGAAGAATATTCAATGTTCCTCCCGACTGATATTATTAAATTTTCTTCACATGATAAAGTTCATTATATATATTTAAAAAAAAATCAGATATTTAGAAAGATTGCAAAATCATAATTGAATTTCTCAAACCATCTTAAAACCAGTAAGAATATTTAACACCAATCATCAAACTAGCACTTATGGGTGTTTCTCTACGAGATCCCCATCAAATCAACACTAATCATGGTTAAATATATATCATGCAAAGGAAAATTATGATGTTTGGTTAACTTGCTCTGATTTTCGTTAAATTGTGGCTATCAATTATCGAATTTATCATGCCACAACTTCATCTTTTTAGATTAGATTAATATTACCATTGTCGCCTTGTAAATATAACTAAATTTGGTAGTTTATAACTTGCTTATTTATTTTATTATTTGAAAGATCGATCACTACAAAACCTACTACATTTAACAAACTATATATAAATAAGGATCTTCATAAAGATAATGTGGCCGAATTCCAAAATTATATCTTATGATTGTGAAGAAGAATAGTGACTCAAGGGTCCAAAAGCATGTATCGCAAATGTTTGCACCTTTGAAACTATTGTCCCACCAACTCAACCCAATCTTTATTGGATCACACATACATATATAAAGCCTTTGATATCTAATTTTTTCGCTTCTTATAGAACAGGGCACACCGTCTGTCTAACCGTCCATATCTTTGTCTCATAGTTATCTTAACATGTACTCGAGTTGAAAATCCGCACTCGATGATGTACCCATGGTTAATAACTTCTCCATCTCCATAAAACACCCACATGAACATGAAGTACGCGTACATCACCGTCTCCCATCCACTATCTGCCGATCTTTGGATCATAGCCTCTCCTTTAACCATTCGATCAATGGAGGCCAACGATCGGTCGACCCAACAGTCGCAATATACAAAAAGACACATACCTCTGCGGAGAAAAGCAGAAGGGTTTTCGGATTCCAGACATTTGTTGGACAATTTAGTAATAACCCTAAGTGGGCACCATATACCATAATCAGTAATGTTGGAGAAGTATAGATCGACCGACTTATAGAAATCTGAGCTTTCTCCGACATTTTGCATTGCAGTGCATGTTGCTTTCATCCGAGCCAAATATCATATCCCTTGGTTATCATCAATGACGGCAAGAAGGATTTTTTTTAGGATATCACTAGGAAGGAAATCCATTGTCGATTTTTGTTAGAAAATATGGAAGCATGCAAAGGAGAATTTAAAAAATAATATTGTAGAGTATATATGTATTTTTTCTAAGGCATCCACATATGTTATTTATAGATTGGATCCAACCTTTGGATTTTCCATAAATTTAAATAGTATTTACTTTATTGTTATTTATTAATTAATATGCATCTGTTGGCGTGCATATTCGGCTGGAGTAAGTATGTACATGATGAATCTAATTCGCTAGGTAATGATATGTAATGTCCCTTCTTTATTTATTGAATTCATAATTTATTACAAAACGTGTTGTTACTTGCATTGATATATTGTTGAAAATTTATTTAGGTTAATGTCCTTTTAATTTAATCATCACACTTTTTTCAAAAAGTCATTTATTCAGTCATAAAATACTTTGGAAGTATTACCATTTTCACCCAAATATAATGCATATACTCCTTACGATTAAAATTTTCACATAAATGAATACATCATATAATATTATTCGTAGTTTAACACATTCTAGTCAACACAAATGAAGGATATTCAAGTATCTAAACAGGGCCAATTTCTGAAATTGTTCAGCAGAAGTCCGAAGTAAAATAGTGACTATGTGGACCAAAAGCATCTGTCGCACATGGTTGAACCTTTCAAACCAAAGTCCCACCAATCTTTCGAAGTTGTTATCAGAGCACACTTGCAACTATAAAGGCCAATGATATCTACACTCGTTTCCTTCTCAAAGAACAGAGCCGAAAGGCGTTTTTGGCCATACACGCCTACCCCTTCTATTTATCTTCATACGTATCTGAGTGGAAAGTTCACGGCCGATGACATATCCACTGGTCAACACTACACCATCTCCATAAAAACACGAAAGATCATGGAGTACGCATATATCCCTCTTTCCCATCAGCTATTTGTTGATGTTTTGATCATTGCCTCCCCTTCCACCATCCGGTCGCTATAGATAAAGCAACACATACCTCGGAGGAGAAGAGATGCAGGGTTTCCTGATTGAAGACATCTCTCGACGAAATATTGTTTATAATGAGGTGGGTAATCAAAGAGATTTAAGTTAATAAAACCGTAGTATAAATCGATCGACTTATAGAAATCTTGACTATGTCCGAAGCTATGAAGCGCCTTGCATGTTGTCTTCACTCTTATAAAATAGCGTAACCTTGTTCACCGTCAATGACGTCAAGAAGGATTTTTGAAAGAACATCACTTGGAAGGTTATCAATTAAGAATTTGGTAATGAAGATATGGAAGGCAAAAGAAATTTTAACAAATAAAAAAAGTTTTCGATATTTGAGAGTTCGAATCAGGTACTAGAGTTTATTTATGAAGACAATGCAACCTTTGGGTTGTCTATGCTGTATTAATTATGTATATATTCTTATCACTAAGTCCCAACTAACAACATTTATGATCATGATCATGGTGTTAATGGCTAATTTTCCATTTCTAGTTTTAAATTTTCTTTTAGGTATTCAAGATTTACCTGTTTTGCTAATGGTTTAAACTATATATGTTATTTACTAGTTCATCTTAGTCATCTATTTATATACAATAATTATACCTAGTCACATATCTATCTTTTAAACAGGGGAGAATGGAGTGTCAAAGGTTGTGATAAACATTTAATATTCTTCTTGTCTGCTTATCTTTCGTTTAAGGTTTATAGTAGTTATTTAGTAATTCATCTTAGTCATCTATTTATATACAATAATTATACCAAGTCATATATCTATCTTTGAAATAGGGGAAGAATGGGTGTGTCAAAGGTTATGATGAACATTTGACATTCTTCTAGTCTGCTTATCTTTCGTCTAAGGTTTATGGTTTAGGTTTTAGGGTTTTGGGGTTTAGGGTAATGTTTGGGTTTTACAGTTTATGGTATATGGTCATATGCAGTTCTAGTCCTGGATATTGTCAAAAATTATTAATTAATGCTATTACAATATTACTTAATAAAAGATTATAAAAATCATATATATAATAATAAAACACACATAAACACAAAATTTTACAACGTTACATAAAAAACCAATTTAATTAGCACCACAACCAACTACTTGTGAGTAAATTTTCAAAATATTTCGCGTAATTAATCCGAGAAACCAAACCTATCTTTTTAGCCCAAAACTTTTTAGTTACCCACCTTAACCCAACAAATTTTGACTAAGTGTCGAGAAACCATCATTTACCGCAAACATAAACCCTGATTTTATTTTGTTCTTCTCCGGCTCCAAAATCTCCTTCGAATCATCTCGCATATTTCTTTCTCCAGATCCTCCTCCCTACCGACTATTCTCTAACTGGCATCTCTTATTTGAATCTCATATTCGAGGTTGTCAGTTTCATTGCTATTGACCCTCTCAATTTCTTCTCTGAAACTCTCCGTGATATGATGCCTCAAAAGGTAAAGAGAGGAGAAGGACCTCGTAAGATATTAACCATTTCAAACGTCACTCAGAGAGCCGCTGGGTCCAAACTCAGTGGTTTGAAAAAAACACAGAGCTCTCTTTCAACCCAATACACCTTCACCTCGAATCCCGTTGTTGCTCCGACTCAGAACACTCATCGTCCACAAAAAAAAAACCCAGCTATCCCCCAAACATCGGCGTCAAAACCCCATGTACAGGATCATCCTCCGCCAAGACAACTATTCCAGTACTCGACTACTAATCAACCTGAAGTCAAAGGTTTGCCGGTGTCAGAAGAAGTTCAGAACAACCAATACCTTATTGAGGATGCCCCACCTCTGCCAGTTCACCAATCTCATGCTCAAAGTCATCCATCTTCTAAAGGTCACAACTTCCTCGACGAATCTCTTAATGTTTTGCCAGACCTCGAGGAGGAAACACTGCGGGCTCTGGATGCTGTTCTTCGGGTGTCAGACAGGGAAACATTTACCACCATACTCTCTCCCGCACTGATGTTAGGCACGACTTGGTATGGCTATTGTCATGTATTGTTTCTTTAGCTGTTGATATTCTTTGTATGGGATTTTGTTCTTGTCTTGTACCTTTCGCAATGGTGTGTTTTTAAACTGTCTAGTTTGTTTATGAATCTGATTGTTTTTTTGCTTATCACTTATGTTAATCTAAAGAGTTTGAGTCTCTGATGGTTAGGATGTCAATCTTGTACATGTTTCAGGTTTACTCGTGAGAGAGGATCGAAATTGGTTTGGAAGATTACAAAAAAAATTACAAACAAATTTGATAAAGCATACTATAGCTGGTCATGTGTTCCTCGTGATAAAGCAGAAAGATATTTTCTCGAGTTCGTTATACATTTTTCTCTCCTATACCTTTCATATATACCTTGCATGTGTTGTTTTCACTAATGCTATGCTTATTCTATCTGTAATCTAGAAAACCCACCATTGGGATCCCTTGATAAAAGGGAAAGTTCAATAGTATTTCCAGAAGATCTTTCAACGACGGTTAAAAGACATGATTAGCACTGCGAGGACTAGACGAGAGCAACCCAAGTGGATTGGCGAGACTATCTGGAAAATGACGACCGACTATTGGGAAACTGAAGAAGCAAAGGCTAAAAGTAAGACATATGCCAGTTGTCGTAATTCTGACCATGGAGGTCTTGGTCGTCACATCCATTTCTCAAGGTCTAAGTCATACCAAGAAATCAAGCTTGAAAAGGCAAGTAACCCTATCATATATATGTTGATCAGAAGCATTGAAACTCGAAATTTCTGTAATAATCCTTGTTTGAGGTATAACACTGCAGGAAGAGGAATATGGAAGACCGGTTCATATTGGTGTACAAAGGTAGACGGTACGTCTGTTGATCAGAAGGCAGAGAATATCGCTAGAACTTTCCAAAAGAACATAGGCGATAAGTTGTTAGATCTCGATATAAAGACTTCAAAAGTTTCAAACGGTGCTGCTTCGAGACATCGGGAAATCTCACAAGATGAATATGAGAGTATCTTCCTTGAGGTAAAGTAATATTTTTCACAATTCACATTTATAAAGTCATGTTATGTTCTTTATTTTATCGTGTTTTGCGGACTGTCTTTAATTATAAAAGGCTACTGAGACCGATAGACGAAAAAATTTATGGAGTTGGAAGCCTAAAAGAGTCTCTTTCGAGGGGCAAGCACAAGCAGTCAGGACACTCTTCAAGGTTTGTTGGAATGCAACACCAAATCGAAGAGCATGCTGCTCGTGAAGAAGATCTCGCCCGAGCTGCGAATAAGCAGAAGGAAAAGATCGAGTACTTTTCCTTGGTAGAAAAGTATCTGCGGAAAAGTGAACCACATTTTCTTGACTTCCTTCAGACTCATAGGCCAGCAGCCAACACAGACGGTCGTCCCCCAACAGGTACAACTTAACTCCATATGCTGCATATGTTACTTGTCGCTCTGCCTACCAAACTTCTTTTTTGGCCTATGATTTCGAAACTCCTTAATATTGGAGATTGCACATGTAGATAATCGGTTGTGTATGGATGCAACACAAACTATCAAGGTTATCAATGTTTTCTTGAAGCAAATATCTTATATATTGCTTTTATCATTAAAATTGAATTATCACCAATTACCAAATCGTAAAATTGACAAATGGATCAACACCAAATTTTTATTTTCACGCAAACATAAAAATCATCAATTAATGGTATCTGGATGTCCCGCGTAGTCGCTGCATAATCGTTAGATCAGTCTTAAACAGTCGTAAATGTGTCCTTCAAGAGTCGTTAAAACGTCACCATAGTCTACGACTTAATCGTGACTATACTAGTCAGTCACATAACAATCACCACATAGTGGCGAGATCATTACCATAATCATATATGGATGTTCAGATTAGTCGCGAGATAGTAATTAAAATAGTCGTTACACAGTCGCACATAGTGGCTAACGTTTATGACTACGTACCTTTTGACTATACAATACATTCACATATTAATCGCCAAGTGGTCACCTAATTTAACGACTATTTGATGACAAGATTTTTCCCACCATATCTGGATTCCCTATAGCCACACAATAGTCACTATCGTAGTCGCAGATTAGTCCATATATCTTCCGACAACGCTACGTCTATTTTACGATCATCTATGTTGGTCGTAAAAATAGTCGTAACTCGCCGACTAATAATATGACTATGAGATTTAGCGACTATGGATTTACGAATACCATATTTAGTCGTATGTTTGTAGTAAAACTCCGATTAATGATTATTCTGCGATTGAAAGTGCAGTCGTAAAATCAGTATTTTCTTGTAGTGGTAGCTTGAGGTGTGTTATATGTTTTGTCCAATAAAAAAAAGCATAAAAGAGATCATTGTTGTTGAAATGTATTAATATTATTGACTGACTTTAAAATGCGACAGTGTGTCACATGCTAGATGTCTTTCCCTACGTTCACTATCCCTTCCTTCTTCTCCTTCTATTCAATTATTAGTTCTTAAAATCATCATTGATCGGATTCCTTTTGGCTTTATCTTATGTACTCTAACTTGATTATGTCTTTTGTGTAGTAATGGAGAAGCATCGAGAGGCGCATGATCATCACGTCATAAAACGTTTATTCTTTCCATTAGTCTTTTCTGGTGTTATTACGGAAATCTGAACTAGTCAATATTACGGGCTATAATCTGAATATCCAAACTACGGGGTGAGAAAATAACTATAAGTGAGGTCAAAACTGTTCTTTATTGATCTTAAGGCCAAAGTTGAGCTGTGAACAGGATGGTACGAGGTGGGAGTCCGTCAAGTGACGTGCTCCCTAAAGATTGCTTGAGGTATGATCTTTATAGAAGTAGCTCGGCACTCTTGCAAGTTACAATCATCTCTAAAATGAAGAGTGAAAGGTCCTATTTATAGTGCTTGTGTGCTGACTTCTCTTTGGGCCGTTGACTACTTAGCGGGCTTACCTTTGCGGGCCGATATGAAATGTAATTGATTTAGCAAGATTTCCAATGGGATTTGGATGGGTGCTAAACCCATATCTAACAATTAGCCCCCCCCCCAGCTTGTCGAGCTGTGATGCTGAGTTCGGAGAATTTCCCCGAGCATTTTAAGTCTGGAGAAAATCTGGTTAATGTCATTTTTCGACTTTCGTGTCCTTTTGGCCTTCTGTATTTTAGTGCACGTGTCGTGATATTACTGGGAGAACAGGAAAGTGCTAACGGTTGTACGGAGGGGTTTTTGCGTATCGCCTGCAACGTCATATGGGTAACCGTCGAGCCTCGGGATCTGTGTAAAGGCAATGATGATGTTCCCCGGATGTATGTTGAGGGTCTTTGGTATAAATATCCTCCAAAGGAGGGTTTCTCTTTGTTCTTTTCTGCTTTTGCTTCGTCTTTCGTTTGGTTTTCGTTGATGAGTTCTTCGTCTGATTCCTCTTCTTCTAGTAGGGACAGTGATGATGAAGGTTCGTTTGTCTCTTTGGGAACGGACTCCCTTTTTTTGAAGGTTTCTGGTGAGGAAGAGGGGTGGCAGGATCGTGGGAGGAGTTCGTCTACTATGCGTCGTCGTCTTCGTTTTGATGTCCCAGAGTTTCACGTGAATAGCTCTTATTTGAGCGCCGTTTGTGAGGCACCTCGGACAAAAAAGGTTTAGGTGACTTGCGAGATTCGGAGGTCTTCATGCAAGCAAACGACCTTGGACGAGATCGTGAGAACTCATGCGCGTGTTCCAGGTCTTGTGCTTCGTCTCGCGGCCATGGACGAGCGACACTGGTCAGTTCCTGACAGGTGGATTTGTCTCTATGATTGCTGATTTGTGAAATTCCACCTTTGGTTCCCTCTTCCTAAACTTTTGATAGGTTACTGTGAACAGCGTCGAATCGCTCTCTCCCAGATTTTCCCGGCCGCAGTTCGTAATATGGTGGCCGCCTTATTGCTTGGTTCTGAGGAAAGGGTTGACGTGACTCTTCGGTTTTTCGAGGAAGTGATGAGGATTTCTACAAACAAGACGATCACCGGTACACGTTATGTCTCGTCAAGGAGTCGGTACAGGCTCAAGCTTGTTTCCGGTGCGGTGAGTAAAATATCTGTTTGGCAGGATATGTATTTTTTGCGAAGGTTAATGATGCCTCGGTTCCTGATAGCAACAAGTTGTTTCGGTATAGTTCCTACTCTCTCCTTTTGTTTACTTCTTCTTCTTCCTTCTTCCATTTTTTGTTTGTTTGAGCTTTCTTATTTCAGACCATCATACGTTCAGCACTCCTTATCCGATGGATTTCCCTTTGGTTTGAGGAGGCTGACTTCGCTTGGTCCTCTGGTGTGGCCCGATGTCCACATGGAGAGGATCCGAAGGTGTTTTCTCGTATAGATGCCGGGGCTGCTAAGTGGGAACTCAAGGAAGTGCGGCCGTCCAGGAATACGTCGGCTGGAGTTCGGGGCGGTGTTGTTGGTGGTGATTGCTCTTCGTCGAGGGTGGAGAGGGTGAAAACGAATATGGGTTATCTGGCCTCTGCGCTTGAGGCCGAGCCGTTGGTCCGTGCTAAAGCGGTTAATTTTTCAGTTCGCTTCGAGTATTCTGGTTCTGAGGAGATTGTAAATGATGCTGATGCGTGTGTTCGTCTTCGGTCGGTAAGGCCGAGTCCGTCGAACAACCGCCTTCCGGTTTCTGCGTTCTTTCGGTCTGACCTACATAGTAAGGTCGGATGTTCGCGCATTCGGGTAAGGTTTTTCTTCTTCTTATTTTTTGTACATGTCTTTGTGCTTCTTCTTTCCTCCCATTCTTTGTTGTGAGTTTTGGTTCCGATGTTAGGCTCTTGTGGACAAGAATCGACTGATGGATGCTTATGAGCAAGAGATCAGGGCGCTCAGACTCGAGAAGGAGAGGCTTGGTCGAAGCTGCTTGAGGCGCATACGAGGGTTCAAGAGCTTGAGGGAGTTAGTGATGTTCTTCGTCGTGAGAAAAGGAGGGTTGAGGGTCTCGAGCTTCGGCTTGTTGATTCTCTGCGGGAGAAGGATGTGTTACTTGCGGAGCTCGTTTGGCGAAAATTAGGAGGGCCAAGCAGGAGGATGCGTGTTCCCAGGATAAATTTCTGGAACTAAACCAGGTTGTCTTAGTTTTAGCGTCATACCGGCTCTTAGTTGATGGTGGCTTGGATGTTCCGATATCAAAGATTGAGCGACTGGTTGCTGACGAGAAGATTCTCAGGGAGGAGCTTTATTCGATGGACTACACCAAGCTCTCCGAGGGGGACTTTCATATGACTCCTTTGGGTAGCCGAGGTCGCCTAAGAGACATTTTGGCGGGTCGTTTTGTGTGGGACGTGCATGGTTCGAATGAGGGGATCATTACTGATGATGATGTCGCGAGGCTTCGTGGTGAAGGGCTTGTTCCTGTGGAGGAGTATTAGGTCTTAGTTTTGTTTTTGTTGTTGTTGTATTTTTTTTATTTGGTCCTTTATGAACATCTTTGTACTCCGCTTTTTCTTTTAACAATGAATGTGAACAGTTGTGTCTTTTGCTTTTAGTTGTTTTTATGTGTCTGTAGGAGCGGGATTGTTGTCGGCTTATCCTGTTAATGGCTTTTAGGGGCGAGTACGTGCTCGGTTTATCCTGTAGCCTATTTTTTGGGGTGCGGGCGACCGCTGGCTTATCCCGTAATAACCTTTAGGTGCAAGTAGGTGCTTGGCTTATCATGTGGTTGTTTCTAGGTGCGTTTCTGTTTCCGGCTTATCATGTATTTGGTTTTTAGGGGCGGATTCGTCTTATCATGTGCTTGACTTGGAGGGGCGAGTATGTGCTCGGCTTATCCTGTGGTCTATTGGAGGTGCGGATCTGATGCCGGCTTATCCTGTGGTTCTTTTGGGGGCGAGCTCGGGCTCAGCTTATCCCGTGTATTTATATTTTTAGGTGAGAGTACGTGCTCGGCATACCCTGTGGAAGTCTTGTTTGAACTGGATGTGCGAGCTGGTGTTCGGCTAACTTGATCAGTTCAGGTGTGACTTTTTGTGGGTCTGGGCCCGGCTTGGTCCGTGACGTGTGTTGGTCACTTCTTTGCGTGATGCATTGTTCTCACCGATCGTTTGGCCAGAACGTCGGTGAGCGTAAGGGAATGAAAGCAGTTTTAGAGAGAAGGATTTTTATAAAGATTTTTTTATTAAAGTAGCTGGACCTCTTTAAAAGGCTGCCTACGTACCCTCCGAGGAGGGATCAAGCCGATCGTAGTTCGTCTTTACATGGATATATATATATTTTCTTCCCTCCCCCTTTTTTTTAATAATAATATCGCTTGAGTGTGTTGGCGTTCCAGGACCGGGGTATTGCTTCTCCATGCATGGTGACGAGCTCGTATACTCCCGGTTTTACGACTTTTGAGATGATGTATGGGCCTTCCCAGTTCGCGCCGAGTTAACCTGCTCGATATTCTCTGGTGTTTTCGAACACCTTTCGTAAGACGAGATCTCTGTCGTTAAAATGTATTCCTTTAATCTCCTTGTTATAATAGCGCGTGGTTTCCTGCTGGTAGTTTTGGATTCTGAGGAGCACCTGATCACGTTTTTCTTCGGCGTGGTCGAGGTGGTCGATGATCTTGTGGTTGTTGAGATCTTCGTGTTCCGGTGCGAGTTTGCTTTTGCTTGTAGGTATGCTGGCTTAGGCTGGTGCCATTGCTTCTATCCCGTGTGATAATGAGAAAGGGGTTTAACCCGTTGCTCATCGTGGGGTCGTTTTGTGCGACCATAGTACTCCGTCTAGCTCATCAGCCCATACTCCCTTTTTGCTTTCGAGGCTTTTTTGAGCCCGTCGATGATTGTCTTGTTCGTGGCTTCGGCTTGCCCGTTTCCCTGAGGATAGCAGCATATTTCGTATGGCAGGCCGTGGCGGAAGATGAAGCCGGCATGGGGCCCACTATATCCATTGCCCATCTCATGAATGGGTAGTGGGCGGCTGAGGTGGTTAAGAGTTCAGAGGTGTTGGATATGGGTTTAGCACCCATGCAAAGCCCATTGGAAATCTTACTAATCAATCACATCTCATATCAGCCCGCAAAGACAAGCCCACTAAGGAGTCAACGGCCCAACGAGAAGTCATCGCACAAGCACTATAAATAGGACCCTTCACTCTTCATTTTAGACACATTGTAACTTGCGAGAGTGCCGACCTCATGCAATCTTTAGGGAGCACGTCACTTGACGGACTCCCACCTCGTACCATCCTGTTCACAGCTCGGCTTCGGCCTTAAGATCAATAAAGAACAGTTTCGACCTCACTTAAAGCTATTTTCTCACCTCATAGTTCGGATATTCAGATCGTGGCCCGTAATATTGACTAGGTCGAATTTCCATAACAACAATTGGCGCCGTCTGTGGGGACGATAAATTTCTTTACATTCTAAAACGAAGCCGACATGACAGGACCTCTGCTAACAAACGATAATCCGTAGTCACCTGAGCAAACCCAAAGCCCACTCGCCCCGAGCTTGGAATCACCAATTTCACCAGCTAACGCCCGGACTGATCAAACCAGGGTAGCTGACACACGCCGAGACGAAGCACGTTCAGGCGATCAGAGCCAGGATGTCCCCTCTCTCATAAGAACTTTTGATGGCACATGTTGATGAGCTGACCAGGGAAAACAACGTCCGCTTCGACGTGCTCACAAGCAATCAAGACACCCGCAGGGAACGAATCAACTACTTGAAAATATCTGGCTCCAAGCCTCTCAAGCAATTGGGAATCCCACTCCGCGGCTTCAAAGGATCTTGTTTGGGGAAATACTGCCCTTAAATACCTAGTCAAGCAGCCGACAAACTAGAATCACCCAAAGTCAGGCTGAGGTTAGCAAGAACAGTGAACTCGAATCGCTCAAGATCCAATTGGATCATATGACATCGAAAGTTGACAAAGTGACTAGCCCAGTCCCTGAAATAGAACGGCTCTTGAAGGAAACTCAGAACACACCATTCACGAACAAGATAACAGGAACGCCAGTCAAACACGTCGGGAAGATCAAGTTACCCACCTACGACGGTAGCTCGGACCCGCGGAAGTACGTGACGGCCTTTAGTATTGCGATGGGGCGAACTCAGTTCTCGCCATACCAACGCGACACCGGATTCTGCCAGTTGTTCGTCGAAAATCTGAGCGGCGCCGCCCTCAACTGGTTCTCGCGACTGGAAGCGCATCCCATCGATAGTTACCATCAGTTGACGACTACCTTAATGAAGCATTATTCCATGTTCATCCAGGAGGGAGCCTCGAGCGCCGACCTATGGGCCGTAAGCCCAAAAGAACCCCTTAGATCCTACATCGACAGGTTCAAAGTCACCGTCTCAAAGATCACCGTAACGGATAACGAGGGGCTCCCAGCGTTACAAAATGGGCTTTAGTACGAATCACTGTTTCGCAACGAGCTGGCCATAAACAAGCTGCAGACGCTCAAGGACGCCCTCCACCGAGCGGCCGTTTTCGTCAAAATAGAAGGAAAAAAGGACCTGCTCGCCAAGAAGTTTGCCTCAAACAAGAAGGACAAAGACGCAACCCTCGACAATCTTGACGACAAAGGAAAGAAAGCCACAGCGTGCTACGTCGGCGAGCAGCAGCAGAAAAGCCAGCAAACATTCCAACAGCCAGGACGCAATCAGATGAACAACCAGCAAGGTCGACCGTGGTAAAAATACGTACGATCCGACGACCAAGAAAAGACCTTTTGTAGCTTCCACTAGTGCTCCGGACACAGAACCGCAGAGGGTTGACACCTCAAAAACCTCCTATTTGGCGAATATCAAAAAGGATTGACGAACATAACAAACCGCAATGCCACCGCGACGCCCCCGGAAATCGGAAAACGCCACGAAAACCCAAGAATGAAGGAGAACGGTTCAAGCTCGTCCAGGAGGAAAACGCAAGGCAAGAGAGCCAACAGAAAACAGAACAAAGTGACATCGACACAGAACCACCAAAGCGAGTTCGCAACGACGAAGAGGAGGATACACCGACACCTAGGAAGCGGATCAACATGATAATGGGGGGGGGGGGGCTTCCTACGTGTAACGATTCAATACGATCGATAACGGCCTATAGTCACAAATCCGACGCGCGTCAACAATGGAACATAAATTTCCTAGAAGAACTAAAGCCAGGCACCGAGATCACCTTTAATTAAGAGGACGAAGAGGGCCTCGATAAGCCACACAACGACCCGCTCATCATCGAACTTCAGATCGGCGATTGTGAAGTCACCAAAGTCTTAATCGACACAGGAAGCTCTGTCGACCTCATATTCGAAGAAACACTGCAAAGGATGGAGCTCTGCGACTACAAGATGAAGCGTTCGGAGAAACCTCTAACTGGATTCGCCGGAGACATGACCACGACGATTGGGACAATCAAACTACCAGTACAGGTCGGACGCGTGACCAAGTTCGTAAAGTTCGTCGTCATAGACCATCCTGCAATCTACAACGTAATTTTGGGGACCCCCAGGATCCACGCCATGAGAGTAGTACCTTCAACGTACCACCAATGCATAAAATTCCCAACCCCAGGAGGAATTTTCACGCTCCGCGGAAGCCAGAAGATCTCGAGATACTGCTTCACAGTGGAGCGCAAAGTAAGACAAACATCATGCCTCATATACGAGCAGACGGTCACTACCTCGCATCCAGAAAAACACAAGTAAGACTCGCACCTCGAATAAAGTAAGACAAGCATCGCGCCCGCAAGTAAAACTCTCAAACTCCGCCCAAACAATATATATATATATATATTCTAGTAATCGATTTGCGGCTCAAAGTATGTAAAAGAAACAACTACGCTTGGCTTGATCTCTCCTCGGAGAGTACGTAGACAACCTATGTAAGGTGCAGCCACCTCTATATTTTCAAATTTAAAGAAAATCTTCATGCATTTTGCATACAACTTAGCCCCCTATGACATTGCGTCACATCGTCTTTTTCTAACGACATATAAGCCGGGGCCAGACCTGCACGGGTCCTTAGAAAAAATTTTGTAAGCCGGACCTCCTCCGCATAATTATGTTCAGGGACTCCACAGGATAAGCCGAACACGTACTCGCACCTAGATAACTGAACAGATGACGAGGTAAGCCGAGCCAAAGCTCGCGCTCATAAAATTATGTATATAAATTGGCGAGTTTTGTTTCGATCCGAGAAAGTCAAATACAGGATAAGCCGGGCACGTACTCGCACCTAAAATTTGATCTTGCCCAAAGCCGAGAAACGACTCGCAAACAATAAAAAAAAAAAAATACAAGGAAGGAAGCAATAATAAATTTCTTCTTTCTTATTTCATTCTCTTAAAAATTACAAAGGAGACGTACAAAAAGAAAAACGACAAACAAAACAACGAGCTACAAAACAAATGTAATTGCTTGAAAAGACGATTTCTTCCGGACCGGAGCTCGTGCGATGAGCCCGATTTCATCCAACAAGGAGCCGAGCTCCTTTCTTGAAAGACGATTTCATCGTCTTTCCCCTGCACGACCTCAAAGGCAGATGCCCAGCAGTGAACAACGACCAAACCAAACCGAGGAGGATCATCGTGGGGTAAGAGAGCTCGGGCAAGCCAACCTAAACACCAAAAAGGGTATCTGAGTCCCGAAGCTCGACCCCACGGTTCCCCTGGACACTCTGACATCAACCGCTCTCCCCAAAAGAATCCTCCCCTTATTTGGAGGAAGATTAGACATCTCGATATCGAGCCCGCTGCCCTGCAAAACAAAAAAGAAACAGGGAAGACTCAGCACAAAGGCAAGCAAAATAAAAACACATCACAACGAGCAAACAACAAACTTACGTCAAATGAGACAAATTTAAGACAGGACAGCCCATGGCACGTTACTAAAATCAGTGATGCATCAGATCCACCCAACAGGAGGGACTGCACGTCGCCCTTACGTTCGCAAAAGTGATAAACAGGGGCGGCTATCCGTACATTTTCACATATCAACAAGCCCCCATTTCGCAGAAAAAACACGAGCCCGCTCGGCAAAGAGAAAAACAGAAACTCCGGCGGCCGGAGTCGGCCAACGATGAGCATTGACGAGAAACCCATTGGCAGAGCGGCCTTGCTGCCACGACACACAGGGACCCAACTCTACAATCAAACCAGAAGGAAAAGGCTAAACCATGCTCAGCAAGAAAAAGAAGAAAAATTAAGAACAATAAGATATGAAAAAAACGGAGAAGAAGAAGGAGTATTTATAACCACCAAGGGCAACAATTGTCACAACAACGCATTCAAAACAACGCGTCAGTTACCAAAGCACACCTTCAATGCAAAAACGGTGGTCCACTTTCCCATAAACACGCAAAAGTAACTCCTTAAAAAGACCAATAATGGCGCGTGGACCACGCCTCGAAACTCAGAGCGACACATCTACCAAAAACGTCCGAACAATGTCTCGCGAGAACAAAACAAAGCAGAGCAAGCCCGCATCCACGAACAGAAACCCAACGCCGAATTCAACAAACATAAATAGAAAAATCTCAAAAAAAGGGAAGACAAGAAAGAAAGCAAGCAAAGCATACATATACAACTACGAATGCAAACACTGTTCGTACAAAGGTTCACAAAAATAAGAAAAATAAAAAAGGAAGACAAGCGATCTGACTCTCACAGCAAGAAAGTCACGACAGGAGATCGGGTACGCTAGAAGTAACCCCGTCTTCCGCAGTTAGAGACGCCAGATCCACCCCTCCTTTTCCTGCAACACCACCTGACAATTCCCGCAGCGGCGACATACAAAAGACATCAGAATCCAAGGGTTCAGGTCGCAGCTCGTTGACTTCCCGCTCCAAGCGAGGCTTATCCTCTTTGAGCTTAGCAATCAACGCATGGGGAAATGGGATACCACCATCCGCGAGCAGACGATACGCGCTAAGAATGCTCGCATCCTGGTTGAACTCCAAGAGCTTGGGAATATAACAATCCCCTTGTTCCCTCTCCGCCCTCAGCTTTTCCAAACGCTCTGAAGCTTTCTTATACGCGGCCTCCCGCTCAGAATGAAAGCGTTCACCTAAGGATTCCCAAAGTTTGTCGCGCTCAGCGATGAGGAAACCAACTTCCAACCTGAGAGAACCGGCCTCGGACAAAAGATTATGCTTCTCATCTTCAAGCTCGGCCAACCGCTTATCTAAGTCCGCAGCCTTCTCCTTCTCCAAAGAAAAAGCAGCAGAAGCCCCCTTTTGCCTCGTCAATCTCCTAATGTACCCGCTTCAACTCGCGAGCAGAGCACCGCAACGAATCAATCTGTTCCGTAAGGATGCTCTCCGTCGACTTTGCCTGACGTCTCTCAGACTCATATGAATCCCGAAGATGATTCAGGATGACGCACACCATAACAAGGTGATGACTCAATTCCTCCTGTAGACGTGGTTTGTGCATATCCGAAACATGCATAAGATCCTTGGTCGGACCAGCCACGAGCCTCTGGACAAGGTTAGCACACAATAGCATATCATTTATCAAAGGTGTCTTCCCCTTATGAACGTATGACTAGGACGGCTCGCTTGAACCAAGCCATGTATTATCCGACCCCATCGTCGGGTCAGCAGCTCGAGTAGAAGGCGAGGAAGGTCGAAGTTCCCCAGAGTGCTCACCAACACCCTCAGGATCCGACCCCCGCCTCTCCGCACCAACAGCCTCGATGGGAGTAGTGACCCGATTCGTGGCACCCTCCGGTGTTTCCCGCAATCGACCAGCCCTACCTTCGCAGGCATCAAAGACGTCTTCAAGAGTAATCACTGGCGAATTTATCACCGCTTCAGATCCCTCAGACATCCTTTGCCTCTTTCTGGATAACCGAGGAGATGGCGGTTCACTCTCAACAACCGGATCCATCTCCAAAAACACTGACAGAATGGAGCGACAATGTCAGCATTCCAGACTTTCCTAGCCATAAAAAAGAGGGGGCGAGGAGAAGAGTACACATACTCGAGTCAACCTTTCTTAAGCAACTTCGCACTCTCTGATCAAACAGGCTTTTGGCCATTTCGTCCTTCGATGAAGGCCGGGAATACGAGAGCACCGCCGAAAGATATAATCAAGGGCAGGCCGCTCACAAACCGACGAATGAATCTCCCTAGGAACAACAGACTTTGCGTCCATCACCACCTTCAGTCTCCTTTTTCCTCCCCTTGAGGAAGCCGCCTGAGAACAATGGCCAAAAATAGCCACATCGCCCTCCGTGGTAGTCACTCCGACACCTCCACGCCGGCGACTCGTCCCATCACCGTCACCAGGATTTCCCCCCCCCCCTCGTCAGTAAGGGTACGATCCTCAGGAAATTCCATCACAACATGACCACCATGAAATCGACAAGGTTTTCACCCAGACCGAGACATCAAAACTCTTCATCAATCTCAACATGCTTAGATTCAATAGGACTACCTCTGGACGACTCGAAAAAAAACAGAATCATCGCTACCAGTAGAAGAATGCTCACTAGAATCGACCCGCATAATTACAAAAACGAGCGCAAAGCAAAGACTGCGAAGAGAAAGATACTTACCTGATAAGGAAGATGGAACATGAAAAGACAGAGCCTCGTAAGAAGGAAGAAGCAGTTTTTCACAAAATATAAGGGTCGCAATACAAGCGGTTCGCGTCCATCCTTTCTCTTAAGAATCACGGATAAAGCCAGGAAAAAAACACTTACAAGCCACAACGGGACGACTTAGCAAGATTTCCGCTTGACTTAAACGATCGAAGAAATTCGCCGAACTCATCATCGTAGCTCGATGAACTTGGGGGCTAGTTGTTGGATATGGGTTTGGAAATCTTACTAATCAATCACATCTCATATCGGCCCGCAAAGACAAGCCCTCTAAGGAGTAAACGGCCCAAAGAGAAGTCAGCGCACAATCACTATAAATAGGACCCTTCACTCTTTATTTTAGACACATTGTAACTTGCGAGAGTGCCGAGCTACTTCTATAAAGCTCCGACCTCAAGAATGTTGGGATAGTGTCCTGAAATCACACTCGTACTCACTCCTGATGATAGTTGTGTGTCGAGATCAGACATTCGTATAATACTGGGCGGTTGCAATGTTTTGCTAGAAGCCTCTTGCAATCTGTAAGTTGTAGACTTACTACCAGTATTATATGATCCTATAGGGTCACACACCTAAGCAAACTGGAAGCTACGATATGGGAATGATCATTATGGTAATGATCGATATAATGGTGTTGTGTCGATCGACACAGTTCGGGTTTTCGGAAAGGCTTTCCGAATTAAGACTTAATCTGGTCTGGCCCGTTAAGCATGTTTTAGGTCGAATAAAACATGAGTTTTTCGACCTAAACAGATAGCCGTCCACTTTTCTTGACAGAAAGATAAGAAACACCATAAACAGTTGATTCCCGTTGATCCGGCACTAGAATCCCGTTTCCAGCTTGTGTGCGTGTGTATCTGGTAGAGGCAAGGCACCTGCGTTGCTCCACTGATCTCGTTCACCATTCTCATTCCGCTGCCAGTTCAAAGGTAAGAACGAGGTTGGTTTAAGTCAATATAGCAAACCCTAGATCCTAGGAGATCCAACAGTGGTATCAGAGCATGTTAGGGTTTAGACTATTGAATCTGATGCAATTAATTCGAAACTTGTTGTTGTTGAATTGAAGAATTGCCAGCTAAAATCGTTTTTCTTATGTTAATCTTGGATTATGAGCATGTTGAAAATCGATGAACTGTTGAAATCGCATTGTGTCGATCGACACAAAGCGTGTGTCGGTCGACACGCCGGGAAATAACGCGTAAACTTTTAGGGTTTGTCACAGAGTGTCGATCGACACAAAGCGTGTGACGGTCGACACAGAGCGAAAACTCGCATAAAATTTTAGGGTTTGTCGCAAAGTGTCGATCGACACAAAGCGTGTGTCGGTCGACACAAAGCAAAAATCCGTAAATAATTTTAGGGTTTCGATCTGAGATCGAGTACCCGTATTCCTGCTGTGTCGATCGATACACTGGGTGTGTCGGTCGACACAGGCAATGCGATTAGATAGATCGGTTCAATTGGATTGAACCGGTTATCTCGCTCGGTTAATTTTAATTAACCAATTGGTTCTGGTTTGGTAATGCCGATCGACACAGAGATGTGTGACGATCGACATGGACCATTAAACCGAACCGGTTCAATTGGATTGAATCGGTTAAGTAAATTCGATCCGGTTTGACCGATTATCGAAGACCGGTTTAAGTTTGATTGCGTCGACAGATGCCAATGGTTGGCGTCGATCGACACGACATTCGCAGATATGCTGGTTGGACCACAAATTTGCATATACCAGAACAATTTAATCATAAAAGTTCTAGATGAACCTAAAACTAATAAAACTGAATGTTTTAAATAAATTTATAACTTCTTGGATGTATATTGGATATACATCAAGATAAAATAGTTCTTTTCCTCACTAAATATCAAGTGATCTTTATGTCTTGCCCGATCTTGTCTACTGTCAAAACTTGTGTCGTTTGTTGGATAGTCTTGGAGTCCTTGGTATCCACTGCAACATGAGTAAGGCAGGTGGTCATTGACAGACTTGCAGTGCAACTGTTAGTGATCGCAAGACAGAAAAGATTGGTTTTACTTGACTGGGCTGTCAGAAGTTCTGGGCCCAGAGACATCAGAGTGGATTAGGCATAGTTTGTCTTATCCACGACCAAGAGTTGTGCTGGGTACAATTAGCAATGATTTGCTTACCTAGATAACTGAAGTTTGAGTAACGGCGAGTCGCCCACTCGAATTTTAGTAATCTGAGGATCTTGGCTCATTGTATTCATCTGAGGAAACATAGTTTTGAATACAATGCGAGTTTTTCTTATTAGATAAGAATTCTCATTTCTTGAGCATTATAACTAAAACCTCTACCTCTTTTAATTACAGCTATGTTTGTCTCAAATCACATCAACACTTTCTCACTAAGATCCGTCCTTGAGAAGGACAAGTTAAATGGATATAATTTCTTGGAATGGTATCGGAACCTGAGAATAGTTATCAGGCAGGAGAACAAGGAATATGTCCTTGAAAGAGTTCTCCCCGAGAGGCCACGTTCCAATGCCCCGCAGACAGAAAAGAATGCTTGGGATAAGCATTCAGCTGATGTCAAAGACGTTAACTGTCTAATGCTGGTGACTATGAACTCTGAGCTGCAGAAGCAATATGAGAACGTGATGTCACCCATTGAGATGATTAACAGCATGAAAGCTTTGTTTCAGGAGCAAGCTCGCACAGAGAGATACCAGACGGTTAAATCTCTCATGGATTGCAAGCTGGCTACGGACAGTCCAGTAAGTCCTCATGTCCTTAAAATGATGGGTTACATTGATAACCTGGGGAAACTGGACTGTGCCATTAGCCAGGAGCTGGCCACTGACATGATTCTGCAGTCTTTGCCATCGTGTTTTGATCAGTTCATCATGAACTACAACATGCAAAACATGACTAAGACATTGACTGAGTTGCACGGCATGCTGAAAACAGCAAAGCCGAATCTCAAGAAGGCAACTCCCAGTGTACTGATGGTACAAGGGGGTAAAAGGTTTAAGAAACCTAAGAAGGGTAAGGGAAAGGCCAAGGTTGCCCAGACTGAAAGTCAGGATAAGCCCAAGCCGAAGCCCAAATCCGGGCCTTCTCCTGAGGATAAGTGCAACTACTGCAAGCAGTTGGGGCATTGGAAGAAAGACTGCAAGAAGTTCATGGAAGATTACAAGAAGCTGAATAAGACGTATGATGCGTCTGACTCAGGTATTTATGTTATAGAACTTAATGTTATGTCTTCTAGTTCTACTTCGTGGGTATTGGATACCGGCTGCGGTGCTCATATTTGTACGGATGTGCAGGCACTAAGAAACAGTAGAACGCTGAAGAAAGGACAAGTGGAGCTACGGGTCGGGAATGGAGCTAAGGTTGTTGCACTGGCCGTAGGCACCTACGAGTTGTCCTTACCTTCGGGCATGGTTTTAATTTTAAATAATTGCTACTTTGTACCTGCGATAAGCAGAAACATAATTTCAGTTTCCGTTTTGGATTTGGAAGGTTTTGATTTTGCTGTTAAGAATAAAGTTTGTTCTTTTAATCGTGATGGTACATATTATGGTAGCGCCCCATTAGACAATGGGTTATATGTTTTAAACCAAGAAATGCCTGTCTATAACATAAATACAAAGCGGTTTAAGTCCAATGACGAAAACCCGACTTTCCTATGGCATTGTCATTTGGGCCATATCAATGAGAAACGCATCCAAAGGCTCCATCGAAATGGGCTTCTGGGCTCATTTGATTTTGAATCATGTGAGAAATGCGAATCTTGTTTGATGGGCAAGATGGCTAGAGCCCCTTTCAACAAACCAAATGAAAGGGCCAGTGATTTATTGGGCCTCGTTCATACTGATGTTTGTGGGCCGATGAGTACTGTTGCCAGAGGAAATTACAAGTACTTCATTACCTTCACTGATGATTTCAGTAGGTATGGCTATGTCTATTTGATGAGACACAAGTCAGAATCCTTTGATAGATTCAAGGAATTCAAGAATGAAGTACAGAACCAACTTGGCAAAAGTATCAAAGTTCTGCGATCGGATCGCGGAGGAGAATACTTGAGTCAAGAGTTCAGCGACTATCTGAGCGAGTGTGGAATTATTTCACAACTCACTCCTCCTGGAACACCCCAATGGAATGGAGTGTCAGAGAGGAGGAATCGAACCTTATTGGATATGGTTCGGTCTATGATGATTCATTCAAATCTTCCATTATCCTTTTGGGGATACGCTCTAGAAACGTCTGCGTTTACACTAAATAGGGTACCATCTAAATCAGTGGAAAAGACACCACATGAACTGTGGACTAGGAATATTCCTAGTCTGTCTTTCCTGAGGATTTGGGGTTGTGAGGCTTATGTCAAACGTTTAATCTCTGACAAGCTTGCACCCAAATCAGATAAATGCTACTTCGTTGGTTATCCTAGGGAAACCAAGGCATACTACTTTTACAACCAATCTGAGAACAAAGTATTTGTTGCTCGGGATTGTTCTTTTCTTGAGAGGGAGTTTCTCTCTAAGAAAAACAGTGGGAGTAAAGTACATCTTGAAGAAATTCAAGATGTACAGGAGACTGCTCAACCTGCTGAGGAAGAGCAGCAGCTGGATCCACAGAGTTCTGTGGAACCGGCGCCTGTGGAGCCTGAAGTTCGCAGATCCGGAAGGATCCGTCACAAACCCGAGAGATACTATGGATTTCTCGTGACCAATTCAAATGATCTTATGATCATTGATAGTGACGAACCAGCGACCTTCGCGGAAGCAATGATGGACCCGGACTCCGAAAAGTGGCTTGGAGCCTCTAAATCCGAAATGGGATCCATGTCAGAAAACCAAGTATGGTCCTTGGTCGATTTACCTAATGGTGCAAAAGCCATTGAGTGTAAATGGATCTTCAAGAAGAAGATTGACGTGGATGGCAATGTACAGATTTACAAAGCGAGGTTGGTGGCTAAAGGTTTCAAGCAAATTCATGGTATTGACTATGATGAAACATATTCCCCAGTCGCTATGCTTAAATCCATTCGGATTCTTCTAGCAATTGCCGCTCATTATGACTATGAGATTTGGAAAATGGATGTCAAAACCGCATTCCTGAATGGTATTCTGGAAGAGGATGTGTATATGACACAGCCTGAAGGTTTTGTCGATCCTAAGAATGCTGGGAAGGTATGTAATCTTCATAAATCCATTTATGGATTGAAGCAAGCATCACGGAGTTGGAATCTTCGTTTTGATGAAGCAGTAAAACAATTTGGTTTCATCAAGAACGAAGAGGAACCATGTGTTTACAAGAAGACTAGTGGGAGCAAAATTGCGTTTCTTGTACTGTATGTCGATGACATACTCCTCCTCGGTAATGACGTTCCGTTGCTTCAGTCTGTTAAGACTTGGCTCGGAAGTTGTTTTTACATGAAAGATATGGGAGAAGCCGCGTACATTCTTGGAATCAGAATCTACAGAGATAGAATGAACATGCTGATTGGATTGTGCCAGGACACTTATATTGATAAGGTACTGCACAGATTCAGGATGCATGATTCCAAGAAGGGATTCATACCGATGTCTCATGGCACTAGTCTCAGCAAGAAGCAGTGTCCGGCGACACATGCTGAGCGAGAACGCATGAATATGATTCCTTATGCTTCTGCAATAGGATCTATTATGTATGCCATGCTCTGCACTCGTCCAGATGTAGCTTACGCGTTAAGCATGACGATTATATACCAATCTGATCCAGGTGAAGTTCACTGGACAGCTGTCAAGAATATTCTCAAGTATTTGAGACATACTAAGGATAGATTCCTGGTGTATGGAGGAAGTGAAGAACTTGTGGTGAATGGATTCACCGATGCGAGTTTTCAGACGGACATAGACGATTTCCGATCACAGTATGGATATGTCTTCTGTCTAAATGGCGATGCAGTGAGCTGGAAGAGCTCTAAGCAGAATACCGTAGCTGATTCCACGACGGAAGCTGAATATGTTGCTGCTTCTGAAGCGGCAAAGGAAGCTGTTTGGATCAAGAAGTTCATGACTGAACTTGGTGTGGTTCCTAGTATCTTGGAGCCAGTGGCTTTCTTTTGTGACAACAATGGAGCCATTGCTCAGGCGAAAGAACCCAGGTCACACCAGAAGTCCAAACACGTAGAGAGGAGATATCACCTGATTCGTGATATCGTCAATAGAGGTGATGTGAAGATCAGCCGAGTTCCGACAGACGAGAATGTCGCTGATCCTCTGACTAAGTCACTCCCAAGGCCTAAGCATGAGAGTCATACGACTGCTGTAGGCATTAGAGATCTTAAGATGTAATCTTGATTCTGGTGGGAGCTTTAGTTTTATTTTAGTTATAATAAGATGCTCTTGTAAACATTCTTTTGGAAGTGTTTTAATGAAATTTGATTTCAGCATTATTTATTGTGATCTAAATAATGGTCCCAAAATAAATTTATGACATATTATAGGTCATCAAGTTGAATACTTGATCATGAAACCCTGTAAGTTAAATATGACATAAAATTATGTTTTGTCCCTGGTCAAGGTTGTCAAAGTGGGACACTGACAACCGTGAGAGACTAGATTGTGAGGTGACTGTTGGCTAAGTTTCATGGAGCCAATGATATGATTATCACAGTCAGTTACATAGATATATGTTGGTGAACATATGATCGGACATGACCCGCTAATGAGAAGTCTACAAGATAGTTATATCTGTGTCATAAGAGGTAGAATGATATGGGAGAAGCCGCATACATTCTTGGAATCAGAATCTACAGAGATAGAATGAACAGGCTGATTGGATTGTGCCAGGACACTTATATTGATAAGGTACTGCACAGATTCAGGATCCATGATTCCAAGAAGGGCTTCATACCGATGTCTCATGGCACTAGTCTCACCAAGAAGCAGTGTCCGGTGACACATGCTGAGCGAGAACGCATGAATAGGATTCCTTATGCTTCTGCAATAGGATCTATTATGTATGCCATGCTCTGCACTCGTCCAGATGTAGCTTACGCGTTAAGCATGACGAGTAGATACCAATCTGATCCAGGTGAAGTTCACTGGACAGGTGTCAAGAATATTCTCAAGTATTTGAGACATACTAAGGATAGATTCCTGGTGTATGGAGGAAGTGAAGAACTTGTGGTGAATGGATTCACCGATGCGAGTTTTCAGACGGACATAGATGATTTACGATCACAGTATGGATATGTCTTCTGTCTAAATGGCGGTGCAGTGAGCTGGAAGAGCTCTAAGCAGAATACCGTAGCTGATTCCACGACGGAAGCTGAATATGTTGCTGCTTCTGAAGTGGCAAAGGAAGCTGTTTGGATCAAGAAGTTCATGACTGAATTTGGTGTGGTTCCTAGTATCTTGGAGCCATTGGCTTTCTTTTGTGACAACAATGGAGCCATTGCTCAGGCGAAAGAACCCAGGTCACACCAGAAGTCCAAACACGTAGAGAGGAGATATCACCTGATTCGTGATATCGTCAATGGAGGTGATGTGAAGATCAGCCGAGTTCCGACAGACGAGAATGTCGTTGATCCTCTGACTAAGTCACTCCCAAGGCCTAAGAATGAGAGTCATACGACTGCTGTAGGCATTAGAGATCTTAAGATGTAATCTTGATTCTAGTGGGAGCTTTAGTTTTATTTTAGTTATATTAAGATGCTCTTGTAAACATTCTTTTGGAAGTGTTTTAATGAAATTTGATTTCAGCATTATTTATTGTGATCTAAATAATGGTCCCAAAATAAATTTATGACATATTATAGGTCATCAAGTTGAGGACTTGATCATGAAACCCTGTAAGTTAAATATGACATAAAATTATGTTTTGTCCCTGGTCAAGGTTGTCAAAGTGGGACACTGACAACCGTGAGAGACTAGATTGTGAGGTGACTGTTGGCTAAGTTTCATGGAGCCAATGATATGATTATCACAGTCAGTCACATAGATATATGTTGGTGAACATATGATCGGACATGACCCGCTAATGAGAAGTCTACAAGATAGTTATATCTGTGTCATAAGAGGTTCTCATAACGACTATAGAGTATAGTCCTTAGACCTGAGTTCATCATGCTTTCTTGCATATGAATTGGTACACTTTGACTTTGTCAAACGTTGACCTGTAACTGGCGACTATAACGGCACTGTTCAAGTATATCATGAAGTGTGCGTTGAAACAGGGATGGAACACGATGGGATTTGTCCCTCCTGTATAACGGGAGATAAGTATCTCAGGGCCTATCGAAGATTGAATACCGAGAGAATGTGTGGCCGCACTCAAACGAACTGTAGTTCAGTTGTTTGTAATGTTTCAGTATGAGATCAGGAGTTCGATAAACACGATGTTGGCTTAATAAGGATGACACCAATCTTGCCTTATGCCAAATCGAGATATAGAGACAAAAAGGATTATAGGAATTGATGATTCCAGTACAAGTGGGAGATTGTTGGGATAGTGTCCTGAAATCACACTCGTACTCACTCCTGATGATAGTTGTGTGTCGAGATCAGACATTCATATAATATTGGGCGGTTGCAATGTTTTGCTATAAGCCTTTTGCAATCTGTAAGTTGTAGACTTACTACCAGTATTATATGATCCTATAGGGTCACACACCTAAGCAAACTGGAAGCTACGACATGGGAATGATCATTATGGTAATGATCATATTAATGTGTATTGAATAAACATTATAATCGATATAATGGTGTTGTGTCGATCGACACAACTTGTGTGTCGGTCGACACAGTTCGGGTTTTCGGAAAGGCTTTCCGAATTAAGACTTAATCTTGTCTGGCCCGTTAAGCATGTTTTAGGTCGAATAAAACATGAGTTTTTCGACCTAAACAGAGAGCCGTCCACTTTTCTTGACAGAAAGAGAAGAAACACCATAAACAGTTGATTCTCGTTGATCCGGCACTAGCATCCCGTTTCCTGCTTGTGTGCGTGTGTATCTGGTAGAGGCAAGGCACCTGCGTTGCTCCACTGATCTCGTTCACCATTCTCATTCCGCTGCCAGTTCAAAGGTAAGAACGAGGTTGGTTTAATTCAATATATCAAACCCTAGATCCTAGGAGATCCAACAAAGAAATCTTTAGGGACCACATCACTTGACGGACTCCCGCCCCGTACCATCCTGTTCACAGCTCGGCTTCGGCCTTAAGATCAATAAAGAACAATTTCGACCTCACTTAAAGTTATTTTCTCACCTTGTAGTTCGGATATTCAGATCGTAGCCCGTAATATTAACTAGGTCGAATTTCCGTAACAACAAGCGGTCTTGTGTATGTCTGATGCGTGTCATTGGCACTTTTCACAACAGGCGACATACTTTTCGCAGTCCCCTACCATTGTTGGCCAAAAGTGTCCCTTACTTTTGATATTTGTGGCGAGCTTCCGACCGTTGGATGATTTCCTCCGGCTCCTTCGTGTGTTTCCTTCAATACCCATTTGATCTCTTCTCCATTGATGCAGCTCAGTAGTGCTTTTGATGTGCTTACGCGGTACAGTTTTCCATCGCTTATTATGTAGTGAGCGCATCTTGCTTTAAGACGTCGGGCCGCCCACCTATTTTTTGGGGTTGTTCCTTCCAGGATGTAGGCTGTGATCTCGTCCCTCCAATCATTGCTTGTTCAGAGGTTTTCTTTGTGGCGGAACCGTCTGCTTCGTCAGAGTCGTCCATCCTATCTTCGGGCTCCGAAATCGTGAATAGGTTTTTGGTTTAGCCTATGCTTGGCTTTTCGATGCATTCGACCGGTATGACCCATCGTACGTCGGGGTCAGACGTAGAGGCGAGGGCTGCTAGTGCGTCAGCTGGTGAGTTATCGCTTCGCGGGATTTTTGTGAGCGAGAAAATGCCGAATTCCCCGGCTAGCTTCTAAACTACCTTTAAGTATGCACCCATTCAGTCATTCTTTTCTTAGTATTCGCCGTTGTATTGGCTGGCGACGAGTTGTGAATCGCAGAATGCGTTGATATGCCTTGCTCTAATTGCCTTTGCCAGTCGTAGTCCTGCTATTAGGGCTTCATATTCCGCTTCGTTGTTGGATGCAGGGAAGGCTAGTAGAAATGACTGCTCCAGTATCTCCCCGGTTGGAGAGGTCAGTCTGATGCCAATTCCTAACCCATTACGGGAAGATGATCCGTCGACGTGAAGGGTCCATTTTTCGACCGCGACTTGGCCCCCATCACGGGTTAACTCTGGTGGCAACTCGATCAGGAAATCCGCCAGGACTTGTGATTTTCGCTTGTTTGTGGTTTGTAATTGATATCGTATTCGCTTAGTTCCACTGCCCATTTTTCCATTCGTCCTGATTGATTTGGGTTGTGGAGTATGGTTCATAGTGGTTGGTTGGTGAGGACGGTCACTGGGTGAGATTGAAAGTATGGCCGTAGTTTCCTTGTTGAGGTAACGATTGATAGGGTGAGCTTTTACAGGGTGGAGTATCGAGTTTCAGCGTCGTCGAGCCTTTTGCTGATGTAGAAGATCGGCTTCTGGTCTCCCATATCTTCTCTGACGAGGACACCGCTTACTGCGGAGCTCGATACTGATATGTAAAGGTACAAGGTTTCTCCTTCTTCTGGTTTGGATAAGACGGGAGGTGTAGATAGGTATTCTTTCAATTGTTGAAAGGCGTGTTCGCATATGTCATCCCATTCGAACTGCTTGTTTCCTCGGAGGAGCTGGTAGAACGGCAGGCACCTGTCTGTTGACTTCGAGATGAATCGTCTTAGCGCGGCGATTTGTCCGGTGAGTTTTCCACCTCGCGTGTGTTCCTTGGTAAAGGGAGCTCTGTGAGCGCCGCGATCTTTTGTGGGTTCACCTCTATCCCTCTTTTTGTGACTATGTATACCCCAAAGTGACTCCGAATGTGCACTTTGCTGGGTTGACTTTCATCCCGTATTTGTTCAAGCTGTTGAAGCAGGTCGTGAGGTGGGCAATATGGTCGTCAGCTGAGGCCGATTTTACCAGCATGTCGTCGATATACACCTCCATCGTTTCTCTGACTTGGTCAGCAAACATTTTGTTGACGAGCCTTTGGTACGTTGCTCCGACGTTCTTCAAGCCAAACGGCATGACCTTGTAGCAGTATGTTCCTCGATAGGTGATGAATAACGTTTTCTCCCGGTCATCAGGGTGCATCATTATTTGGTTGTATCCGGCGAAGGCGTCCATGAATGAAGGGAAGCTCGTTGCCCATTGTGGCTTCGACGAGTCTGTCAATGTGCGGGAGCGGGAAACTGTCTTTCGGGCAAGCTTTGTTAAATTTTGTGAAGTCGACGCATACTCGCCACTTTCCGTTCTTTTTCTTGACGACCACCGGGTTTGCGAGCCATTTTGGGTATTTTACCTCGGTTATCGAGCCAGCTTTGGATAGTATTTCTACCTCTTTGTTTACGGCTTGAGACCGTTCCAGCCCCAATTTTCTTCTCTTCTGTTTGACTAGCTTGAACACCGGATCGACGTGGAGTTCGTTTCATGTTACCGTGGGGTTAATTCCCTTCATGTCGATGGTCGACCAGGCGAAGGTCGAAGTGTTTCGGTAGAGGAATTCGATGAGTCGATCCTTCAAATCTTTTCTTACGTCCGTGCCTATGCCCACGCATCATTCTGGGTCGCTGATATCGATGATGACTTGCTCGATGACGTCGCGATTGGGTCCTTCCGGAGGTGGTAGTTCTATTTTGGGTTCGGCGAGCAGGAAGGCTCGAAATTTTTTGCGTAGTTTGTGCTCGACGAGGAAGCAGGTGTTGGAGACTTCTTGGCTTCCACGGAGCGTGAATGTTCCACTTGGGGTGGGAAACTTGATGCATTGATAGTAGGTCGACGAGACTACTCTCTTGGCATGGATCCATGGTGTGCCCATGATGGCGTTGTAGATTCCCGGTCGGTCGAGGATCACGAATTTAGTCACTACCGTCATTCGTCCAACGCGAACCGGTAGTTTGATGGTTCTGACGGTTGTGGTAGTGCCTCCAGTGAAGTCGGTTAGTGGTCTTTCTGAATGCTTTATTTCGTATTCATGCAGATCCATCCTTTTGAGGGTTTCTTCGTATATGAGGTCGACCGTGCTTCCCGTGTCAATTAGGATTCTTGTCACTTCGCAGTCGCCGATCTGCACCTCGACGACAAGTGGATCGTTTTGTGGTTTGTAGAACCCTATCTCGTCGTCTTTGGTGAATTCTACCCCGTCCCTTCTTGCGAGCTCGCGGTTCGTGCTCGGCTTGTGACGCCGGTACGTTTGTACTCTATTATCGATCGCACGGAGTCGTTATAGGTTGGGAGTCCTCCCATGATCATGTTGTTTGTTCGGGCCTGGTTAGTCACTAATGTTAGTCCCGGGACGTCGTTTCGTGGTGTCGGAGGATAGGTCAGGATTGAAGGGTTCGGAGGAAACGGGCTTGGTATTTGTTCGGGCGACTTCGGATTATCGTCTGTTAGCAAAGGTCCTGTCATCTTGGCTCCGTCTTAGAGCATAAAGAAGTTTATCGTTTCTCCACAGATGGCGCCAATTGTTGTTACGGGAATCCGACCTAGTCGATATTACGGGCTATTATCTGAATTTATGAACTACGAGGTGAGAAAATAACTTTAAATAAGGTCGAAACTGTTCTTTATTGATCTTAAGGCCAAAGCCGAGCTGTGAATAGGATGGTAAAGAATTCTCAGCATAACTGGTAAATGATTTAGGAGTGACCCCGGTAGATACAGGTTCAAACCCACACGTGACCCTATTCTGCTCATATTTAAGTAGACATTTTCCTCTCTTTTTTTTCAAATTACAGTTCATACAATATTTCTTTTTTTAAAATACAGCTCATATAATATTTCTTTACTTTTTTTGAAAGTTACGATTTCTTACATTTTTTTTGTCAAGACATATTTTTTTCTTGTCAAATCATTCTTTCTTAAGTTTATTACACTTTTTATATAAGGAAAACAATATAATGACCAAAAAAATATAAGGAAAACAATATAAACAATAGATTTTAAAAATTATATTATGATCCTAGTAAAAATAACTCCTAGTTCTGCCACTGCATGTGATTATATTTAGTTGTCGGTTTAACATTTTGTTATTATGTACTACATATTAATGTTCTTTGGTTTGAAGGATTGATAGAGTTTAGATAGTATATTAATGTGTTTGGGTTTATAAAAAAAAATAGAGTTTATATATTAATCCGCAAATATGTAGGTTAACTATCGTGTATTTCGTACTAATGTGTTTGGATTATAAAAGGGGGTTAAATTTTGGATTCCTCAACAAATATGTATTTTTGTTTTTTGTTTTTTTTTTTTTTTAATAATCCAGGGGTAATTCAAGACCAAACAGTCCAGACTAATCCCCTGAGTCCAGTCAGGCCGCAGGTCAGCTTCACCTGGGAAAATTTTCCTTAGGCCTTTGGCCCAGTGTCCGCGTTAGGTGTCTAGAAGAGGTAAGGTAGTTTCCGCATGGGGGAATCGAACCTGGATGGTGGTTGGCACCACAGGCCCGTCCTGCAACTTGGACTACCTCGTCCGGACATGTATTTTAGTTATCGTTTAGTGTATATGTAATTCTATAAATATTTTCATTATATGGCTCCTTGTCCATCTAATTTTCTATAAATATTATAATCTTATAATAATTATAAATACAAATATATAGAAGAGAAAGAACATAGGTTTATTGGAGTTTGTGAGAGTTAATTGCATTCAGTGTATTTTTTTTATATAAAATAATAGCAAAATTGTATCTTTCAAAATTTTATTGTAAATTTGTATCTTTTTGTTTAATTTTAGTGTTAAAAAGACGAAAATATTCTCTGAACTCAAAAGTAACTCTATTGATTGATGGCAAGTCTCACACTATGATTTTTATATTTTTTTATTTTAAAAAAATCTCACACATGAATAGAGCTCACGCATGAAGAGTGACTATAAAATGTTGCTTTTTGGATGGATAGTAGAACCAACATACTTTTTGTGTCAATGGATCACCATAAAATGTTGCTTTTTGGATGGATAGTAGAACCAACATACCTATTGTGTCCACGAATCACAATAACGTGAACTCTTGACCACATATTTTCCATCAGAAGCGTTTATTGTGTGATATAATCGTGGTAGTGTGCACGAATAATCGACATCGTCCACCTGAGCTTTTAAAATTGTGTTTACCAGGTACATTTCACGATCATGTAAACTCTTGGTCACCTTCTGTCCATCAGACCCGTCTAGTATGTAAGGAGATCGTAGTAGTGTCTACGAATAGTCGATATTGTCTGCTATATCCATAGAAAGCATTTAACATGTGATGTTTATTTGTGTGGCTAGGAGTCATAATGTGAACTCTTGACCACTTATTATCCATCAGAAGCGTTTAATATGTGATATAATCGTTGTAGTGTCCACGAATAATTGACATCGTCCACCTGAGCTTTTAAAATTGTGTTTACAAAGTACATTTCACGTTCATGTAAACTCTTGGTCACCTTCTGTCCATCAGACCCGTCTAGTATGTGAGGAGATCGTAGTAGTGTCTAAGAATAGTAGATATTGTCCGCCATATCCATAGAAAGTATTTAACATGTGATGTTTATTTGTGTGGCTAGGACTCATAATGTGAACTCTTGACCACCTATTATCCATCAGAAGCGTTTAATATGTGATATAATCGTGGTAGTGTCCACGAATAATCGACATCATCCACCTGAGCTTTTAAAATTGTGTTTACCAGGTACATTTTACGATCATGGAAACTCTTGGTCACCTTCTGTCTATCAGACCCGTCTAGTATGTGAGGAGATCATAGTAGTGACTACGAATAATCGATATTGTCTGCTATATCCATAGAAAGAATTTAACATGTGATGTTTATTTATGTGGCTAGGAATTATAATGTGAACTATTGACGACCTATTATCCATCAGAAGTGTTTAATATGTGATATAATCTTGGTAGTGTCCACGAATAATAAACATCGTCCACCTGAGCTTTTAAAATTGTGTTTACAAAGTACATTTCACGTTCATGTAAAATATTGGTCACCTTCTGTCCATCAGACCCGTCGAGTATGTGAGGAGATCGTAGTAGTGTCTAAGAATAGTCTATATTGTCCGCCATATCCATAGAAAACATTTAACATGTGATGTTTATTTGTGTGGCTAGGACTCATAATGTGAACTCTTGACCTCCTATTGTCCATCAGAAGTGTTTATTATATGATATAATTGTGGTAGTGTCCACGAATAATCGACATCGTTCACCTGATATTTTAAAATTGTGTTTACCAGGTATATTTTACGATCTTGTAAACTCTTGGTCACCTTCTGTCCATCAGGCCCGTCTAGTATGTGAGGAGATCGTAGTAGTGTCTACGAATAATCGATATTGTCTGCCATATCCATAGAAAGCATTTAACATGTGATGTTTATTTATGTGGCTAGGAAGCATAATGTGAACTATTGACCACCTATTATCCATCAGAAGGGTTTAATATGTGATATAATCGTGGTTTTTTCCACGAATAATCGACATCGTCCACCTGAGCTTTTAAAATTGTGTTTACAAAGTACATTTCACGTTCATGTAAATTCTTGGTCACCTTCTGTCTATCAGACCCGTCTAGTATGTGAGGAGATCGTAGTAGTGTCTACGAATAATCGATATTGTCTTCTATATCCATAGAAAGAATTTAACATGTGATGTTTATTTATGTGGCTAGGAAGCATAATGTGAACTATTGACCACCTATTATCCATCAGAAGCGTTTAATATGTGATATAATCGTGGTTTTTTCCACGAATAATCGACATCGTCCACCTGAGCTTTTAAAATTGTGTTTAAAAAGTACATTTCACGTTCATGTAAACTCTTGGTCACCTTCTGTCCATCAGACCCGTCTAGTATGTGAGGAGATCGTAGTAGTGTCTACGAATAATCGATATTGTCTGCTATATCTATAGAAAGCATTTAACATGTGATGTTTATTTATGTGGCTAGGAATCATAATGTGAACTATTGACCACCTATTATCCATCAGAAGCGTTTAATATGTGATATAATCGTGGTAGTGTCCACGAATAATCGATATCGTCCACCTGAGCTTTTAAAATTGTGTTTACAAAGTACATTTCACGTTCATGTAAACTCTTGGTCACCTTCTGTCCATCAGGCCCGTCTAGTATGTGAGGAGATCGTAGTAGTGTCTAAGAACACTCGATATTGTCTGTCATATCCATAGAAAGAATTTAACATGTGATATTTATTTGTGTGGCTTGGACTCATAATGTGAAATCTTGACCACCTATTGTCCATCAGAAGCGTTTATTATGTGATATAATTGTGGTAGTGTCAACGAATAATCGACAACGTCCACCTGAGCTTTTAAAATTTGTGTTTACCAGGTACATTTCACGATCATGTAAACTTTTGGTCACCTTCTGTCCATCAGACCTGTCTAGTATGTGAGGAGATCGTATTAGTGTTTACGAATAGTTGATATTGTCCGCCATATCCACAGAAAGCATTTAACATGTGATGTTTTATTTTTGTGGCTAGGAATCATAAAAAAATTGTTTCTAGCGAATAACGTACTTGGTTCAAGAGTTCACATGATTGTGAAACCGTGGACACAAGGTTTGTTGCGCCCACTATCCATCCAAATACAATATTTCCCTTGGTCATTTTCTACCCATGGTAAGCATCTTGCATGTAATATGATCGTGGTAGTATCCACGTGGATGGATATTGTGGATACCTAGTCTAGACTATCCACTCGAAACTTCTGTATTAACTTCGATTTTTTCGAGTTTCGGTACATCGACCGATTATATCTCCATTTCGGTGGTTTATATTGCCGGAAATCTCACCTCCGCAATGTTATCCACCGTCAAAAAAATGAAGGGTAAAAAGAAGATTCATATAAGTAAAGAAGTTCAGTATGAACTTCATTAAATATGTCAGATATATATATATATATATATATATATATATATATATATATATATATATATATATATATGAACTTCAATAAATATGTGTCGATCGATGATGACTCTAAATATTTCCTTTGACTTCTTCTCTTTAACGTGACTTCTCACAATGGCTCTAGAATGCGTCATAATATCCAAATATGCTCCAAATGTGCTATACCGTTTATAAGACTCTAAAAGACTCCAAAAAACATAAATGACTCAATAACTAAGACCTATATCATGGTTAAAAACAAACAAAAAATCATGATGTATCAACTCATCCACACTTAGTATTTTCTTGCCATCAATCAAACATAAAACCAAGATCATGAGATGAAGTTTGAAAACTTTAGAACCTCATTTCAGCGTCGGAGCACCACACTCACATTCCCTTTAGTAAGCCACAAGAAAATAACCTGCAGAAATCAAGACCACAATGTACTTCCCCCACACTTAGCAATTGTCCCAAGTAAACTCCACAATCAAAATCAGAGCATTCAAACTCAACATATTGACCTCTATAATCATTTAAGTGCGGTCTCAACGAGGCAATATTGATCAGGGGACACATGGACTCTTACTCAGTCAGTACATGATTACAAGCATGTCAACATTTAGTTCCTTTCTTCTTCATTTTCTCACTTCAGTAGCTGATTTTTTATCAGCTAGTCTTTCCTTTTAATGAGGTATTACTTTGTACACATTCCATGAATCACAAGAGGTAATAGGGGTCTCTGCCACTCTTGTGATCTTTTCGAAGCTACTAGCATATCCGCCGATACTCTTTTTTATTTACTTGAAGGAAAGGTAGAAGAGAACCATACTCAGACAGGTTTACAAGACTTTCAGGACTGACAAGGAATCCGATCCAATGTATACCAAGTCCAATGGTCAATTAAGTTCCTACAAATGTGGTGATTTCCTAAAAAAGTCCTAGTTTCCTACGTAAGGTTTGGCTCAATAAAAATACTCAACTAACTCTAAGAAAACAAATTATGGTGTGTCAGTAACTACCTCCCCCACACTTAATCAACAGTGTCCCTAGTGTTATAGAAGCTTGGGCGCGGAAGAACAATAATCAAAGCGAACAGAGACTAAAATTCAGAACACTTACATGTATATGAGATATGTGCTAACCGACACCAGGTGAGTGTCAATAGATGCTTGTTTTGATCTATTAATGCGTCGACCGATGCTAAATATGCGTCGATCGCTGCTTCTCATCTATGACCCGTTCTCACTCCCTTAACACACCAAAACAAGAAAATAGAAAACAAACAAAACCAAAATGAAAATAAAGCAAAATAGACTCACTAGTGGGTTGCCTCCCACCAAGCGTATGATTTTAGTCATTAGCTTGACTATGGGTAGGAGATCAGGTTCTTGGGGGTTTCAACAAAGGCAATGAGTACCTTTGTGAAAGTCTCCTAATCTAAGATGGTGTATAAGCATGATGATCATGAGATCTACTAAGGAATGACAGAATAAAACCAGGGTGGGAGTGAAGCGTAGGTGGGCGTTTTCCTGTATTTACCATAATGCAGTTAGGAGGTGAAGGTCAATCGGATTCATACCTTTGCTTTGGTGTAGGTGAGATGTCTAGAGATATCTTCTTATGAGCATTTGCAGGCTCTGAATATGTTATAGTACACTCAAGATTAACCTACATCTTCTCTTCTCCATTATCAGACACTTGTCCTCCTCAATCTGGATCTCTGACTCCACCTCAACACTAAAGGTTTGATCATCAATGGTTGATTTCTGCAGCTTGTCCATCTTGGATTGCAAAGTTTTATCTCCCAAGTGAAGATCAGTCAGCCATGCCTCACATTAATAACTGCTCCAGTTGTAGCCAAGAAGGATATACCTAGCATCATGGGATCATTCGATTCAACCTCGTATTTCAGCACCACAAAGTCTGTTGGAATCAAATGGTTTCCAATTCTAATAGGAATGTCCTCTAAGAATCCTTCTGGAATCCTCTTCGATCGATATTCTAGGATAAGATAGATCCTAGTATGATGGAAATCCATCAATCCCAATCTCACAGCGATAGAGTATGGCATGCGATTCGCACCAAATCCCAAATCAAATAGAGAACGCTTAAAGTTGTCCTTGAAGATAGAATAGTCTAGCACAAAGACTCATGGATCTAGAAGCTTCTATAGAATAAGGTTTTGTAGCCCTGCACTGATCTTTTTAGAAACCATCACCAACCTTTATGTCAAATCTCAATCCATGGAGATCATCTTCTTCACATATCTCTGCAGAGAATGGTGTTTCTTTAAGGCATCAGCTAGTGGGATCTCAATCAGCTCCTTATCAGTTATTGCCATGCATCTAGCTTCATCCGGCTCATGTTTGGACATCTTATGAGAAGGGTGTTTCTTATGATCTCAATAGCTTATGGAACTATTGCAGGTTGCTTGGCTCATTTGGATTGAGTGTCGACCGATGCCAAAGAAGTGTCGGTCAATGCTATCTTCTCAAAAGCTGTTTTTTCCTTTGGTTCAGGTATTTGTCGATTGAAACCATTTTGGTGTCGATCGATGCATCGAGCTTTTTTATCGACCAAGGTATTCACCTCATCATTCGTATCACCGTAAAAAATCGAAACACTCTTCAATCAGGAACTGCATCGATCGACATCGTAGATGTGTTGATCGATGTTGTAGGCCAACAAAGACAACTTATCGTCCAGCACATTTTCTGTGATTCCATCTTGCTCATGTCTCAGCTCGAATTTCCTCTCCACTAAGATAACATTGATGTACTGCTTCTGATTATGCTATGTTCGTCCTGATCCATCTTGTCTTTTCACTGCTCCAGCAGCTTGTTGAACTTGAACATCCATCTTTTGGACATGGGTGCTCAAAGATTTGATTTTCCCATTCAAATCCAGGTACATATCATCTATCTTTCCATTAAACTCCATTGTAATCTTCTACTGACCTTACAATAGCTGCTCCAACATAGCTTTAATCTCATACTGCTTTTTAGGTGGAGGAGGAGTCTATTATGATGAAAAAGCATAGTTTTTAGAGAATGAGTTGTTCTACTGGAAATGTCTCTGAAATTCAGGTTTAGGAGTGTAACCAAAAGTCTGTCCATACTGATTCCTATATCTCTGACCTTGATAACCATTTTCAGCTCTGTAATTGAAATTTTAAATCTCATCAACTGTTCAAAAAACTCAGATTCTGCAGCAAAGTGGACTTGCTTCTTCCCAACTAAAATGTTGTGAACATAATTTAACTTGTTCTTCATGTCTACAGCTGAGTTCCATCCACATTTTCACATGATCACTTCCTCTCCATATCAACATTCTGGTGCTATTTCTAGACACCAAATTATCAATCAGTTCCTTAGCTTGCTTTGGAGACTTCTTGTTGAAGTTTCCATTGCTGGCAGAATCGAATGCTATTTGATACCTCTAACCTACACCTCTGAAGAAAATGTCCAACAACTGAACTTCAGAGAAACCATGATAAGGGCAATTGCGAAGATACATCTTGAAACATATCCAAGCAGCCTTTAGAGCTTCTGTAGGACCATGTTTGAACTAGAGAATTTCTTCTCTCAACTGATCAGATCTTGCTTCATCATAGAAGTTTCTAAGGAAATTCTTTTTGGTCGCTTCCCAGGTGGTGAGAGTACCTGGTTTAATCTACTCCAACCAATTTGCAGCCTTCCCACCAAGAGAGTGTAGGAAAGCTTGAAGTGTAGGAAGTCATAGCTTACTCCATTGTGCTTCATTCATTTAACCAAATCCTCAAATATTTTGATATGGTCATAGGATTCTCATGTGGAAGACCATGGAACATATGTTGTCCTACAAGAGTGTAGTAGGATGTCTTCCTCTTGAAGTCATTCCTCTGAATTGAAGGAGGTCTGATCACAGGCCTATTAGCATATAATTCGCCAGATCGGTTGTAATCAGCAAGCGTCCTACCAGCTTGCTCATTCCCTTGCGCATGTGCAACAACTGAATTTTCAGCACTCCAAGTTTGATATGCGCCCGCAGCAACAACTGGTGCTACAATGGGTTTTCCAACCCCCATCAAGTTGCTGACCTTAACTATTGTAGGCATTATTCTCAAAGGTCCCTCAGAACACCAGCTTCATTCCGAATCAACACCACGAGATTAGGTTTCAACATCCTCACTGGTTTATGTGCTTTCCTGTTTGTTCGCTCTAGCTTTGTAAGCTCCTTATTCTTAAGAAACAAAAGCTCCTTGTCTGGATTGCTTCTGAGTGCACGATTAGTCATGCACTATCTTATTCATGAGCACTGTGTCGACCAATGCGGCTTAAGCGTCAATTGTTTTGATGATGTGAGCTGTGTCGCTTGATGCCAAAGAAGTGTAGATGGATGAAGATGTTATTCACGCAACATGAAACACACGAACGAGACAAAACAAAAAAGAAAGTTAGTAAAATTAAAAACGAAAATCTTAGTCTAAACTCTAAACTTAAATCAATCGAAGACTCAAAAGGGTCCCCGGAAACGGCGCCAAAAACTTGATACACTCAAAGTATTAATTTCCGAGAGCTACACTGCATGTGCACAGAATGTGATTGTAGTATATAGGTGTCGAACCACAAAGACTCAAGAATCTTACGATCGACTATATGTCGAGTTGAGCTAAGCAGAATAGTTCAAAAGCAAATTAACAATGCAGAAAAGTAAACAGACGGTTTGTAAATCATGCAGGAAAAGCGTCAAGTCAAGGAAGTTCTCAGGAAATCGGGAATATAAGCTAATCAATCAGTTGGGATCAAATTAAGAATGGTTTTAGAACTGGAGTCACAAAAGTATAACAAACCAACTTTCGTTGTGAATATTAACTATGCCTAACAACCTAGAAAACTAATTGTTTTTGCGAGTTCTATAGTTCTAAACATGCATTAGTCTCAGGTTCTTTCGTTCACAATTTTCCTAAACCAAATTTCTTTGCGAACAGACATATTTCTCACATAGGTTCTTTCTAGCTAATTAACTAACTTTTGTTGCGAGAATCAACCTAATATCAATAATCTAAATGACCAGTTCATATTAAGCATTAAGATCAACTTAGACAAAGAACTAGAAAATATGAATCCCTATAAATCAATAAACAAAATATTCTATGAAATCTCTAATGAGAATCTCTAAGCTTAACTGGATAAATTACTCAAACGTAATCAATGAAACATAAATCATATTTGAATAAAAAGCATAAAGATATCAATAGAAGAAATAAATAGGTTCAAAATCTTCCCTCTGATGAATACAAGACCAACTACCATAAATCTCTGAATGTAAAATAAAGCATAAGCAAAATTTAACATAAACAGTGGCTGTAAAACCCTAACATAATAGCTAAAACATGTCTTGGAGCTTCTTTGTAATTATGAGAAACTTTTGGGTCAATCTGCACTTCTCCACAAGTCTATATTAGTTCAGCAAAAATCATCTAATTGGATGCTATCTGATGAGGACATCAAGTCATCATTAACCAAGGAGCATGGAGATGACACATTTGAACCAACCAAGACCCTAGGAGAGAAGCAGTTTAGGTGCACCAGATACATAGGTGCATGTAATGGAACATATCTGTCCAACAAGGAGGATTTAAGCTACACTTCTTGTTCCAGAAACTTAACCCATAAAGGAATCAGAGGAACTTTGAATCATCACAGTTGGAGCTCAGAAGACGAAGTTATTCAACTTCTAAAATGGTTGATTCTCAGGTTGCTTTATTTGGAGGCTCAAAAATTTAATAAATTGGAAACCGGACTTTGGCAACCAGGAGATATATTTAAGGATTCAGGATACATATCCAACCATCCAGAAGAGTCACCCAACACCTTAGCATGCACTAGAAACTACTTGATCAGGAGGATCAACAAGGAGCCACACTTACCCTTTTTGGACCCATTTGGCAATCAATTCTAACAGCTCTATTCCTTACAACTTGGGCACGTTTTTAAGACTCCACAAAGTCATATGAAGCTTCCAAGTTCAAAATTCTACTTTCCAAAGTTGTCAATATACAAAGCTCAAGACATTCCCTTATGTGATAGATTTTCCCATCAATGCTCCAACGACCATTTCTTGATATTTTTCGATTCTGTTCTAGTTTTAGCTTGTTCAGACTGTTGTCTATGAGCCCATAAAAGCTCAATTTCGAATTCATTGCAAATCATCCTTGATCAATCTAAAAAGCAATAGAAATTATTCTGTTTTTCTTTCACAAAGTATGTGTTTTCTTTGTGTTTTTCTCTAGTCTATTTAAGTGATTCATCTAGTACTATAGAAAATGTGGTCTAGATTGTTGAGTGATTCATATCTCTGTCCATACAATTGATTGAGTGAGCCAATCCCAAAACTATCATCACCATCTCTACCTTCATCACCATCTTCCGCACCCCTTTGGCTGGAGATCATCTTATCATCAAGTGGTTTAGCATCAATGTGGTTATGAGGATGTATCATCAGGTATCAGAGCTTCAAAAGCTCCTACTTATCAGGGTGTTTCTATCCTTTCTGTTTTGTTTTCATTCAAATAAAATAAAATAAAAACCCATAAAAATAGTTGATTATGTTCTTGGTTGGATTCTTAGATTTTTTATTCTGTTTTGTTAGATCTTTCATTTTGTTTAGTTTACTTGATTGTTTCATTTGCATACTCATAAAAAAGCCATAAAAGTATCCTATTGCATCTAGTTCATTTTGTCTTGTTATTGCATCTATAAATTGAAAAATCCATAAAAATTATCTACTTTTGTTAAGTTCATATCATTCTGTATTTTTTTTCATCTTAAATCGAAAAGCCTTATAAAAATAGTCCTTGTTTTGTGTTATATATCTTAAGTTCATTGTTTTGCACTCCTATTGTGTTTTAAAACTCAAAACCAAATAGAAAAAGTGTCAAAGTTTGCATTTCTGTCAATTTTGTTTATAGTGTTCTTATTTCGATTTCATAAACACAGAAAAACCAAAGAGAAAGTGTTTAATCGAATTTCCTTTGCTTCCAAGTCCTAAAACATGTTCTTTCCCTTTTTAAATTATTCAATGTCGTATTTTAGCTTTCCATTCGAATTTCAAAAAAAAAATTCAAAACGTTATTAGAGGTTTTAGTTTAAGTATTTTAACCAGAAATTTGTAAAAGAAGGAAAGTGTTGAAAAAGCTTTTGCCATTTCTTATTTTCGATTGCATAACTCTTTTAAGACTTTCTGAATACACTCATACACTTTCAAACTTGTAATACAGAAGATAAAGCATGGAAGATGAAGGAATGGTCACTGATTTCAACACTTCAGAGGCAGATTGGGGTGAAGATGAAAACCAATTTTGGAGCGGTGGAGGAGAATTTGACAACTACTCATGGCAAGGAGAAAACATTGATTTTGATATCAGTATAAAACCAGAGTTTGAAGAAATATATGATGAAGAAGAAGCTAGTAATGAAGCTTGGGAGGAACAATCTATTTCAGACACCACTCATAGAGCAGAACATGAGTATGAGGAAGAAGATGAACAGTCTGAAGCATGTCATGAAGAAAACTCTAAATATGAAGAATCTACCTTGGTGAAGATTCAGCTCCAGAAGAACCTGAACTTGAATGTGTTTTTGGGGACAGAAGCATACCAGTCAAGAAGATTGGCGTGAGGAAGAGTTTCAAGATAAGTGCTTAGAATACAATCAGTCCATGAGGGACCAACCACAAGATTATGATCCAGAAAGTGTTTCTAGTCAAGAGGACCCGTACAACATCTGCTTTTCATGTTGTGTGCAAGGACCAAAGACTTATTTAAGGTGGGAAAGATATATGGATGACTAGTGGCGGAGCCAGAAATATTTTTTAATGGGGGCATAAATTAATTAAAAAAATTATTTATTATAATAATATTCTAATGTAAAAATAAATCATATCAAATGTATATATATTTATTTAGATTACATGAATAATAAATTATTAGTATTTTTAAACACAAATGTTTTATAATTTAAATGTTCACATTGATAACTCGAACAAGTAATTCAATACACAGTTTTAGTTGACAAAAAATATAATTTAACACATATTTATGATTTATGTCATCAATTTAAGCTAACAAAAATAAACATAAAGTAAACACACAAGTATAGTATAGAAATAAATAAAAACTAGTCTTACTATGATTCATAATTGATCGATTGTAGGATATAAAAATTACTCATTAAATAAATAGATATGGAAAGAATCAAAAAGTTATTTGATGAAAAAAAACAAAATTAAAGAAAATATTAAAATAGTAAAGAGCAAGAATCGAAACAGTATTGATTGGGGTCAGACAAAAAATATCAAAGGGGGCATCCACCATTATAACCAACGAATCCTAATGATTTTTTTAAGAATTTTATTAAAAATTTTAAATCTACCGAGGGCAACCGTCCCTCTTCCCGTAGAGTACATCCGCCATTGTGGATAACTGGTTTCAAGCAAATCAAGTTCCAGAAGAGGAGAAGACAACCATTGCTGAAGAAACTTTAATTGAAGAAGTCTATGTAAAATGGGATTAGGATGCTTACCTCAAGCTTGAATATGATCTACCAGACTGCACTTAGGAAGAGATGAAGAAGCTGCTGCATAAGGAGGATGTAGAAGAGATCTTAACAGACCCATACTACTCAAAATACCAAATTCTTGAAGAACCAAAAAGGTTGATCACAATTATCCCACCAACAAAGACTTCCAGCCCTAAAGCAAGAAATAAAACATCCAGCAAGAAAAAGCAACAAACTTCGAGAGTTAGGAAGAAACCGGCAGAGAAAACAGTACAAGAGAAGAGTGCCAGTAAACCACAGGAAAAGGTCAAATATTTTAATATTTTCTACGTATATTTATAAAAAATATTAATTGGAACAAATAATTAATTTGGAATTGAAAATATTATACACTTATCGAGTTATTACCTTATCAAATATTTTTGTAAAGAAATTATACTTTATACTTGTTTCCGATATTTATATATCTGAAATAAGTAAAGAAGTTTCATATATTTCTTCTTCATTTACTATTTTATAAATTTTTACGTACATATTTATAGAAAGATTAATTTGAACAAGTATTTAATTTACAATCAGAAGAATTTATACACTTTATATCAATTTAAAGAAGTTACTAGGTGATCGATCCATACGCATGTGCAGGCATTATTCTGTTGTTAATTAATTTAGGTATATTTCTCGATTAGTGTCAAGATAAAACGTGATATAAGTTTTTTTCTATATCAAGATGATATAAGATTTAATTTATAGTTTCATATGCATATTCGAATTATTACATTCGGATTGGATGCATAAAATAATAAGTATACACTCATACGAAAAACATTATAGCATTGTATGTATGAAAAAACTATCAGCAATATAAAATTATTATGTTTTTGTAGGACATATTTTTTGTTTAATATTTATATATTAGGAATTTTGTAAAGCTTATTTAAATCACATTTTCTTGAACCAATGAATGTGCTCTGCGTATACAGAATGTCGTGTCGCTTTAAATCAAGATTGACATGCGTGAGGGTCTATTCGTTAATCATCATTTCTTCTGCTTTAAATATAGCTTATATTATCATCACTCTTCACCATACTTACTTCTTCCCTTTTCCTCGGTTATTCCAAAACTTCCATTTGTTTTATGGATTTAATCTTTATTCCTAGATTAAACATGCAAACATGTTCATCGTTTTTTGTGCTCAAATTTGTGTCGACCTCCGGACTCATGCATGATCGAGTTCGTCGATGAACTTATGGTCTTTTTCTAAAGGTTAACTCGTCATTAGATAGATTTGTCCCAATGGTTCCTTCCATTTTTCGCCCATCCCAACTTAAGGGCGATACTCATATCATTCATTTGGATCAATATGATGCGTCGTTAATTCCAGTAACATGTTGTGGTCCGCTATTCCGAGATCGATTGCTTTCGCGTAAGTTACTTTCTTCTTTTATATTTTCGCTTTGGATCTTCGAATATAGGATCCTATATATATTTATTTATTTAGAGAAAGCAATTGTAAATCGGAGTGGACCTTTCCTGGAAGACATGGAACATATTGCTCTTTGCGAAAGATGTTCAGCGGAGCTCGGTTGGTCGCGAGATGGCTGTTTTGGAATCGTTGTCACGCCGGTTCATTTTTCAATTATTCAGGAATACACATTGAATGCAAAGATTACGCATTTCTTTTCTGGTAGTAGATCCATAATCAAAAAAAGTGTTTGTGTAATCACAACGACCCAATTGCAAGAGCGGAGCTCTACCAACTGAGCTATATCCCCCCGAGCCAAGTGGAGCATGCATGAAGGAGTCAGATCCTTCTTATATTCTCGAAATTCTTGATCAATGGAGGAACAATATCACCATTTTGTTCAATAAGATACCAAAGTGGATGATTGACTCATTCCATACTAGAAAGAATCGCATGAAATCTCCTATGATGCCCTTTATAGCAGGGGATTCCATAATAATAAATAGAGTCAATAGTGACCCCACCGTAGAAAGAGCCGCTTCTTTTTTACCCCATGAAGATCCTCTGACCTGTGGTGATTTCATCACGGTTCCCTTCTGTGCAGCTGGCTATCAGGGAAGAGTCTTGCGAAGACGACAGACAAAATTGTTTTGAGTTCGATTCCTTTGAGTTCCTTAATCTTGAGGAGAACATTGGTTTCGGTGTTGATTTCATAACAGTTTTTATCTCGTCGTCGTTTGAATGGGAAAAGACTACAAATCGTCCCTCGAGAAAGCGGTTCGGTTTCTGGCGGAAAGAAACCGATTTCACAAGTCAAGCTTCGGTTTGGACGAACTTGTTTCAAGAAATTCTTTTATGTTTAGAATATTGATTAATCCGAATTGTAATATCAAATTTTTAGGGTAAATAAAATGAAGGATAATAGTTAAGAATATTCTAAACGAAGGATAATAGCTTAGAAAATTTATCTAGTCCTACTTGTAATATCGATTGTGGTGGATAAATAAAATAAGTGACAATAGCTAAGAATATTCTAAGCAAACCGCATAACTTACTTAGCCAATAATTCGAACTATAGAAAATAATATTCTATCTTTAAATATAAAATTTAGACTATTAAATATTCTTATTAATAATTGCTCTCTTCATTCTTTGAAAATAAACATCTTGAGGATCTATAAAAATTCTGGACCAATGAGCTTGTTCACATATGTACTCGCCTATGCACAAATGTCAACATATATAAACCGAGTTATTGAGGCTTCTATAATTTGTTATTTTAAAATATTTGTTATAATAATTTATCGAGTAATTACCTTTATGCAAGCTAAGAAGCCCAAATTGTATGACACACATTACTGAAAAATCATGGTTGCACTTAGACCAATTGATCGAAAATTCTGTAGCAAAATCACATGCATACGTATCAGTCAGTTTGCACGGTAAAATATCACCTTTGCAATCAAGGTCATGATATAGACATTAGAATATAATAGCTGCATAAAACTATTAAAATGTTGTCTACTCTATAACATATAAATTAAGCACTTATGTATCTAACCTGCTATCCATCAAATCAAAATGAATATTTTTCCAAGAAAACCTGATGGAAGGTATCATCGTTGCAGAGCACCAACATTAATAACTCTTCCGAAGACATCTAACCCAAAAAAATTTAAAAATAAAATAAAATTTGGTACGAGTTAATAAAATAATGATATATGTAAAAAATTGTAAACAAACTTACAAAAACTTTTATTAATTTTGTGTTCGCCCATGAAATTTTTAGTGAATGGGACAAAATGAAAGAAACAACTATCAACCCCACCGTCTTATTGATCTCTGAAAGTAACTGGTATTTCCTTTGGGCCATAGTTATTTTCCAATAAATTTTCGAAGAGAGAACAAAGGGATGACGGAAAGGAAGTTAAAGTCGGAAATGTTTTGTATCTGTGTAGGGCTTGAAATAAATACTCACTACGATTCTAGGAAGTCACGATTGGGTATATATTTTATTTTACGGTGAATAAACAAAAATTAAATTTATGTTTCTTTAATTAACACATTCTCTGTTAACATATCATCATTTTCTACTTTTTCGATTTATTCTACATATTAATAATTTATTATGTTTAACAAAAATGTATGTATTATAATTTATTTTGTATAGCATATATTTTATTGGAGAAGTCCGGCATGTGTAATGCATATTATTTAATAAATAAAATTCTTCATTGTTTAAATATGTAAACTCTAGCATAAAATAATTTATTAACTATATTAATAAAAATAGAAATATATTAACTATATTAATAAAACTAGAAATATAGGTTGATGTCAATCATTTACATTTAATATATCTTTAAATTAAAATACTAAATTATAATCAAAAGTATATCAATGTGAAAAAAAATAAAGTTAATTTTTGATACAACATGCAAGTTAAACAGTTTTATTTAATATTTTAGTATTGGTCATTTGTTAAAATTAATATTACATAAAACAAATATACCATACAAAACTTAATGTACATTACCGATTACTATCCATAAATATGTCTAATAAATATATGTATAGTCGTACATGTGAAGTTAATAAGTAACATATTATCCAATAATTGCGTGCAACGTAACTGGTCACAACAACAACAAAAATCAGATTAAAACCGCCAATTAAATGTCTTCTCCCAAATACTCAGATCAAAACCATAATAAAGGCAATTGTTGAATATCACTCGCTTATTTTTACAGATATTCAATCTGATCAGTATATCTTTGCAAGAAAAACTATAAAAAATCACATTTTCACAAAAATTCAACAATGGCCTCTTTCACAAATGTAAGTGTCATCAACACATCGCGGATGAATGGATAATACGTGCTAATATTCTTCAGAAATGGACCGAAGGCAATCAACTAACGGTCAGCAAATCCACTTCATACTCTGTAACGATCAGGTATTCAATCTGCAAATACCTATTTTACTTACAACTCTCTATAAATTTGATATTGGAAGTTCTTTAAAAAATAGTCAAGCAAACAGTTGTCTTGTTTTTGACTTCATAATATGTAGAGTAGCAAAATCCAAGCAACAATTAGGGGTCGAGAACTGATCAATAAGTTTATAGGTCAAGTTCACAAAGGCCATTGGATTGTTATAAAGTCGTTTAACGTAGTTTCACAAACACAAAGATTAAGGGCAACAAAACACATTTATTGTTTGAAGTTTAATAACTCAATAGAGATTAGAGTCACAAATTATAGAAATATTTCGTATTTATTTATTTATCGGAGATCGATCATATCTTGAAAAGGGAGAATCCTGATCAATATTATGTTGGTAAGCTTTTTTAAGATATATTATGCTGCCAGGCCCAACCAGAGTTACCTACGATCACTCCTATTTCGCATTTGATCTCACATATTGTAAATAAGATCTACCTTTACTTAATTTTCATCGTAATATGTGTAGGAAATTCATACCGGTTATAAAACAATTTTATAATCAACCTATGAATTTACTAGCCAGGAACTCATGCAAATACTGAAACAAATCTAGATCTAGTATTTCGAATATACCTGGATGTTTTGCAGCGGAATAAAAATGAGGTAAATCGAGATTCGTTAGCACTCCAAATGTCGTGCCTCTATTGGTATCCACACGCACACAAACTAGATCGAAACGGGATGCTAGTACCGTTGAGATCAGATCTCAGAACGCCACGAACGATTCGTCTGCTCTATAGGGGTTTAGTCAAAACTTGCGGCTGCGTGTGTATATGACTCGAACCTCACGTTTATGTCTTATATACACATAACAATTACCTAATCTTATTAGGTTTGTTGCAAGTCAGTGGGCTAAGCCCAAACAATGTCTTAATAAGAATCAATAATTCTTATTAACATGCACGTGAATATAAATGCACATATATAAATATAAGTGTATATCTTATATAACACATATATTTATATAGTATTACATTAATATTATTAAACCCCAATATATATAATATGACCTAGATTGCTTAGGTGTGTGACCCTGTAGGATCGTATAATATTAGTAATAAATTCTCAATCTATAGATTATAAGCGGTTTCTAGCAAAACATTATAATCACCTAATATTATATGATTGCCGAACCTCGACGTTACGACTCAAACAAGAGTAGGTACAATTGATTTCAGGACATTCCCAACAATCTCCCACTTGTACTGGAATCATCTATTCCCATAATCCCTTTGTAGCTATATCTCAATCTAGCATAAGGCAAGAACTGTGTCATCCTTATTAAGCCATATCACGTTTATCGAATCCCGATTTGTACTGATAAAAACAAACGACTGACAATCACCTCGTTTGAGTGCGGCCACGCATTTCCAGTATCAAATCTTCGATAGGCCCAGAGATATTTATCTCCTGTTATATAGGAGGTACAAATCCCATCTTGTTCCATCCATGTGTCTTTTATATCTCATGATACGCCTAATCAGTGTCTTTATGATCACCAGTTACGGCTGACGTTTGACAAATTCAAGACGAACCAATCCATATAAGAGAGGACATGATGAACTCAGGTCTAAGGACTACACTTTTTAGTCGTAATGAGAAACTCTTATGACACTCATATAACATCTTGTAGAGTTCTCATTAACGGGTCATGTCCGATCATGTGTTCTCTAACACATATCTATGTGATTGACTTTAATACTCTTATTAATGACTCCATGAAACATAGTCATCAGTCACCTCACATACTAGTCTCACGTGGTTGTTAATGTCCCATTTCAACAACCTCGACCAGGGACCAACATAATTCATGACAATCTTTGTTTATAGGGTTTCATGATCAAGTCACATACTTGATGACCTATAAAAATGTCATAAATTATTTGGGACTATTATTTAATAACATAATTAAATAATGCTGAAACAAATTTCATTAAAATAACATAACTAAATTATGTTTTACGAACATCAAGTCATAACTAAAAACCAAATATAACTCCCACTGAAAACAAGATCATATCTTAAGAAATCTAATGCCTACAGCAGCAGTGTGAAACTCATGCTTAGGCCTTGGGAGGGGCTTGGTCAGTGGATCAGCTACATTCTCATCCGTCGGGACTCTGCTGATCTTCACATCTCATCTATTCACAATATCACGGATAAGGTGATATCTCCTTTCTATGTGTTTGGATTTCTGGTGTGATCTAGGTTTCTTTGCTTGTGCAATGGCTCCATTGTTGTCACAATACAAAGCCACTGGCTCAGAAATGCTAGGAATCACACCAAGTTCAGTGATGAACTTCTTGATCCAAACAGCCTCATTTGCCGCTTCAGAAGCAGCGAGGTACTCAGCTTCAGTTGTGGAATCTGCTACAGTGTCCTGCTTGGAACTCTTCCAGCTGACTGCACCGCCATTCAGGCAGAAGATGTAACCAGATTGCGATCGGAAATCATCTTTGTCTGTCTGAAAACTTGCGTTTGTGTAACCACTTACTACCAGCTCATCACTTCCTCCGTACACCAAGAATTTATCCTTAGTATTTCTCAAATACTTCAGAATATTCTTGACTGCTGTCCAGTGACTTTCACCAGGGTCCGATTGGTATCTACTCGTCATGCTTAAAGAACAAGCAACATCTGGACGAGTACAGAGCATGGCATACATGATGGATCCCAACGCCGAGGCATAGGGAATCCGACTCATGCGTTCTCGCTCAGCAGGTGTTTCAGGACACTGCTTCTTGCTGAGACTTATGCCATAAGACAATTGTATGAAGCCCTTCTTGGAATCTTGCATTCTGAACCTGTGTAAGACTTTATCGATATAAGTGTCTTGACACAGTCCAATCAACTTGTTTAATCTATCTCTATAGATTCTTATTCCAAGAATATACACGGCTTCTCCCATGTCTTTCATTGAAAAACAACTTCCGAGCCAAGCCTTAACAGACTGTAACAACGAAATGTCATTTCCGATAAAAAGTATGTCATCTACATACAACACGAGAAATGCAACTGCGCTCCCACTGGTCTTCTTGTAAACACATGGTTCTTCTTCGTTCCTGATGAAGTCAAACTTTTTGACTGCTTCATCAAAACGAAGATTCCAACTCCGAGATGCTTGCTTCAATCCATAAATGGATCGATGAAGCTTGCATACTTTCCTAGCAGCATTAGGATCAATGAAACCTTCGGGCTGTGTCATGTACACATCCTCTTCCAGAATTCCATTAAGGAAAGTTGTTTTCACGTCCATCTGCCAGATCTCATAATCATAATGAGCAGCTGTTGCTAGGAGAATCCGAATGGATTTAAGCATGGCCACAGGTGAATAGGTTTCTTCATAGTCAATACCATGAATTTGTTTGAAACCTTTTGCCACCAGCCTTGCTTTATATATCTGAATATTTCCATCCACATCAATTTTCTTCTTGAAAATCCATTTACACTCAATGGGTCTTGCACCATCGGGTAAATCAACCAAAGTCCATACTTGGTTCTGTGACATGGATCCCATTTCGGATTCAGCGGCTTTCAGCCACTTTTCGGAGTCATGGCTCATCATCGCTTCTTCGTAATTCGCGGGCTCGTCACTGTCAATGATCAATAAATCATGACAATTGGTTACGAGAAATCCATATCTCTCGGGTTTGTGACGGATCCTTTCGGATCTGCGAATTTCAGGCTCCACAGGTGTTGGTTCTACAACTCTTTGTAGATCCAACTGTTGCTCCTCCTCAACGGGCTGAGTGGTTTCTTGTGGCTCTCGAACTTCTTCGAGTTGTACTTTACTCCCACTGTTTCTCTTGGAAAGAAACTCTCTCTCAAGAAAAACACAGTTCCGAGCAACAAACACTTTGTTCTCGGATTGGTTGTAAAAGTAGTATGCCTTGGTTTCCTTAGGATAACCAACGAAGTAGCACTTATCAGATTTGGGTTCGAGCTTATCTGTAATTAATCGCTTAACATAAGCTTCACAACCCCAAATCTTCAAGAAAGACAGACTCGGAACATTTCCAGTCCACATCTCATGTGGTGTCTTTGCAACTGATTTTGACGGAACCCTATTAAGTGTAAACGCAGACGTTTCTAGAGCGTATCCCCAAAAGGATAATGGAAGAGTTGAGAGACTCATCATTGATCGAACCATATCTAATAAAGTTTGATTCCTCCTCTCGGACACCCCATTCCATTGTGGTGTTCCAGGAGGAGTGAGTTGTGAAACAATTCCACAATCTCTCAAATGATCACTGAATTCTTGACTTAATTATTCTCCTCCACGATCTGATAGAAGAGCCTTAATACTTTTGCCAAGTTGGTTCTGTACTTCATTTTGGAATTCTTTGAACCTTTCAAAAGATTCCGACTTGTGTCTCATTAAATAGACATAGCCATACCTGCTGAAATCATCTGTGAAGGTAATGAAGTATCGAAAATTTCCTCTGGCACTTGTGCTCATTGGGCCGCACACATCTGTATGTATAAGGCCCAATAGGTCACTGGCCCTTTCATTTTGTTTGTTGAAAGGGGCCTTAGTCATTTTGCCCAGTAAACAAGATTCACATTTCTCACATGATTCATAATCAAATGAGCCCAGAAGCCCATCACTATGGAGCTTTTGGATCCGTTTCTCGTTTATGTGGCTCAAACGACAATGCCAAAGAAAGGTATGATTTGTGTCATTTGATTTGAATATCTTGGTGTTAATGTTATAGATTGGTGTGCTTTGGTTTAAAACATAAAGCCCATTCTCTAATGGGCTGCTACCATAAAATATATCATTGTAATCAAAAGAACAACATTTATTCTTAATTGAAAACTGATATCCTTCCACATCCAAAACAGGAATAGAAATAATATTTCTGCTTATAGCAGGTACATAGTAGCAATTATTAAGCTTTAAAACCAAACCAGAAGGTAAAGACAAGTTATATGTTCCTACGGCTAATGCAGCAACTCTTTCTCCATTCCCCACGCGTAGGTCCACTTGTCCTTTTTCCAACGTCCTACTGTTGCTTAGGCCCTGCATATTTGTACAAATATGAGCACCACAGCCGGTATCCAATACCCAAGAAGTAGAACCAGAAGTAGTAACATTTACTTCTATAACATAAATACCTGAAGATGAAGTCTCGAAAGTCTTCTTCTTCTTCTTCTTCTCTTCCAAGAATTTGTTGCAATTTCTCTTCCAATGCCCAAGCTCTTTACAGTAATGGCACTTATCAGTCTCAGATGGGCCCGACTTGGGCTTCGGGGCTGGCGCAGGCGTGTCCTGGTTCTCAACCTGGACTGCCTTGCCCTTTCCCTTGCCTTTGCCAAGTTTCTTAAACTTCTTACCCCCTTGTACCATAAGTACATTAGGAGTGCCCTTCTTGATATTAGGCTCAGCTGTCTTGAGCATGCCATGCAGTTCAGTCAATGTCTTCGTCAAGTTGTTCATGTTATAGTTCATAACAAACTGATCATAACTTGACGGCAGTGACTGCAGAATGATGTCAGTAGCCAACTCTTGGCTAATGAGACAGTCTAGCCTCCCCAGGTTATCAATATAACCCATCATCTTAATGACATGAGGACTGACCGGACCGTCCTTTGGTAGCTTGCATTCAATGAGAGATTTAACCGTCTGGTACCTCTCAGTTCGTGCTTGCTCCTGAAACATGCTTTTCAGGCTAGTAATCATCTCCACTGGCGACTCCACGTTCTCGTATTGCTTCTGCAAATCCGAGTTCATGGTAGCCAACATGAGACAATTCACATCGACCACATCATTAGAATGCTTATCCCAAGCATTCCTTTCTGCATGTGGAGCATTGGCTCTCGGTTTTTCAGGGAGAACATTTTCAAGGACATAGTCCCTTTTCTCCTGCTTGAGAACAATTCTCAAGTTCCGATACCATTCGAGAAAATTCGATCCATTTAACTTGTCCTTCTCAAGGACGGATCGCAGGGAGAAAGAGTTATTATGAGTGCTAGTCATATCTGAGAACAAAGAAAGGAAAAGGTTTAGTTATGATGTTCAAGAAATGAGAAGTCTTAACTTTTTAAGAAAACTCGCATTATATTCAAACAATGTTTCCTCGGATGAATATAATGATCCAAGACCCATACTTCACTAAACTCTAGCGAGCCACTGGCTATCACCCAAATTTAGCTATCTAGGTAAGCAACTAATTTGCCAGTTATATCCAATACAACTCTTGGTTGTGGATTGACATCTCATGTCCAATCCACCTGATGTCTATGGGCCCAAAACGATTTTGATGGCCCATTCAAGTAAACCAATCTTTTGAGTCATGTAACTGTCGATGTCTTGCACTTCAAGTCCATCAACACGATTACTTCCTGTCTTACTTATGTAATTGTGGACATCTTGCACTGCAAGTCTATCGCACAATGAAACAAGTCTTGACAGTTGACAAGATTGGGAAGACATCAAGTGTTACTTGATATTTGGTTGAGGAACGGATTTTTAATCTAATTTTAATTTATATTTAAATTTTATATCTCATATAAATATTTAAATATATAATATCATATCTTATATGTATTCTGATTAGATTATAATTAATTTAATATAATCAAATTAGAATATATAATAAAATATTGAAAGGTATCGTAATTCCAAAAATTTGGACATTACCGTATCAATCAAATTTAAGTCTGTATCAACAACTTGACAGAATATGGATATGTATTATTTATTTATTTATTTGACATATCAAACAAAACAAATAACCAAGCACTCTCAAGAACGAATCACTTTTCAGAATGATTTTGGAGAATATAATATACATAAGATTCTATGACAAGTTTCAATTGCTTACGAACTCTGTGAATTCAAATTAATAAAGAATTTGAATTTACACATACACGTTTTACTGATCAAAGAAATTGTTTCATTCATAATCAAATTACAGGTTAACATGACGGGCAAAAACAATTTCTAACGCGATCAAACATAACAAACGAATTATCTATATCTTATATAGACTATCCTAAATTCAATATCAGTATTAAATAAATAGGCTATGATACCACTGTAGGAAATTCATACCGGTTATAAAATAATTTTATAATCAACCTATGAATTTACTAGCCAGGAACTCATGCAAATACTGAAACAAATCTAGATCTAGTATTTCGAATATACCTGGATGTTTTGCAGCGGAATAAAAACGAGGTAAATCGAGATTCGTTAGCACTCCAAATGTCGTGCCTCTATTGGTATCCACACGCACACAAACTAGATCGAAACGGGATGCTAGTACCGTTGAGATCAGATCTCAGAACGCCACGAACGATTTGTCTGCTCTATAGGGGTTTAGTCAAAACTTGCCGCTGCGTGTGTATATGACTCGAACCTCACGTTTATGTCTTATATACACATAACAATTACCTAATCTTATTAGGTTTGTTGCAAGTCAGTGGGCTAAGCCCAAACAATGTCTTAATAAGAATCAATAATTCTTATTAACATGCACGTCAATATAAATGCACATATATAAATATAAGTGTATATCTTATATAACACATATACTTATATAGTATTACATTAATATTATTAAACCCCAATATATATAATATGATCTAGCTTGCTTAGGTGTGTGACCCTGTAGGATCGTATAATATTAGTAATAAATTCTCAATCTATAGATTATAAGCGGTTTCTAGCAAAACATTATAATCACCTAATATTATACGATTGCCGAACCTCGACGTTACGACTTAAACAAGAGTAGGTACAATTGATTTCAGGACATTCCCAACAATATGTAATTATTGTTTTTAGAATTTTATAATATAAAAAAAAAATCAGGAGAGACACGATAGAATGCTTGGTTTAGGGGGACGTTGAAACAAACTTTATAGTGACTGAGATATTTTTGGTGGTAACCTAGTCGAATGTGTACTAAGGTTTTGAAAAATAGAATACACAAATGGTATGAATATATATAATTTAATATATGTTAATAATAATTATTATAAATTATAACGGTATTATAATCCATATATTTTGTGGTTTCCAGATGTTGCAATTGTTATCAACTCAAAAGGATGCGGTGAGATATTGACCAATGGACGAGGCAATAGATTTGAGTGATCATGCCATGAAGAATGAGTTCATATCTTTTCTCGCTTTTCTTTGTCAGTTTACATTTCATATTCTATTAATATATTTTGAAATATTCTATCGAATCATAAAATGGATACACAATAAAACAATCAAGCAAAACGAATCAAAAATACCCAAATTCGGTAAGAGATATAACAAAACATGTAATTAAAATCATATTTAAAATAATACCAATAATAGAATATGGGCTAGATTAAAAACTCAACAAATAATAAACTCAAGAAGTCCAAGAGATTACCATATAAATTATGGGAGAAGAATAACAAAAAAAAAACCACAAAACTAAATGAGAAGAAGGATTGCATGTAAACACAAAGGTAAGAGAATCATTTACTATCCTCCTCGTCAAAAATCACTCTCAATCTTTTTGTTCTGGAACACTTGTCATCTTCTTTTTTTATTACAACATCCTTTTTCTTAGACACGGGAGTAATCGAGATACAAAGTGAAGGCTTTGAACCCTCATATGAATTTGTGAGCATAAGGGGATAAGATTCAAAATTATCAGTTGAGTTCGTAAGCATGAATTGGATAAGATAAAATCACAAAAGATAACATAAATAATAATTATCGATTAGATCATATAAATAAATAATTAGTCAAGTTAATACATGATCAGTTCAGACAAAAATTGATTAACTCTCTCTTGATCAGCCCAAGCATGTGTGACAACAAATGATTGGTTCTTATTCTTTATATTGTCTTCAGAAAGTGTGATTTTGAATAGAACCTTTTTACCGATCAAATCGGTAAGGCATTGGGGTATAACTGCTGAATCCTCAGACTATAATCATCCTTTAAAAAAAATGATGATCTATACATATAAAACCAAACCGATACATAAGATTAAAAACCAAATTTGCAAACATATACCTCATTAAATTCTTTAACCACAACATTCGCAGTGAGACGGAGAAGTTTTTCAATGGGTCGATCAAACATCAGAAACTTAGTTTCTGTTTCAAAATTGTCTTTAACTCGAAGAAGAACAAAGTACCTACACAATTTGGTTCGAGAAAAATTTGATATTAATAGTCAATATAAGTCTATACATGTATACCAATTAAATTTTTTTAATGTTTGCACTATACCTTGCATTAACGTTTGTAACAATTTCTTCACGTGTCGTACAATCAAACTCAACTGGTTTTCCATCATCACCATCATCATTACTTGCATCGTATACTTTCTTTTTACATTTAGCACATGCAGGGTAATACCAACTTTGAATCAAATCAATTGACTCAATGGTGGCACATGTAATGCATTTTTCATGCTTCATCAATAAGAACACATTGACATATCAATAAATCAGAAGGTTTCAATTTTTTCAAATAAACAGTCTTATAAAAAGTATGCTTGCCTCGTAATCAAATACAATCTCAGATATTGTAAGTTTCTTGTTCTTTTTCCAAAAAAAACTCATCATACAGCGTCGTATTCGATCCAAGTGAAAGTTAACTAGATTCATCATTCGTAACCATAAGATTATCCAACGGTAATCTTTCAAAAAAAAAAAAAAATTTAGTTAGAAACGTAAACATTTATTCATATTAACATATTTAAAGATAAAACTCTTACCTCTTACGAAACTTGTTGATGTAAGAATTGTTTGAATTTAGAAGAACTTTGGTTGAATTAAATCCACTGGATATGGACCATTCATCTTTGTTTTAAAAGAATACATGATTAGTATACCATTTAAATTGAAAAAAACTATAAACACAAAATATAAATGTTAAACCGCAGAGAATTGACATTGATAAGATTTACAGCTTGCAAACCTCATGACAAAGACGATTTCACCTCCTTCATTATTTGCAGTGAAATCAAACACTTGTTGAGCATATTTACCCCATAGTGTACACTTTAAACGCAAATCTTGCAAATCAATGAAATACATTATATGAATAAAAATTAAACAAAATAATATAAAACATAATATATGTAAATTTACGAATCGTTTCTCAGCTCAAGGTTTAATCTTTTTGTGCTCATTCCATTTTGTTTCTTGACATTATCTTGCGACCCTAAAGAAACGATTTGACCAATCGCGTCTGCACGCAATTGTTAAAAAATATTGTATCAATAGAGAAATATAATTTTTTTTAAAAAAATAAGAAAGTTACATATAGCAAACCGATCAAGACGTTTTTCTCAAAATCTCCAGCAAGAATCTCATCACAACAAACAAAATACTTCTCTTCCACCTCTTCAGGAAAGTCCTCACATAATGTGATTTTGGTATGATTTGTAAACATCATTTTAAAAGGCAGAGGATTAGTCTTATATTCATTTGAATATGTGACACATCCATATCTTTCAATACAAATTTCCTCATCTTCAAACAACGTTTGACCAAATTTCCTTGCCATGTTCTGATCGAGTTGCATTTATTCTTGTACCCTGATTATCGAGGTGTAAAAAATAAAGTTAGTATATCATATATACGAATATAAATATGTTACAATTTCTAAATGTTCAATCGATACAAAAAACTATTGATGTTTAAAATAAGATTTTAGTAACTAAGAATAATACCTCATAGTCAACTAAAACCATCTAAATTGCTTTCAAAACATTGGAAAAAACACCCTCCATGAAGAAAGTATCTTCACTTTAGTCTTGTATTTCTCCAATGAAGCGGGGACAATTTCTTTGATAGTAAACTGTTTTGTTTTTTTCTTTCTAAAAATCGACATTTTTGTTGTAGAATACGCATCAAATGTTTCAATAGTAATCTTCTTTATTGAATAAATCTCCCCGTATATATAGAAGGTTAGAAGTAGATTTAAGAGAATAACGTGTCAAATTAACCGTTTGTGTTTGAAAAGGTGAAAGCTATAAAGAATATTTGGAAAGGGTCATATATTATATATTTTTAGGCTATATTATTGGTTAATTTTGTAAACTACAATCGTTACATTTAGTTAGGATATGTACAACCAAAAGATTTATATAAATGTAGAATATTCTCTTACTTTGTGAACAATAATCATATCTTAAACATGGAAATCTAAATTCATGTTCAGATTTCATTATGTACATTTATAGGTATTTATGTTTTTTGTTAAGATATTAAAGTTATACAAATCTATGGTAATAATCCGATATTTGAGATTTTCCGAATAAATTAATTGCTAAATATGTAAACTACAATTATTATCTCATCATTAAGCTAACGAACAAAATTTTGTTAAATTGAATTAAGATATTGTGTTTAACAATAAACTTACTCTAAATGTAAAATATTCTCGCACTTTTTCAAATATATTCATGTTATAGACATCTATCGAAATGTAGAATATTCTTTTACTTTCCAATTTATTCCTTTTTATACATGGACATAGCAATAATTTGTTTACATAATACGAAATTTGTTAAGATATTCATCAGTCTCTCCATATAATTTCTAGTTTATTCTCAAACCAATCTACAAAGATGTTTAATTTGCAATATTGTAAAAATCTGAAGTGTCTAGGGTTTTGAAAACTAAATAGTTTCCAAAAGTGGTGAGTAAAAGGTGTAAAACACTAAAAGAAAACAATTGTCTAAGTAAAAACGTTAGAGCCTTAACCGGTAATAAATATTTAACTGTATCTAGTCCAAATGCAAATTTTTGCCGTTATACATTAAGGGTTGTGAAGATACACAACTAAATCATATGATAAGATGATGCTAACTACGAATATAACATAATAATATATTATGTTATTTGTTTTCATACTGTTTGAGTTCTTTTAGATACACAACTAAAAGGAAAATTTACCAAATCCATCATTTACCACCAAATCTATGTCTATACCAATACACAACACTTATTCGGACTACATACTCGTTAGGACAGTAGGGGAATGTGAGACGAACTCATTATTACCGAACCAAAACCATAAATACACTTTACATACAAAAAATAAGATAATAATAAGATTTATATTGTATCATCTGATTAAAATTATACTTATTCGGAAGAATACTACCATGAACTGAAAAAATTAGAGAGTATTTAACAAAAGAGTATTTGATCGGGCTTTATTCAAACTATCGGGAATGAACCTCATATGATACTCAAAAGAATATTTACCAAATAAACTGTTTACCACCTAGTCAATTTCTATAGTAATAGACAACACTTATTCGGATTATAGGCTCATTAGGTCAACCGGGACATGTGATGTGAACTTACAACGTCTTAACAAAAACCATCAATCGGACTTTTAGATCTCACGCTCCTTTTATATAAAATCTCAAACGTTTGTTAGTTCACATTACATCGTTAGACCTTAACTTTGTGATACCGAGCTTCTTCTTTCATGGGACCAAACGAACGAAACAGAATTAAAAACCAAAAACATAGAAATCCTTTACAAATCGATAAGAAGAAGAAAGTTATAGAGTATTTACCAAAAAGAGTATCTGATTGGGCCTTATTCGGACTATCGAAATTGGACCTCATATGATACTCAAAAGAGTATATACCAAATAAATTGTTTACCACCAAATCAATGTCTATAGTAATAGACAACACTTATGCGGACTATAGGCCCATTTGGTCAACCGGGATATGTGATGTGAACTTACAACGTATTGGAAAAAACCATCAGTCGAAATTTTAGATTTCAGGCTCCTTTTTATATAAAATCTCAAACGTCTGTTAGTTCACATCACATCATTAGACCTTAGCTTTGTGATAACCGAACTTCTTCTTTCATGGGATCAAACGAACAAAACAGAATTAAAAAACCAAAAATATAGAAATTATTTTAAAATCGATAAGTAAAATAAAGTAATAGAAATGAAAACGGATCGTTCGACAAAACTTTTAATGATCCGGAAGAAAAATGTCATAGCCAATGAGAAAAAAAAAACTTCTTGAAAATATGGAAGATGTAAACGATTATGTTTCTAGGCCACATCAAGCTCACATTATATAGGATTTCAGAAACTTCTCTCGAAAGCTTGTTATATGCCATAAAATATATTTTTTTCAAACTCGAACTAATAAAATATTCGAAAAGATATTGTGCATTTTAAAAAAAAATGAATTAATTAAATAAATAATACTCAATGTGATGACATTCTGTAAATAAGTTGACTCCAAACTCTTTAATTTATTTTTGGTCTTGCTATGTCACACTTCCACGTTATCATTATCATATTCTAAAACTCTCTCGTACTGACACATCAGCTTTCGCCAAAAAAAAATTGCTTCTCATTTAATGGTATAGATATTTTATATTCATTTCAAATATTCCTGAAATAAATGAAGAAGTTCCATTCTTCTTCATTTACTATTTTAGAATTTTCTACGTTTATATTTTTATATATGTTTCAGTATCATCTAGAACATTGTAAAAACAGAGATGCTAATATTTTTGCCGAGGAAATATCATCTGCTGTTTGAAATGGAAGTTAGTGAATGATCGACATTAGTGCATATAAAAACAGATCATTTGCCATGCTTAGCTTGTATTGGTGATTACTTAGAAGCTTTGTTTTTGCAATATGATAAGATTTTTACTGTTTTACTACATACCCAAACAAACACAAAAAGGCCTGATAATTTTAGTTTGTTTTTGAAAAATTATTTCTTTGAGGGGGAAAGTTTATTTTTTCATGAAATGCATATAGCCTAATTTGTATATTCCACAACAAATTCTAATGGATATCATCTATTTTTGGACCTTATATCATATACTTGTATTAATTTCAACAACAAAAAAATGAGAGAACACCAATTTCAATTTTGTTTCAAAATGTAGTAATGTGATCGGAATGCCAAAGAAACGGCTACTATTTATTATATTTCATATGGTTTAATGTTTATGTAAATCTGTTACTTATGATGAAAATTATTTCCCGTGAAGTGAAGATATTCTAGAATTTGTAGAAAGCTACAAACGTAAAACTTGAAAATAATTTCATTTATATTCAGATACGGAGTGAAGGAATTATTTTTTATTTCATATTGAGAAAAGTTATACCCGATCAATCCATTTCTTCCCATCAAATTAGCTACACAGTTTTTAACTATATAAGGAAGATAGTCTTTTTATGTAAGTTCTGATCTACAAGTAAGTGATGCAAAATCGACTACACAATATACATACCTTTTTTATTTGTCAACAACATACATACTTCATAGTTCATACTAAAATACACGACAAAATTGAGTTAGAGATTACATATATATATAAGCCTTTCATATTTAGAAGTAGATGAAATAAAAATACACTACAGGAAAAACAGGTATTAATAACATAAGAAAAACGCTATAATACGGTTTTGATAGCGGAAAGGTAAGCGCTATGTCATGTCCCGCGATAATAGGCCTGACACTTTCGATAGCGTTTTTCATTAATGCTATATTTAAATGTCTACGATAGCGTTTTATTTAATGCAATATTATTTAATACAAAAGCGGAATGTTTTAGTTATAAAAGTAGCTGTTTTTATAGCATTTTATCTTTTTATAATAGCGATATGAAATTGTAATGATTAATCTGGTTTTTATAGCGTTTTACTTTTGCAAGTTTTTTTTATAGCATTTGATCCATTGGTTTTGTTATAGCAGTTTATACATTACGTTGATTATTTGATAGCACATTTGACATGCTATTATTTGTAGTCCTTTTTCATTTTCTATTTTTTTATAACAGTTACCAATTCTTAATATAGCATTCAGAGAATGCTGTAATTAACTAAAATTTATAATAAAAAAATTAGTGAGACAAAAAACAAAGACGATCCTTATTTATCAATTCAAACAACTTATCTAATATATTCTGGAGTACATAGGTTTAGTGTTATAACACTTAGAGAATCCTTCTTATGAATCAACATGAAAACATCTTATATATAACAAACAGAAAATAGAGTACATATGTTCAGACAAAACTATGAGAATCCTTATAGTTCAACATGAAATACAACTTCAATAGTTATCTAATCAGGCTGATGATTCCATTTGTCAAAATGCCGAGGATGCTTGTTTTGCTAATGTTCTTGCAAACAAAAAGAAAAATAGATAAACACAATTATCTTACTCTATATATTTCTGTTGAATCATTGACAAATCAGAAAGCCAAATACATGAAGTTGTTCGGCCTCAATATCATATCTAAGGAAAAACTTCCAATTGAAAATGAAAGTACCAAACCGAAAAATAAATTCAAATATACCTTTGGCACTGCTCCTTAGTCTCGACGATGACCCTTTCCTTTCGAGGATTCTCCTTTCTCTTGTTTTGGTGGTTTCATTGTAGCTGATTGGAGTTCTTGTTTTCGGAGCCTTTGTTCTTCCTTTCTGAGTTTCTGGACAAGTCTTTGGAAATCAGGTTCGATATCTTCTTCGTCTTCCTCAACCCGTATCAAGTATCCCGCAGCTTTCCGGTATTCTACTCGTGTGAGCTCCACACAATCACTTCCTTGGTCATCATCTGCTTCTTGTGGTGGCTGTGGGCGGATTTGTGGTCTGATTCCGTAAGCCGGGAGAGCGCAGACTATGACTTTCCGGCTATTCATTTCTGAATCAATTCATAAAGCATCTATGAAATTAGTAATAAATCTCGAATACAAATCATAATTTGAACTAAAACCAGACAAGTATGATAATTACCAATGGGGAGAGAGTGTCTTCTTCAAGCGGAAGCGTCAATTCGATTGAATGATTTTACGGCGGAGGCATAAGACTGAGAGGATCCCGACTGAGAACCCTAGAATATAATCGAATTAAGGCTTCATCTAACGGTGTGAGAGAAAGAGACGGAATATGAATAACGGTGTGGATTCTGCCACGTTTACAATTCGCACACTCTGATCTTATTGGCTCTCGTCTTTATGTTTTTTTTTTTTGTCGAAATTGGTTTTGAATGCTTATTAAGTTATTATGAAAGACATGCATGTCTTGTTATTTTATTGTTTAAGATCTTTTTTAACTACAAAAAAATTTTTGATTTGTTTTATATATACAATTACTTTGTAGAAACTTCATTTATCTTTTAAAAATAAATAGTGGGGAAATTCTTTTATTAAAAAAAGATCAATTATAAGTGTGAATGAACAACAATTATCTTCTAATGCCCTAAACTAACCCTAACCCCCATACCCTAAACCCTAAACTATCTCTACAATAAATTGCAAAGTTAATTTTTAGTGAAACAAAAATACTAGATGTATTTGTTAGTAAGCTATTATCCTCCAATGCCTTAAACCAACCCTAACCCCCAAACCCTAAACTATCTCTAAAATAAATTGCAAAGTTAATTTTTAGTGAAACAAAAATACTAGATGTATTTGTTAGTAAGCTATTATCCTCCAATGCCTTAAACCAACCCTAATCCCCAAACCCTAAACCAACCCTAACCCCCAAACCCTAAACCCTAAACTATCTCTAAAATAAATTGCAAAATTAATTTATAATGAAACAAAAATATCAGATGTATTTGTTATTAAGCTAATATCAACCAATGTCCTAATCAAACCCTAACACTTCTATACCCTAAACCCTAAATTGTTGCTAAAATAGATAATTGGGATAAGTTTTTTAATAAAACATAAAAATCAACTATAAGTGTGAATCATAAACAATTATACTCCAATACCCTAAACTATTTACATATGTCGATTATTAGTTTGTTTCTCCGTAGTTTGATTAACTTTGTTAAATAAAATTTTACTTGGTTTTAAAAATTTTTAGAAACATCTGTTAGTCTAATAATACTTCTTAACTAAACAAAACACATGTCTTCATATAACGATACATGTAGTTTGATACACAATAAAGTTCACAGTTTAAAAAAAAAACATTCAAAGGCTTCTGCTAGCAATACAAGTTCAGAGAAGTTTGAGTTTCTCGTTAGGCCAAGCAATCGTACTGCCAACTGCATCAGAAATAAACTGGATTTCTGAATTTCCTCTCCACACCTTCGCAGTTGCAATCTTTGGGACTATTACCCAAACCTTGGTAGCATTGGGACCTAATGGGACTGAATGCACAACATCAGATGGATCGTTTGAAAATACTTCGCCTTCTGCAACTATTTGTCCAGAGTTCCCGCAATCTAGAAGGATGCACTTCTGCTTTGCACCTTTGCCTTGTTGACGTGCACTGCGACGAACTGTGTTTCCTCTAGTCTTTGCCATCAGCTATCCTGCAACAGTACAAGCTACAACACAGTTAGTATGAGCAATATTAGGTCCTGCAATATTAGCTTCTAACTCAGGCTCATCAATTAGCAACATATAAGCAACAACATAACTCATGTGTGAATAAAGACCAAAAATTCAAAACAACATTGCAACTAAACGTGACCCATATAAATTACTAATCTCCCACTACAACCCCTTCACAATCATTCCTGACATAGTAGCTCTCATCATCTGATGATTGTTCATCTAAGTCTTCAACTAGCTGTTCAAATAATGGTGTTTCAACAATATCCTCCTCTGTCTCTAGCTCGTGATAGCCCCTTGGTGGCACCCTCATAACCACATACCACATAGATGAGTCGCATTCTCTAGAGTAAAATATTTGTTTTGCTTGTGATGCCAGAATATATGGATCCCGTAGATATGAGGACTGGCTCATATGGAGATTGACTAGCGTGAATCCATCTTCTTCCTTCACACCGTTTCCTGTGTGAGCCCAGTTACACTTAAACAATGGAACACTGAACATATGGTAGTCTAGCAGTATGATTTCCTTTATCACTCCGTAGTATGTAACTATATCAGCCATTTGTCTTCTATCTTTTGCACTAGATCTACACATAGTGAATGCTTCATACATCACTCCACTATTCTGAGTTTTCCTCTTAATGTCTTCTGTATGAAATCGATGCCCATTGATAACAAATCCTTTATAAGATTGAGCAGTATTCCTGGGTCCAAAAGCCAACCACTTCAGCTTCTTCGAAGGAGGCTCTGAGTTAGTAGATATCTAATGTATAACATAACGGTGTTAGTATCATCTTAGAAGCTTGTATATTAAGTTCAACAAAATAATACGAATTGCACAAACCTTTTCCTTTAGCCACTGTGAAAAATGTTCGTTATGAAGCTTCCACAAGAAAGTCTCATTCCTAGCGCAACGAACATCCATAGATTGCAATTCTTCCAAATGATTCCTATGAATAACAATACATAAATAATCAAACTTAAGTAAATATACTACCGCATAATTGAAAGTTATATATGTTTGAAGGTTGTACTTACTGCACATATGGATCCATAATTGCCGTGTTCATTAACACATATCGATGTGCTATATCTTTTTCTTTATCTGAAAGGAAGACTTCTATTCCCTTCTGCATTGGCCGTCCTTTAAGGACAAGTTCATCAGACTGAACATCTTCATTTCGTTTTACTACTTCTTGCACTTTCACAGATTCAGTCAAAAACTCTAGGCAAAATGCAATGCATTCTCCAGCCAAGTATCCCTCCGCCATACACGCTTCTGGCCTAGCATAATTTTTTACATATGCCTTCAGGGTTTTCATGTATCTACATCACAAAATCAAACACACATTTTCAGGTTATAACCAACTAGTATTTTACAGGCACATAAGAGAGACAAATATAAACACAATTTCAGTACCTCTCAAAGGGATACATCCATCGGAAGTGCACCGGTCCACCCAACCGTGCTTCCCTTGCTAGATGTAAAGGAAGGTGGAACATGATATCAAAAATCGAAGGAGGAAAGAACCTCTCCAGTTGGCACAATGTCACTATAATCTCAGACTCTAAAAATATCAGCTTCTCCGGATCACAGGTACGCTGGCACAATCTATTGAAGAAGTTGCACACTCGAGTCACTGCAATTCTAGGTCCTTTAGGTAGCAATCCTCTCAAAGCCACAGGTAGCAGATTTTGCATAAGAACATGATGATCATGTGACTTCATACCACCTATAACTGGCGGATTGTGTGCAACACAGTTTGCGATATTACCACAGTAGCCATCAGGCCCTCTAAAATTAGACAATCTCTTGCAAAATATCTTCTTTTCTTCTTTGGACATCCAATAAGATGTTGGGGGTAAATACGTTTTCTTCCCTCGGACCTCTGTGTGCAAGTGTCTTCGAATTCCAATATCCTCTAAGTCTTTTCTTGCTTTCAGGCCATCTTTAGATTTGGCACTATGCATCAAAGTTGACAATAAAGCTTCAGATATGTTCTTTTCCACGTGCATCACATCAATGTTGTGACGCACCGGCAGTTCCTAACACATAACCAATTGAAAGTAAATACACCAAGCGAATATCTTAAAATAGTAAACTTGAATAATTATCGTGAAGATTTGGTTACCTTCCAGTATGGTAGATAAAAAAAGATGGACCGTTTTTTCCACCTCCATTGCTCAGTGTTTTCTGCATACTCTTCCTCTGAAGCTATCTCATCTTCACACAATTCAATTCTTTTTCTCTTAGCTTCCTTATCTAATGGTCTTCCGAAATCATTTCTGAACTCCTTAAGTATCTCAAAAATTTCATCTCCTGTTTTAATTCTATTAGCAGAACCCTCCTCTATGGTGTTGTCAAACCATCCTTTTTTGCATCTGTAAATATGTCTTGGACTGAGCCGCTTCCTGTCGCCCATATACACATACTTCCGACTAAACTTTAACCATCTAAAAGGTGTACCGGTTCCACAAACATTAAATGCTTGTTTGCCCTTCACTTTACAGCCAGATAATGATCCTAAGGCTGGATAGTCGCTGATAGTCCATAACAAAATACATCTGAGTGTGAAACTCTCCTTAAGAAATGAGTCGTAAACCTCAATACCTTCGAACCACAAATCCTTCAAATCATCTATCAACGGTTCGAGATAAACATCAATGTTGTTGCTAGGTGCAGTTGGACCAGGGATCAACATAGTCAGCATGATGTTCTCAGCCTTCATACAAGTGGTTGGAGACATATTGTAGTTCACCAACAACACTGGCCATGTACTGTACTTGGTATTTTGAATGGAAAAAGGGTTCATCCCATCTGTGGAAAGACCAAGTCGAATATTTCTTGGTTCAGATGCAAACTCTGGCCATTTATTATTAACCTGACACCATGTTACAGAGTCTACTGGGTGTCGCATTGAGCCATCTACACAAGCATTATTGGAATGCCAACGCAAATCCTCAGCCAGCCGTTTTGATCTAAACATCCTTCTCAATCTGTCTTTGACCGGAAATACCTCAGTACCTTTGCTGGAATCCCCTTCTTTTCCTCACCACTATGCTTATCCAATTCCCATCTTGAAGCACTACATCTTGGACAGCTTTCCATATCCTCAAACTTCTTCCGATAGAGGATACAATCGTTCTTGCATGCGTGAATGATATCGTATCCAAATCCAAAAATCTTAAAAATTTCTTCATTTCGTCTGTGGATTTAGGCAGAACATTATCTTCAGGCAGCATGTCATGTACTATAGTCAGAAGCTGATCGAAATAGTTCTCTGACATTCCACTCTTGACTTTTATGCGATATAGAGCCATGATGGCAGACACCTTACTGTAGTTGTGACACGTTGAGTATAGTGGAGTTTCAGCATCCTTCAATTTCTTCTTAAACAGAGAGTCTTCTTCTTTTTCAGATTCATCAAACTCATCTCCAATGTGATTGGATGGCTCTGAACTACCATCACCCAAAACAAATGCTGTCTTAAACAATTCATAAGCTTCTGATTCTGATGCCATAACATTATCTGACACATCATTCCTTCTGTCACCATGCTTGATCCAACAAGTTCGCCTCTTGTACTTGGGATCCATACCCTTAATCACTAGATGCTCCTCTATTATGTCTAGCAGTTGATGACAAACATTCCGGCAAACTATGCAGGGGCAAAACATTTCAGTTGGATTACCCAATCTCTTTGCTGCTGTAGTCACAAAATTTCTTGCTCCCTCAACATACTCAGGGCTAGCCCTATGATTTTTGAAAAAAAAATGCAAAGTTAATTTCTATTAGTATTATTAGAAACTAAGTTCCAAAGACTACACAAAACACAGTCCGAAACATACCTTGGAAGAAAAACCCACGCCTTATCCATACCACAGTAAGATCACACCTCCACCACCAGTTATACATAAATTTGGAATAGTAAGTTCAACATTCAGACACTCCAATAAATCACATACATTCACATTAAACCATAGTACAAAGTCACTGAGGAACAAACATTAAAAAAACAGCTTACCCTTAATGTCTGAGCAATAAGAGGCCTCTAAGGATAAAATGAATCAATAATCTGCAATCAGATGTAAGTAAATCGTGAGTAAATTGAATACTGATATTCATACATTTTCATGCATTTAGGCTTGTATATAGTTCTTGTTTTGACTTCTTTTCTCCATCGTTCATACCATTTTGTCGAGTCATTGTCGCATCTAGAGTCTAGAGTTGTTTAGGACTAGGAGTAGGCATTCTATGCTTGCATTTGGAGTGTTTCTTGTGTTTTGCAGGTGAATGGAGGTGTCTAGGAGCATTAGTGAGCTTGGAAGTGGAGTCTTGAGCTCAGAAGACCAAGGAAGAGCCAGCAGAAACTCATATCGGCCTGAGTATCGGCCAGACGGGCCGATATGACTCCTCGTCAAAGTCCCAGAGAACCATATCGGCTTGAGTATCGGTCCACCCAACCGATATGGACTCTCGGATTAATTTTCGGGACTTCATATCGGGTTACATATCGGTCAGGTGGACCGATACGCTTCCATCCAGGAAAAACCGAGAGTTGATATCGGTTGGCGTATCGGTCCAGCCAACCGATACCGTCCCCAGATTTTCACTTGGATCCGGGTCAACACCCGGTTTGTTCCGGGTTGACCCGGCTCGCACCCTAATGACTATTTAAGCCAAAAACCTATTTCTATTTGTTTCTTAAGCTGTTTTTGATGTTCTAAACTCTTTTGTAAGAACAAATTTGATTCTTGAGATTAATCTAGTATTTTCTTTGTTATTCCTTCTACAAATCTCTCAATCCCTCACCAATCTCCATGATCAACTCTATTCCTATGAGTTTTGTTGATCTAGTTATGATTAGTGAGTAGTTCTCCATAGGCTTATGGGTTATGTAGGATTAGGTTGATTTGTGGTGATCAATGGATTTCTAGTGGTTAATTGTTTAAGATCTCATCTAACAAAGTGTGCTTAATGTCTAATTAATCTTGATCACATTGGTTAGGATGTTTAGAATTTCTTGTTCACAACATGTTCGATGAAATTCCAGTATCTAGCTTTGTTAGGACTTTCACATTCTAGCACATGAAAATGTATGTCTAGAGTGATTGTTTGCTGATTGGAACCTGTTTGAATGCTCGTTTGATTTTAATTCACAAATGATGATTTGTTCTTGAATTAAGATTAAGTGAAGAATTGGTATTAAGAGATTAAACTGATTTACTTGGTGTGTTCCTTGCTAGGGGATTAGCTTTTAGAAGTTTGAATTAGGATTCCTTGATCATCCCGAGTCACCTATCCGTTGACCTTAACCCTTGGGCCTTATTCTTGTCATTGATTGAATCGTTTGTTTAATTGTTTTTGTTTACTTCTATTTGATTTGAATTCGTTAGGATTGTTAGAACAAAGTCTTAATTGAATTGATTTGACTCTAGAGGTTTAGTGTGTGCGTATTGGTTTTATCCGTCCCAAAAAGGTTCGATACCTCAAAGCTACATCGATAAGCTTGAGGAATTGGTACCTCAAAGGATTGCAAAAATCCTAGTTATCAATTTGGCGCCGTTGCCATTTTGGGATTCTGGATATATCAATTCGTTTTCTATTCCTTTTTAGTTCAAGTTATTGTTACTAATTTGCTACTTTCTCTCTTTTTGATGCAAGGTGTATGAACTTGCGCAGCAAAGGGACTACAAACTTAGTTGCAAGAGTCTACGACATCAAAGCACACGAGAGGAGATTAGCAAGGGAACGACGAGCACAAGAACGAGCTATTCACGTTGAAAGTGTTGAGCAAACAGTTATGGATAACCACGAGGATCAACAGCAGCAGCAACAGCAGCAGCAACAAAGGCCGGTTAGGGCCATTGGTGATGGAGATACACCTGACACAAATGCTAACCGGCATGGAATCATTCCACCAGCGGTGAACAATAATAACTTTGAGATCCGAGCTATGGTGATGAACATGGTGCAGAACAATCAGTTCCATGGGTTAGCATCTGAGGACCCGTTGCAGCACTTGGACACCTTTGACAAGATTTGTGCCACCACGAGGCTGAATGGTGTGACTGACGATGGGTTGAAAATGCGTCTCTTCGTCTTCTCTTTGGCAGACAGAGCCAAGGATTGGGAAAGCACTATCCCTCCAGGATCCATCACTACTTGGGGAGACCTGAAGAAAGCTTTCCTGAAGAAGTTCTTCTCACCTACTAGTACTGCCCGTTTTCGCAGTGAGCTATCCGGATTTGTGCAGCGCAACAATGAGAGCTTCGCTGAAGCTTGGGAGAGGTTCAATAAGCTCACCACTCAGTTCCCACACCATGGTTTTACCAAGGAAACACTACTCAGCAACCTCTACCGCGGAGTGCTTCCTAGAATGAGGGCAATGCTAGATTCATGCAGCAATGGACACTTCCTAGGCAAGGGAGTAGATGCAGCTATGGAGCTGATTGAAAATCTGGCAACGAGTGATGGCAACTACAATGAGGATTATGAGAGGACTAATAGAGGATCATCATCTTCAGATGAGAAGTATGAGAAAGAGATAAAAGCTTTGAATGAGAAGTTAGACAAGATGATCTCCATTGGCCAAAAGAACATCAGCTTTGTGGGACACCAGGAGGATTCTAAGCCACAACTTTATGATGATGATGAGGATTTGACACAAGAGGAGATTAACTTCATTGCTGGACAAGGTGGTTTCAACAAAGGCTTCAACCAAAACTATAGAAACCACCCAAACTTCTCATACCGCAGCACCAATGTAGCAAATCCTCAAGACCAAGTCTATCCTCAAGCTCCATCTCAAGGACAAGCTAAACAACAAGGGAAACAAGGCTTTCAACAACCCCAACAGCAAAAGCCATTTGTCCCTTACACCAACCAACAAGGGTTTGGAAATAAGCCTCAGTTTCAAGGTCAACAAGGCTATGCACCAAATTAACACTACCCACCCGGTTTTGGTCAACAACACCAACAAACTTCTTCTACCTCGGGAGTTGACAATGAGCTGAAAAGTATGATGCAACAACTCCTTCAAGGGCAAGCCTCAGGAGCTATGGAAGTACGGGATCTTAAGAATGAGTTACATAATTTGACTTCAAGGGTCACAAACATGGAAAACAAGATTGCTTCTACAACTCGCACTCAAGGTACTCTACCCGGAAAATCTGAGCAAAACCCAAAGGAATACTTCAGCGCCATAACCTTGAGAAGTGGTAAAGAGCTGCAACAAAGTCAAGTACACACACCAAAGCCAGTACCTTCACTCAATGAGGACATTGAAGTTCAAGAAGGGGAGGAGAATTCTGAAAATTCTGCTCTCAACAAAGAGAGTGATAGCGACATGGCCAAGAAGAAAGGAAAGACTGTGGTTGAAGAAGTAGTGAATGATGCAATCAAGAAGAAGGATGGTGTGTTTGTGCCACCACCTTATGAGCCCAAGCTACCCTTTCCGGGCAGATTCAAGAAGCAACTCCTAGAGAAGTATAAAGCTCTTTTTGAGAAACAGATGAAGAATGTTGAGTTGACCAAGCCTTTGATTGATGCTTTCTTGCTAGTTCCTCTGTATAGCAAGTTTCTCAAGGATGCAATCAAGGAGAGAACCAAGGAAGTGCAAGGAATGTTTGTGTTGTCTCATGAGTGTAGTGCGATCATCCAAAGGAATATTGTTCCAAGGAAACTTGAAGATCCAGGCAGTTTCACTCTTCCATGTGCTATCGGCCCTTACCGGTTTGAGGGTTATTTATGTGATCTTGGAGCAAGCGCAAGTTTGATGCCCTTCTCAGTAGCCAAGAGGCTAGGTTTCTCTACCTACAAGGCTTGTAGGATCTCCTTGGTTCTTGCAGATAGATCAGTGAGATACCCAATTGGTCTCATAGAAGATCTTCTGGTGAAAGTAGGAGGATTTGAAGTACCAACAGATTTCATTGTATTGGAGATGGATGAAGAACCAAAGGATCCTCTAATCCTTGGGAGACCTTTCCTTGCCACAGCTGGTGCGATTATAGATGTCAGGAAAGGGAAGATAGACCTCAACCTTGGCAAGGACATAGTGCTCAAATTTGACATCAACAAGGTGATGAAGAAGTCAACCATTCAAGGTCAAATGTTTTATATTGAGACTATGGATGAGCTAGCTGATGAACTCCTTGAGGAGTTGAACATGGATGATCCATTAGAGGTTACCTTGACCAAGAAATGTGGGGAGTATGGGTATCTTCAAGAAGAGAGCTGGGCTTATATGAGAGCGCTTGATTCGCACAAGCCTTTATTAGAAGAGGTTGAGTTCATTGAGCTGGGATCAGATTCAGTGGGCAAGGAGCTGGAGGTGTTTGCTGTGGACATGGGTGCTGATGGCGCCAAGGGAGTAGAGCTGTGCAAGGAGCAGCTTGTAGCTGATGATTGGAGCGAGCTTAAGGCGCCAAAGGTTGAGTTAAAGCCCCTTCCGCGGGGGCTTCGGTATGCATTTCTTGGCCCTAACTCTACCTATCCTGTCATTGTGAATGAGTTTCTGAATGATGATGAATTGATTGCTTTGACCACTGAGTTGAAAAAGTTTAGAAAAGCAATAGGATACTTACTCGATGATATAAAAGGATTGTCACCTAGCTTGTGTACTCATAGGATCCACCTTGAAAATGAATCCATGTCTTCTATTGAGCATCAAAGAAGATTGAATCCTAATCTTAAGGAAGTAGTCAAGAAAGAGATTCTTAAATTGCTTGATGCAGGGATAATCTACCCTATCTCGGATAGCACTTGGGTTTCTCCCGTGCACTGTGTTCCGAAGAAAGGGGGGATTACTGTGGTTAAAAATGACAGTAATGAATTGATTCCTACTAGAACTATCACTGGGCATAGGATGTGTATTGATTATAGAAAACTAAATGCCGCATCTAGGAAGGATCATTTTCCATTCCCGTTCATTGGTCAAATGCTAGAACGCCTTGCTAATCATCCTTTCTATTGCTTTCTTGATGGGTACAGTGGATTCTTTCAGATCCCGATACATCCCAATGATCAGGAGAAAACGACATTCACTTGTCCTTATGGTACCTTTGCTTATTGAAGGATGCCATTTGGCTTGTGCAATGCACCGGATACCTTTCAGCGGTGCATGATGTCTATTTTCTCAGATCTTATTGAGGATATTGTAGAAGTCTTTATGGATGATTTCTCTGTGTATGGTTCTTCTTTCTCCTCCTGATTGCTGAATCTGTGCAGGGTCTTAAAGAGATGTGAAGAAATGAACCTCGTGCTCAATTGGGAGAAGTGCCACTTCATGGTAACAGAGGGGATTGTGTTGGGTCACAAGATCTCAGAGAATGGTATTGAAGTGGATAAGGCTAAGATAGAGGTGATGACAAGTCTTCAGCCACCAAACTCAGTGAAGGGAATCCGAAGCTTTTTGGGTCATGCAGGGTTCTACCGGCTGGTTTATTAAGGATTTCTCCAAGATCGCTAGACCACTTACACGTCTGCTGTGTGTGGATACAGATTTTGTGTTTGATGATGAGTGTTTGGCAGCGTTCCACATGATTAAGGAGGCCTTGATTAGCGCCCCGATAGTCCAAGCTCCCGACTGGGAGTTTCCTTTTGAGATCATGTGTGATGCAAGTGACTACGCAGTAGGAGCAGTCCTTGGACAGAGGAAAGACAAGAAACTCCATGTCATATACTATGCTAGTAGGACATTGGACGATGCTCAAGTGAGGTATGCAACAACTGAGAAAGAGCTTCTTGCTGTGGTGTTTGCCTTTGAGAAGTTCAGATCATACTTGGTTGGATCTAAAGTTGTGGTGTACACGGATCATGATGCGTTAAGGTATCTACTTGCCAAGAAAGATGCCAAGCCAAGGCTTCTGAGGTGGATACTGCTGCTACAAGAATTTGATTTGGAGATCAAGGACAAGAAAGGCATTGAGAATGGAGTAGCAGATCATTTGTCAAGACTGAGAATTGAGGATGGAATTCCTCTAGATGACTCTCTTCCTGAAGAACAGCTAATGGCTTGCAAGGTTGTCAAGGATGCTCATGATACAAGAATGAGGATTGAGGAGGTCAATTCTATTGAAGACAAGGAACCGTGGTATGCTGATATAGTCAATTTCCTAGCTGTTGGGAAAGAACCACCAAGCCTCGATAGCTACCAAAGAAAAAAGTTCTTTAGAGATGTCAACAGGTACTATTGGTATGAGCCTTACCTCTACACTTTGTGCAAGGATCAACTCTATAGAAGGTGCATAGCTGATGAAGAAGTGGGAGGCATTCTCCTACATTGCCATGGGTCAGATTACGGTGGTCACTTTGCCACTTTCAAGACGGTTCAAAAGGCTCTACAAGCTGGGTTTTGGTGGCCTACAATGTTCAAAGATGCCCAAGAGTTCATTACTAAGTGTGATCCTTGTCAAAGAAAGGGGAACATCAGTAGAAGAAATGAGATGCCTCAAAACCCCATCCTTGAAGTTGAAGTATTTGATGTGTGGGGCACTGATTTCATGGGACCCTTCCCATCCTCTTACGGGAATAGCTATATCTTAGTAGCTGTGGATTATGTTTCCAAATGGGTAGAAGCAGTGGCGAGTCCAACGAATGACGCCAAGGTTGTGATAAAGCTATTCAAGAGCATCATCTTCCCAAGATTTGGAATCCCGAGGATTGTGATCAGTGATGGAGGCTCACACTTCATCAACAAGCTATTCGAGAGTCTCTTGAAGAAGTATGGAGTGAAGCATAAGGTTGCAACACCATATCATCCTCAAACAAGCGGGCAAGTTGAAGTGTCCAATAGGCAAATCAAGGCTATCCTAGAGAAGACTGTTGGAGCCTCAAGGAAAGATTGGGCTAAGAAACTTGATGACGCACTGTGGGCGTATAGGACTGCTTTCAAGACTCCATTGGGCACTACACCATTCACCATGCTGTATGGTAAGTCGTGTCACTTACCGGTGGAGGTGGAATACAAGGCCATGTGGGCTATCAAGTTGCTGAACTTTGACATAAAAACCGCGACTGAGAGGAGATTGATTCAGCTGAATGAACTTGACGAGATACGGCTTGAGGCTTTTGAGAGCTCGAAGATCTATAAGGAGAGGACCAAGCTTTTTCATGATAAGCTGATCCAGAAGAAGGAGTTCAAGGAAGGAGATCTTGTGTTGCTCTTTAACTCCCGGTTGAAACTCTTTCCCGGAAAACTCAAGTCTAGATGGTCGGGACCGTTTAGAGTGAAGGAGGTGAGACCATATGGAGCAGTGGTACTTTTGGGAAAATCTGATGAAGAGTTCACGGTCAATGGCCAAAGACTCAAGCATTACTCCGTTTCAGAAGCTATAGAGGAAGGGACTTCGATTCCTCTCTCTAGCCCACCATCAGCTTAAGATCACGGTTTGCAAAGTCGAGCTTAACGACTTTAAATCAAAGTGCACTTGGGAGACATTCCCATGTTTATTCTTTTACATACGTCTTTTGCTTGTTATTTTTGATGTTTTTCTTTGAGTTTTGTCAGGTTTTGGCTTAAGGATGAGGTTGTAGATCAGTTGGAGTTGAGCAAAGGCCGCGGAAATGAAGAAAAATGGTGCAGGAGCCAATATCGGGTTCCGTATCGGCTGGCCAGGCCGATACGGTTCTGGTAAAAATAATTCGAGGCTCAATATCGGGCACCGTATCGGTTGGCCAGGCCGATACGGATTTCCCAGAAAAATTGATATCGGGCACCGTATCGGTTGGCCAGGCCGATACGGGATGCAGGAATTAAATCCGAGAGTTGATATCGGCTGGCGTATCGGTTGGCCCGGCCGATACGCACCTTCGCCCGGGTAAGTTTTCTCGAACCTAAACCGTTTTCAACCCGGATTTTTACCCAAAATCGATTTAATGAACCGGTTTGAACCGATTTCCCCCTTGTTTTCTCCTCCAAATCCCGATTTCATCTCCTCTTCTCTCCACTTTGGCGATTTCCTCAACAAAACTCACTCAAGTTTCCAAAATCTCTTCCTCTCTCAATTCAACTCGGTTTTCAGTGATTCAAAGCTCTAAGTTTGCGATTTTGTTGGCTCTATCACTTGTTTTCACTCTCCATCGCCATCCTTCATCACAAACCAAGGTAATAATCTCAACTCTCTCAAGATTTTCGGATTGAAAAACCCGGAAATATTGAACTCGAATTTTTTGGTTGTGGATGATTGATATAGCTTGAAACTGTTCCCAATATGTGTTTGAATGAATACCCATTGCCAATTTCGCCCTAGGAACGAATGAATTTGATTTTTGGTGAATTAGGGTTCTTGAGAAATTTGGAATCCGAAAATTTTTGGGGGTTTTCTAATTGGATGGTTTCTAATGATGCATTGGATGGTTAAAGGCTTAATTTTGTGATACTACTTGATTTGGATGAGTTTTGTTTCACAAAAGTTTCAAAAATGTGCATTGAGGACCTTTGGTTGACGAAATTGTGAATTGCTCAAGAATGTGATTGATTTGTTCGTTCATTGCGCTTATGCTGAGCTAGAATTGAGTTTGGTTAGGAGGCTTAAGCTTGTTTATTCCATTGAAATTGAAAAAGTATGCAATTGTTAAGCTCCCAAAATTGTTGATCATCAATGCTTTAAGCTCCTATTGATTGTGTTGGTAGATTGTACGATGTGCTTATTCGTTCTTTGAGTTGTCTTTTGTAGGACAATGACAAAGAAGCGCGCCAACCCGAAACCAAACCCAAGGGCACAAGAGCCGGTACAAGATGAGGGAACTTCATCAAGAGGGAAAGGGATAGCAGTTGAGGAAGAGGTACCAGAGGCCCCAGTAAGGATGATCCAGGTGCCATATAAGTACTCCACCTCTGAGATATATGACAAGCTGGAAGGGATACCATTTTGGCCAACCCGATACCCTCACACCCCGACACTTACTGCACTTGGGCTACTGGATGACTACAACGAGATTGTAGAGAACATGGGCCTTAAAGAGTTCTTCAACCTTGCCAGTGACTCCTACCAGAGCTCAGCATGCCAATTCCTCTCATCCATGAAAGCAACAGTCAACATGAGGAGAGCCGCTTTGGCAGGGGAAGTGAGTCGAGGGAAGATTGATTTCCAAATGGGTAGGAAGAAGTTCAGTATGACGTATGAAGACATAGCTGCAGTTTTTGATTTTCCAGAGAATGGTGCTCAGCTGGGAACTTTTATCCCCATTGATAAGGACGACCTCGAGGGTGTTTGGCAGATGATAGCTGATGGGCCCTTTAAGCTGGGAGCTATGAAGAACGCAAGGATCAGACACCCAGCCATTCGCTATGTGCACAAAGCATTAGCACATACTCTATTTGCTAGGAAGGAGACGGGGCAGGTCACAGAGATGGAGATGAAGCTTCTCTACATTGGGTTGCAGCCTCTCCTGCTCACATATCCCAACGGTCAGCCAATACCACCAGTTGAGCGCCTCCCAAGCTACACTTCCATTTTGATAGAGCAGTTTGCTGTCCACCGAGATTGGGCAATGTCAGTGAGGGACGCTAGTCCGAAGTTCAGCATGGGTGGTTTGATCACGCCGTTGCTTGTGAAAAGGAAGGTAAAACTGGAAGGAAGTCTGGATGAGAAGACATTTGGGGCGCCTACACCAGTAGCGTGGCTGGATGTTCCGCAGCTTATCCGAACTCACTACCTCGCCTCCAAGCCGCCTCCAGAGCGCCATCTCTACCGTATGTGCTCGGGTACTTCCCACGAAGAAGGGTATCTCCTCCCAAACCCCGACATTACAAGCTTTGCCAACAGAGCTCATATCAGATTTTTACCGAGGGTGGAGCATGTGTTTGGACCTCACGGGTCCCAGAGAGCGACTGCAGCAGAGCCTGATACTTCCGATGCACCTGATGGGGTGTATGGGCTGCACAGATACCTTATCGAGCCTCTAGATGATCCTATCGCGAACAAGACAGTAAGAGCACTGAGGGACCAGAACCGGGACCTCCAGAAGCAGAGCAAATGGCACGGGAGGAACATTAAGAAGATGGCTACCTGCTTGAAGAAAGTGACCAAGGTTCTTAAGATGATTGTGGGGAAGAAAGAAAAGAGTAGCGCTGCGGGACAGACCTCCACATCCCGAGAGGCTCAGGCTGGTGTAGATGAGGAGATTCAAGCAGCGACTGAGGAGGTGATAGCTGAAGCCGATGTTCTGGTTGAGCAGGCTGAATTTGAGAAGGGAAGGTACTCGGTTGCTGGACACAAGACCGGAGGATCTGCGCGCATGGCTCACGACTCCTATTATGAGGATCCTCACCGCCACTCCACTCGCGAGGACAGAAGGAGAAAGAGGAGAGCCATGAGGACACCGTCCTGCTCTTCCTCAAACCCGACTTACTCAATGGGAGACTCATCACCTCCATACCTCCACTTCTAGCCAGGTTACACTCCACATTTGTACATAGTTTTTCTTCTTTCTTTCGTTTGCTTTTTGTGTGTTTTCGGTCTTTCCTCCTTGCCTAGATCACACAAGGGACTGTGTGATTTAAGTTTGGGGGAGAGACCATTTGCTAATTTGGTTTGTTTTGTTTCTTATTTTCGATCTTATCACTTGAGTCTCATGCATTCATCTAAGGCATAGAAAATCCAAAAAAATTGAAAATTTTCAAAAAATTTCAAAAAGAAAAGCATGTAGTTGCAATAGCATAATAGGATTGAGTCTAGTTGCATCATATAGGACGCATGCATAGGGAGCAATGATTGAATTTCCTTATAAGATTGATTGAGTGATGACTTGTTCTTTATGCTAGTTGTTTGAGCTAGTTGATTGTCATAAGATCGTAATTCAAGAAGGGCTAGAAAGCTAAGACGAACCATGCTCGGATTGCTTGCTTTGAAACTTTGTTTGAAACTGAAATAAGCTTTGAATTGACGCTAGCTCTACCTAAGTGAGAACCTTAATGATGACATCTAATTATCTTACTCTTGCTTTGTGTGCTAAACTCATGGATACTCTGAAAAATATTTGAGCATTCTTATCCTTTCTACCCCTCTCAACTTGCTCAAATAGATTTCCATACCTTTCACCACCCTTCTTTCAAGCCACAAACACTATCTTGAGTGGTAGGCCTATTTGGAATGAGCTAGGTAAAAAGTGTTGAGTATGAGGCGACTAGGAGAAATTTCCATATAGATGCAAGCTCAACATCTTTGGCCTTGCAATAGGCTAGGATCAAAGTTTGGGGGATGAGTTGGGAAAGGAGAGAGAGAGAGTAAAGAAAAGGAAGAATGAAAAGGGATTTTGGTTGGAATCTTATCTTTGTTGGCAAAGTGTTTTAAAAGAAGAAAAGCTCTCATGTGTTTAAAGAAAAGAAAAGTGTCTCATATTTTGAAATGAAAAGAAGCCAAAGGCTCACCCTTAAGAAAGAAAAGAGACCATTGCTAAAGAAATATTTGAGCTTAGTTAAAAAGAAAAGATTTGCCACTGTTTTGAAAAGTCTTTATTGATCCTTGGGGAGTTTCTATGAAAAGTGTCTGATTGAGAAAAGGAGATGAGGCAACAATAGCCTTGATCAAGGGTAGTATCCATTTAGGTAGGCTAGATTAGGAGAAGAAGTAATTGGGGCATGGGTAGATGGAAATCAACCTAGTATGCACCAATTGCCTCTAACTCTTAGCATTTTACTATAGCTCATTCACTTCTTTATGAGAGAACCTTCATGCTTTTGGAATAAACCCCTCTTTTGATTGAGATCACTTTAATCTCAAAAGCCTTGTCCCTTTGCCAAATGAGTTTGGTCACCTTGTATTGAGTAAGATCCACTTGAAAACCTAATGAATGTTAAAGAGCTAGTTGATAGGAATGTTTGTCTAGGTTGAGAATTGAGCTAAGAGTTTTGTCTTGATGAGCATGGCTAAATTTTTGGAGTAAGCCTAACTTGGTTGCATCTTGATGACGTTGACTCGAATTGGAACTCGTTGATCTCGGTTTTGTCTTTGGATATGAGCTCCCGCTTTAAAACCTTTTCCCCAACTTGTTGTGATTTACTTATGCTTGCTTGTGGACAAGCAAGATTCAAGTTTGGGGGAATTGATATTCATACATTTTCATGCATTTAGGCTTGTATATAGTTCTTGTTTTGACTTCTTTTCTCCATCGTTCATACCATTTTGTCGAGTCATTGTCGCATCTAGAGTCTAGAGTTGTTTAGGACTAGGAGTAGGCATTCTAGGCTTGCATTTGGATTGTTTCTTGTGTTTTGCAGGTGAATGGAGGTGTCTAGGAGCATTAGTGAGCTTGGAAGTGGAGTCTTGAGCTGAGAAGACTAAGGAAGAGCCAGCAGAAACTCATATCGGCCTGAGTATCGGCCAGGCGAGCCGATACGACTCCTCGTCAAAGTCCCAGAGAACCATATCGGCTTGAGTATCGGTCCACCCAACCGATATGGACTCTCGAATTAATTTTCGGGACTTCATATCGGGTTACATATCGGTCAGGTGGACCGATACGCTTCCATCCAGGAAAAACCGAGAGTTGATATCGGTTGGCGTATCGGTCCAGCCAACCGATACCGTCCCCAGATTTTCACTTGGATCCGGGTCAATACCCGGTTTGTTCCGGGTTGACCCGGATCGCACCCTAATGACTATTTAAGCCAAAAACCTATTTCTATTTGTTTCTTAAGCTGTTTTTGATGTTCTAAACTCTTTTGTAAGAACAAATTTGATTCTTGAGATTAATCTAGTATTTTCTTTGTTATTCCTTCTACAAATCTCTCAATCCCTCACCAATCTCCATGATCAACTCTATTCCTATGAGTTTTGTTGATCTAGTTATGATTAGTGAGTAGTTCTCCATAGGCTTATGGGTTATGTAGGATTAGGTTGATTTGGGGTGATCAATGGATTTCTAGTGGTTAATTGTTTAAGATCTCATCTAACAAAGTGTGCTTAATGCCTAATTAATCTTGATCACATTGGTTAGGATGTTTAGAATTTCTTGTTCACAACATGTTCGATGAAATTCCAGTATCTAGCTTTGTTAGGACTTTCACATTCTAGCACATGAAAATGTATGTCTAGAGTGATTGTTTGCTGATTGGAACCTTTTTGAATGCTCGTTTGATTTTAATTCACAAATGATGATTTGTTCTTGAATTAAGATTAAGTGAAGAATTGGTATTAAGAGATTAAACTGATTTACATGGTGTGTTCCTTGCTAGGGGATTAGCTTTTAGAAGTTTGAATTAGGATTCCTTTATTCTTGTCATTGATTGAATCGTTTGTTTAATTGTTTTTGTTTACTTCTATTTGATTTGAATTCGTTAGGATTGTTAGAACAAAGTCTTAATTGAATTGATTTGACTCTAGAGGTTTAGTGTGTGCGTATTGGTTTTATCCGTCCCAAAAAGGTTCGATACCTCAAAGCTACATCGATAAGCTTGAGGAATTGGTACCTCAAAGGATTGCAAAAATCCTAGTTATCAATTTGGCGCCGTTGCCATTTTGGGATTCTGGATATATCAATTCGTTTTCTATTCCTTTTTAGTTCAAGTTATTGTTACTAATTTGCTACTTTCTCTCTTTTTGATGCAAGGTGTATGAACTTGCGCAGCAAAGGGACTACAAACTTAATTGCAAGAGTCTACGACATCAAAGCACACGAGAGGAGATTAGCAAGGGAACGACGAGCACAAGAACGAGCTGTTCACGTTGAAAGTGTTGAGCAAACATTTATGGATAACCACGAGGATCAACAGCAGCAGCAACAAAGGCCGGTTAGGGCCATTGGTGATGGAGATACACCTGACACAAATGCTAACCGGCATGGAATCATTCCACCAGCGGTGAACAATAATAACTTTGAGATCCGAGCTATGGTGATGAACATGGTGCAGAACAATCAGTTCTATGGGTTAGCATATGAGGACCCGTTGCAGCACTTGGACACCTTTGACAAGATTTGTGCCACCACGAGGCTGAATGGTGTGACTGACGATGGGTTGAAAATGCGTCTCTTCGTCTTCTCTTTGGCAGACAGAGCCAAGGATTGGGAAAGCACTATCCCTCCAGGATCCATCACTACTTGGGGAGACCTGAAGAAAGCTTTCCTGAAGAAGTTCTTCTCACCTACTAGGACTGCCCGTTCGCAGTGAGCTATCCGGATTTGTGCAGCGCAACAATGAGAGCTTCGCTGAAGCTTGGGAGAGGTTCAATAAGCTCACCACTCAGTGCCCACACCATGGTTTTACCAAGGAAACACTACTCAGCAACCTCTACCGTGGAGTGCTTCCTAGAATGAGGGTAATGCTAGATTCATGCAGCAATGGACACTTCCTAGGCAAGGGAGTAGATGCAGCTATGGAGCTGGTTGAAAATCTGGCAACGAGTGATGGCAACTACAATGAGGATTATGAGAGGACTAATAGAGGATCATCATCTTCAGATGAGAAGTATGAGAAAGAGATAAAAGCTTTGAATGAGAAGTTAGACAAGATGATCTCCATTGGCCAAAAGAACATCAGCTTTGTGGGACACCAGGAGGATTCTAAGCCACAACTTTATGATGATGATGAGGATTTGACACAAGAGGAGATTAACTTCATTGCTGGACAAGGTGGTTTCAACAAAGGCTTCAACCAAAACTATAGAAACCACCCAAACTTCTCATACCGCAGCACCAATGTAGCAAATCCTCAAGACCAAGTCTATCCCAAGCTCCATCTCAAGGACAAGCTCAACAACAAGGGAAACAAGGCTTTCAACAACCCCAACATCAAAAGCCATTTGTCCCTTACACCAACCAACAAGGGTTTGGAAATAAGCCTCAGTTTCAAGGTCAACAAGGCTATGCACCAAATTAACACTACCCACCCGGTTTTGGTCAACAACACCAACAAACTTCTTCTACCTCGGGAGTTGACAATGAGCTGAAAATTATGATGCAACAACTCCTTCAAGGGCAAGCCTCAGGAGCTATGGAAGTACGGGATCTTAAGAATGAGTTACATAATTTGACTTCAAGGGTCACAAACATGGAAAACAAGACTGCTTCTACATCTCGCACTCAAGGTACTCTACCCGGAAAATCTGAGCAAAACCCAAAGGAATACATCAGCGCCATAACCTTGAGAAGTGGTAAAGAGCTTCAACAAAGTCAAGTACACACACCAAAGCCAGTACCTTCACTCAATGAGGACATTGAAGTTCAAGAAGGGGAGGAGAATTCTGAAAATTCTGCTCTCAACAAAGAGAGTGATAGCGACATGGCCAAGAAGAAAGGAAAGACTGTGGTTGAAGAAGTAGTGAATGATGCACTCAAGAAGAAGGATGGTGTGTTTGTGCCACCACCTTATGAGCCCAAGCTACCATTTCCGGGCAGATTCAAGAAGCAACTCCTAGAGAAGTATAAAGCTCTTTTTGAGAAACAGATGAAGAATGTTGAGTTGACCATGCCTTTGATTGATGCTTTCTTGCTAGTTCCTCAGTATAGCAAGTTTCTCAAGGATGCAATCAAGGAGAGAACCAAGGAAGTGCAAGGAATGGTTGTGTTGTCTCATGAGTGTAGTGCGATCATCCAAAGGGATATTGTTCCAAGGAAACTTGAAGATCCAGGCAGTTTCACTCTTCCATGTGCTATCGGCCCTTACCGCCTGCCTTCATTTTGCTCGCCAGGTCAACTTGGTCCTTCCCATTCCGACGGGAGCTTGCTCTGCGAGACATTTTCTTGTCAGGAGGAGTACTGGCGACTGTATTATTATCTGAAACGGCTCGATTAGCAAAACGATCGAACTAAATTATTAAGATATATGAAATAAGCAAAAGAAAGGGCTTAACAAACCACTCACTCTCTCCAGTCCGCTCGACTATGCGTAGCGGAGGCTGAACTACTCGGGCTAGAGGAAGATGGCGAGGGGTCTGCGCTGCCGGTGCACCTCGAGGATTTAGTTTGAGCATGAGTAGGAGGTCGAGCTACGGGACCTAAAGCCGCTCGTATTTGTTCCACTTAAAAGTTATTCCAGTTGATGTATCCCCCTCTTAAGCGGGCTATTAACTCTTCTGTTATCGTATTCAGAGCAAGCGACTCGAGAGCTTCTGCAAATCAAAACAATAAAGGGGAGTTAGAAGCAGCTCGATATCTGATACAAATCATACCAATCATTAAGCCCTAAAGTCTAACCGACTCTGGTGGCCCATCGTGTTGGCACGATGGAAAAGTCAAAATCGCCGACCGAATGACTGTTAATCTTGAAAAAGAAATAACGATCCCGCCATACGTCTCTGTTAGGGATCTCTTTGAGAACCTTCCCGGAGCGAGGGGAAAGGTAATACGTCCTCAGATCCCGAGTGTTGTATTTAACCGAGAAAACTCTCATGAGTTCCAAGGCTCCGAACTCAATCCCCTCCTTGGCGGCTCTGACACCGAGTCCAATGATATATCAGACAAAATTCGGAGTCATCTGAGGGAATGCGAGTTGGAGCTGGGCCAAGACCCAACCAACAGAGAAGGCGAGGGATCGGGAAGAAAAGCCTGCACTTATCAAAGTACGCGTAGGAGGCGCAACATTAGCTCTCCCTAACGTTTTTTTGCGACTCCATTGAGAACGGAATCACCATCTCGACTCCCGCTGGAATCCGGAACTTTGTCAAGAGCCGTTGAAGATGCCCCGGATTTAAACTGGATTGCGGGTGTGGACCGAACGGCCCCGCCAATGAACTAGTATTTGCCCCGGTGGTATTCCTTGGAGCCATGACAGGCGATGTATCGGAATATAAAGAAAACTAGGGAATAAGGAGTTCTAGAGAGAGAAAGCTCTAAAAAGAAAGCAGTAAAGATCGGTAGAGCGAGAAAGAAAAAGCCAAAATAAGGGAAGATAAGTTACCTTGTCGATTTGTAGTGCGAGCAGTAGTGGGAATCGTGTGAAGGTAACTTCCATTTAAAGCCAACTCGTGCTCTCTCTCTCTCTCTCTCTCTCGAGATCGACGGGATCTTCCGCATCCTAGGATCTCAACCGTTCGATTTCAAATTCGTAATGATCATTATCACTTACGAAGAGATCAACATATCGTAGATTCGTCATATTCTCGCAATCTCCACTGTCGATGTGAGATCGACGGTTACAAGCGAGCGGTTGATAATCAAGTCACTTCCGCGCAAATCGATGTCGATAATATTTATCAAAATCTAAATATCTCAACCGTTAACAGTCGACCAGGTTGACGGTAGACGATAAAATTTTCTATCAATTACTCTTTGTAGCCGTCGACGCGCTTTAAATCGATCTAGCAGATACATGCGCTCTATCTCAGCCATTCGATCGAGACAAGATCTACGGTCGGAGCGAGAATAATCATAAGGGCATCGGCACCCGAGGCACGCACATTCTCCCAAGAATGTCCACCGCCCAGTAACCTCGACTTGTCGAGTTAATAGGCTAGGGGGGCTATTGTTGGTGCTGGATTTCCCTCTAGGAAATACGGCCCATAAAACATAAAAGCTAAAGGCCCATGATTGTAAGATCAACGAATTTACCGATAGACGAGTCTGATCAGGACCCAAGGCCCATTCGATTATGAGTCAATATAGGCCCAAGTGGCTTGAGACATCGGGATCGTCGAGCTTGAGCTCGATTTAAGGCGATGTTGAGAAATAACGACCAGGTCGTTCTCTTCCGCGAATCAAGTAGATCGTTACTAACGAGAGGTCGAAGGATCGGAACAAGAAGATCGAGGACTTGAGGCTATTTAAGGAGAAGTGGAGATTCATTCAAGCATTCCAAACCTAATCAAGAACACTTCGACTAGAATAGCTCAAACCTCTCTTTGTATTATCTCTTTCAATTGTGTTAATTCGATCTCGACATTCAATCTTAATAAACATATTTGATTCATAGGAAAATCTATATCTTTTTATATACAAAAGTCCAAATCCACGACTATAAATCCTTGGTGTGAATCTTCGATATCACAATAATCACTATCAACAAAACCCTACTATCTTTGATTCTCCTCCACAAATGTATCAAATCCCAATCTCACTAGTTTCCTTAATATATCTTAAGACTCTTTTGCAGCCAGCATGTGTTGTTTGTTTGGCTTCTTCTCCCCTGCTAACAAGATTCATGGAGTATATCAAGTCTGGACTTGTTTCATTTAGATAACTTATTCTCATTATATAGCTTTACTAAGCTTATTTCGAGGGATAATGGGAGTTCCTTACTGAGTTTCACTCCTCCATTTCATAGTTCTTTATGGTTTCTTCGACAGATTTTTATTGATTTATGAATATATCCTGACCACCTTGAATAAATACTCTAAAAAAGTATCTCATTCTATCCAAATTTTTCATAAAGAACTATTTCATCCTCGACCTCTTAAACCTTTCAAGCATTGGTATTGAACTTCTAGTGTAGATAAGGTCGTCAATGTAGAGACTCATGATCAACATGTCTTCTTCTTCCTTCTTAGTGAATAGATTATGCTCACAGTAGTATTTATAAAAGCCCTCTTTTAAGAAATATCCTTCAATCCTACAGTACTAAGCTCTTAGAGTATGTTTCAAACTGTAAAGCTCCTTACTCATCTTCTATATTTTACTTAATGCATCTCTTTTTTATCCCAAACCCTTCTGGATGTTCTACGAAACTTCTTATTTGAGATCTCCATGGAGAAAAGTGCTCTAGAAATCTACTATCAAATTGATTGTGTCCCATCTTGATATTTGATTAAAGACTTCATGAAAATCTACACATTTGTTTTGATGGCAGCCTTCTGCGACCAGCCCTACCTTGAATTTATTAAGATCTCCTTTCTCATTCAGCTTTGTTTTGTAAACTCATTTCACACCGATTACTTTGGCCCCTTTTGTTAATTCAACCAAATCCTATGTCTTGTTTTCTTCTATTGAAACAATCTCAGCTTTCATCGCTTCTCTCAAAACCTCATGTTATTTTGCATCTCCAAGCAGTTTGGATCATCCGGACCAATAAACATTTCTAAGATATTCTCATCTTCCTCTGATGTTAAGAAATATGCATCTCTTGAGATATATTCTTTCACCACACTGGCTTATTCTTTTCTCTTTCGGTTCCTTTTCTTGTAGAGGTTTAACCAGTAATGATTGGTTGAGCCCCTTCTTATGCCACTCCTTTGTATTAGTTATTTCAGCTTCATAAATAGAGTCCAACATAATATTATTATAAAACGAACCAATTAAAGACAAAAGTGTTCGTCACTGAGCGGAGAAGAGGAAGCTTCCAACTTTAAGGTTTTCTTCGCAAAGGAATTCAATTGCTTGGACTTGACTCACAATTGGACTCATTAAATTTACAGTTGGAAGAATCGAAACCGAGTCTTGAGCTCCTTAAGTAGAACTCGAATTAAAAATGATTTTGAGTTGAGGATTTGATTTTAATTTTCTAAAATACCCAAATGCACAGAACTCTGAACTAATTCGTTTGGGGAAGATTTATTTTAAATTTCAGAAGAACCTAGAAATTAAATGAAATTGGATTAAGAAGAAGAATGGAGAGAAGCTAGAAGAGAACTCGTGTGGTTAATAGGAGGATTTATTGTTAATATTATTATGATTACCATACTTAACAAATAATAAATGTGGTTCAGTGGCCAAGAAGTTTAGCGAAAACACTCAAGACTTGGGTTCGATCTTCTTCAACTGTAATTTCGAAGAAGGTTTTGTATTTAATTTGTTCGTTATAATAATATTATGTTGTACTTTATTTATCGGAAACTCTGTGTAGTCTAGAGGTTGATGTGTAATTTAGAAGCCCAAACCACCGTGGTTTGATTCACATCAAACACATTTTTCAAATTTTAGGGAAGACACAAAACTACGTTGTTTTAGTTTCAACAATTAAAAAATTAAATCGGTTTCCACGTGTCATCCATGTCAGCAATCGCTAATGAAAAATTAACACCGTTTACGGTTTTGGTGAAATTGACCACATTTCAAAAAATCATGTAATAAATTCAAAAAATTTGGTAGTTTATGAAAAACTGTTTCGGAGATAGGTTTATAAAGCATTTGGCCGTTTTCCCACATGTGATATGCCTTAAACTCTTTGTGTATCCCAAACATCGCACACTTGGTGCTTTTACATTGAGATTAGTCCTTCTTTCATTTGGTATCATGGCATAAGCAATGCACCTGAATATCTTGAGATGGTCTACTTATGGATTTTGATTGCTCCATTTTTCTTCTGGTGTTCCCAATGTTGTTGATGGGCTACAGTTCAAAATATGAACTGCATATTTCACTGTCTCTGGCCAAAATTTTCTTGGTTCTGACATTTCTAGCAACATGCATATTGTCACGTTCATGACACTCATATTCTTCCTTTATGCTATTATATTCTGTTTTGGAGTGTACACAGCTATAATTTGTGTTCTTATACCATATACATATTCCTTGGAGTTGTATTCTCCTCCTATTTTTGACCTCAATAATGCAAACAGTTCTCCATATTCTCTTTCTATTGCAGCCTTAAATTCTTTAAATACCTTGAAAAGTTCTGATTTCTCACACAAGAAATAGGTCCAAAACTTCCTACTATAGTCATCAATAAAGTCGACGATGTACATGTTTCCACTCTCTGAAATTGGAGTGATTAGTTCACAAATGTTGGTGTGGACTAGCTGAAGGCACGAGGTTGACTTCCATGAGATTTTCTTTGAGATGGCTTCCTTTTTTGTTTTCCTTTTACGCATATCTCACACACCCTTCTTATTCTTCTTGTCTTAGTTTTGGTAGTCCACCATATTCTTTTCAGCTAATGATCTCAGCCCTTTGTGATTGAGATATATGAATCTCCTATGCCATAAAGTATCATATTTCTCCATCACTTGTAAACATATGTTTTCCTTCATTTCCCTTCTTTTTCTGACAGATGCGAGGATAATGAACAACAATTGTTCTTTGACATGTGGAGTGCATTATCATCTTCTTATACTTATTGTTCCATACTTCGCATATAACATCTTCAATGATGATTATTAGTCTTTTGTGTTGTAGTTTTCTTACACTGAAGATATTGTTCATAGTAAAAATTTGAGATTAGTTGTGGTATCCCATTGTTCTCTAATCAAACATCTCCTCTTTCTTCTACCAGCATTCTTCGATCGTCACCAAGTTTAACACTTTGTGTGGAGTTGTTGTCTATTTAAAGAAAAAAACATTCCCTTGTGCCTAAATATGGTTGTTGCAGCATGAGTAAACCAAACTTTCTCTCCTTCTATTTTCATCTTGTCTATGTGTGCCACCAGAATCATATCTTCTTCCATTTCAGCGTAGATAGTCTCTCTTTTCTATTTTGGACATTCTTATTTTGTAGTGCCTCATCTTGTCACATTTAAAGCACTTTGTCATGTATTTATTGAATTTTGCAGCTCCTCCTCGTCCTTGATATCCACTTATGTCTCTTCCTTTGGTCGGATATCCTCCTCTGCCTCTACCCCCATTTCATATCCATCGTCCTTCTACTTTCATGACTTTCACTTCTCCTTTATGTCTGTTTAAATTTTCTCGTGAACTATCAATGAGTTGTGTAGTCCATCCACGATCATATTTATGATATTCTTGGATTCCATAATAGCACACACAACATATGTGAACTTCTTAACTAGCGTCCTTGTGATCTTGTTCACCATCTTTGAATCCGGCATATCTTCACCAAGATATTGCATATCGTTAGACACTTTTGTTACCTTCTCCTATCGTAATCTCGAGAACTTGGAAAAAAAATCTAAGCCTTTGCAATTGTGCATTTTGTGCTCTATCATTTTTTGATATTTCTTCTTCATTGACTGCCACATATCCTTCTTCATTTCTTGATGATTTTCTTGTCTGTGGAAGAAAACAAGTAATTTTCCACCTTATGATCCTTCATGATCATCTTTACCCTCTTTGTTCTCTGAGCTCCGGTTAGGATCACATTTATCCATGGATGAGCGATTCCTGGTTCAATGACATCCCACCACTTTTTGGATTTCAGAAGATTCTCCATCAGCATAGTCTAAAGCTCATAATCTCCATATGTCAAATTTCCGAATGATCACCAAATCTTTCTCACTCATGATTCTCACTCTTGTACCAGACTCGTGATAGGCTCTGATAGCACTTGTTATATTTCACATTTATATTCAAAAATAACTTTAAAAATTGATGAATTTAATAATGCTTGCATTGAAAGAATTTTGAAATGGTCTTTATATAGACATGCTAACTTAAACGTCCTACCGATCTTCTAGGAATTAAACAACTCATAGAAAACTAGCAAGAATACATATCTAGCTCTTAGATAATAAGAGAATTTATTAAATTATGAAGAAGTTAAAAAACAATCGAAAAAGACGGAAACAGACGAATGCAGAGAATTGACGAGCCGTTATTCTTCAGTACCCACCAAAATACCACCACACACCCTTTTTTGTTGTTCGGATCTGAAATAAGTTGTCAGGATATTGCTAGTAAAGAACAACAAATTCAATAACTTTAAATATTTGCCTTTTTAGAAATATGACTTTTGTACTGATTTTATTGGTCTTACTCCAAGTAGTTTTGGTAAATATTTAAATTCATTAATGCGTGACGATCGATTCTCATTAAACAAATTCTATATAGGTGTTGTTCTTTTGTGCGTTGAGAAACTTCATCTCATTGCAAAAACAAGATTTTGTTCTTTTAGTGGTATTTAAGAAATGCATCCAGATGCAAAAATCATATATAGCATATAAAATAATTGAAAATTTTGGATGCATTTAAAAGTAGAGTTGAGACGCATTTTGATGCGTCTCAATTACCAAAAAAACGAAAATAAACATTTTTCTCCAAAACAGTAAAATAGCGCATTGCAACAAAAATCACAAAATAGCATTTTTCACAAAAATCACAAAATATCATTTTTCGTCAAAACGGCAAAAAGAGCTTTCCCGATAAAACCGCAAAATCGCGGTTTTTCGCCAAAACAAAAAAAAATTGTGTGTTTCCACCAAATACATCAAAATCGCATTTTCCCGCTAAAACTAAAAAATCGTGTTTTTCACCAAAATCGCACCCCCCCGCCCCAAATCAAATTATATTTTCCGCCAAAACCACAAAATCGCATATTTCCGCAAAAAACGCAAAATCTTTTTTCGCCAAAACCGCAAAATCGCATTTTTTTGCCAAAAACCGCAAAATTGTGATTTCCCGCCAAAACCCCAAAATCGCATTTTTTGCAAAAACCGCAAAAATCGTATTTTCCTGCCAAAACCGCAAAATCCTGTTTTCACACAAAAACCGCAAAATTGTGATATTTTGGCAAAACCGCAAATCATGGTTTTCGCTAAAATAACAGTTTCTCGTCTAAACCGCAAAATACTAGTTATTTTTGCAAAATAACGTTTTCTCGTCAAAAACGCAAAATCGTTTTATTGCCAAAATCGCAAAATTGTGTTTTCCTGCCAAAACCGTAAAATTATGTATTGGCGTCAAAACCGCGAAATCATGATTTTCCGCAAAATCGTGTTTCCTGCCAAAATCGCAAAATAAAGATTTTCCGCCAAAATCGCAAAATAAAGATTTTCCACCAAAACCGCAAAATCGCGATATTCCGCCAAAACTGAAAATACTAGGTTTCCGTCAAAACCGCAAATAGCGGTTTTCCACCAAAACTGAAAATTGCGTTTTCCGCCAAAACCACAAAATAATATTTTCCGCCAAAATTACAAAATCCAAACCTTAAAATGAATGCATCTAACTAATATATACAAACATAAAAAGAAACATAATTGCATCTAGACGCAATTTCTAAATGCACAGACGCAATTTCTAAATGCACAAAAGAACTACATCTGGATGCAACATTTAGAAACTGCATCTGGACAAAGTTTCCAAACGCAATTTCCAGATGAGAAAAAGAACAGGGGCATACTTCATCACCCAAGAAGCAATGCCTTATTCCTCAAAATCGTTTTCCAAGTCCTCTCCCTTAATAAGAACCTCCAATGTTAGAGTTACCCATTGCTTACCAAAATACCGCACATTCCTCCATCCCTTCCAACCCAAGTTGAGTTGTCATATATTGATCTCTAAATCCATCACGGACAACAAATTCAATAGCTTCAAGTTGTTGCTTTTTTAGAAATATGACTTTTGTACTAATTTACTCGTATTACTCTACGTAGTTTTGGTAAAGATTTAAATTGACTAATGTGCCGGCATTGGAAACAAATTAAAGTTTATATAAAGAATATAGAATTGACAGAAAATCCAAAAAAAAAAATATAAAAATAAAATAATGTGTGGTAGGGAATTGAAGGATTAAGTTTTAATTCCATTTTAATTCCATTTGAGAGAAATATTCTACAAGATCTATAAATCAATCCTTTTCTTCCAATCATATTAGCTACAAAGTTCTTTTTATTATATAAGGGAAAAGAGTCTATCATGGTGTAAGTTCTGATATTCTCTTCAGTCTTTTTCGTATTATTCTTTTTAGTCTTCTCATGTTATTTCCATGGCTGGTCTTCAAATATTTTTTACCGTTTCTTCTATATTTATTGTCTTTATTCGAAATTAAACTCATTTTGTCATGTAGTAATCATGATTTGTCGATAATCACATTTCTCATGCCTCATTGCTGCTCTCTAAATACGTGCGTAATATATATGTATATAACGCTCATATATTTGTCTATGTGTATAAATTACACCAAAGCAACATCACACGATCTCCACAAGATTAGTGGATGGATTAGTTTCAGATCTGAAAAGCAAAAACTTAAAACTTGTGGGATCGAGTGGCATAATCATCTCTGTAAGTGTATTAACACATATCATGCATGCTCATTTCCATCTGTTAGTGTTTGTTTATGCTGATCTACTAAAAATCTTTTTATAAACTGAAAATTCATAAGAATATTTTCTAACAATTACATGTATTTTTATTGATTCTTTTCTTCAATATTTCTGTAGAGAAAATGGAGAACGAACTGGATTTGACACTGAGGTTGGGTCTGCCAAGTCCTACTGTTGAGACACAACTGAGCTTAGTCACTCTCACCACTGACCAGGTTTTATTTCATTAATTTGTGAATATATAGTTTTCACACTTTTATTTATTGATGTGAGCATGGATAAATATGAAAATCTTTCACAATATCTGATGAATTCATCCGAGAGATTTTTTTACATTTCCAAAAAAGACATGAATAATTTCATGTTTATCTTAAATCTGAAAGTCTTTTTACTCTAAATCCATTCTACTAATATTAAATTCATTATTCTCAGTTAAAAATTACTAACCCAACACTGTCTTAAGGAGTTAAAGGTAATGATAACAATATAAGTAAAAAAAAACATTTAGTTATCATCATATCTTATTTTACAGTTATTTTTTTTTATAACAGTGCCACATATGGATAATTATTACATAAATACGTATTAACAGTAACTAATTAAAAATTTTAATTAAATCAAAACAGGAGATCAACGTGGACAGTAGCCACCGAGACAACAACAACGGCAAGGAGATTAGTGACCGCCGTCTCATTCTTTGGAACGGTGATGAATCGATCAACAATGATGTATCGATCAACGATGATGAAGGTGCGAGCAACAACGTCGACGTCAATATCAGATACTACAATTATGTCTTCAACCACTTTGCTGGCATCGGAGAGACTTTGAATTTTTCTCCTTTCCCGATGCCACCGCCGGAGATTCCAGGGAGTGATTATGTTCTGATTGATGTCCCTCCTAGAAGAGCATATCGTAACTCTTTGGCGATTCAAAACGCTCTGGATGCAAACGCAAATCTCAGACAACATCGCGGCTGCATCGGCTTTTGCGGCGGAATGATTGAGGGGACGAGGAAGTGTACGAACATGAAATGCAACGCAATTAAGACTCCTATGTGGCGAAAGGGTCCTCTTGGTCCCAAGGTAATTTTTCACTAATTATTTTTCAACTAATTAATCCGGTTTGAATAATATTAATTACGGTGCTTGAACATAATATTAAATGGATGTTAATTGAGTGTCATTTAATTGGTAAATGTGTTTCAGACTTTATGCAATGCTTGTGGGATAAAGTTCAGGAAGGAGGGAGAGAGGAGATCAAAAGGAATTAGTGAATGATTGTTGTTGTATTTATATTAGGTTAATAAATAAAAATGAGAGAGAACATGATTGTTAATCAGGCATATGATATATATGTCTCTCATTAAGCTTTGTGAGATGAAAGCTAAATTTAAGCAAATTCAGTTGAAAGGTCGGTTCATTTTTTTTCCGTTTCCACAATACTTATATTATAAGTATATATAAACAAAACTGAATTTTACAATAATGCCAGATAAAAGTAGAAATATAGCTCGAGAGTTATACATAAAAACTAACTTTTAGAATTTAAGGAGAGCTTAAGCATGTAGGAAGACAATTTACGGAGTCAAACAACAAAACCTAAAATCTTTTACAATCAAACGTAAAACACAAACAAAAACTTACTATAATAAATCTTGAATTTAACTAAGAATGCGAAAGCGAACTAATAGGAGCCATACTAAAGAGTTGAAAGGAATAACTTGTGAAATCAGAAAAGACCTAAAGTAAGGAACCACGAATTAAATGAAAACTTATACAACCCCAAAAAGGTTAGTATTATTAGCAATGAAACATAACATATTAAAGAAGTATATTATTTATTCAACTATACGATGAAATGAGGATATTTTAAGATTCAAGAAAATAAATAAAAAGACTTATTGAAACAAAAATAAAGCTAGACGAAAGGAAAAGATCTACACTTTTCTAAATCATAAAAGACTAATCCGATCAATAATACTTGATTATAACTAAATCCCAAACTATCAATTTAAGAGGAGACATAACCATCGAAGATAACCACAATTTTTTTTTTGTGTAAAATCTGTGGTGTTAAAACAAAGATAACCACAAATTTAAAACTAAAAGATCACATACCTAGATAATATGTAAAATTTATGATTTTGTGGTTTTTTAGTGAAAAATAAATATTTCATTGACCGTTTTAACAAAAAAAAATTATTAGATATATACTCTATGAATAAAACAAAAGATGCTAATCGCACTAATTTTAAAAATAAAATAGCATCTTATTTGTAGACTTTTTTGTAACGTTCATTGTCACTAACAAAAATCCAAAGAATTTAAAAGCAGGTGCGTTGGCAAAATTCAAAATTAAATTATGGATGAATACTATAAAATAACAATTCTTTTTTAAGTAAAACATTGTGGCTTGTAACGTACGGTTAAAAATTCTATATGTGCAAGGTTTTTTTTTTGTCAAATATATACAAGGTTAAGATTTACATCTTACAAATTTTGGTTAATAAATTAAATTCTGCGTTATGAATAGAAATAATAGATTCAAATCAAAATCAAGTGATGTTACAGCTATAAATAAAATATAAAAGTATGACTAAAAAGGGACATTTTTTTTTCTTTTTGAACAAAAAAAAGTATGACATTTTTTTCTTTAAACCAATGTAATTAGTTCTCTTTGTTTGGATTCTAGTCGGACGGCCAGTGGTCAGTAGAAATAACTGCAAAATCTGTTACATCGATAGGAGAGAGCAGCCGTTTTGTTTTTGAACAACACAGCCGTTTTTAACATAAATAAATGATAATATCATGTTTTGGCGCCATAATAATATCCTTTTATTATTGTGAATTCGTCGGTTAAGTAACTTAAGTTAAGTATAATAAATTAGACTTGTTCTCTATCCAGGCTGGATTAAAAAGTGAAACTGATGCATCGATTTTCGAAAAATCAGTCTGAATTTTTTGTGTGGCTGTTAGTGTGCGGATTAAGACTCAAATCCTTTAACGAGATTTGCTCGAGATTGATCGAAAACAAGAAAACGAGAAGAATCTACGACACAGAGAAATTGGTTACCCGGAGTTCACCACACCATTCAATCCGAATGGCTGCTATACTCACTGGGGCTGATTGAATCAGCAATGCACTAGATCAGCTCGATTGAGCTCGGATGACACAACAATGGCGGAATCGCCTTCTCTCTCTCACCCAGCTCACGAACACACTCTCTCTCTCTCTAACTCTAAAACTATCCGTTACAACCAACTCGACTTAACCAACCCGAAATCAACTTGTACCAGCTTTATAATTAGCTTGGTTTACACTCGTGCAAAGCACGTGACTTTAGTTAGCTCACCTAAGTGTCTAACCCTCTTGTTCACTCCGAATCTCTCGAGTCCTTAGAGAAAATCAGCTTGCCTTTGTGTATGAGACACTTCAACCTTCAAAACTCCACCTTGTCTCTTACACCACCGAACTGATCTAGTACCTCTCAGATGTTAACTTCTGAGAATGAGCATTATCCCTCAAGAAACCTTGCTCAATCCTTCTTGCAAAACCCTGCAAGCATCTGCCAAAGAACCTTGACAAATTAACTAACTTTCCAAGACAACCCTCTTGGCTTCATATCTTTCTGAGTAAACCCACTCAGCTGGTGATGACGAGCCATAGCTCGTCTAATGACCTGAAACCCTTAACAGCTGGAGAGCTTCTTGAAACTTCCCAACTGGTAAGACCTTAGTGAATATATCTGCTGGATTATGAGATGTTCCAATCTTCACCACCTGAATCAATCCATCACTGATTAAGTCTCTGATGTGATGATACTTGATTGCTATGTGCTTTGTTCGTTCATGGAACACTGCATTTTTGGCCAATGCAATTGCACTTTGTGAATCACAATGCAGTGTAACTGACTGTTGCTCAAAGCCTAATTCCTGTGTAAATCCCCACAGCCATACTGCTTCCTTAGCAGCTTCTGATAAGGCCATGTACTCTGCTTCCGTAGTGGATAAGGCCACCACCTTCTGTAGACTAGATCTCCAACTGATGACATTACCCCCTGCAGTGAACACAATACCTGATATTGACCTTCTTCTATCTAAATCTGCTCCATAGTCAGAGTCACAGTAGCCTTTGATGATGAAATCTCCTTCATCTCTGTAGCATAACCTTGTTTTAACTGACCCCTTTATGTATCTGAGTAACCACTTAACAGCTTGCCAATGCTCTTTCACAGGTTTACTCATGAACCTGCAAACCAAACCTACTGCATAAGAGAGATCAGGACGTGTACCAACCATGGAGTACATTATACTCCCCACAGCACTTTGATAAGGTATGTTCTTCATGATCTCTGATTGTTCTTCAGCTTCCTTGTCTGTAGCTGACTTAAGTTTAAAATGAATCCCCATAGGAGTTGCTACTGCCTTAGCCTGATCCATCCCATAATTATCTAGAACCTTCATGAGGTAGTTCTCCTGAGAGATTGACATAAGTCCTTTCTCTCTATCTCTGGAGATCTCCATTCCCAACACCTTTTTGGCTTCACCCAAATCCTTCATCTCGAATTCTGAACTGAGAAGCATCTTTAACTCCTTGATCTGTTGCTTATCCTTTGATATGATTAAGATATCATCTACGTATAGGAGCAAGTAGATATATCTTTCATTCTTGATCCTCTTGAAGTATACACAGCTGTCAAAGTCACTTCTGCAATACCCATTGCTCTTCATGAACTCATCAAACCTGTTATTCCACTGGCGAGGAGACTGTTTTAATCCATATAAGGATTTCTTCAGTAAGCACACTTTCTCTGGATGTCTCTTATCTATATAACCTTCTGGTTGCTCCATGTATATCTTCTCATCAAGATAGCCGTGAAGAAAGGCTGTCTTCACATCCATTTGATGTAACTCCATATCAAAATGAACCACTGCTGAGAGGAGAAGCCTGATGGAAATGTGTTTAACTACAGGAGAGAAGATTTCCTGATAGTCAACACCTTCCTTCTGACTGTAGCCCTTGGCTACAAGTCTTGCTTTGAATCTTGGTCCCTCAACTCCTGGAATCCCTGCCTTCCTCTTGAATACCCATTTACAACCTATGGGTCTCTGATTCTTAACCCTGTCTACTAGAACCCATGTGTTGTTCTTCTTCAGAGATGCCATTTCTTCTTCTGATGCTTTCAACCACATCTCACTGTCAGTGTCACTCATGGCTTCCTGGAAGCTTGATGGTTCTGGCTGTCCACCGTCTTCTATTATTAGGTAGGCATATCCTGCAATATCCTCATCCTCATCATATAGAACATAATCTTTTAACCTTGCAGGGAGATTGATTTGTCTCTTGGGTCTGTCTCCCATTTCTGCTTCATCTGAGATTGCCGATTGCTCCAAACTTGTAGACTCTTTAAGCTCAGTTTGTTGATGTGAGTCTTTCTCATTTGTTCCTTGGACCTGCTCAAAAGCTCCACCTTGAGTGTTGTTTTCCGATCTCTCCCTGTTACCTGCAACATCATGACTAAAACTTTTGTTAGTAGTAAGATCAGTGTTGATGGAAATACCTGGGTGTTGTCCACTGATTGTGTCTTTGTACATCTGATCCTCCCTAAAGATCACATTTCTGCTTATGATGCACTTTTGATCTTCAATGTTCCAGACCCTGAATCCCTTGACTCCTTCTGGATACCCAGTGAACACTCCCTTCTTAGCTCTTGGTTCTAGTTTTCCTTCACTGGAGTTTGTGTAGACTATACACCCAAATCTTCTCAAGCCTTCCAAATTTACTTTAGAGGAAGTCCACCTTTCCTCTGGTATGTCGAACTCAATTGCAGATGAAGGAGACCTGTTGATCAAATATACTGCAGTAGAGGCTGCCTCTGCCCAAAATCTTTGTCCTAAACCACTTTCACTGAGCATACTCCTCACTTTGTTCATGATTGATCTGTTGAGACGCTCAGCTATACCATTCTGCTGTGGTGTGTATGTGCAGGTCTTGTGTCTGACTATTCCATCTTCTTTACACTTTTGATCAAACCTCTGGTTGCAAAACTCTAGACCATTGTCTGTCCTGAGCTTCTTTAACTTCCTTTCTGTCTGAACTTCTACCATTTGTTTCCACTCTACAAACTTATCATAAGCCTCATCTTTGGTCTTAAGGAAGTATATCCATACCTTTCTTGACCAATCATCCGTAAAGGATATGAAATATTGACATTTCCCTAGGCTTAAGGGGACATTTGGTGATCCCCAAAGGTCTGAATGTACATAGTCAAGCTTAGCTTTGGTCACATGTTGTGCTGGACCAAAGCTTATCCTGTGAGTTTTACCAATCACACAATCTTCACAGAAACTTATCTCTGTTGTAATATCCTTCCCAAAGCATCCCCTTTTGGATAGGATATCCAAACCTTTCTGTCCTATATGACCCATTCTGCTGTGCCACATCTTAGTCTGATTAAGAGTTGATGCTTGAGTTGTTAAGCTACTAGATGTCGCTGTGCACCCTTCCGACTCTAGTGCTTCACCTTGAAGAATATAAAGAGTATCATTTTCCTTCCTGGTTCCTTTCATGATGACAGTACACCCTTTCACAATCTTCAAGACTCCTTTGGATCCTTTAAACTCACAACCTTTGTTTTCAAGAGTTCCTAGTGAGATCAAGTTTCTTCCTATCTCAGGCATGAATCTCACTTCATGAAGAACAAAGGTGGTGCCATCCAGATTCTTGAATCTGATTGAGCCAATTCCCTTTACATCTGCGTGAGAGTTATTAGCCATCTTAACCCTTCCTGTAGTTAGCTCCTTTAATTCTAGAAATAGATCTTTCCTGGGAGTCATGTGAAATGAACATCCTGTGTCCATTACCCATTCATTCTGATTATATGTCTTTTGAGACAAGTTAACCTCAGATGCAATTAAACCGGCTAAGTCTTGAGCATCATCTCTAGCTAAACTAGATTCACCAGAATTCTGAGTCTGATTCCTATTCTTATTCTTCTCTAACCACTTATAGCATTGTTTCTTGTAATGTCCCTCTTTACCGCAAATCCAACAAATCTTCTTACCCTCTCTTGACTTGGATCTTGACTTGCTGAATTTACCTTTGTTCTGATGAGATTGACCACCCCTTGTCTCTGACCTGCCTCTTGCAAAATGACCTTCTGAACTTGTCTTGCCGGTTGCCTTTAGCTCCTTTTCTTTAGACCTTGCAGCACCCACTACATCCTCTACCTTCAATGCTTCTTTGATGTACTTTAACGTTTCCCTAAGATTGTCATATCTTGATGGTAGACCATTGAGCAGCAGTACAGCTTGAACTTCTTCAGGAACCTCAATACTCAGATGATTGAGTTCACTGATGATCTTGAGAAAGTCGTCTATATTTTCATCGATTGTGCGATGATCCTCCATCTTGAACCCGTACAGTTTGAGCTGTACATGAACCCTATTTGGAAGAGACTTGATCATGTATAGTGCTTCCAATAGATTCCATGTTTCTGCTGCTGTTGTACATCTTTCAATCTTTCGTAAAACGTGATCACCAACATTTAGAAAGATTGTGTTCATTGCTTTCTCGCACCTCTCGGCTCTTGCTTCCTCATCTTCGATAGCTTTCTTCTTTGCTTCGAGATCTTCTTCGCCCTTTTCCAATTTTCCGAGCTCTGGATCTTGAGTCTTTGTAACAAGAACATCCTTTAAACCAGATACGCTTAGGTATGCGTACATCCTTCTCTTCCAGAGTGAGAAGTCTCCAGTCCCGTCGAACTTCTCGAGACTGAACGTAGTCTTCATCTTCTTCGAGTTATCGCAGATCCGCGATCTTGCCTCGCTTCCGTCGATCTCCTTTAACCCCGCTCTGATACCAATTTGTGCGGATTAAGACTCAAATCCTTTAACGAGATTTGCTCGAGATTGATCGAAAACAACAAAAAGAGAAGAATCTACGACACAGAGAAATTGGTTACCCGGAGTTCACCACACCATTCAATCCGAATGGCTGCTATACTCACCGGGGCTGATTGAATCAGCAATGCACTAGATCAGCTCGATTGAGCTCGGATGACACAACAATGGCGGAATCGCCTTCTCTCTCTCACCCAGCTCACGAACACTCTCTCTCTCTCTCTAACTCTAAAACTATCCGTTACAACCAACTCGACTTAACCAACCCGAAATCAACTTGTACCAGCTTTATAATTAGCTTGGTTTACACTCGTGAAAAGCACGTGACTTTAGTTAGCTCACCTAAGTGTCTAACCCTCTTGTTCACTCCGAGTCTCTCGAGTCCTTAGAGAAAATCAGCTTGCCTTTGTGTATGAGACACTTCAACCTTCAGTTAGTATCAAAATCAGCATCTGAATTCGAGTCAATAAAATTCAATAGCTTTATATTAGGAGATATACATGATTAGTGTTTATCTCTAGTTTGATATGTATCAACTCATAAGCTTTAGGAATATTTCTTTATCACTAGATCTTATCAGATTCTTTTGTAACCTTATATATATTGACCTAAATGTCTCATAATAAATACAACATTTTTTCTTATTCTCTTGTCATGGTATCAGAGCAATAAGATATAAAGATCTAAAATTCTTATAAAACTTTCGTTCTTGTATAAAGCCTCTTAGCTTGCATACTCTGTTTTGTACTCGCAAAACAGAGCTTATCTTTTCAATTTTATCATATATCGATCGAAGCTTTTTCTAAACCAAAACCATTCATGGAGATGGTCACTACAAACAAACACAAAACTATATCTCCCTACGACTTATCCACGAATGATAATCCCAGCGCCATAATCTCACAACCCCTTCTTAACAGGTCAAATACGACAAATGAGCGTTGAACTTGCGTATAGCTTTAAGCTCACCTCAGAAATTTGGCTTCTTAGACGGAACAATTCCAAAACCAGCAGCAAACGATCAAAACTATGAAGATTGGATAGCAAACAAGCATCTTCTAGTTTGATGGATTAAACTCAGAACTGATCCAAAATTACGATCCTCTATCTCAACAAGAGAAATCGCAAAAGAGTATTGGGAGGTTATTAGAAGGCGATTTTCCTTAAAAAGCGGAGCTCGCTTTCAACAACTTTGCAATGCCTTAGCAACATGCAAGCAAGATGGATCGACCGTGGATGATTATTTCAGAAGATTAACCAAATTATGGGATGGTATTGTGGATTGCACAACAACAAAGCGATGTTCATGCGGAAAGTGTGAATGTGATCTTAATATTGCACGAGATGCAGAGCTGGATAATCTTAAGGTACATGATTTCTTAGCCGGATTAGACGATAGCGTACATGGAGCGATTCGATCACAGCTGTGTGCCTTGTCTCCCTTACTTGATTTGGATACAGTTTATCAAACTGTACTCCAAAACGAAACAATCAATACACCGGCTAACAAATCTGATCTTATGAGCTTTGCATCACAAGTAACATCAACACGAATACAACCAACAACAGAGTCTTCACGGAAAAACCGCGATCCATCAAGATTTTTTACAGTTTGTAGTCGCAATGGGCATGAGGCTACAACTTGTTTCAAAGTCCTCGGTTACCCGGACTGGTGGGAGGATCGTTCTCGATCTAAACAGGAAACATGTCGAGGCAGAGGTCGTGGCGGAGGATCTCAACCTCGTGCCAATGTATCGCAAATAGTAACTGCAAACAACGCAACTACACAACCTTTGACACCTTTAACAGAAGCTGAACGACAAGGTTTGAGTGGTTTGACAGATGATCAATGGAGAACTGTTCAACACTTGTTCTGAACCAAACCACCTCCTGAACGTCTAAGTGGTAAGACTTTTAATGATCTTTGGATTTTGGACACAGGAGCTACTCATCATATGACTGGACAAAGTCAACACTTACACGATATACATTCTATACCTCATGTATCACTTTGTTTACCTGCTGGCGAGGATGTTGTTGCTTCTCAACAGGGAACAGTACAACTTACAAACCGACTGCGATTGATGAATATTTACCTAGTGCTGAGAATCCATACTAATCTCATATCGTTTGGCCAATTGGTCACTGATAATTACTTAGTTGGTCAAATCACTGATCGCTTACTAATTTTACGGGACCGCGCTACGAGGACCCTGATTGGAGCGGGTGATCGCGAAGGAGAAGGAATCTATCGTTTTTGAGGGATTGAGACTGTGACTTCAAATCAAACAAGTGTTCAGAAGGATTTTTCTTTATGGCACATGCGTTTAGGTCATCCTGAAGGATTATTTGGTGTTTTCCAAGGTTCAATTCTCAATTACAACCTAACACAAATCCTTAAACAGATCTAGGTTCTCGTCAAATGAATCATAAAGCAAACCTGATCACTACCTTTCAGATTGCAGCGGATGATGGATGGTAATGATGAGATCAGCTAGAACATATGGTAACACCTATTCCTCCTCGAGTATCCACACTCTTACAAGCACGGGACGGCTGCTAGACCAAAGATGTGGAAGATCAGAGAGAGAGATTTGAGAGAGAGAGAGCTCGCGGCCAGAGGAAGAAAATCGCAAGAAGCCATTGGCTTCCTTAGGGTTTTCTGATTCTCCTATATCTCATTAATGGGCCCAAGTCATTAGACTAATGGCTCATTAATCTTTTGGGCCCAAAACACAAATCAGACAAAAGCCTGTATTTTGTCTGGCCCAAAACTCTGATCCAATACAGTAAATGCCATTGCATCTTACCGTATTATTTCCATTTAACTTTCCCGTTAGCTATGGTGTGTGACCCTTCGGGATCATACAATACTGGTAATAAGTCCTAAACTTATAGATCATGAGCGGACTCTAGCAAGCCATCATGATCACCCAGTATTTATGACTTATGTCTGATCTCGACACTTATCATACTTTCTAGAGATAGTACGGTAGATTTCAGGACATTTCCAACAATCTCCCACTTGTACTGAAATTCTACAAAGGACATTCCCAACAATCTTCCGATTGTACTGGAATCCTACATTCCCTAGTCCTTTTGTCTTAATATCTCGATCTGGCATAAGGCAAGATGTGTGTCATCCTTATATAGCCAGACCATGTTTATCGGACCAGATTTGATACTGACAATGCAAACGACTTGGGCAAGTCCGTTTGGGAATGGCCATTCTCTTACCAGCTATCAATTCTCCGATTGGCCTAGAGATATTACCTCCGTTAAACGGCAGGGACAAATCCCGTCTTGTTCCATCACTATGAACTACACAATTCATAATACACCCAACCAAGGTCCGTATAGCTCCCAGTTACGAAACAGCGTTAGACAATGATCAAAGCGCATTACTCCATGCGCAGCCACATGCATGTGAACTCAGGTCTAAGGACTATACTCTATAGTCGTATATGAGAACTTCTTATGACACAGATATTAATATCTTGCAGAGTTCTCATCAGCGGGCCATGTCCGGTCATATGCTCCCCTACATATACCTATGTGTCGACTTTGATGCCGCGCATCTATGACCCCTCGAAACCTGGTCATAAGTCTCAACACAATCTAGTCTCAACAGGTTGTTGTTGTTCCAATTTCAACAACCTTCGACTATGGACACTATAATTTATGTCACTTCGTTAAATATGGGGTTTCAGGATCAAGTCTACTCATGTACTTCGATGGCCCATATATAATGACATGAATTATTTTGGAACGATTATTTTATATCACAGTTAAAAATAATCCAGAAATAAAAAAGATTTCATTAACATTTAAAAATGTTTACATGAACCAATCAAAATAACTAAAACAAAAGCCCTCACAACTCCCACTCAAAAAGAGATTACATTTGAATATCTCTAATTCCTACAGCAGCAGTATGCAACTCGTGCTTAGGTCTCGGGAGTGGCTTTGTCAACGGGTCAGCCACGTTCTCATCAGTGTGAACTCTGCTGACCATCACTTCGCCTCTATTCACTATCTCACGAATGAGGTGATACCTTCTCATAATGTGTTTGGATTTCTGATGATGTCTCGGTTCCTTAGCTTGAGCAATTGCACCATTGTTGTCACAATACAGTGCCAGTGGCTCAGCAGCTTTTGGGAATACACCGAGTTCAATCATGAAGTTCCTAATCCAAACTCCTTCTTTCGCAGCTTCTGAAGCAGCGATGTATTCAGCCTCAGTTGTGGAATCTGCCACGGTGCTCTGCTTGGAACTCTTCCAACTTACTGCACCGCCATTCAGACAGAAGATGTAGCCAGACTGTGACCGGAAATCATCCTTATCTGTCTGAAAACTTGCATCTGTGAATCCACTGATTTCAAGCACTTCACTTCCTCCGTAAACCAAGAACTTATCCTTAGTATTTCTCAAATACGTCAGGATATTCTTTACGGCAATCCAGTGACTCTCACCTGGATTAGACTGGTACCTACTCGTCATGCTCAGTGCATAAGCAACATCAGGACGAGTACAGATCATGGCATACATGATAGACCCTATAGCCGAAGCATAAGGGATCCTACTCATGCGCTTAAGCTCATCAGGTGTTTTAGGACACTGATCCTTGCTTAGTGTAGCACCATGTATCATCGGCGTGAATCCCTTCTTGGAATTTTCCATTCCGAATCGATGCAGAACTTTGTCTATGTAGGAATCTTGACAAAGTCCAATCAACCTTTTAGATCTATCTCTAAAGATTCGGATTCCAAGAATATACGCGGCTTCACCCATGTCCTTCATGGAAAAACAACTTCCCAGCCAGTCTTTAACAGACTTCAGCATTGGAATATCATTTCCAATAAGCAATATGTCGTCGACATATAGGATAAGAAATGCCACTTTGCTCCCACTAGTTTTCTTATACACACATTGTTCTTCCTCGTTTCTGATGAAGTCAAAGTTCTTTATTGCCTCATCAAAACGAAGATTCCAACTCCTCGATGCTTGCTTCAATCCATAAATGGATTTATGAAGCTTGCATACTTTCCCAGCATTCTTAGGATCAATGTAACCGTCAGGTTGTGTCATGTACACATCCTCTTCCAAGATTCCATTCAGGAAGGCGGTTTTCACATCCATCTGCCAAATCTCATAGTCAAAATGAGCTGCAGTCGCTAGGAGAATCCGAATTGATTTCATCATTGCCACTGGTGAATAGGTTTCATCATAGTCTATACCATGAATTTGCTTGAAACCTTTTGCCACCAACCTGGCCTTATAAATCTGGACATTTCCATCCATGTCAATCTTCTTCTTGAAGATCCATTTACACTCGATGGCTTTTGCACCAGCGGGTAAATCAACCAGTGTAAACACTCGGTTAGTAGACATGGAGTCCATCTCGGATTCAGTGGCTTCACGCCACTTTAAGGAGTCAGGGCCCATCATGGCTTCTGCAAAGTTCGAGGGTTCATCACCGTCAATGATCAAAAGATCATGGCAATTAGTCACGAGGAATCCCTGATATCTATCGGGTTCGTGACGGATCCTTCCGGATCTTCGAACTTCAGGTACTGCAGGTTCAGGTTCTATTACAACTTCATGTAATTCATCCTGCTGATCTTCCTCATTAGGTTGAACAGGTTCCTGTCCTTCTTGAATTTCATCAAGTTGTACCTTACTCCCACTATCTTTTCTAGAGAGAAACTCCCTTTCAAGAAAAGTACAATCCCGAGCAACAAAAATTTTGTTCTCGGATCGCAGATAGAAGTAATAAGCCTTGGTATCCCTAGGATAACCAATGAAGTAGCATTTGTCAGATTTTGGTGTAAGCTTGTCTGAGATTAATCTTTTGACATATGCTTCACAACCCCAAATTCTGAGAAAAGACATTGCTGGAGCTTTTCCAGTCCATATCTCATATGGTGTCTTTGCTACTGCCTTTGATGGCACTCTGTTCAGTGTGAACGTTGCGGTGAGCAAAGCATATCCCCAAAGGGATATAGGAAGGTCTGTGTGACTCATCATGGATCGGAACATATCTAACAATGTCCGATTCCTTCTCTCAGACACACCATTCCACTGTGGTGTTCCAGGAGGTGTGAGTTGGGAGACAATCCCACACTCACTCAGATGATCACGAAATTCCTGGCTCAAGTATTCTCCTCCTCGGTCTGACCGAAGAGCTTTAATACTTTTACCAAGCTGGTTCTGTACTTCATTCTGGAATTCTTTGAACTTTTCAAAGGTTTCCGACTTATGTTTCATCAAATAGACATATCCATATCTACTGAAATCATCAGTGAATGTAATGAAGTACTGAAAGTTCCCTCTAGCATTTGTGGACATTGGGCCACACACGTCAGTATGTATCAGGCCCAATAGTTCACTGGCCCTTTCTGTGGGTTTATTGAAAGGCGCCCTTGTCATTTTGCCCATTAGGCAAGATTCGCATTGCTCACAAGACTCAAAGTCAAATGAGCCCAAGAGTACATTTGAATGGAGTCTCTTGACGCGTTTCTCACTAATGTGCCCCAAACGACAATGCCAGAGAAACGTTTCATTTTCTTCGTTAGATTTGAACCGTTTCGTATTTATGTTATATACTGGAGCAGATTGATCCAGCATGTACAGCCCATTTATAAGAGGGGCACAGCCATAGAACATATCATTGAGATTAAAGGAACACAATTTATTCTTAATATAAAAATCAAATCCTTGCAAATCCAACAATGAAACTGAAATGATATTTCTGCTTATAGCAGGTACAAAATAACAATTCTCAAGTTCTAAAATCAATCCAGAAGGTAAAGACAATAAGTAAGTGCCAACGGCCAGTGCTGGAACCTTCGCTCCATTGCCAACCCGCAACTCTACTTGCCCTTGCTTCAACCTTCTACTGTTTTTGAGCGCCTGCATATTAGTACAAATATGAGCCCCACATCCAGTATCTAATACCCAAGTGGTATTATCAGAAGTAGTAGTATTTACTTCAATAACAAAAATACCTGAAGATTTAGTCTCCAAGGACTTCTTCTTCTTCAGACTTTCCTGGTATTTCTTGCAGTCCCTACGATAATGCCCTGCCTCTTTGCAAAAGTGGCAGATGTCAGAAGGCCCAGCTTTAGACTTGGGCTTGGACTTGGCATCATCATTGCTGACTGCCTTGCCCTTTCCCTTGTCTGCAGCGGATTTCTTAAAACCCTTGCCCTTCTGCACCATGAGTACAGACGACTCCTTGGCTTTCTTCAGGTTAGGTTCTGCAGTCTTGAGCATACCGTGTAGCTCAGGCAAAGTCTTTATCAACCCATGCATATTATAGTTCAAAATGAACTGGTCATATGCAGGAGTAAGAGACTGCAGAACGATATCACAAGCAAGCTCTTGGCTTATAGGACAGTCGAGCCTCGTCAAATGATCGAGATAACCCATCATTTTCAGAACATGAGGACTCACTGCTGCATCCTTAGCCATTTTACAGTCCAAGAGATTCTTAACAGTTTGGAATCTCTCTGTACGAGCCTGTTCCTGAAACAACGCTTTCAGATTTGCCATCAGCTCCATGGGACAAGTCAGGCCTTCCCACTGCATCTGCAGTTCGGGAGCCATTGTCGCCAACATCAGGCAAATCACGTCATTAGCATCTGAAGAATGCGTATCCCAAGCATTCTTCACAGCTTGTGCGGCATTATTCGCAGGTCTAGGAGAGAGAGCTCTTTCAAGGACATAAGCCTTCTTCTCCTGTCTGAGCACAAGTCTCAGGTTCCTGGACCAGTTCAGGAAGTTTGATCCGTTCAGTTTGTCCTTCTCAAGGGCAGACCGGATCGAGAAAGTGTTTTGTGTTGTTGTGCTTGACATAGCTGAAAATATGAGACAATAGAGATTTTAGTTATTAAGTTCATAAAAGAGTAATCTTAACAACTTATAAGAAAACTCGCATTGTATTCAAAATTTCTTTGATTAACCTCATAAGAATACAATGATTCCGAGACCCATGTTCAGCTAAATCCAAAGTGGGCCACTGGCCGTCACCCGGAATTAGCTTTACTTGGTAAGCATACACACAGCTAGTTATATCTCATATAACTCTCGGTTGTGAATTGGACCCGAGGCCCAAATTCACCAGATGTCTCAAGGCCCGGGACTCCCGATGGCCCAGTCAAGGAAACCAATCTCTTACAGCCAAATAATCACTAAAGTCTGAGACTCCCAATGAAATTAGTGACTATATACTACTTTACTTATGCGAAAACAGACACCTCACACTGTAAGTCATATCTGTAATCGAATAAGCGTTAAGTAGCTGACAAGACTGGAAAGACATCCAAGCTTGATATTGTTTTTGAGGATTTTAAGTTTTATTTCCAAAAATAGAAGATTACTATTTTGGGAAACTTTCTTATTTTAGAAACTTTCTAAATTTAGTAACTTACTAAAATAGAAATTTCTAATTTAATATTTTATAAATATCTTGGGTTGGGTCACAAATTATAGGCCCAATTCTTGGCCCAAGACCATAGAATTCCAGCTGGCCCAATAATTTGACATAACCGATCCGGTTTATTAATTCTGGTCCAAGACCAAATTAACTATCAAAACCATCGGTTATTTACTAAACCAGACCAGCTCTAAATTATTTGGTCCAACCAAATCAAACTTAGACCAGCCTTCGGTTTAGGTTAAAATTCAATTTTATGAATTTAAATCCGGTTTAACCAGAAATAAAATTATTTCCAGCAAACCGCGATTTGGGTTAACCGCTTGAACCACCAATTAAATTGGATCGGTTCAGTTAAATCCAAAACCGGGAAGAAACATCTAGTGTTTTAGCCAATTTTGATTTAACTTGCAGTTTAAGGCTTTAAACACACAATTAACCGCCAATTAAATGGACCGGTTTAATCGGTGTGGTTTTGGGAAACGAACCGCGAAGCTCGGTTTAACCGATTGACTATTCAGCCAAACAATCGGATCCAAGATCCAACTAGGTCCATTAACGCAATTGTGGCCCATGATCCTCCGAGGCCCATGATCCAACTCGGTTGTTGCTCACGATCGCTTGCGATCGGTCATTGCAACGCATGATCACCCTCGGTTTGGTTATATGGCACACGCATCGCACACGATCCAGCCGGCCTCACGATCGAATCGATCGTTCTCGGTCAACACACGCGATCGAGTATCGCTTTCACACATGCGATTGATTATCGCAGCAACATAGCGAATACATCATATTAGCAACGTATTAACATCGGCCAATAACATGCGATTTAGGGTTTAATTATCAAAAGAGCCATTCAATTATTAACATGGTTATACGGCTATGAACAAAACCCAGCAAGCAGCCGATTAATGGTTTAATGTTTTCAACAATCAATTTTTAAACCATTAAACATTCATATGATCCAATTTCACAAGAAACCTAAAACCTGGCTCTGATACCACTGAAGGATTATTTGGTGTTTTCCAAGGTTCAATTCTCAATTACAACCTAACACAAATCCTTAAACAGATCTAGGTTCTCGTCAAATGAATCATAAAGCAAACCTGATCACTACCTTTCAGATTGCAGCGGATGATGGATGGTAATGATGAGATCAGCTAGAACAGATGGTAACACCTATTCCTCCTCGAGTATCCACACTCTTACAAGCACGGGACGGCTGCTAGACCAAAGATGTGGAAGATCAGAGAGAGAGATTTGAGAGAGAGAGAGCTCGCGGCCAGAGGAAGAAAATCGCAAGAAGCCATTGGCTTCCTTAGGGTTTTCTGATTCTCCTATATCTCATTAATGGGCCCAAGTCATTAGACTAATGGCTCATTAATCTTTTGGGCCCAAAACACAAATCAGACAAAAGCCTGTATTTTGTCTGGCCCAAAACTCTGATCCAATACAGTAAATGCCATTGCATCTTACCGTATTATTTTCATTTAACTTTCCCGTTAGCTATGGTGTGTGACCCTTCGGGATCATACAATACTGGTAATAAGTCCTAAACTTATAGATCATGAGCGGACTCTAGCAAGCCATCATGATCACCCAGTATTTATGACTTATGTCTGATCTCGACACTTATCATACTTTCTAGAGATAGTACGGTAGATTTCAGGACATTCCCAACAAAGCATTAGGTTTAGTAAACCTACCCTTCTCCTCCATGAGGTGATACAGGGTACTCTTCACGTTTGGCTCAACTGTCTTGAGCATATCATGCAGTTCAGTCAACGTCTTCGTTAAGCCTTTCTTGATATAGTTCCTTACGAACTTATCATAGCTTGACGGCAGTGACTGCAGAATGATCTCAGTTGCCAATTCCTGGCTAACCGGATCGGTTATGTCAAATTATTGGGCCAGCTGGAATTCTATGGTCTTGGGCCAAGAATTGGGCCTATAATTTGTGACCCAATCCCAAAATATTTAATAAAATATTAAAATCAACTGATGAATTTAATCCAATTGGTATGAATGAGTAGTTATACTCTGTTTGGCCTGTCATAGTAACACCATAAAATTTACGCTACGAGGACCCTGATTGGAGCGGGTGATCGCGAAGGAGAAGGAATCTATCGTTTTTGAGGGATTGAGACTGTGACTTCAAATCAAACAAGTGTTCAGAAGGATTTTGCTTTATGGCACATGCGTTTAGGTCATCCGTCATCTAGAGTTCTCGGAAACATACCTGGAGTTCGGAATCTATCTTCAGAAAGTAGTGAGATTTTTCATAAGAGTTGTGATATTTGTTTTCGAGCTAAACAAACTCGACAATGTTTTCCAGATTTTAAAAGTAATGTAAAAGAGATTTTTGACTTAATGCATTGTGACTTATGGGGACCATATCCAACTATGGTATTCTGTGGATCTCGTTATTTATTAACCATTGTAGACGATCACTCCAGAGTTGTATGGTTATACTTGTTACCAGACAAAACGTTTGTATCAACAACACTCAAGAATTTTTTTACCATGATCGATGGTAAATTTTCAAAGAAGATCAAAACCATACGGAGTGATAACGGCACATAATTCCTTGCTATGACGAGTTACTTTCAAACACAAGGGATCATACACGAAACGTCATGTGTTCATACGCCACAACAAAATGGACGCGTTGAAAGGAAACACAGACATATACTTGAAGTAGCTCGTGCGTTAAGGTTCCAAGGAAAGTTGCCAATCGAGTTTTGGGAAAAATGTGTTCTCACGGCAGCCTACTTAATTAATCGTACACCATCTCAAGTCCTTCACGGAAGAACACCTTTCAAAATTATTTATGGCCACGCTCCAGGATACAAACATTTACGTACGTTTGGGGTCTTAGCGTATGCACACAATCAAGATCACAAGGGAGATAAATTCGAGTCACTCAGCCGGCGATGTGTTTTCGTAGGGTATCCCTTTGCTAAGAAAGGCTGGCGATTATACGATCTAGAACGTGACGTGTTCTTTGTTTCACAGGATGTTGTTTTCCATGAAACACAGTATCCTTATCCACAACCAACAGAGGAACCACACACTGGAGATTGTCATCTCTCCGATAAATGTATCCGCTTCAGAAGAACATACTTCTGATATTGAACAAATGCCATCAATTGACTCATCTCCACAATCTGAGAGGATCTACAGGTTCATGTAATTGAATCTATCAGACCTGGAGATTACCTGGTGATTAGCAGCGGAAGTTATTTGCAGATAATCGAGATCTATAGCGCCTCAAATGCTGCGCCTCTACTGGTATCCACACGCACACAAGCTGAACAGGAAGGGATGCTAGTGCCTTTTGAGATCTAATCTCAGAGAGGTTTCTTTTCTGTTTCTGGTGGCTGTGAATTAGGTTAGGAACGAGTTTAGGTCGACCATATATCTTATATATGTCGACTTAAACCGCCACGGGATTAACTAATGATTAAACCGAATTAATCTGCTAATCCGCGAGTTGTGTCGACCGACACACTCTATGTGTCGATCGACACGGCCAATCTATGTCGACCGATACTCTTAGTGCATCGATCGACATCGCCCAGAAAAGTCGATATTGAATGCATATCAAATATGCATTCATCCGATCATTACATTAATGATCATCCTCTTATGCAATGTCCAGTTTGCTTAGGTGTGTGACCCTGTAGGATCATATAACACTAGCAATGAGTTCTCAACTCATTGATCATAAGTGGCTTCTAGCAAAGCATTATGACTACCCAGTGTCATATGATTGTCTCATCTCGACAACACGACTTTCTCTCAGAGTAAGTACAAATAGATTTCAGGACATTCCCAACAATCTCCCACTTGTACTGGAATCGTCTATTCCCTTTTAATCCCTTTGTATCCATATCTCAATCTAGCATAAGGCAAGAACTGTGTCATCCTTATTAAGCTAGATCACGTTTATCGAATCCCGATTTGTACTGATGAAAAACAAACGACTGACAATCAGCTCGTTTGAGCGCGGCCACGCATTTCCAGTATCAAATCTTCGATAGGCCCAGAGATATTTAACTCCTGTTATATAGGAGGTACAAATCCCATCTTGTTCCATCCATGTCTCTTTTATACTTCATGATACGCCTAATCAGTGTCTTTATGATCACCAGTTACGGCTGACGTTTGACAAAGTCAAGACGAACCAATCCATATAAGAGAGGACATGATGAACTCAGGTCTAAGGACTATACTCTTTAGTCGTAATGAGAAACTCTTATGACACTCATATAACATCTTGTAGAGTTCTCATTAACGGGTCAAGTCCAATCATGTGTTCTCTAACACATATCTATGTGATTGACTTTAATACGCTTATTAATGACTCCATGAAACATAGTCATCAGTCACCTCACATACTAGTCTCACGTGGTTGTTAGTTTCCCATTTTAACAACCTCGACCAGGGACCATTTATAATTTATGTCATTTATTGATTATAGGGTTTCATGATCAAGTCACATACTTGATGACCTATAAAATGTCATAAATTACTTTTGGGACTCTTATTTAATAACACAATTAAATAATACTGAAACAATTTCATTAAAATAACATAATCAAATTATGTCCTACGAACATTATGTCATAACTAAAACACCAAATATAACTCCCACTGAAAACAAGATCATATCTTAAGAAATCTAATGCCTACAGCAGCAGTGTGAAACTCATGCTTGGGCCTTGGGAGGGGCTTGGTCAGTGGATCAGCAACATTCTCATCCGTCGGGACTCTGCTGATCTTCACATCTCCTCTATTCACAATATCACGGATAAGGTGATATCGCCTTTCTATGTGTTTGGATTTCTGGTGTGATCTAGGTTCCTTTGCTTGCGCAATGGCTCCATTGTTGTCACAATACAAAGCCACTGGCTCAGAAATACTAGGAATCACACCAAGTTCAGTGATGAACTTCTTGATCCAAACAGCCTCCTTTGCCGCTTCAGAAGCAGCGAGGTACTCAGCTTCTGTTGTGGAATCTGCTACAGTGTCCTGCTTGGAACTCTTCCAGCTGACTGCACCGCCATTCAGGCAGAAGATGTAACCAGATTGTGATCGGAAATCATCTTTGTCTGTCTGGAAACTTGCGTCTGTGTAACCACTCACTACCAGCTCATCACTTCCTCCATACACCAAGAATTTATCCTTAGTATTTCTCAAATACTTCAGAATATTCTTGACTGCTGTCCAGTGACTTTCACCTGGATCCGATTGGTATCTGCTCGTCATGCTTAAAGCACAAGCAACATCTGGACGAGTACAGAGCATGGCATACATGATGGATCCCAACGCCGAGGCATAGGGAATCCGACTCATGCGCTCTCGCTCAGCAGGTGTCTCAGGACACTGCTTCTTGCTGAGACTTATGCCATAAGACATTGGTATGAAGCCCTTCTTGGAATCTTGCATTCTGAATCTGTGTAAGACTTTATCGATATAAGTGTCTTGACACAGTCCAATTAACTTGTTTAATCTATCTCTATAGATTCTTATTCCAAGAATATACGCGGCTTCTCCCATGTCTTTCATTGAAAAACAACTTCCGAGCCAAGTCTTAACAGACTGTAACAACGGAACGTCATTTCCGAGAAGAAGTATGTCATCTACATACAACACGAGAAATGCAACAGCGCTCCCACTAGTCTTCTTGTAAACACATGGTTCTTCTTCGCTTCTGATGAAATCAAACTCTTTGACTGCTTCATCAAAACGAAGATTCCAACTCCGAGATGCTTGCTTCAATCCATAAATGGATCGATGAAGCTTGCATACTTTCCTAGCTGCATTAGGATCGATGAAACCTTCGGGCTGTGTCATGTACACATCCTCTTCCAGAATTCCATTAAGGAAAGCTGTTTTCACGTCCATTTGCCAGATCTCATAATCATAATGAGCAGCTGTTGCTAGGAGAATCCGAATGGATTTAAGCATGGCTACAGGTGAATAGGTTTCTTCATAGTCTATACCATGAATTTGTTTGAAACCTTTTGCCACCAGCCTTGCTTTATATATCTGAATATTTCCATCCACATCAATTTTCTTCTTGAAAATCCATTTACACTCAATGGGTCTTGCACCATCGGGTAAATCAACCAAAGTCCATACTTGGTTCTGTGACATGGATCCCATTTCGGATTCAGCGGCTTTCAGCCACTTTTCGGAGTCAGGGCTCATCATCGCTTCTTCGTAATTCGCGGGCTCGTCACTGTCAATGATCAATAAATCATGACAATTGGTTACGAGAAATCCATATCTCTCGGGTTCGTGACGGATCCTTTCGGATCTACGAATTTCTGGCTCCACAGGCGTTGGGTCTACAACTCTTTGTAGATCCAACTGTTGCTCTTCCTCTACGGGTTGAGCATTTTCCTGCGGTTCTCGAACTTCTTCGAGTTGTACTTTACTCCCACTGTTTCTCTTGGAAAGAAACTCTCTCTCAAGAAAAACGCAGTTCCGAGCAACAAACACTTTGTTCTCGGATTGGTTGTAAAAGTAGTATGCCTTGGTTTCCTTAGGATAACCAACGAAGTAGCACTTATCAGATTTGGGTTCGAGCTTATCTGTAATTAATCGCTTAACATAAGCTTCACAACCCCAAATCTTCAGGAAAGACACATTTGGAACATTTCCAGTCCACATCTCATGTGGTGTCTTTGCAACTGATTTTGACGGAACCCTATTAAGTGTAAACGCAGACGTTTCTAGAGCGTATCCCCAAAAGGATAATGGAAGAGTTGAGAGACTCATCATTGATCGAACCATATCTAATAGAGTTCGATTCCTCCTCTCGGACACCCCATTCCATTGTGGTGTTCCAGGAGGAGTGAGTTGTGAAACAATTCCACAATCTCTCAAATGATCACTGAATTCTTGGCTTAAGTATTCTCCTCCACGATCTGATCGAAGAGCCTTAATACTTTTACCAAGTTGATTCTGTACTTCATTTTGGAACTCTTTGAACTTTTCAAAAGATTCCGACTTGTGTCTCATTAAATAGACATAGCCATACCTGCTGAAATCATCAGTGAAGGTAATGAAGTATCGAAAATTTCCTCTGGCACTTGTGCTCATTGGGCCGCATACATCTGTATGTATAAGGCCCAATAGGTCACTGGCCCTTTCGTTTGATTTGTTGAAAGGGGCCTTAGTCATTTTGCCTAGTAAACAAGATTCACATTTCTCACATGATTCATAATCAAATGAGCCCAAAAGCCCATCACTATGGAGCTTTTGAATCCGTTTCTCGTTTATGTGGCCCAAACGACAATGCCATAGAAAAGTCTGATTCGTGTCATTTGATTTGAATCTCTTGGTGTTAATGTTATAGATTTGTGTGCTTTGGTTTAGAACATAAAGCCCATTCTCTAATGGGCTGCTACCATAATACATATCATTGTAATCAAAAGAACAACATTTATTCTTAATTGAAAACTGATATCCTTCCAAATCCAAAACAGGAATAGAAATAATATTTCTGCTTATAGCAGGTACATAGTAGCAATTATGAAGTTCTAAAACCAAACCAGAAGGTAAAGACAAGTTAAATGTTCCTACGGCTAATGCAGCAACTCTTGCTCCATTCCCCACACGCAGGTCCACTTGTCCCTTTTCCAACGTCCTACTGTTGCTTAGGCCCTGCATATTTGTACAAATATGAGCACCACAGCCGGTATCCAATACCCAAGAAGTAGAACCAGAAGTAGTAACATTTACTTCTATAACATAAATACCTGAAGATGAAGTCTCGAAAGTCTTCTTCTTCTTCTTCTTCTCTTCCAAGAATTTGTTGCAATTTCTCTTCCAATGCCCAGGCTCTTTACAGTAATGGCACTTATCAGTCTCAGATGGGCCCGGCTTGGGCTTCGGGGCTGGCGCAGGCGTGTCCTGGTTCTCAACCGGGACTGCCTTGCCCTTTCCCTTGCCTTTGCCTAGTTTCTTAAACTTCTTACCCCCTTGTACCATAAGTACATTAGGAGTGCCCTTCCTGATATTAGGCTCAGCTGTCTTGAGCATGCCATGCAGTTCAGTCAACGTCTTCGTCAAGTTGTTCATGTTATAGTTCATAACAAACTGATCATAACTTGACGGCAGTGACTGCAGAATGATGTCAGTAGCCAACTCTTGGCTAATGGGACAATCCAGCCTCCCCAGGTTATCAATATAACCCATCATCTTAATGACATGAGGACTTACTGGACTGTCCTTTGGTAGCTTGCATTCAATGAGAGATTTAACCGTCTGGTATCTCTCAGTTCGTGCTTGCTCCTGAAACATGCTTTTCAGGCTAGTGATCATCTCCACTGGCGACTCCACGTTCTCGTATTGCTTCTGCAAGTCCGAGTTCATGGTAGCCAACATGAGACAATTCACATCGACCACATCATTGGAATGCTTGTCCCAAGCACTCCTTTCTGCATGTGCAGCATTGGATCTCGGTTTTTCAGGGAGAACATTTTCAAGGACATAGTCCCGCTTCTCCTGCTTGAGAACAATTCTCAAGTTCCGATACCATTCGAGAAAGTTCGATCCATTTAACTTGTCCTTCTCAAGGACGGATCGCAGGGAGAAAGAATTGTTATGAGTAGTAGTCATAGCTGAGAACATAGAAAAGAAAAGGTTTAGTTATGATGTTCAAGAAATGAGAAGTCTTAACTTTTAAGAAAACTCGCATTATATTCAAACAATGTTTCCTCAGATGAATATAATGATCCAAGACCCATACTTCACTAAACTTGAGTGAGCCACTGGCTGTCACCCAAATTCAGCTATCTAGGTAAGCAATAACCTTGCTAGTTGTATCCAATACAACTCTTGGTTGTGGACTGACATCTTATGTCAAATCCACCTGATGTCTCTGAGCCCAAAACGATTTTGATGGCCCAGTCAAGTAAACCAATCTTTTCAGTCATGTAATTGTTGACGCCTTGCACTGCAAGCCCATCAACACGATTACTTCCTGCCTTACTCATGTAATTGTGGACACCTTGCACTGCAAGCCTATCACTCAATGAAACGAGTCTTGACAGTCGACAAGATTGGAAAGACATCAAGTATCACTTGATATTTGATTGAGGAACGGAATCATTAAAACGTTCAGTTTTATTATGTTTTAGTTCTTATAATTAATTGATTTATCATGCTTTGGTTCTGTGATTGCAGGTTCCAAAACCCAATCATCGAATCTGATGTCGACCGACACTACTATAGTGTCGATCGATACAGAATAACCAAAAGCAATCCGCGATAACCGATCAATCCAATTGATCCGGTTTCGAATACCGGTCGGTGTCGATCGATGCTACACTAGCATCGGTCGATACCAACCTAATCAAACCAATCGCAATTCAAACCATTTAACCAAGCTCGATAACCGGTCCAATCCAATTGAACCGGTTCATCAATCTCGCGAGGTTTGTGTCGACCGATACAACTCTTGTGTCGATCGACACTAGGCGAAAAGTTTTATTCGGGTTATCCTTCTGTGTCGACCGATACCCGCTTGGTGTCGATCGACACAGGGTGATAATCCCTAATCGTTTTTCAAGTTAAAACCCTAAAACTAGATTTTAATCAAAAACGAATTTCAGCATGCTTGTATCAACTATACAGAGATCCAGATTCAACTAATCTAATCAACATGCCACAGATTCAATGGAACCCTAAAGCTCTGATACCACTGAAGGAATTTCTAGCAGTTCTAATCAGGATTAGCAACCCTAGTCTGAATTCCGAGCCTAGGATCTACAGGTTCATGTAATTGAATCTATCAGACCTGGAGATTACCTGGTGATTAGCAGCGGAAGTTATTTGCAGATAATCGAGATCTATAGCGCCTCAAATGCTGCGCCTCTACTGGTATCCACACGCACACAAGCTGAACAGGAAGGGATGCTAGTGCCTTTTGAGATCTAATCTCAGAGAGGTTTCTTTTCTGTTTCTGGTGGCTGTGAATTAGGTTAGAAACGAGTTTAGGTCGACCATATATCTTATATATGTCGACTTAAACCGCCACGGGATTAACTAATGATTAAACCGAATTAATCTGCTAATCCGCGAGTTGTGTCGACCGACACACTCTATGTGTCGATCGACACGGCCAATCTATGTCGACCGATACTCTTAGTGCATCGATCGACATCGCCCAGAAAAGTCGATATTGAATGCATATCAAATATGCATTCATCCGATCATTACATTAATGATCATCCTCTTATGCAATGTCCAGTTTGCTTAGGTGTGTGACCCTGTAGGATCATATAACACTAGCAATGAGTTCTCAACTCATTGATCATAAGTGGCTTCTAGCAAAGCATTATGACTACCCAGTGTCATATGATTGTCTCATCTCGACAACACGACTTTCTCTCAGAGTAAGTACAAATAGATTTCACCACCTCCGGGGTTTCGCAGCAGCAGGAGATAACCGAGTTTGTAAACTTTGCAAGTCTCTATATGTCCTTAAGAAATCTCCAAGATGCTGGTTTTAAGCTCGATGAAGCTCTCGTAACATATGGATTCAAACAAACTTGGTCGGACTATTCTCTTTTTACATACAATCGTGAAGGCACTATGCTTCATCTGTTAATTTATGTATATGATCTGATAATATCAGGTAACTCTCTGATTGCTATTGACGATTTTAAGAAATATCTCTTTGCTTGCTTTCACATGAAAGATCTTAGCCTAGCTAAATATTTCTTGGGATTAGAAATAGCCCGAAGTCCAACAGGGTTCTATATTTGTCAACGCAAATATTCAACAGATATTGTTACGGAAGCCGGTCTTCATGGCTGCAAAGACCGGCGCCTTCTCCCATAGATCAAAACCACAAGCTCGCTCTCTAGCTGAAAATTCCCCTGCTCTGTGATCCATCACCATATCGACGAAGGATCAGGAATGCTTTGTACATACCTAGCATCTGGACCAATGACCAGAGCTAAGTCAAACGCAATTCAAGCAAGCCTTCTACACCCTTCTATGCACCACGTCCTAGAGAAGCCAACATTTGAGTGTGCTAATCCAGCCACTTTGGTTGTTAGTTCAAGCCACTTAAGTCATCAGTAATGGAGGTGTGTGGACTTGGAATACTGCTTTTTCCCTCCTCTTGGTTTTGTCCCAATGGATTTCACCGGAGAGAGCGTTTTTAATAAGGCAAGCTGCCCACTCTGCTCGATTACCTTTGTCCGGATTACTCATCCAGCTAAGAGCACATAACCTATCTCATGGAAAGTTAGATTTCGAAATCTGAGTGTTTAATTAGTCTTCTGTGTTATTTCCTAGGCAGTAGCTAATTGATCGTTCAATGTCTAGCCTTGACTCGGGATTTTTCTATGGTTAAAATCTATTTGTAAGTCATTTCTGAACTCGGGATCAAACTTCTTTTATTCTAAGAACTTCTAATGAGTGCTTTGACTCTGATAGCCAGGCTGCTGTACATATTCATTCATCTTGGATTCTTCTTTTTGTGTTTATCTCACTAGAAGAACCGAAGCATATTGAAAGTCTTGAAGTCATTCCGCAAACTTCAGGAAGTTTCCTTCATTTCCCTATTTCGAAAACCAACAATCAGTCCATCCTTCTGTTCTTTATCCATCAAACAACCAGACTCACAAAGTGCATCAAAGGGCAAGGATCTTCTCCATTAAGATCTCATCATGTGGTATCAAGAGCCACTTTGTGAAAGGTTGTGTCTTTTCAGCTCTCTACTGATCTGAATCTTTTGTTTAGTCTGATTTGTTAGTTCTAGAGTTTGTTCTTGTTAAAATTCGAATCTTTAACTTGTTAGGACTGAGAATTGAGTGCAGATCATGAAGGAATTGTTCTGAATTCGAAATTGACTCTTGGACTGCTGATCTGATCAATTAGGGTTTATGGTTTTCCTGTTTTCTGCAATTTACACCCTGTTTCAGATTGTGTTGTTCTGTTTAATGTTTGATGAGTGTTTAATTTCGAAATCCAAAACCCAGAAACTATCATCTGTTGTTAAAGTTGTTTTGTGCAAGAAAACCAATTAATTTGCATCAAATTTCGTGGTTGAATCTGAGCTTGTTTGATCTCATTGTTTCTGTAAAAACTGATATGTTTCCTTGTGTCAAAGAACTCCTTACTTGTTCTGTCATTTCTTTGTGGACAGGAAACATGGTGAACACTGAATCAGGAAGAACACATCCGTATGAGAGATCATAAGCTTTTGGTAGAAGCTCGTTACTGCAAAGCTATGGCTAAGATGTTGAATGAGATTTGCAATTCAAAAACTTATTTTTCCATTATTTTTACACACAAAACAACTCTACATGCTCATTGTAAACACTCTCTTGAGATTCCATGGTAATCATTTTTCATCAATACAAGATAATTACGAAATTCATTGTTCATTTTGGATAGTTCTTTGAAGCATCATGTGAATCTTTGAGGTGCTATCCATATGAAACTCCCCATCCCAAATTACAAAAGAAAGCTAGTGTGGATTTTCGGATCCACATTTTGGATGTATGTGGGGACGATTATAGTATCCTCTATCAAAAAGACCAAATAAAATATCCCGAAAAACGAAATGGGTGCTGAACAAATAGAACTCGCGAAATCTGGCTTGAAGCACCCATATTTAAAAACATCGAGCAATCGACCCCGCCGGTCGACACTCCCACGAGAACATAATTGATAGGCTCGGGAAACGCGACTACGCCCTCGACTGCTATCGCGGATCCAAGTCTATCGTGATCTAGCACTACGGTTGGAGATAACCTCCCTAATGGGAATACCTCTGCCCATATCGCAAAAACCCTCGGGTCTGGATAAGATCCGACAAAAACCCGACTTGTCAGGCAAGGACCTTGATCAGAACTGACCTCTGGCATGTCTCTCTGCGACTCACAGTGCCTTCAAGGTTCAACTGAAGGAATTTCTAGCAGTTCCTAATCCAATTAGGCAACCCTAGGTATAAATTCCAAGCCTAGGATCTAGGGTTCATGTAATTGAATCTACAACAGATCTCGAATTACCTAGAGATTAGCAGCGGAAGATTATCAGATATTCGAGATTCTCAAGCGCCTCAAGTGCTGCGCCTCTATTGGTATCCACACACACACAAACTGGAATCCGCAGGGATGCTAGTGCCGGGAGATCGGATCTCTCTGGGATACACGTGTTTGTTTCTGAGTTTTAGGTTCTCTTTTTCAGCTGACGGCTCATGCAACTCGTGTCTCATATATCCCATATATATAAGCACGAGTAAAACCTAATTAAGTCATTAACCGATCAACTCTTGTGTCGATCGACACAGGTATGTGACGATCGACACACACCGATTAGACTCTTGTGTCGATCGACACTACTGTTAGCGTCGGTGAACACATTCTCAAAACACGTACATAAATGTGTATCAAATACACATTAATTGATCATTACATTAATGATCATTCCCACATGGAGTATATCCAGTTTGCTTAGGTGTGTGGCCCCTTAGGATCATATAATACCAGTAATGAGTTCACAACTCACATATAACAAGTGGTTTCTAGCAAAACATTATGACCATCTAGTATTGTATGAATGTCTAATCTCGACAACACAACTATCTCTAGAGTGATTACAAGTGTGATTTCAGGACATTCCCAACAATCTCCCACTTGTGCTGGAATCATCTATTCCCAAAATCCCTTCGTCTCTATGTCTCGATATGGCATAAGGCAAGATCCGTGTCATCCGTATTAAGCCAAAATCATGTTCATCGAACTCCAATTTATACTGACAAGACAAACGACTGACAATCACCTCGTTTGAGTGTGGCCACACATTTCTCAGGATCAAATCTTCGATGGGACCTGAGATATTTATCTCCTGTTATATAGGAGGGACAAATCCCATCTTGTTCCATCCATGTTCCTTCACACGCTTCATGATACACCCAATCAATGTCTTTATAATCACCAGTTACGGCTGACGTTTGACAAAGTCAAAGCGGACCAATTCACATGTAAGAAAACATGATGAACTCAGGTCTAAGGACTATACTCTATAGTCGTAATGAAAACTCTCATGACACTTATATAACTATCCAGTAGAGTTCTCATTAGTGGGTCATGTCCGATCATGTGTTCTCTAATACATATCTATGTGATTGACTTTAATACTCTTATTAATGACTCCATGAAACTTAGTCATCAGTCACCTCACATACTAGTCTCACGCGGTTGTTAATGTTCCACTTTAACAACCTTGACCAGGGACCATCATAATTTATATCATTTATCGCTTATAGGGTTTCATGATCAAGTCACATACTTGATAACCTATAAAATGTCATAATTACTTTGGGACTATTATTTAATAACATAATTAAATAATACTGATGTCAGATTTCATTAACATAATCAAATTATGCTTACATGAACATCATATCATAACTAAACAACAACAACTCCCACTAAAATTAAGATCACATCTTAAAACATCTAATGCATGTAGTAGAAGTCTGACCCTCATACGTTCTCGCTCAGCATGTGCCTAAGGACACTGCGTCTTGCTAAGAGTAATGCCAAGAGTCATTGGCATAAAGCCATTCTTGGAATCATGCATACTGGACATGTGCAAGACCTTATCCATATAAGTCTCTTGACACAATCCAATTAGCTTGTCTAATCTATCTCTATAGATTCTTATTCCAAGAATGTATACGGTTTCTCCCATATTTTTCATCGAAAAACAACTTTCGAGTCAAGTCTTAACAGATTGAAACAATGGAATTTCATTTCCGAGAAGTAGTATTTTATCAACATACAATACTAGAAGTGCAACTACGCTCCCACTAGTCATCTTGTAAACACACGGTTCCTCTTCGTTCCTGAAGAAGTCAAACCTTTTTGACTGTTTCATCAAAAGCGAAAATTCCAACTCCGAGATGCTTGCTTTAATCCATAAATGGATCGATGAAGCTTGCATACCTTCCTAGTTTCATTAGGATCAATGAAAATTTCAGGTTGTGTCATGTACACATCCCTTTCCAGAGTTCCATTAAGGAAAATTGTTTTCACATCCATCTGCCTGTTCTCATAACCATTATGAGTGGCGGCAGCGGCTTTCAGCCATTTTCGGAGTCGGGGCCCAACACTGCTCCTTCATAATTTGCAGGCTCGTCACTTTCAATGATCAGCAGATCACGGCAATTGGTTACGAGAAATCCACATTTCTCGGGTTCGTGACGGATCCTTTCGGATCTGCGAGCTTCAGTTTTGCGTAAAAGTCGCGCACATATCTCATATGTAAACTTTTACTATGACCTAATTAACCAAGGTTTAAACCGTAGTTAATTAAGTCATAGACCAAAATCGCTATTTTGGTCCGCGATCTGTGTCGATCGATACACCTTTGTGTCGATCGACACTTCCTCAGAAACTCGCCATTTGAATGTATATCGAATATACATTCACCAAATCCTTTGCAAACTTCAGGCACCACAGGTGCAGGTTCTACAACTCTTTGTAGATCCAACTGTTGTTCTTCCTCATCAGGTTGAGCAGTCTCCTGTGATTTTCGAATTTCTTCGAGTTGTACTTTTACTCCCACTGTTCTTCTTGGAAGGAAAATCCTTCTCGTAGTTCCGAGCAACAAACGATTTGTTCTCGGACCGGTTGTAAAAGTAACTTGCCTTGGTTTCGTTAGGACAACCAATGAAGTAGCACTTATCAGATTTGGGTGAGAGCTTATTAGAGATTAAACGTTTTACATAAGCCTCACAACCCCAAATCTTCATGAAAGACAATTTAGGAACATTTCCAGTCCACATCTCATGTGGTGTCTTTGCATTTAATTTTATGGAACCCTATTTAGTGTAAACGCAGACGTTTCTAGAGCGTGTTCTTAGAAGGATAATGGAAGATCTAAGTGACTCATCATTGATCGAACCAGATCTAATAAAGTCTGATTCAGGAAGGGTGAATTGTGAAACAATTTCACAATCTCTCAGATGATCACTAAATTCTTGACTTAAGTATTCACCTCCATGATCCCATCGTAGAGTTTTGATACTTTTGCCAAATTGATTATGTACTTCATTCTGGAATTCCTTGAACTTTTCAAAAGATTCCGACTTATGTTTCATTAATAAGACATAACCATACCTACTGAAATATCAGTAAAGGTAATAAAGTACTGAAAGTTTCCTCTAGCATTTTTGCTCATCGGGCCATACACATCCGTATGTATAAAGCCCAATAAGTCTCTGGCCCTTTCATTTTGTTCGTTCGCGACCTGTGTCGACCGACGCACCTTTTGTATCGATCGACACTACCTTTTGTTGAAAGGGGCCTCAGTCATTTTGCTTAATAAACAAGATTCGCTTTTCTCATATGATTCATAATCAAATGAGCCCAAAAGCCCATCACTATGGATCTTCTGAATCTGTTTCTCATTTATGTTGCCCAAACGACAATGCCAGAGAAAAAGTTTGATTCGTATCATTTGACTTGAATCTCTTGGTACTAATGTTATAGTTAGGCACGCTTTGGTTTAGAACATAAGATCCATTCTCTAATGGACTGCTACTATAAAACATATCATTGTGATCAAATGAATAACACTTATTCTTAATTTGAAAACTGATATCTTTCCATATCCAAAACAAGGAATAGAAATAATGTTTCTGCTCAAAGCAAGTACATAGTAGCAATTATTAAGTTTTAAACTATGCCAGAAGATAAAGACAAATAAATGTTCCTGCGGCTAATGCAGCAACTCTTGCTCCATTTCCACGTGCAGTTCCACTTGTCCTTTCTCCATAGTCCTACTGTTTCTCAAGCCCTGCATATTTTCACAAAATATGAGCACTACAGCCGGTATCCAATACCCAATAAGTAGAATCATGAGAAGTAACATTTACTTCTATAACATAAATACATGAAGAAGAAGTCTCGTACGTCTTCTTCAGCTTCTCATAATCTTCCAGGAATTTCTTGCAATTTCTTTTCAAATGCCCATGACCATTACAATAATGGCACTTATCATCTTTAGAAGGACTAGGTTTAACCTTAGGACCATGGTTAGAATCGCTTGGATTCAAAATCGAGCTCGTCTTGCCATCACATTTGTTCTTACCAAGTTTCTTAAACCTTTTACCCTTTTGTACCATAAGGACATTTTGGGTGTCCTTCTTGATGTTAGGTTCAGCAGTCTTAAGCATCCCATGCAATTCAGTCAACGTCTTTGTCAAGTTGTTCATGTTATAGTTCATAACAAATTGATCATAGCTTGACGGCAATGACTGTAAAATGATGTCAGTAGCCAACTCTTGGCTAATGGGACAATCCAGTTTCCCCAAGTTATCAATATAACCCATCATCTTAATGACATGAGGACTCACTGGTTCGTCCTTTGGTAGCTTGCACTCAATCAGAGACTTAACCGTCTGGTATCTCTGAGTTCGCGCCTGTTCCTGAAACATACTTTTCAGGCCAGTGATCATCTCTATTGGCGACTCCACGTACTCATATTGCTTCTGCAATTCCGAGTTCATGGTAGCCAATATGAGACAACTCACATCGACCACATCATTAGAATGCTTATCCCAAGCATCCTTATCTGACTGCCAGGCATTGGCTCGGTACTTCTTGGGGAGAACTTTCTCAAGGACATAGTCATTTTTCTCATGTTTGAGAACAATTCTCAAGTTCCGATACCATTCAAGAAAATTGGATCCATTTAACTTGTCCTTCTCAAGGACGGATCGCAGGGAGAAATTGTTATGATGGTTTGTGCTAGACATAGCTGAAAAACAAGGGAGGTTTAGTTATGATGTTCAAGAAATGAGAAGTCTTAACTATTAAGAAAACTCGCATTATATTCAAACAATGTTTCCTCAAATGAATATAATGATCCAAGACCCATACTTCACTAAACTTGAGCGAGCCACTGGCTATCACCCAAATTTTAGCTATCTAGGTAAGCAACAACTTTGCTAGTTATATCCAATATAACTCTTGGTTGTAGATTGACATCTAATGTCCAATCCACCTGATGTCTCTAAGCCTAAAACGATTTTGATGGCCCAGTCAAGTAAACCAATCTCTTAAGTCATGTAATTGTTGATGTCTTGCACTGCAAGTCCATCAACACGATTACCTCTTGTCTTACTCATGTAATTGTGGACACCTTGCACAGCAAATCTATCGCACAATGAAACGAGTCTTGACAGTTGACAAGATCGGGAAGACATCAAGGATTACTTGATATTTGGTTGAGGAACGGAACCATTTAAAACGTTCACTTTTATTAAGTTTTAATTCTTCTAATTAAAGTGGTTCATTTTGGTTTGGTTCTGTGATTTCAGGTTCAATAACCTAAACCATCGGACCTTGTGTCGACCGACACTACTTTAGTGTCGATCGATGCAGGTTAACCAAAACCAATTTGCGATAACCGATCAATCCAATTGATCCGGTTTTATGATAACCGGTCAGTGTCGATCGACACTACATTAGTGTCGGTCGATGCTAACCTTATCAAATTAATCGCTTTAAACCGTTTAGCAGTTTAACCAATTTTAACCAAGATCGATGATCGGTCCAATCCAATTGAACCGACTATCCTGATCGCGAGGTATGTGTCGACCGACACAAATCTTGTGTTGATCGTCACAGCTAGGTTAAACTTGTATCTTATTCGGGTTATCCTTATGTGTCGACCGACACCGGATTGGTGTCGATCGACACAGTGCGATAAACCCTAATCGTTTTCAAGCAAAAACCTAAAACTAGATTACTTTGATGAAAACGAGTTTTAGCATGCTTGTATCAACTATACAGAGATTCAGATTCAACTAAGCTAATCAACATGCTACTGATTCAATAGAACCCTAAGGCTCTGATACCACTGAAGGAATTTCTAGCAGTTCCTAATCCAATTAGGCAACCCTAGGTATAAATTCCAAGCCTAGGATCTAGGGTTCATGTAATTGAATCTACAACAGATCTCGAATTACCTGGAGATTAGCAGCGGAAGATTATCAGATATTCGAGATTCTCAAGCGCCTCAAGTGCTGCGCCTCTACTGGTATCCACACGCACACAAACTGGAATCCGCCGGGATGCGAGTGCCGGGAGATCGGATCTCTCTGGGATACACGTGTTTGTTTCTGAGTTTTAGGTTCTCTTTTTCAGCTGACGGCTCATGCAACTCGTGTCTCATATATCCCATATATATAAGCACGAGTAACACCTAATTAAGTTATTAACCGATCAACTCTTGTGTCGATCGACACAGGTATGTGACGATCGACACACACCGATTAGACTCTTGTGTCGATCGACACTACTGTTAGCGTCGGTCGACACATTCTCAAAACACGTACATAAATGTGTATCAAATACACATTAATTGATCATTACATTAATGATCATTCCCACATGGAGTATATCCAGTTTTCTTAGGTGTGTGACCCTGTAGGATCATATAATACTAGTAATGAGTTCACAACTTACATATCACAAGTGGTTTCTAGCAAAATATTATGACCATCTAGTATTGTATGAATGTCTAATCTCGACAACACAACTATCTCTAGAGTGATTACAAGTGTAATTTCAGGACATTCCCAACATCAACCTTAACGATCTAGCCGAGATCCATTGCATGCTCTTAACGTTAGTCGACAAGGCTCAAAGCCATGAATTAACAACTCGGGCTCTAACAGCTCGGCTGGACCAACAAGAACAAGTGAGTAGACTCGCTGAGATCTCCCAAACACGGGTTCCTAACGAAACGAGACTCCTCGCCAATGGAGTAAGTGTTGGATTCCCTAGGATCCTGGGTCTAGGTGATTGAATCTAAGAACTGACCTCGTGATTACCTGGAGATTGGCAGCGGAATAAAGATCAGGTAATTGAGATCGAGAGCGCCTCAGATGCTGCGCCTCTTCCGTAGTCCACATGCACACAAGCTAGAATCCGCCGGGATGCTAGTACCGGTGATCGGATCTCATGGGATGCTGTGAGTTTCTGTGTTTCTGACTTCTCTCTAAGAAACAACACTGACGGCCATGGTTCAGGTCGATCATATAAGACTTTATATATATCGACCAGGGATGACCTTACGACTGTCGGATCAAACCCGACTCATTTAAGTCATCAACTCGAAACGTCAGTCTCGAGGCCCAATGTGCATCGATCGATACACTTACTGTATCGATCGACACACCCTTTCGAAAACCTGCGTCGATCGACACACTCATTGCATCGATCGACACAACTCTTCTAAACTCAATTCAATGCGTATCCAATACACATTGATCGGATCATATGCCAATGATCCATCCCATACAAAGTGTATCCAGCTTGCTTAGGTGTGTGACCCTGTAGGTTCACACGACACTAGAAATGAGTTACATCTCATTTGTCATAAGCGGTTTCTAGCAAAACATTATGACTACCCAGTATCACATGAATTGTCCGATCTCGACAATACAACTATCTTTAGAGTAAGTACAATATGATTTCAGGACACAATCCCAACGATCTCCCACTTGTACTGGAATCATCTATTCCCATAATCCCTTTGTCGCTATATCTCGATATGGCATAAGGCAAGAAACTGTGTCATCCTTATTATAGACAACGTCATGTTCATCGAACTCCTGATCTATACTGATAAAACAAACGACTGACAATCACCTCGTTTAATCACGACCATGCATTTTCTCAGTATCAAATCTTCGATGGGCCCTGAGATATTTATCTCCTGTTATATAGGAGGGACAAATCCCTTCTCGTTCCATCCCTGTTTCTACACATACTTCATGATACGCCTGAGCAATTCCTTTATAGCCGCCATTTACGGATCGACGTTTGACAAGGTCAAAGTGCATCAATTCATATGCTAGAAAGCATGATGAACTCAGGTCTAAGGACTATACTCTATAGTCGTAATGAGAACCTCTCATGACACAGATATAACTATCCTGTAGAGTTCTCATTAGCGGGTCATGTCCGATCATATGTTCACCAACATATATCTATGTGATTGACTGTGATAATCATATCATTGACTCCATGAAACTTAGTCCAACAGTCACCTCACATGCTAGTCTCTCGCGGTTGTTAGTGTCCCACTTTAACAACCTCGACTAGGGACAAAGATAATTCTATGTCATCTTTTGCTTATAGGGTTCCATGATCAAGTCCTCGATTTGATGACCTATAAAATGAACATAAAATATTTTGGGACCATTATTTAATTATCCAATAATCAAATAATGCTGATGTCAGTTTTTCACAAACATGACCATATCATGTCTATCTGAACATCATCACTAACATAACTCCCACTAGAATCAAGACCACGTCTTCAGATATCTAGTACCTACAGAAACAATACAAAACTCATGCTTAGGTTGTGAGAGAAGCTGCTGTGTTCTTGCTTGGAACCATTCCAACAAACCACACCGCTATTCCTTAATAAGCACTATTCTACGGTCCACTGCTTGGTGACCTTTCCAACATATAGCGCCGCTATACAGACAAAGAGACATAACCAGGTGGGAACCGGGAATCATCTTTGTCTGTCTAACTACTCATAACAGATTCGTCATTTTTCTCAGTTGAACAAGAACTATCCTTAGTGTTTCTCAAACACTTGGGGATATTCCTTACAACTGTCCAGTGACTTTTACCGGAACAAATTGGTATCTTCTCGTCATGCTTTATGCGTCAGCTGCATCTAGACGAGTGCAAAATATGGCATTCATGATGGATTCTATTGCATAAGCAAAAGGAATCACACTCATAGATACTAGCTCAGCCAGTGTCCAAGACACTTCATCTTGCTAAGATCGATACTAGCTCAGCCAATGTCAAAGACACTCCATCTTGCTAAGATTATTGCCATACGACCTTTGGTGTGAAGTCATTCTTGGAATCAAGCACATTTGAACTGTCCAATACCTTATCAACATAAGGATTCTGACACGATCCAATCAGCCTTTCCAATCCATTTCAATGGAGCCTTATTCCAAGAACTTCCGCGGATTCTACCATGTCCATCGTTGAATTTGACTTCCGACCCAAATCTTGACAAGACTTTAGCGTCGGAACGTCGTTTATGAGATTAAGTATGTTATAAAAATACGGTGTGAGAATTGCAACTACGCTCCCTTTAGTTTACTTGTAAATTTTCGGATTTGGGGCACACCTTCGCTTCTTTGAATTTCGCAGGCTCGTCACTTTTCAATGATCAACAGATCACGGCAATCGGTCATGAGGAATCACCCTCGGCTTAGTGACGGATCCATTAGGATCAGCGAACTTCAGGCTCCACAGGTGTAGATCCTACAGTGCTCTGTACATCCAACCGCTGCTCTCCCTCAACAGGTTGAACAGCCTCCTTTGATTCTCGAATTTCTTCGAGCTGTACTTTTACTCCCACTGTTCTTCTTGGAAAAAAAGAGTTCCGAACAACAAAACTTTTTTCTCGGATTGGTTGCAAAAGTACTAAGCCTCGGTTTCCCTAGGACAACCGGCGAAGCAGCCCTTATCAGATTTTGGGTTCAAGTTTGTTTGTTGACAACTGCCTTACACAAACCTTGCAATCCCAATTAATCAGAAAACATACTTGGAAATCACCCAGTCCACATACAATGTGGTGTCTTTCAACTGATTCTGATAGAAAACTATTTGGCGTAAACATATTCATTTTAGAGCGTATTTTAAAAGGATAATGGAAGATTCATGTGACTCATCATTAATCGGAGCATATCTAATAAGGTCCGATTCGTTCTCTTAGAAACACCATTTAGGTTTTCCAGGAGAAAAGAGCTGTGATATGACTTCACACTCACTCAGATGATCACTCAATTCTTGACTCAAGTCTTTTCCTCCGCGATCTAATCGAGGATCTCAATACTTCTGTCAAATCGGTTCTATACTTCATTTTGGAACTCCTCAAAGGATTCCTACTCGTGTCTCATCAAAAGAACACAACCTTACTTACTGATGCCATCAATAAGTTAATGAAGTACTGAAGATTTCCTTTGACATTATTGCTCATCGGGCCACATACATCAGTACGTGTAAAGCCCAATAAGCCTCTGGCCTTTTTCTTTAGCTCTGCTAAAGAAGCCCTAATCATTTGGCCCAGCAAGCAGAATTCATGTCTCAAATGATTTATAATCAAATGAGCCTAAATCCCATAACAATGGAACTTCTGAATCCGCTTCACTCTATGTGGTCAAAACGACTATGCTAAGAAAAAATCGAGTTCAAGTCATCAGACTTAAACCGTTTGGTATTTATGTTATATTCTGGTGTATATTGGTTTAAGACATAAAACCCATTTATCAAAAGGGGTGCTACCATATAATATTTCATTAAGATCAAAAGAGAAAAACTTGTCTTTTATCAGAATGAAAAACATCCAAATTCTTATAAGAAAATGAAAGACATCTCTGCATAAAGCAGGTACATAGTAGCAATTACTTAATTCAAAAACCAAGCTTGAAAGGCTCCTACAAGTGGAGAATCTCTACGGCTTATGTAGCAACTATTGCTCCATACCAGACACGCAGTTCCACTTGTCCTTTCCTCAACGTTCTACTGTTGCTTAGGCCCTGCATATTTCCAAAATATCAGTACCACAACTAGTATCCAATACATACGTAGAACTTGAAGTAATAACACAATACCTGAAGAAGAAGTACCATACATCTCCTTCATCTCTTGTGAATCCTCCAAGAATTTAATGCAATCTCTCTTCCAATGCCCTGACTCACCACAGTAGAAGCACTTTCTAACACGAGATGGGCCGGACTTGGGCTTATAAGATGACACAGGCTTATCCTGATTCCAAATCTGGACGGCCCTGCCTCTACCCTTGTCAACACAAGATTTCTCAAATCTTTTACCCTTTATGATGTCTTGCTCTGCTGTTTTGAGCATGCCATGCAGCTCAGTCAACGTCTTCGTCAAGTTATTCTTGATATAGCTATTGATAAACTTATCATAACTAGACGGCAGTGACTGCAGAATGATGTCAGTGGCCAACTCTAAGCTGACAGGACATTCCAGTTTCCCCAGGTTATCAATGTAACCCATCATTTTAATGACATGAGGACTCACTGGAGCATCCTCTGGTAGCTTGCACCCAGTGAGAGACTTCACCATCTGGAATCTCTCAACTCGTGCCTGATCCTGAAACTTCAGTTTTAGGCTGGTGATCATCTCTATTGGCGACTCCATGTTCTCGTATTGATTTTTCAAGTCCGAGTTCATGGTAGCCAACATCAGACCACACACATCTACCACATCAATATAATGCTTATTCCAAGCATCATATACTGCATTCGAGCGATTGGTCCCAAACCTTTCTGGAAGAGCTTTCTCAAGGACATAGTCCTTGCTCTCCTGCTTGAGGATTAATCTCAAATTGCGATACCAATCCAGGAAATTTGATCCATTTAACTTTTCCTTCTCAAGGAAGGATCGAAACGAGAAAGTAGTTTTAGGCATAGGCTGAAATTTTAATAAAAGAAAATTTTAGTATGAAGTTCAGGAAATGAGAAATCTTATCTAATAAGAAAACTCGCATTATATTCAACCAATGTTTCCTCTATGAGTATAATGATCCAAGACCCTTACTTCACCAAAATCTGAGTGGACGACTCGCCATCACCCAAACTTTAGTTATCTAGGTAAGCAAATCATTGCTAATTGTACCCAGTACAACTCTTGGTCGCAGATAAGACAATCCATGTCTCATCCACTCTGATGTCTCTGGGCCCAGAACTTCTGATAGCCCAGTCAAGTAAACCAATCTCTTCAGTCTTGTGATCATTGACAGTCGCACTGCAAGTCTATCAATGATCACCTGCCTTACTCATGTAATTGTGGATACCAAGGACTCCAAGACTATCCAACAACGAAACGAGTCTTGACAGTAGACAGATTGGGCAAGACATCAAGGTCACTTGATATTTAGTTGAGGAAACAGAACTTTAAAATGTTAGTAAATAAATCTCTTAGGTCATGTAATTGTTGATTTCAAGCACTGCAAGACCATCAACACAACTACATGCCTTACTCATGTAATTGTGGACACCAAGCTCTTGGCAAGACACTACAAGGAATTATACAATTTGCATCAACTATTTTACGTCGTTTATAAAACTGACACTAAATTAAAAAGCGGTTACAATTTGCATCATTTCAAACAATCGATGTCAAAATTCGTATCAGTTTTATACAATTGACTCTACCTACACTCTTTTGCATCACTTATTAAACAATTGATACAAATTAGTATTTTTATAATAAAATTTAAATCAGAAAAAAAAATTTATACCGCTACACTCTTTTTTTTGTAGGTCAAAGATATAGCTACATTCTTTATCAAAAAAAAAAAATCAGAAACAACGGGAGACGGATTGCCCATTTCTCACGAGAAGAATCTCACCTTCCTCTCGGTCAGATCATTGATCTCTATCTCTTCTCTGTATTTGTTTTGATTCTTTGGATTTAGGGTTCATAATCATTGATTTCTTTCCTTGTTCTTCACAATCAGTGATTTCACCTTTGTCTCGGAGTTCTTCATGTTTCTGAATCTCACCTTGGTCTCAGATTTCCAAACTCACTTCGTCTCGGATTTTCTGAATCTCACATTCGTCTCAAATTTGCTGAATCTCACCGTCTGATTTCTCCAAACAAACCGATTAGGTCAGATTCTCCATCTCTTCTCTGTATTTGTGTCTCAAAATCTCAGATTATTTGTTCATAATCATTGAATTCTCATGTCCAATAAGTTGATTAGCTCCATCGGTTTTGAGTTTACTTAGCTGAGACAGATTTTGAGTTTAGTTGAGACATCGATTTAGATCACGTACTCATAGCACACGAGTGTTGCTTGAGCTTGCTTTGACTTTTCCCCATCTATTTTGTTCAATGGAGTCTCAAATTTGGTTTGAATCTGAGATTTGCTATCTTCTTTGTATTTGTTCAATTTCAATCTCAGATTTGCTTTGAGTTTGTTTTTTCAACTGTTCTTTGCGTCTCTTTATTCCTCTGGATTTTGAATTGCTTAGAACTACCAGATTAATTTGTTAAGTCATATCTTCGTTTGTTTAGTTTTTAGGCGATTATTGATTAGTTTCATTTAAGAATCATGAAATGCACTTAGTAAGTGTAGAAGTTCTTACGGAAATAGCAATAAATTTGTAAGTTTTGGGATGTATGTGTTGTCTTTCTTGAGTATTAGTTTCGTTTTCTTAAGGTTTTCGTAGAATCATTGGTATATGTTTAGGAAGATTATATGATTGTAAAACACTGCTTTCTTGTGTTGTAGTATAGTACTCGAAGAACTAATGATCTATAAGGACTTAAGGGGCTTAGTATTCTCGTTGTTATCATTCTTTTTCCTATTCTTTGCTGCTTCTGATTTTGTCTCATTGTTATAGTAGATGGAAAAAGTGATAAATTTTGTATGTTTTAGGCGTAGTATTGTCCTTCTTTGTGCTGAGTATCGTTTTGTCTCCTTTAGTTTCGTTTATTTAGTAAGTGTAGAAGTTCTCAGGGAAATAGCAATAAGTTTGTAACTTTTGGGATGTATGTATTGTCTTTCTTGAGTATTAGTTTCGTTTTCTGAAGGTATTTGTTTAGCAAGATAATATGATTGTTAAACCCTAGTATATTCATGTCTTGTAGTAAGTACTCGAAGAACTAATTACAATTATCTATAAGAACTTAAGGGGCTTAGTGTTTTCGTTGTTATCATTTATCATTCTTTTTTTCTTCTTTCCTGCTTCTGATTTTGTTAGCTTGATTCTTGTTTACATGTATCTCCCTCGTATAGGTTTGTTTACTGATAAAACTTTTTGAATGTCTGACGAACAGTAACTCGATATAGGTTTGTTCTCTCAAGTATTTGGAGCTGAGCGTCCTGGACGTGTTCGTTGTGTCGGCCTTGGTCCTACTCCTTCGATCTTTTTTCGTCCTACAACAACCAATGAGGCAGAAGTTACTCTCTTGAGGAACCAAGTGAGTTATCTAGAAGATGAATTGGGAAAACTACATGATATTGTTGGTCAATTTGTTAGCTTTGAACTACATTTACTTGATAACAGGATGAACTACATTTACTTCTTGAGGTACTATTGTATCATTCCATGTAAAAGAATCATTTTAAAACTTATATTGGTCGAAATTTTAAGGTTGCTTATATTTTGTTAAATTGGTTTCATTTTTCTTTTATTTAATGCAGTTTTGAATATTAATTAATTATTTTATAATATATATTTAATTTTATATTTATAAAATAATCATTAATTAAGAAATTGTAGTGTTATTTGTTAGAAATGTTGTTAATATTTGTATCAGCTTAAAATTGATGCAAAACAAAATTGCTAGCGTCGTTATAGCAAATGACACTAGAAATATTTGGCATCATTTTTTTAAATTGACACAATGAACATCATTTGACATCACTTTTTAAAATGATATTAAAATCTTTATAGCAACATTTAACATAAATGATGCTAAATATGAATTATAGTGTCATTTTCAAAACTGATGCAAAATATTTTTAGCATCATACGATTTAGCATCGCTTTGTAAAATGATGTTATAATTCTAGCATCGTTTAAAAATTGACGCTAACTTTAATAAAAACTGATGCAAACTAAATAAGTTTTTGTAGTGAGAGTATCACAACAATGAAATGAGTCTTGACAGTTGACCATATTGAAAACTAAGCTTTGATCTAAACACACATCCAATGTGTATTCTTATGAGTTTAGAACATGTTTAACTTCTATTTTAATTGATTTTTAATTGTTCTAATAAGTGGGTTAGGTTATTTGGTTCGGTTTCTCAATCATTTGGTTCAATAACCAAACGATTACGGTTCGCATCGTCACCATATGCATCGACTGACACACTTGGTCGACACTTGAAATGCAACCTTAACCAACCCTATAACCGGTCAAGCCAATTGAGCCGGTAAATGACCAAATGAACCGGTTTAAGACCAATTTAGATACCGGTCAAATCCAATTCAACCGGTTCAATCAGTTTTAACTAATCGCGATAACTGGTCCAATCCAATTGAACCGACTTATCCAATCAAACTGATCTTAACCAATTAAATCGGTTTATACTAATCGAGATAACCAATTCAATCCAATTGAATCAATTCATCCAATTTAAACCGATCTGATCTACCTTAACCAAGCATGATAACCAGTTTAATCCAATTGAACCGATCAACCAATCGCAAGGCCTGTGTCGACCGACACTTAACCTGTGTCGATCGACACAGTGGGGTATGAGGGAATTTTAATCGAATTAAACCGACATAACCATGTGAGATAACCGGTTCAATCCAATTGAACCGATCTATCATTTCGCACAGCCTGTGTCGATCGATGCACCCAGTGTGTCGATCGACACAGTGCGATTTCTAAATCGAAACTCAATGTTTTAATAGACGAATTCGCGGTGCATCGACCGACACAAACTTGTGTCGATCGACGCTATGCGAAAACACAAATTCTTTTGCATTTCGTTGTGTGTCGATCGATGCACCCAGTGCGTCGATCGACACAGTGCGAAAACCCTAAAATATTTTCATCGTTTTCGCGGTGTGTCGACCGACACAAACTTGTGTCGATCGACACTGTGCGAAAACACAGTTCTTCGTTTTCGATACTAATAAATCCGAGATTATATTTATCAAAACGAAAACTAGCTAGCACCAATTCAATCAAATGCAATTTTAATCGAATTCCATACTTTAGATTCAATAGCTAAAACCTATGGCTTTGATACCACTGTTGGATTCTCTAGGATCCTGGGTCTAGGTGATTGAATCTAAGAACTGACCTCGTGATTACTTGGAGATTGGCAGCGGAATGAAGATCAGGTAATTGAGATCGAGAGCGCCTCAGATGCTGCGCCTCTACCGTAGTCCACACGCACACAAGCTAGAATCCGCCGGGATGCTAGTACCGGTGTCGGATCTCATGGGATGCTGTGAGTTTCTGTGTTTCTGACTTCTCTCTGAGAAACAACACTGACGGCCAGGGTTCAGGTCGATCATATAAGACTTTATATATATCGACCAGGGATGACCTTACGACTGTCGGATCAAACCCGACTCATTTAAGTCATCAACTCGAAACGTCAGTCTCGAGGCCCAATGTGCATCGATCGATACACTTACTGTATCGATCGACATACCCTTTCGAAAACCTGCGTCGATCGACACACTCATTGCATCGATCGACACATCTCTTCTAAACTCAATTCAATGCGTATCCAATACACATTGATCGGATCATATGCCAATGATCAATCCCATACAAAGTGTATTCAGCTTGCTTAGGTGTGTAACCCTGTAGGTTCACACGATACTAGAAATGAGTTACATCTCATTTGTCATAAGCGGTTTCTAGCAAAACATTATGACTACCCAGTATCACATGAATTGTCCGATCTCGACAATACAACTATCTTTAGAGTAAGTACAATATGATTTCAGGACACAATCCCAACAGTAAGTACGTCTCCACGAACACGTCTGAAATTATCTGAGATCTACGCCAACCCTAACGCCTCAAGACACTTCACTACTTCAGTGCGAACTGGAGGGTATCCGAAAATTCCCACTTTTGTGAGCTCACCATTGTTATCTGTGAACTTGACGAACTCAAACGGTATGGGAACAAGAGTCCATCCAACACATCTACCCTCTCCACCTCTTTTGCATCCAAGATTCGGACCATCCATATCCTTGTGGCGTAAAGTGTGTGACATTCCTTCCACGTAAAGACAGCCTCATGAGCTCCCCAACGATAATAATTCTGGAACCGAGTTCGACTTTAGACCTCCCCAACCGGGAAACGGTCAAGTAAACGATCAACCAAACAGGCTGATTTATCACCTCTAACCAACAAGGCGTGATCGATTGCAAATCCTTTCAAAAATATGCTGATCACATAAACGTTGAGCTGAGAAAGATGGAAAATCAAGTTCAATCGGCCATAATTTCAGCTCCTTATATTGACTGGGTAATCGAGGAAACTCGACGAACTCCCTTTACGTACAGGATCACTAACGCTCGCATCCCATAAAATCAGTTTTTTCAAAATACTTTGGAAAAGGTGAACCTTGAGCTCACAACAAAGCGTTTAGACTAGCAAAGTTCACGTACATCTGAATGATCACGTGAAAGAAGCAGGCTTCTGCGGTTTCTTTGTTGTCTTGATGACCTTGCCTTAAAACGGTTCGCAGCTTTAGAAAGAAATTCCATAGATAACTTTAATCAGCTTGCATCATCCAACAACGATGCAAAGTACAAAGCTTTCATCGTCCTCAAGATTGCGCTTGGGATTGGAGCTCAAATAATATCAGATTTCGGTTATTACCAACTCTTTACTAGCCAATACCACAGTGAATAAGAAGAAAGGATGACGATATCAGAAAACAGAAAGAAAATATCTCTTTTCTCAGATTTCTCCTAAACAAAAACCTAGAAGTTGCCTCAAAATCTCTTAAAAGATCGACTAAACAATTGAAAAGAAAGATCGAAATAGTGATTAAGGAAAAAGGGGGAGATTTACCTTAACAAGGGATAGCGTGCAGTTGAGATATGGAGAGATTGGATCGTTCGCTAAAGGTATTGATCGAAACGGTTTTCGATGCCACGCGGACCTCCCACTTATTCAATCTTAACCGTTGGATTAGAGATCACATTATGATCTATGATCTCAACAGTTTTCGAGACCGCACTGGTACCATGATCCTCGAACTCCTGACCGTCCGATTCGATTTTCTGAAAAGACGTTGAATCTAAAGGGATACGGGCTGACATGTGCGATTTAAAGACCGGAAGCCGGAAGGAATGTTCATTTCTTGTCAATTAATTATTATATTAAAATAATTAATGAGCTGGGGAAAATTGTTGGTACCAAAATCCGCAACTAAATTTGGGCCAATAAGGCCCGATGGTCTTATCTCTCAAACATGTCGACATTAGAGATTATGTTGGCACAAACCGAGCCCATCATATATCGGCCTTACCAACTGGAAAAAGATTGTGTATCAAAGAAGGACGTGCACGGTATTTAAGTCAACCATCGAGATGATTTAGTCAAACGGATCACTCCAATATCAGCTCAACAGTCCAAAGATCACAGATATGATTCCAACAAGAGCATTACGAGATATACAGATGGAGAGCTCGTCATCAAGGCTATAAAGGAGTTCAATGGCTTTTATTTGAAAACTTCTTTTTCCATCATTGTTACACACAAAACATCTTTAAGAGTTCATTGTAAACTCTCTCTTTTGAGATCCCCTTTGTAATCATTTTTTCATCAATACAAGATAATTACGAAACGCATTGTTATTTTAGATAGTTATTTGAAACATCGCATGATCTTTGAGGTGTTAGTCCTACGAAACTCTCTATCCCAATTATAAATATCTAATGTGGATTTAAAGATTTACAGTGGCTATGCTTTCTTCCATTGTTCATTTTCCTATCTATTTTTGAGTTAAATTCTTAATCATGATATGTTGTTATCTAATAATATATCTCAATCATAGTCAATGTTTAATTTTTATTGTAAATTTGTGATGACAAAAAATTGCGACGGTTTTTGGTTGGAAAATCATGCTTTCGCTTGTCGAGAGAATTTTTGTCCGAAATGTATCTTTCTCGAGTTGGTAATTACCTATTGAAATGATAGAAATTGTGAAAAGTTATGGACTTTCCAATTCCATAGATTTTAACATATTTCTATTATTTTCCATTTATATATTATGCTGCCTGTTTACAATTGACTAATTTTATCAAGAAACATATGCAAGAGACCGACTTAGCAAAACCAGATTCGTAAACCAGAAAGATGTGCATTTTGTGAAGATGTTTACATGAAATGCGATTTAAAAGATGATTCTCACATACCGACAACATGGATAATGATTACAAGAATGAGACAGGATTCATATTAATCATCTGCAATATTTTTATTTATTTATTTAATTAATATAATGTGAAATGTATTTTGGAGTTTCATTCAAAAGAAGATAATCAATAAAATATATGTGAAAAAATGACATAACAAATATTATATGTTAGTTTGTAAAACTTATGTAAAGTAAACATAGTTACTCGTCATTTTTTTTTATCAAAACTGTTCCAAGTAATTGTGTCAATAGTTGTAATGAACTAATTATGTATCTTCTAAACTCTTTTAGTATTAATTTGTATATTAACTGAGAAGTGTTTTTGGCCTAATATTCATTTTTAAAATTGTTGATTACTAATTTACCATTAATGAAATTAGGCTGATTAAAGTATTAACTTTAATTTATATCGATAATTTTATAATGTTTAAAATTTTATAATGTAGATATACATAACATTGGATAAAAAATGAGATGATAATATTTCATATTAAAATTTTAGTATATAGATATATATAATATTGGATAAATATTTATGAATATTTTTTAAATTTTATTTTGTGGATATACGTAACCTATAAAAAAATGAAAAGTAATATGAGATGATAAATATGAAAATATTAATGAAGATTTTTAATTTTACTTTATAGATATACATAACTTTTAATAAAAAAATACAAAATAAGATAATAAATACGAAAATGTTTATGAAATTTTTTAAATATTAATAAATATTATTTTGAATTTTATATAGAAAATTCGTATTATTTATACAATTTTTGAGCTTATATATATAAAATAATATATTTTAAATAAGATATTTTTTTTTTGCCAACCAATTACTTAATTTTGATCGTCTATTACAAGACTGTTCAAGAAAAACGGACAACAATTATAAATCATATACATGTCCTGCATAAGCACAGCCTTGTGTGCTAAGGCATCCGCAATCTTGTTGCCATCTCTTCGTTGGTAAAGGAGTCTAGAGTTCTCGAAGAGTTGTAACCATGCATAAAAATATTTATGTATTGATTTATATACATAAAAATATAATTATAATTTATTTTATTACTATTAATTTTATTTATAATAAATTATAAAATATATAATGTATGTATGTTTAATTATAAATAGTTTCAAATAGAATTTTATAATATTAAAGTTATTGTTAAATTAATTTGATAATTTTTATTTTTTTAAAACAATATGTTTAGTAATATTTATGCTCGCACCAAATTATACTAGTAAGTTTGATTTGTCTAGAAAAAAAAATATGTTACTATTTTAATGTATAGGAAACTGGTGTCCATTTTATAATAAAAAAAATAACACATTTTCATAAAATTAAATGGCAAAAAATATGATACTATGTTACTCATGCAGCACCTTAAGCTTCTGTGTTGCAAAAATTAACTAAAAAGGATAATCAAATAATAAAGCGACAGGTTAAACAGGAAGATAGCCCAAATATGCTCTAATGTAGCATCTTAATCTTGTGTTAAGGTGCAAATAAAAGAGAAGCAAATGCCTCTTTAACTTCCAAATCATACCATCAAACATGATTACTACCAAAATTGAAACCATAGGTTATATAGACCCTGCTGCTATGTACCCCAAAAGGATTAGTCAGAAAAAAGATAAGAATTAGCAATTCAAAAAACCATCTTCACTAGTGAGTCGCCTGAGCTTGCCTTCTCGGGGTATTCCACCATCTAAGCTGTCTTCATTGTTGCCTTCCATGTCAAGTGAATCTTCTACAACCTTTTCCTTATGTATCACCGAACATTTGTTCATAGACAGCTTCCTTATTGGTGTTGTATGAGAGTTTTGTGAGACTTGTTTAGATGTCAAGTCACAAGCAGATGAAGCTACTTCGGTGGTCTCCCTGTGTGGCATCAGCTCTTCTCCCACTGCAACCACTGTGCTCATCAGCTATGCAACAATCACACCAAAATCCCAAAGCATTAACTAAACTAATATACCATTTAGAGAATTATTGAACTACAGAAAACAGTACATTTGTACCTTCCAATCTTTGTAATCATATCTCAATACGAAATGGTTGTACATGACTTCCCCTGACATAACCAGGTTTGCTGCAGGTGCATTCCTTGGCACTGAAGAAAGATGAATAAAGGGAAGACAAGTTTGAAACCAGTTTGATTGGGTTATAGGATAGAAAAATAAAATACCAAAACCAGACAACTTACCGGCAAAATGAGAACCATTTTTGTCAACAATGATCTCAACTCGTCCGTCTTTCACCAAGAAGGACAGTGCAAACAGATTCTCAACTGTTTGTGCAAATGATCTCCTGTTGAGCACCAAATTTTCAATCTTGGCACGTTTGTTTTGCCGCAAGATGTTAAACATTATTGCCATGTTATTGTCCGTATCAGTTTTCTTTTCAGCTTCTGTATCATCAACCTGAAGGATATGAAGACAAGTATCTCAATCAGTTTCAACATTCAATCATAATACTATTACTTCATCGCTAATTCGATTACAAAACTAACCAGAGATTTGGTTATCCAGATTCTATGATGCTAAACTAGTACACTAGACGCAGGTTGATATGCATGAGTTTGGGATCCAACTATTACACAAGAAATCTAAAGATTACTGGAGTATGCAAAAACAGTTGTCACCTCCTCTGGCTCAACACCTGCACCAGGCTTAGAACGTTTTCTGTAGCCCACTGCACTTTTCCTTTGTTTCAGTTCAGTATCCATAGGACCCATCCTGCAAGAGATTTGAAAATTCATCGTATCCTTAAGCTCAAGCTCAGCTGAGCAATTGTAGTAATGAGAGAACTCACATTGTTGAACAACCAGATGATACTACCATGACAGCAGAGCAGAGAGCAAAACCAATGTCCTCCCACTTCATCGACACTTGAGTATTTTCATCAGAATCAATCACTAAAGAAGTCTCCCCAAACCCACGGATCAAAGCATTAACAAACTCAGCTGGAGAAACGCCATTAGCAGAGTGGGATTTCACAGCTGACTCCAATGTATTGGCCAAGTCCAGAAGCGCCTCTGCATCTGCAACTTGCTCTCTAGGCTTCTGAACTGCGAAATTTTGTAATAAACACCACCAAAAAAAGGTATATATATTTTTTCCAGTAAAAGTAAGGAAACTAATAAGGAAAGCAAAAGTAAACACCTTTTTGATGCAACGCCTCGACCTCATCAATGATACGTTTGAACTTATCAGAACCAATCCTTGTCAAATCATCTTTAGAATCTGCTCCAGATAATATCGTTAGATCAGAAACACACAAATTAGAGGGAAAAAGAGGCGACAATACCCTTAATCTTGTGGATGAGAGCGAGGTACTGAGTTCTCAAAGCTCTCCGATCAGCAAGTGTTTGTTCTTCCTCCTCATGAGGCCGTACTGAGATATCTCCGCTCTTACTCTGCCTCTCCTTCTTCACAATCTTCGGCCTCTCCGACTCATCATCGGCGTCTCTTATCTCGCCGGGCTTCACCGTGTTACTCATGATTGATCCCACGGAGAAAAAGAAGGAAAGTGGAACGAAGAGATATTAATTAAAGCAAGGAAACAAAACCCTAAACGGCCAGAAGGAGATGAAGAGATAGATTTGGGGGAAAGGAACGAAGTGACGTTTCCGAATTTCCCGCCGAGTAAAAATAGGTTCCGAAAATTCGAAGTTATATGAAAAAAAGAAAAAATAAAAATTATTATGTAATTTATCGTTTAATAATTCATTTTTTTTGTCAACAAGATACACTAAAGGAACCTAACTTTCACTCATCTAAATTAGTGGCTCCGGTCCAACGTGGATTGTATATGACGGTCTGAGACGAGTACTCCGTGCTAGTCTGTTTGCCATCAAATTGCTTGTGCGCGGTATATGGATGAGTTCAAAAGCTGTGAAGTACTCTTTTCTTCTTTGGAACTCCTCTAAGTGAATCGAGAAAGTTGGTCATTCTTATGGTTCCGACACTATCTTCACCAATTTTGAACAGTCCGTTGCGAATGTAATGTGAGTATATTGATGAAACTTCATACATTTCATAGCCTATACAAGGGCTTCGAATTCTGCATGGAGTGGAGATAAGCTAGCTTTGATATTCATTGACTCCATCAAAACATTAGCATCTCTCTCATAACAATTATACCATCCTTGTCCTGAAAATTGATCACCCTCCTTCCAAGATCCATCCACAAAACATTATTGACCATTGAGTATCAAGTCATTAACGGGATTACTTTCTCTCCTTGTTCCTATCATTGATTCTTTTACCTCAGTTAACTGCGCATCTCGCCATGTCACATATTCCGTTTCTGCCAATCTTAATGTTTCCTGAGGGCTCCGGTCGATATAACATAAACCATATTGTTCCTACTTTTCTAAATATACCATATTAACCAAGGATAGATATCCATCTTAGTATCTGAAGGTAACTCCAAAATAGATAATCCATATTCGTGTAGATAGATGATGTGGGGAATAACTTTGGGTTTGTTGGTATTTGAGACACTGCCCAAGTTTGAGTTGCTGGTGGACATTCAAATTAAACATGATTTATCGATTCTTCCTCTACTCCACACCGAACACAGCGTGTGTCACATTTTATCCCTCGTCCCTTTAAGTTTTTTTATCACCGGTAAACAACCTGATAGTGATTGCCATATGAAATGCCTTATCTTAGGTGGACATTTTATCTGCCACGAGAAAGCTTAAAGACTTTTGATACTTGGCTCCAGAATGAGAGTAGTCTCGCCATTCTTAGAGGAATCTCTCTCTAAATGATACCCCGATTTCACTGTATATTTACCAGACTTTGTAGGAAACCATCCCAACGAATCAGGTCTATTCAACCTACTTAAAGGGATACTTAGTATCAAAGCCACATCCTTTGGTTTTATAACTGTCTCCATTAGTTGTTTATTCCAAACCTGGTTGTGATGATCAATCAAATGGTTAACAGTGACCAAAGTATGATATGAATCCGACTTTTGAGTTGTTGGTCTCGGGCGATAGGCTGGTATCCACGGGTCATTCCATATTGAAATAGATTCCCATGTTCTCACCCTTTTGATAAGTCCTTTTTTAACCAAAGGCCTAGCTGATGTAATACTCTGTTATCCATAGGATGCTGAATATGATTTTATTGGATCAAGAGGATTTGTATTCCGAAAATACCTTCCTTTGAAAAATCTTGAGAAAATAATATATGGCTTATCAATTAGTCTCCACAAGTGTTCGCTAAGAAAGTCGTATTTACATCGTAAAAGGCTCTAAAGCCAATCCCACCATCTCCTTTATCTTTGCACAGCTTATCCCAAGACATCCAGTGCATACCAGAACTTGTTCCCCCCGTACTCCACCAGAAAATTAGAGACAATACTCGTCAATTTTGTAGTGATTGTTTTTGGTAACCGATAACAAGACATTATGTGATTTGGTAATGCCGTCGCCACCGCCTTCATCATAACCTCTCTATCGCCTCGTGATAGGAGCTTTGTTGTCCATCCATTAACCCTTCCATGAAGTCGATTTTGTAAAAAACTAAAAATTACGTTTTGTATCCACTAAGACTCTCTGGAATACCCAGGTATGATCTCATTCCACCCATCGTTGTGATCCCCAATATCACCTTCACCTCATGCTAACAAAAAAATTCATTCATGCTAACAAAAAAAATCTACTCGGAGCTAAATGTTTTTGACTTTGACTATGAAAAAGAAAGGTATTTTACAATACCTTTTATCTCGACCATATGGGCATTATATATGGTCTATTTGTGTTACGGTTGTCAGTGCCGGTCCAATATTCTTGGATGCCCTATTCAGAACTAAAATATTATTTAATATAATTTTTATTCAAAATTTTATTTAAATATCTTAATAAAAATTATATTTCAAAATGCCTATATTATGAAAAATATATTTAGAAATGCCCTTTTAATTTTTTTAATATATACTAATGAAGAAAATATATAGAAAAATGCTCTTTTTAGTCGGATGCTCTAATCCGTCGCTTATGTGGCTTATGCTCGAGGCCGGCGTGTGTACTCGTTCCCTCCAGCTCATGGGGACGTGCACTAACCCATGCATGTCGTGTACCCACGAACCACTCGCGACAAGCACGTTCCCTGGGATTCTAAATGATCTCCAAATCATATCATTACCCTTATGATGTTAATTTTCTTCAAGAGAGGATGTGCAATGAAAATTAGAGATACTAAAGGCTAAAGCTAGTGGAAGAAATTTTCTTTAAGCAAAAATCAATGATAAATTGGCTAAAAGTAGCTAATGAAAAGAATGCCTACAATGCTATAATTGTTTTTACTGGGATTGATGGTCATTATGTAAACGATCCAGAGGAGATTGGAAAATTGGCAGTGCTTCACTTCTCTGCAATCCTTGGTCCACCTCTCTCCCCTGTGATAGATGGCCTTCTCTCAACAACAATGTCTCTTACGGCCTTTTCCTGCTCAGGCTCTCAACATGTTATCATTGTGCAACTACCTCCACAAGAAGAGATTGTAAAGGTTATGTTCAAACTTAACCTGATAAAAGCCCTAATCTAGATGGGTACACATCCCGTTTTTACAAGGCAGCTTGGTCTCACCTTGGAGTTGAATGTACGGCTGCAATCCTTAAGTTCTTTAAGGATGTATATCTACCCTCTGCCACCAATGCAACAATACTCACATTAGTCCCAAACACTACAAGAAAACACGCCCATAACCGATAGATTTACTGACGGAAAAAATTATGTCGGAAATTACTGACGGTAAACGGACGGATCCTCGACACCGATGTATTCGTCGGTTTTTCTTTGGTAATTCTCGACGGATTTGCTACCCGTCGGTAATTTTACAACGGACTATCGACGAATTTCGTTTTCCGTTGGAACCTCGCGGTTAGTTGTCGGTTCAATGTCACCGTTAATAGATATGTTAATATAGTCGATAAGGTATCCGTTGGACCGACAAGAAACAACGGGTTACCGATGGGTAATGGCTATATTCGTCGGTTTGTCGTTGGTTAATTTCCTACAAATACCTCATGGCTCCTCTCTTCTCCTCCACACCAATCCCTCCCTAACACATACACTCTCTCTCTCTCTCTCTCTCTCTCTCTCTCTCTCTCTCTCTCTCTCACTCTAATACTCTTAATTACGAAAAATGTCTTCTTCTAATTATTACATATTGTGGATGGACGGACCGAGGATTGATGCGGCGACGAACTTATCGCACACCAAATATGCACTCGGTATTATAGAATTCATGACGGTAGCTTGCAATCAACCACATACGCAGAAAACCGGTAAGTTAAAATTCCCATGTACTCAGTGCCGAAATGTTAGAAATCCTACGATTGACAAAATATGGCACCACTTGTATTCAGTGGGGTTTATGGCGGGTTATAAGATTTGGTGTCTTCACGGAGAAACATCGGATTATGCAAGTAGTAGTAGAGAACCTTATAGTAGTATTAGTTGTAGCAAACCTAATGTTAGTTCTAGCAAACCTTATAGTGTGAATGTAGATTTTGTTTTACGTACCATTCAGATGGTTAATGATGCATATCGAGAAAATATTCAGTAAGTAGGTGAATATCAAATTCCTAGGGTAGATGAGGAACCTAATGTATAAGCTAAGAGATTTTTTAATATGTTAGATGCAACGAAGCTGCGGCTTTATGACGGTTGCAAAGAGGGTGGTCATTCGCCATTATCATCTGCTACTAGATTGATGGGCATAAAGACGGACTCCAATTTGGCGGAGGAATGTGTGGATGCGATTTGTGATTTTGTGAAATATATTCTTCATGAAGATAATAATGCGCCATGCTCATACAAGGTCGAGAAACTTGTTAAAGGGTTTGGATTACCGTACCAAATGATAGATGTGTGCATCGAGAAATGTATGATATATTGTTGAGAATATGAATATCGTCTGGAATATAAATTTTGTAAGCATCCGCGCTATCAGGATACAAGGGGAAGAGATAAGGTTCCGTTTAAACGAATGTGGTATTTGCCGTTAACCGATTGGTTAAGGCGATTATACCAATCGGAACGAACTGCGGCGGGAAATGAGATGGCATGTCGAGCATAGAAGAGGAGAAGAGATTGCACATCCGCCAGATACTGAAGCGTGGTGACATTTTCAGAGAGTATATCCGGATTTTGCGTACGTGCCACGTAATGTGTACCTCGGATTATGCACCGATGGTTTTAACCCATTTGGGAGGCATGGGAGACAATTTTCGTTGTGGCCAGTGATTCTGACTCCTTATAGCTTACCGCCATCTTTGTGCATGCGTCAAGAGTTTCTTTTCCTCTCCGTACTCGTTCCCGGTCCAGGGCATCCAAGAAGATCACTTGACGTATTCTTGCAGCCATTGATAGATGAGTTGCATATGTTATGGGGGCCCGATGTTGAAGCATATGATTCTACAAGGAAATTTTTCAGATGAGGGTTATACAAATGTTGACCATTAGCGATTTTCCAGCTTATGGTATATTATCCGGATGGACAATGCATGGGAGGTTAGCATGTACGGTCAATGTTTAATGTTTTTGCGTTTTCTGGTTCGGGATGACAACATCGAAGACCACGAAGAGCATTTTGAACATGACGTACAACATGCTCTTACACACGTATCAGACGTACATTGAAATGCCTAGGTCCGATAGGTATAATTGGTTCCGCCAGTTCGCCAGAACAGTTCAACGAGATTTTCTCGAGGTAAGTTTTTATGTTAACTAAAATTTGATACAATTCATAGATGATTTCATTTCTAACTTATATGGTTAAAAAACTTTTCACGAAACGCATAAGAGAAAAGGCCGTGTTTTCGGTTTAGGAAACTTGGTAGAGAGAGTCTCGACACCGCTTTTCTGCTTCCATCCAGACACCGACTCCTTCTCCGAAGCCTTTAGGTAGAAAGACGAGGAAATCTAAGCGTTGAAGGCAAATCAGGCGCGGATTAAAGCTCAGATGCAAGAGGAAAAGGCAGAAACCGACCGGAGATGAAGTTGATGCAATATCAGTTTATGAACTTCATCAAGTACGGCACTCTTCCGAAAGAGGTAGCTCCAAAAGCGGCACCGAGAGCGAGAACGAGAGCTTCGGGGACAGGGACGGGTACGAGATATGTAGAGGGAATGGGGATTGGATCGGGATCCGCACATGATCTCGGTCTTATGTAATTTCAGTAATTTACCGTCGGTTATTCTTCGATTAAGTTCTTTGGTAAACCATCGGTAATATCCCTCCTTTTTGACGGCAAACCGACGGTCGTTACCGACAAATTACCGACTACCAGTCTGTCGGTTATATCGTCGGTAACCCGTCGGTTTATCAACCGTCGATAATCCATCGATAAATCATTGGTTTATTTCTCGTTGATAATCCATCAGTAATTACCAACAAATTACCGACGGATATCTATTTCCGATGAAATAGAACCGACAGATTTTTCGGATGGAAATTCGTCAAAAAGGGCCAGTGCCGACGGTTATCCGACGAATTTGAACGTCGGTTATGGCATGTTTTCTTGTAGTGAAAGTTTGCAGGAGCTACAATAATTAAGGACTATCGCCCTATCTCTTTCTGCAACACGTTATACAGAGTCATTTCAAAAATTAATTTTGCCAAGATTAAACCGCTTCTATCTCAGATTGTGTTAACTAACCAATCGGCGTTTATTAAGGGAAAATTACTACTAGAGAATTGTTTGTTAGCTTCTGAGATAGTTAGTGGGGATCATAAGAACAAATTACCAAAAAGGCTAACTTTGAAGATGGACATTGCCAAAGCTTTTGATTCTCTAAAATGGGACTTTGTTGTTGTTTTTCTTACAACCCTTAATGTTCCCCAACAATATGTTGCTTGGGTCAAAGAATGCATTTCTAACCCTACTTATTCAGTTGGTATCAATGGCTCTCTACATGGGTTCTTCCCGTGGTTTGAGAAAAGGTGATCCATTAAGCCCTTATATATTTGGCTTGGCTATGAATGTTCTCTCATATTTGTTAAACTCGGCTGCGGAAAACAATCAATTTGTCTACCATCCTAGATCCAGGGTTTCAAAGCTGACTCACCTTTGTTTCGCCGATGATCTCCTTATATACAGTGATGGATCTCCTCCCTCAGTCTCTAGAAGCCTATCTGTTCTGTATGAATTCAAGGCTCTGTCATGGTAGACAACAGTGTGGAGAAATCTTGTATGTTTGCAGCAGACTTATCTACTTCTAAAATCACGTACATTGTGTCTTCTTCGGATATTCCTCTCGACCATATGCATATGTGTTATCTTGGTTTACCCATGTCTACTAAAAATCTCTCACTCCAAGATTGTGAGTCTCTCCTGCAAAAAATCAGAGTTGATTTAGCTGCTAGACAGCAAAGTATCTTTCATTTGCGGGATGTCTACAACTCCTAAGCTCGGTTATTTCAGGCATAATCAATTTTTGGTTTGCTGCGTTCATCCTTCTAAAGGCTTGTATAAGGAAAATCTATAGTATGTGTGGTGCATACCTTTGGAAGGGATCACTCGAAGGTAGTATGTAGCTCGAGTGGCTTGGGACATTGTCTCATCACCCAAACAGGAAGGTGGCCTTGGACTTAAGAATATTGCGGTCTGGAACATAAAGTGTATAATCTCTCTAAAGCCTTGTATGGTTTAAGACAAGCCCCATAAGCTTGGAACACAAAGTTGGATCAAATCTTGAAAGAGATGAAATTCAAGATACGTTCTAAAGAAAGTTTAGTTTACCACAAGGAAGAAGGAGAAGCTCTCCTTATCGTTGCCATGTATGTAAACGACTTATTTGTAACTGGTAACACTCTCAAGGTTATAAGTGAATTAAAGGCTGGAATTTCATCTAAGTTTGAGATGTCAGACTTCGGAAAGCTCACTTACTACCTCTGTATTGAAGTTCATCAAGGAGAGGATCGAATTGAGATAAAAGAAGAAAGCTACGCTTTGAGAATCTTAGAAGAAGCTTGTCTGGATAGCTGCAATCCGACTCAAGTACCTATGGAGCTTCGGTTAAAAGTTTCAAAAGCACAAGAAGAACATAGATATATCCTACAAACTATAGAAGAAATGTCGGATGTTTGAGGTATTTATTTCATACACGACCAAACTTTGATTTATCCATTGGAGTTGCTAGCATACATATGCAAAATCCAAAGAAACCACTTGGTGAGATAATGAAAAAAATCTTGTGGTATCATAAAGGGACAGCTGCATATGGATTAAAATTCAAGCGTGAGAAACAAAGAAGATCAGTGTATATAGTGATAGTAGTCACAATATCGATAAGATGATGTAAGATCAACAACAATCATATATTCTATTTTGGTTCCTCATCAATTACTTGGTGTTCACAAAAACATGACATTGTTGCTCTTTCTTCTTGTGAGGCAGAGTTCATGGTGGCAACAAAGGCTATTAAACAAGCTATGTGGCTCCAAGACCTTCTAAGAGAGATCACCAGATGGAAAACCGAACAAGTTCTCATCAAGATGGACAAAAAAATCTGCAATTTCACTCACAGGAAATCCAATATTTCATGGTAGAAGTAAGCATATCCATAGACGCTACCATTTTATACGAGAGTGCATTGAGAGAGAACTTGTCGAAGTAAAACATATGCCGTGAGTTGAACAAAAGACGGACATATTGAAAAAGGCCTTGTCGCGGATCAAGTTTTGCAAAATAAGAAATTTGATAGGAGTTCAAAACATGTCAAGAAGCAAGTTGAAGCTTAAGAGAGAGAATGTTAGATAAGCTTCAAAGATTGTAGCCTAAGATATCTCCAACAAGATTGGTTAGAATATAAGATAGGCATAATTTATATTTCTTAATAAAATTAGAAGTTATCTAGTTATAACTAAGATTAGGAAAGTGGAAAAATTGTGCTACTATATATATATATCATTGTTGAGTTGTGACAATGATATAAGTTGAAGGTGTTTAGTTTTGAACTATTTTCTAACCATCAATAAGAGAGTTATTCTTATACAAAAAGTGTGTTTTCTATAAATTCTTTGTTTTTTACTCTGTTTTGATTTCGGGAAGAGATATTTTGGACCGCATCTTACTCTACCCTTAGTTGTTTTGTTACTTTAACTCCATCTTGTGTTAGAGATGAGCAGCTCGTTGTTGTGTGTTACATCACCGTGATGATCAAACAATGGAGATTCAGATTAGGACGAAGATTGATCCCGATGCGGTATCTTGGAGCAGATTCTTGAGAGTAGAAATTAGATCATATGAGTTTGTGGCTGAGAATTTCTTCATTGACGAGGAGAAGAAACTCGCTCCGAATTTTTCCATACCAAATATTATAACCAACGGGGTAAAAACATAATAGTCTTCTCCGAACAGATGCATATGATTGGGACGTGAACTAGACACCCAACACCTTCTCATTCGGTTAAGGCCTCTTGTTTTCAAAAGAAACACAAAAGCAAACACATGATTGTCATTGGGCGAGTTAATTCCTTTTACTAATTCGACAGAAGAAACAATGGTTGAGTTTTATGAAACTCATGAACAGGTCTACGATTCAAGCTTTCACCATATATATATCCACATATGAACCTATTGGCAGTTCGCACCATGAAATAAAAACGCTGGAAAAATCAGATATGATGAGGTTTGGTGTTATAAAATGTTCTGAAAGGCACTACATATCTAATGAACAACAATATTTTTGGAATAAATGTTAAATTAATTCAAAAAATGAGATCCAGTTTTATAACTTATGCAACTTCATTTGAGCCAAATAAACACATGAATCATAAAATTTCACTTATGGGATTGCACTTCTAGTAATCTGAGACGCAAACAAGGTTTACAGAGCCCTGGCAAATGGCGATGACGCCTTCAATGGTAGAGAGAGAAGCCAATTTCGAATGAGCATATAAACTCTTTTTGTTGAGACAGATACGGGAAGAGGAGATTGTACATGGTTTCCTAAATTTCTTTCTCTCCATAAAATGTGTATAGTGGTTTGGAATAGATATCGACAAAGAAATAGTCGAATCTAGAAGCATGTGAATGATATCATTCCATTCCTCAGAATACTGCATCCCAAATAGTTGTAGTGTTAAAGTTCTCCATACCTCAAATGAGTACTCACATCTGAAGAACATATGTTCGCGATTCTCCATATCATTTTTTCAGAGCCCGCATGTAGGATGAATTTTCCGGTTTCACTGCAACATTTGTTCCTCTGTTGGCAATCTATTATGAGCTGCTAGCCACGAAACGACAAAGTATTCAGGGTTCGAGAAGGAGAACCAGATAGCTTTGTGCCAGATGACGGGAGGATGGTTGTTGCGGATGAGCTTTGATGTTTCTTTTGAGCTGAAGGATGCTTTGAAATCGTCTTTGTACTTTTACAGTATTTGGTCTCTTCCATTACATAGACCTTTAGTTCGCAACCTGCTCACTTCCTCCGCTACCTGTCGCAAAACATGTGATCGATAAATTCTTCCTCGGAATGATTCAATTGTTGACACAATCGTGGCATCAATTCGAATGCCCAAATCGATACATCCTTTTGTCCCCGTGAGATCAAGTAACTGACCTAGTGGAGACCAAATATCGAACCAGATTGAAGAGCTTGAGCCACTCTGGATTTCCATTTTACAAAGAGAAACTGCTATATTTCTAAACTTGAGAATTTTCTTCCACATCCAAGATCCAAGAGAACTATTTTGTTTGGTTGACCAAAAGATATCTATTTATCCATTGTACCCACAAATATGTAGGCTCAGACAATATTCTTCAAATAAGCTTCAAGCAACTGATATCATTTGCCTCTGAGATAGATTTCAAACCCAAACCTCCCTCTTCTATTGGTTTTGAAACATCGTGTCAAGCAAATTTAGCTTTCTTAGCATTCAACTCCGACCAGACGAAAGAAATTCATAACACAACTGGTCAATCTCTTTTATGTATCCCTTGGGTAATCGAAATACAGAAATCCAAAAGTTTGCCAGGCTATGGATAACTTAACCGATTAGTTGCACACGCCATGCAAAAGAAAGATGCCTTGATGTCCACGAGCCAATTTTGGAGCAAATCTTCTCAACCAGCAGGGTATTACAAGAAAAATTCATATTCTTTATCATTAGGGGCAATACCCAAGTAACGAACCGGTAAGCTTTTTGAGGCAAAAGTGAATTGGTCTAGGATCAGATTCTTGTCTTGTGTTTTGACACCAACCATATAAATTCTTGATTTTTACATACTAATACACAAGCCACAAACTCATGCAAACCGTTGGAATACTTCAAGGATATCGCCAATAGACTGTTTTCTATTATCTGAAAATTAGGAGATCATCCGTAAAGTAGAAATGAGTTAGCCGCATATCATGACAGATATCATATTTTCTTCTCTACATCAGCTTGATCTAACATTTTAAAAAGCACTTACATACATATCACAAAAAGATAAGAAGACAAGGAACATCCTTGTCGAAGTCTTCTTTCGCTTCTGAAATAACCCACACTAATGAACAACAGCAGTGACATCTATGGTTATTGCAAGTAGTTGATGTTGGTTGCTTTAGACAGCGACTTGACTAATGATTTGTACATAAATGATCTTAATTATGTCCTTCGACAAAGTTGATCGAAATATTCAATAGCTGCCACAACAAATACAAAATTGGAGTACCATAAACATTAAATAAACCAATTAAAAACAGGAATATAGTCATTTTTAAGGGGGGGAAAAGAAAGGTATTTAGGAATACCTTGTATTTTAGTAATTGTTTTTTTTTTCTTTCTTTTTTGGGTTTGTGTGTTGTGCTCGTTCGCTGGTCGGTAAGAGCACTGACCCATGCTCAAATACCAACGAGCCACTAGCAACAAACACGTTCACTACCAATTATAGTTTTTAATATCATCTTCTTGTAAGAAATAATAGTTGCCTGAAAACACATCAAACTTTTCAATCATTAAGTGCTTAACAAATGTCAAACTAAAGGGAAAAAAGGTACTAAAAGTATCTCTTAGTACCTGAAATAATTTGTGTTCGGTGTATTCCCTCTTTCGTTGGTTAATAGGAGCATTGGCCCATGCTCTAATACCAACTAGCCACTTGCAACATAAGTTCCAAAGTGGTTTGAGTGAAACAGGTTACAGATCAAACGTTTCAGTAATTTAGTGCTTAACAAAGGTTTAACAAAGGTTTATTCAATGTTTCATGTTATTCCAATTTTGTTTTTTTTAATCAAGAGCTTAAAAGGGTATTATAAGAATACCATATTCCTGGAATATTTTGTTGTTTCCGTTTCAGTAATTGTGCACGATCGCTGATCAACATGACCAGGGCTCTAATACTAACGAGCCACTAGCAACAAACACATTTGCTTTCAAGTATGATTGTTTGTGTCATCTTTTTGTAATATATAATGACAGATTCGAAATGGTTCGTGAAACACATCAAACTGTCCAATCATCAGAGTGCATAACAAAAAAACATAACCAAGAGGGTAATTAAGAGATTCCAAATTATATAATATGATATGAAAACTTACATTGTGTTCGTCCCCAAGTAATGGGGTGTGTAAACTAAAAGAAACTGATGATGAGAGAGATTCAACAGCCGAGACAAAGACACACACAGTAACCGAGTCTTAGAGACTCTTACAAAGCGAGACATACCCAGAATATATTAAAGTTCATTGTGTAGAAGCACAAAACGATAAAATAAACAGAAGACTTAATACCATAGGGACACATCTTGCTGCTTCTGCTGCATACCATCCATTGTTCCTACTACTCCTTGCAACGACATATCATCTCTGTAATCAAATGATGCCATATCAAACGGTGTAGAATCAAACACAAGCTGAAACCTGTTGCTGCTGTTGTTGTTAAGTCCAGCTTCAAAGTTGTTGTTGTGTGTAGTGTCGTACTTGAACCCATTGGTGTTGTTGTTCCCTTGGAAAAACGATTGGTTGCTGCTGTTGTTAGGTTTGTTTGGGATGTTCAAGTCTTCAAAGAAACTTCCATCCACCATGTTTCTTTGGAACTGAAGCTGTTCTTGATGATTCTGGACCGTTGGTTTAAGCAGTGACACGCCTTGATTCTCCATGACCATAGAAGTTTGGTTGCTCTGCACGTTTCTGTCGTACATGGACATGAGCTCAGAGATCATCTTCTGTCCATCTTCAGGAACTCCAATACCTGTTAAGTCGATTGGCTGAGTCACTGAGTTCACTGGCCTTGGCTGAGAAAATCCAACGACAGGCTTGATTTCATTGACATGGAACCTGGACGGTGCTGCTGCTCCATACGATATGCAACTGTCTCGGTGTGCACAGATCAATTGATGGTTGTCTCTTGAGTTCCTATCCAGAAATCCCCGGCTGATATCGCTATGGGCGCACACGGGATTTTCGCAGGTGAAAACCGGTCTGTCCATTATAGTGCTCAGATCTCTGTTTGGCTTCCTCTTCCTCATGAACTCCAAGTTTCCTGATGGGACTTCTTCCTTCACAGGGAAGTCATGCATTTTAGCAGCCATCCCAAAGTTTGAAGGATTCATCACTCTGTCCGGCTTGAGCTCTTCAACTTCGTATTGAGTTTCCTTCTCAAAACCTTCAACGTCGTATTGACTACAATCATTCATCAGAAGCGAGCAACTTCCACCGGTCAAAGAAAGTGGAGGGCACGACTCGGGATAAAGCTCACGAGCCAAGGACTCTTCTTGGTTAATAATGGCAAGCCAAGTAGCACTCTCTTTAGCAGTCATCTTATCCTGCAAGCATTTGGATTGCCTCACGAGCTTACGGATCTTAGCAATATCAGGAAACATATGCTTAATAACGGCAGTCAAAACGCCAACTTTCCACGCCTTCTTCAAATCATGAGGCTTCTTGTAAGGAGCAGGACCTTGATCTTTAGGCAAACCGAGTTGAGGCCACCAGTCCTCATTCCCGTTAGGCCACCACGGAGGAGGAACTCCTTTCTCCAAAGGAAACCGTCTCTGAGGAGGATCACAGTGTTGCATCAACGCCGACAAAAGAGATCCGAGAGTCGTGTCTTGAAGCTCTTGCAACGTGTGCGGAGTAGGTCCAATCGGATTGCTACCTTCATGAACCCCAGGGATATTGTTTTCCGCCTGGTACTTCGTTATAGCCGCAGGACCATTACGATCGAACCTAACCTTATCTTTCCACCACTCCCGGAGGTTATCAGATGCACCAGTGACAGGTTTTCCATTTTCCGGGATGATCCCGTAAACAAAGCCTTGAGCTTTACACACTTCCATCATCTTCAACATGTACTTCAAGATCCCATCTTGAGCTCTAGACATTTTCTTCCTCCTCGCCTGCTCTTGAGACTGTCTCACCTTGGCAGCATCAACTCCTTCTTTGCTCTTGTCCTGTTCCTTGAGACGTTTAAGCCTCATTTTGTCCCTCCACATCCTCCTCTCCAGTTCATCCACATCGATCTCGTCATCAGTATAGTCGTCTTCAACAACTGAATCCGGTTCAACCTGTGGCACGGGACAGAAATCAACTTCACCAAGAGATCCAGAAGGGAAGAAGTCCATATTCCCGCACATTCCCATCTCGTTAAACATCATCCTGACTCTTCACAGTAAGACCAGAACCAATTAAACCTGACATAAAAGAAGAACGATCAAATAAGGAGAATCAATCAAACCCTAAACCTAGAATTTAGAATCAGATCGTATAAGAGCATCAAATTCACTCTGAACAGAATCAAATCGATCGGCAGACAGTATACGGATTCGATTTCCAAATAAGGGAAGAGATCTTCGACTTTGAACAAGAAATAATCCACCGAAGATTACGGAAAATCGAGTAACCCCAGATATAGAATGGATCATTTCTGAAGAGGGCATAATAAGAAAAAAATATGAAATCTTTGAAAATCGAATAAAAATTTCCAATAGATCAATGATACTGATATCTGACGAAGATAAGCAACAACAAAAACAAAACAAAAAAGATTCAACAAAATCAAACTGGAATCTAAAATTAGTGTTTGCTCATCTTATTTAGATCGTGTAAACACGAAGTAATCTGTAGTCAAAACCCATCGATCTACCAAAACCCCACGAAAAAATCAATCATCTTCAGTATCAATAAAACCAATTGGAGAAGAGAAGGAGCATAGAAAATAGTTACCTGAAGATAAACAAGCAGCAGCCCAATAGAAATGACAAAAAAAAAATTAAAAGGTCTCTGACTTTCTCCTATCTTGGATATGGGAAAGAGAAAATAATAAAACCCTAATTCATCAAAACTCGACTAAAAAAGTTAAGAAACGAGAGAGATGAAGATGAAGGAAGAAAAGTCGACGAAAGATCACGTGGACAGAAAGCGACTTTTGTTACTGCGTTTGTTTGTGGAGTCTCTCTGTAGATCAGGGAGAAAGAGAAGGGTACTATATATATTGTTTTAATTTTATTTTACCCAAAGAAATCATTTATTTTTATTATTAAAATGAAAAGAAATAAATAGCGAAGCGCCTTTTGGCACTACTCACTGCTCCTCGTTTGGGGTTACTTTTGTACACTTCCCTCCTTATTTTTTTATATTACGCGGTATGAATTTAATTCTTTTTAACACGTATAATTAAATGCCGCGAACTAAAATACGTTATTTTTTTGTGTGTACATATTTTATAAAAATATATACATTATCCATACCTCATTAAAATATGCATAAAAGCACGAAATTTATTACAAGAGAAAACTTACGTCATCGACAACTATTATCGATTCGGACAAAACTTTAATCTGAAGAGGTAAGAAAATATTTTACTTTCTCCGTTTCACGATAAGTGTCGTTTTAGAGTTGTTTTCTCGTTTTAAAATAAATGTCGTTTCAAATTTTCAATGCATCTTTTAACATAGATTACCTATTTTAACCTCAATATTAACCAATAAAAAAAAGATACCAAAAGTCAAATTATTTATTAAGGGTATAATAGAAAATTTAATAAGTTTTTTAATTTGTGTGAAAAATATCAGAATGACACTTATTGTGAAACGGAGGGAATAATAAGTTTCCAGAGCTCAAGATTATTGGGTCTGTTCGTGACGCAAGCGGCTGCGGCTGCGGCCTGCGGCTAGACGTTACAGTCAGATGCAACAATTGTTGTTTGTTTGACAGACGCGAGTCTGACCGCAGCCGCAGCCGCAGATCTGTTCGTTTGGTAGACGCGAATTTTTCCGTAGACGCAGACATAGACACAAGTAATTCCAGACACAGACGTTGGATTTTCTTGCGGTCAAAAATTCTGGCCGCTGGCCGCAGCGTTTAGACGCAGCCGCAGCCGCAGGAGTCTGCGTCTATCAAACGAACATATTTTAGACGCAGCCGCAGGAAGCCTGCGGCTGGCAAACGAACAAACCCATTATAGGTAAACAATAAATCGGTGTTTTCTGGTAATTTAGGATTTTATTTTCATGCATTGGTGATGTTGTCTCACGCGGCTAGGCCTGAACATTTTTATCCGGATTCGAGGATCTGATCCGAAACCGATCCGAATAAGGCAGGTTCAGGTAGGAATCTGATTTAGATATTTTAATATGGTTGGTGTAGCTGTTGAAAACCCGTGGATACAGGTTCGGATCCGGATATTATCCGTGGATCTTTCGGATACCCATATAAACATGTATAAATATATTTATATATATATATATATGTATATATATATTAAATATTTTAATAATCTGTTCCGAACTTTTATCCAACCTGTTTCGAACCTGTTCTCAGCATGTTTCAAACTTGTTCTCAGCCTGTTCCGAACATGTTCTAAACATGTTCTGAACCTGTTTCTAACCTGTTCCGAATTTGCTCTGAACCTGCTCAAACCTGTTCGAACTTGTAACCGAACTTGTATATGAACCTGTTCAAACCTGTATTTGAACCTGATCTGAATAGTATCCGATTAGAAACGGGTATTGGCAGGTAAGCTACCTTAAGACCCGACCCGACCCGGACTCGGCAGTACTCGACCGAACCCGACCCGAAACTAGCAGGTCCTTAAATGGGTCCTTCATTTCTTCTACCCGGTAGACCCGGACCCGTCCGAGATCCGACATGAACCCGATCCGAGGACCCGATTGTCCAGGCCTACACGCGGCCACCAAAAAACCTTCTTCTATACTTCTATGGTTGATTCTATATATCTCACATCTTTTACCTGCAGCCTCTTGATATCCCACCTGATTTACTTTATTTTCCCTATTTGTTGTTTCGTCATTTTCTTCAAATCGCGATTCTCATATTCGTCTTATCTCTGGTGATATATATCTACAGTATGTCTCTGCTCTGGTTGAGTTTCTGCTTCAGGCTGCCCCAATTGTTCCTTCTTGTTTGCCTTCTAGTTCAAAATAGACAGATCTGTTTAAATCTCCGCTAATGAACCTTTCTAAAGTGGTGTTCCCTACCTTTGCAGAGGATGGTATTCCTACTATCAAGGCACCTGATACAATTTCTCTTGGTTCGTCTCAGTATTGGAAGGATTATCTACTTTATCCTTTCCATGGAAAACCTCCTTCATCGGTAAAGATTTTCACTGATTTGAATCCAATTTGGAGTAAGGAGGACAAGATTTCAGTCAAATATCACTCTCCTAGGTTTATTTAGTGCAAATCCCCTCTTCTGCAACTCTTAAATGGGTGGTATATGTGGATTTGTGGCAATCTGAGAATTGCTCTTTCACATTATTACCTTGGACTTCTTCGCCTTATATGGCTCCGATGAAATTGAATTACGTTCCAGTATGGGTTCTATTTAAGAACGTTCCTCAAGAGCATTGGTCTTTGACAAGGTTCAATACTATCGCCTTTGGTGTGGGTTTTCTGGTTCACTCCCAATTCGCGTATCCAACCCCTTATAGCAGCGACATAGCTAAATTGAAAGTCGACACGAAGTTGGCAAAGGCAAAACCTTCAGTGGTGCGAATCAAGGATCAATTGGGATGCTCTGTTTTGGTTTCATGTTCATTTTTGCGGCTTCCTTCTTTGTGTTCTAATTGCTCTGAATTTGGCCATCTGGCTATATGATGCCAGGAATCGGTGTTTATTCTGATCTCTTCAGCATCTCCTCCACCTGTGGAGCCATTGCAATTACCAACATCTCATGATCGTGTTTCAATAAGTCATATTGGTTCTACAGTTTCACATTCACCATCGAAGAATTCTCATACTCGTTCAAATAAAGTTAATAGTTCACCTTCTAGTCCAGTCTCGGCTCATTCATCGTCAAAGGACTCATCTACTCATTTTTCAAGGTCCATTAGTCTCCCCTCCAGTCCAGTATCAACGTAATCAGATTCTGGTAAGAAGAAATGGATGCAGGTCGTTCGGAGATCTAATCCCCCAGCACCTTTATCTTATGTGTTGGGATTATGTCCTGAAATCATATTGTACTTACTCTGCATGATAGTTGTATAGTCGAGATTGGACAATTCATGTGATACTAGGTGGTCATAATGTTTTGCTAGAAGCCGCTTATGACAAATGAGTTGTAACTCATTGATAGTATTATGTGAACCTACAGGGTCACACACCTAACCAAGCTGGATACACTTTGTATGGGATTGATCATTGGCAAATGGTCTGGTCAATGTGTATTGGATACACATTGAATTCGAGTTTTAAGAGGTGTGTCGATCGAAACTATTGGTGTGTCGATCGACACAAGGCGAAACCGAGATTGATATTTCGATTTAATGACTTAAATTGACTCGGTTTAATTACTGGGTAATTAGGTCGACTCAGAGGCATATATATTCAATATGAGGCACGACTTTGAGCGAGAGAGTTCTTGACAGAACAACCGCAGCCACCTCTCTAAACATAGGGATTCCCAGGAGATCCGATTCCCGGCACTATCATCCCGGCGGATTCCAGCTTGTGTGCGTGTGGACTGCAGTAGACGAGCAGCATCTGAGGCGCTCCTGATCTCAATTACCTGTTCATCATTCCGCTGCAAATCACCAGGTAAACACGAGATCATTCTTAATGATTCAATTAACTAAACCCTAGATCCTAGGCTATCTGGAACTAGTTAGGATTCAATCTGATGATAGAATGGCACAAGTTCCAACAGTGGTATCAGAGCCTTAGGGTTTTTCCATTGAATCAAACATGTTGATTGAATTTGATGAATTGAATTCGAATCATATAAGTTGTATGAATAAGAAGCATGTTAGATCGATTTCTCTGTAATCGAATTCTGTGTTTTTTGTCTTGTGTCGATCGACACAGAAAGTGTTTCGGTCGATGCAACATTGAAAATCGTAATGAATTAAGTTTATTTGAAATCGGCGGCTAGGTTTTTTCGCGAAGTCACTACAAAAAAAGTTCACATTGATAGCATAATGTTATAGCACGTTTTACTAAACTGCTATCGAAGATGAGTTTGTAATTTTAGATGTTATATAATAGCATTTGATAAACGCTAAGATAAATTTTCATTAAGCGGGAAGCTAAAATTATTTCCCGCCAAACACTTAACAAAAATCTAAGCTTTAGAGCCAAATTTTTTACATGGGCGCCAATATGAAATTTTTAGCTTACTTCTAAGAAATTTTATCTCAAATTTTTTTGGTTTCCACATAAACCTTTTTTTTCTCTCTTCCTCTTTATTCCTCGTCTCTCTTCTTCTTCCTCACCCACCCAAACCCAAACGAGATTCCCACCAAAACCCTAAATCTAGTTTCACCCTCTCTACCTCTCTATCTCTGTGAATATCACGCTGAGCATCAATTCCACACCGAATCATCAGGTTCACTGTCGAAGATTTCGTGTTCAGATCTCCCAGGCCTCCTCCTTCACCTCCAAATCCCTCTGACCCAGCTCATCCAAACCCTAGCTCCATTTTCTCTGGCGTCTCCTCGTCTCTTCAGAACCGACCAGCTCCTCTCCCTCCGCATCTCTCTGTCGAGTTCCGCACGGGTGAACGCCGTTAGCCAGTTGCTTGTTCCGGCTCTATCACTTCATCTTCTGTGATTGAGGTTCTTCTCTTTCTCCTTTTCTCGATTTGTATCTGATTTTAGCAAATTGTGATGCGTTTTCTGTTGTATTAGGAGGAAGCTCCTTTAGCGTTTAGGAAACATGTAGAGGAAACAAATTCATCAAATGCTGGAATCAGTGTAAACCCGAAGGGAAACAAATCAAAAGGAGCTTCGAAAAACAGCAAGAGACCATTGCCTAGAACAGCCAAAGAGGATTCACATGCACCAAAATGTTCAATCAGAGTAATTCTCCTCCCATGTTTCTTCATTTCATGGGTATATATCCCAGACATAATTACTGAGACTGACTTTTGCATATATTGTAGGCCTCTGCAAGATTACCAGAAATTCTTCCTCCGAATAGTAGGCCACCAGAAAACAAAAGGTTACTTATCCAACCCATCTTCAACAACATTCCTCGCTTTACTAAATCAACACTGTGATTAACTTTTATATAGAAGAACAACATAACTGTAGGCAGTTCAGTTCTTGGTAAAATACCCAGCAATATGCAAAGACAGCCTTCTGCTAGGTACGCAGCTTGAGTACCACCCTCTTAGACAAAAACTCACAATCTTATATTACTCACTGCAAAGGCTTGAGTTGGTATATGAAACGTGCTTGTGTTCTGTACTGGTGAACTCAGGTACATTCAAGAACTTCACTTCTCTATCTTGTTCGTCTAAATTTTTAAAAATTTCGTCTCCTCGAGAGATTTATGAGGTTTTAGAGCTTTTTTAGTTCAGTGTGATGGCCATATTGTCAAATAGTTTTGCACTTGCTGTTTCATTCATGCGTCAGGCTAGAGTTTGTATTGTTTATGAATATTTCTTGCGCCTTGCTAGCTAAGCTTAGCGAGAGAAAATTGTTTAGACTAATTGAGAGAGATGAATAGACAACTCTGGAATTTGTTGTTACTTACGTTAATCTTCTTTATCGGTTTGGCTCGGCTTTGGTGTAAAAATGCAGAAAGGCTGGAAAGCCTCTTGGTTACAAAGAATGTCAGTTTCACAGGGTCATCAAGGATTTTATGATTCAGAGTGGTGATTTCTTAAGGTCAGTTGCCCTTCACATCTAATAAAGTCTCAGGTTCTTGTTTATCGTTTTGAAGTCCGATGGTTTTCAACTGGCAATGGCTTTTATTGTTCGTTATTAGATCTCTTGGTTTCTTCTCTTCTTACTAAATGCTCATCATGTTAAACTCTGCAGAATGATGGTAGTGGATGCATGTCAATTTATGGCCACAAGTTCGATGATGAAAATTTTACTGCCAAACATACTGGACCAGGACTGCTCTCGATGGTATACAATTAGCTTTCTGAATTTGTCTAAAAACTTCTACTATAAATTTGTCTTCTTCCTTTCAGTGCAGTGAATATGTTGAATCAGTTCTCCTTAAATTGTACTTTATTCATGAGTCAAACTCTGTCTTTGATATTATACTCATGACTTTGTTCACTAATATTACGGCTCTGTTTCTTTTGTTGTAGGCAAATAGTGGGCCAGACTCAAATGGCTGCCAGGTAATTTTAGTCTCATTGTAATGGCTTACTTACATGTGAAACAAGACAAAGTCTATCAAAATGTGAATAATGGTAGCAGTGAGGATTCGATGCCTTCTGTTTTGACTGTGATGCTAAACTTATATATAAAGCTTAAAGGGTTAAAGATACTGTAGTTGCTATAATACCTCTGCTCTTTTATTGCAGTTCTTCATCAGCTGTGCAAAATGCGACTGGCTTGACAACAAGCATGTTGTCTTTGGGGTATGTCCTCTTTTCACATACATGTATTGCGTGTTTGGACCATGAAGCTTTTTCAATTTTCTTTCTATTAACTTAGTTCTCCATTGTGGTTATAACTGAGGTTGTCTAATATAAAAAAAAAACAGAGAAGCCATAAATAGTTGAGGAAGAGGCATTGTCATGAACCCCTTATGCACATAAATAGTTGAGGAAGAGGCATTGTCGTGAAGTGAAGTTCTTGAATGTACCTAGATACAAGAAGATGAAGAGCAATAGAAAGAGTATAAAGGAGTGAAGCTGGACATAATTGGAGAGGCGTTTGTGGTTGAGCAGTTGTTGATGTTTCATTTTGTTTGTTGGTTTGATGATACTGATGAACAAGTGTATATTTCATATACCATATTTGTGTAAACATTTTTGTTTATTAATAAAATTGTTTTAAATATTTTTTTAATATAAATCCAATTGATAAATAAATATATATATAATTTAATACGGCTCGGCTTGGCTCGGCTCAGAACCAACTATAGCAAGTGAAATTATCGCTATCATAGATAAAATATATTATAGCACGTACAAAAACGCTATCGTATTTGGCCTACCTATTATAGCTGGGGCAGACATAGCATTTTCAAAAACGCCATCATATACATACCATGGCGTTTTTCGTGTGCTAAGAATAGAGATTTTTCTTGTAGTGAGTGTCGACCGACACCAAGCTGGTGTCGATCGACACATGAAGAAAACCTAATTAAAATTTAGGGTTCGCCCTACTGTGTCGATCGACACAGGTTGAGTGTCGGTCGACACAGGCCTTGCGATTGGTTGATCGGTTCAATTGGATTGAATTGGTTATCATGCTTGGTTAAGGTAGACCAGATCGTTTTAAATTGGATGAATTGTTTCAATTGGATTGAACTGGTTATCTCAATTAGTATAAACCGATTTGATTGGTTAAGATCAGTTTGATTGGATAAGTCGGTCCAATTGGATTGGACCGGTTATCGCGATTGGTTAAGGTTAAATGTCAAGTGTTGACCAAGTGTGTCGATCGACGCATATTGTGTCGATGCGAACAGTAATCGTTTGGTTATTGAACCAAATGATTGAGAAACCGAACCAAATGAACTAACCCACTTCTTAGAACAATTAAAAACTCAATTATAATTAAAAGTTAAAAAATGTTCTAAATCTATTTGGATACACATTGGATGTGTATTAGATCAAAGCTTAGTTCTCAATATGGTCAACTGTCAAGACTCATTTCGTTGTTGTGATACTCTTGCCAAGAGCTTGGTGTCCACAATTATATGAGTAAGGTAGGTAATTGTGTTGATAGACTTGCAGTGCTTGACATCAACAATTACATGACCTAAGAGATTGATTTACTAACCTTTTAGAGTTCCGTTTCCTCAACTAAATATCAAGTGACCTTGATGTCTTACCCAATCTTGTCTACTGTCAAGACTCATTTCGTTGTTGGATAGTCTTGGAGTCCTTGGTATCTACAATTACATGAGTAAGGCAGGTGATCATTGATAAACTTGCAGTGCGACTGTCAATGATCACAAGACTGAAGAGATTGGTTTACTTGACTGGGCTATCAGAAGTTCTGGGCCCAGAGACATCAAAGTGGATGAGACATGGATTGTCTTATCTGCGACCAAGAGTTGTACTGGGTACAATTAGCAATGATTTGCTTACCTAGATAACTAAATTTTGGGTGATGGCGAGTCGTCCACTCAGATTTTGGTGAAGTATGGGTCTTGGATCATTATATTCATAGATGAAACATTGTTTGAATATAATGCGAGTTTTCTTATTAGATAAGATTTCTCATTTCCTGAACTTCATAACTAAAACTTTTCTTTTCTTAGATTTCAGCCTATGTCTAAAACTACTTTCTCGTTGCGATCCGTCCTTGAGAAGGACAAGTTAAATGGATCAAATTTCCTGGATTGGTATCGGAACTTGAGATTTATTCTCAAGCAAGAGAGTAAGGAATATGTCCTTGAGAAAGCTCTCCCGAGAGGCTTGGGACCAATGCCTCGCATGCAGTATATGATGCTTGGAATAAGCATTATATTGACGTGGTAGATGTGTGTGGTCTGATGTTGGCTACCATGAACTCGGACTTAAAGAGTCAACACGAGAACATGGAGTCGCCAATCGAGATGATCACCAGCCTGAAACTGATGTTTCAGGATCAGGCACGAGTTGAGAGATACCATATGGTTAAGTCTCTCATTGGGTGCAAGCTACCAAAGGATGCTCCAGTGAGTCCTCATGTCATTAAAATGATGGGTTACATTGATAATCTGGGGAAACTGGATTGTCCTGTTAGCCTAGAGTTGGCTACTGAAATCATCCTGCAGTCACTGCCGTCAAGTTATGATAAGTTTATCAAGAGCTATATCAAGAATGGCTTGACGAAGACTGAGCTGCATGGCATGCTCAAGACAGTTGAGCAAAACATCATAAAGGGTAAAGGGTTTGAGAAATCTTGTATAGACAAGGGTAGAGGCAAGGTCGTCCAGATTTGGAATCAGGATAAGTCTGTGTCATCTTATAAGCTCAATTCCGGCCCATCTGATGTTGGTAAGTGTTGCTACTGTGAAGAGTTTGGGCATTGGAAGAGAAATTGCATTAAATTCTTGGAAGATTCACAAGAGATGAAGAAGATGTACGGAACTTCTTCTTCAGGTATTGTGTTATTACTTCAAGTTCTACGTAGGTATTGGATACTGGTTGTGATACTGATATTTTTGAAATATGCAGGGCCTAAGCAACAGTAGAACATTGAAGAAAGGACAAGTGGAACTACGCGTCTGGAATGGAGCAATGGTTGCTGCATTAGCCGTGGAAATTCTCCACTTGTAGGAGCCTTTCAAGCTTGGTTTTTGAATTAAGTAATTGCTGCTATGTACCTGCTTTAAGCAGAGATGTCTTTCATTTTCTTGTAAGAAATTGGATGTTTTTCATTTTGATAAAAGACAAGTTTAGCTCTTTTGATCTTGATAAAGTATTCTATAGTAGCACCCCTTTTTTGAAAAAATGGGTTTTATATCTTAAACCAATGTGCGCCTGTATATAACATAAATACCAAACGGTTTAAGTCTGATGACTCGAACTCGATTTTTCCTTAGCATAGTCGTTTAGACCAAGTAGAGTGAAGCGGATTCAGAAGTTCCATAGTTATGGGCTTTATGGGCTCATTTGATTATAAATCATATGAGATATGAATTCTGCTTACTGGGCCAAATGACTAAGGCTTCTTTAGCAGAGCTAAAGAAAAGGGCCATAGGCTTATTGGGCCTTGCTTATACTGATGTATGTGGCCCGATGAGCATTAGTGCCAGAGGAAATCTTCAGTACTTCATTACCTTTATTGATGACTTCAGTAAGTATGGCTGTGTTCATTTGATGAGACACGAGTAGGAATGTTTTGAAATGGTCAAAGGAGTTCCAGAATGAAGTATAGAACCGATATGACAGAAGTATTAAAGATCCTCGATTAGATCGCGGAGGAGAATACTTGAGTCAAGAATTGAGTGATCATCTAAGTGAGTGTGAAGTCGTCTCACAGCTCATTACTCTGGAAAACCTGAATGGTGTTTCTGAGAGAATGAATCGGACCTTATTGGATATGCTCCGACTAATGATGAGTCACACGAATCTTCCATTATCTTTTCAAGAATACGCTCTAGAAATGTATGTACTTATGCCAAATAGGTTTCTATCAGAATCAGTTGAAAGACACCACATAGGATGTGGACTGGGAGTTTTCCAAGTATGTTTCACTGATTAATTGGGATTGCAAGGTTTATGTAAAGCAGTTGTCAACAGACAACCTCGAACCCAAATCTGATAAGTGCTGCTTCGCTGGTTGTCCTAGGGAAACCGAGGCTCATTACTTTTGCAACCAATTCGAGAACAAAGTTTTGTTGTTCGGAACTCTATTTTTCTAGATAGAAAGTTTCTTTCCAAGAAGAACAGTGGGAGTAGAAGTACAGCTCGAAGAAATTCGAGAAACACAGGAGGCTGCTCAACCTGTTAAGGGAGAGCAGCGGTTGGATCTACAAAGAGCTGTAGGACCTACACCTGTGGAGCCTGAAGTTCGCAGATCCGAATGGATCCGTCACTAAACCGAGAGTGATTTCTCGTGACCAATTGCCGTGATCTGTTGATCATTGAAAAGTGACGAGCATGCGAAATTCAAGGAGCGATGGTGAGCCCCAACTCCGAAAATTTGCTAGGTATGCATGTTAGCTTCACCGATCCATTTCTGGATTGAAGCAAACATCTTGGAGTTGGAATCTACGTTCTGTTAAAACGGTCAAAAGTTTTGACTTGATCAGGAACGAATAGGAACCGTGCGTTTACAAGTTGACTAGTGGGAGCATAGTTGCAATTCTCACACTGTATGTATATAACATACTTATTCTCATAAACGACGTTCCATCGCTTAAGTCTTATGTGACTTAGGTCGGAAGTCAAGTTTAACGATAGACATGGGAGAAGCCACGTGAGCTCTTGGAATAAGGATCTATTGAAATAGATTGGATAGGCTAATTGGATCGTGTCAGAATCCTTATGTTGATAAGGTATTGGACAGTTCCAATATGCATGATTCCAAAATGGCTTCACGCCAAAGGTCTTATGGCAATAATCTTAGCGAGATGAAGTGTCTTGGACACTGGCTGAGGTAGTACATATGAGTGTGATTCCTTATGCTTATGCAATAGAATCCATCATGAATGCCATATTTGCGCTCGTCTAGATGTAGCTTACGCATAAAGCATGACGAGAAGATACCAATATGTTCCGGTAAAAGTCACTAGACAGTTGTAAGGAATATCCCCAAATGTTTGAGAAACACTAAGGATAGGTTCTTGTTCAACTGAGAAAGTGACGAATCTGTTATGAGTAGTTAGACGGATAAAGACGATTCCCGGTTCCCACCTGGTTATGTCTTTTTGTCTGTGTAGCGGTGCTATCTGTTGGAAGGGCTCCAAGCAGGGGACTGTAGGATAGGGCTTATTAAAGAATAGCGGTGTGGTTTGTTGGAATGGTTCCAAGCAAGAACACCGCAGCCTCTCTCACAACCTAAGCACGAGTTTTAAACTGTTGCTGTAGGTATTAGATATCTGAAGACGTGGTCTTGATTCTAGTGGGAGTTATGTTAGTTATGATGTTCACATAGACATGCTATGGTCATGTTTATGAAAACTGACATCAGCATTATTTGATTATTGGATAATTAAATGATGGTCCCAAAGTATTTATGTTCATTTTATAGGTCATCAAGTTGATGACTTGATCATGAAATCCTATAAGTGAAATATGACATAAAATTATGTTTGTCCCTGGTCATAGGTTGTTAAAGTGGGACACTAACAACCGTTAAGACTAGTATGTGAGGTGACGTATAACTAAGTTTCATGGAGTCATTGATATGTGTATCAACGTCAATCACATAGATATATGTTGGTGAACATATGATCGGATATGACCCGCTAATGAGAACTCTACAGGATAGTTATATCAGTGTCATGAGAGGTTCTCATTACGACTATAGCGTATAGTCCTTAGACCTGAGTTCATCATGCTTTCTAGCATGTGAATTGGTGCGCTTTGACCTTGTCAAACGTCGTTCCGTAACTGGCGGCTATAACGGCATTGCTTAGGCGTATCATGAAGTGTGTGTAGAAACAGAGATGGAACAAGAAGGGATTTGTCCCTCCTTTATAACAGGAGATAAATATCTCAGAGCCCATCGAAGATTTGATACTAAGAAAAATGCATGGCCGTGCTCAAACGAGGTGATTGTCAGTCGTTTGTTTTATCAATATAGATCAGGAGTTCGATGAACATGATGTTGGCTATAATAAGGATGACACAGTCTCTTGCCTTATGCCATATCGAGATATAGCGACAAAGGGATTATGGGAATAGATGATTCCAGTACAAGTGGGAGATTGTTGGGATTATGTCCTGAAATCATATTGTACTTACTCTGCATGATAGTTGTATAGTCAAGATTGGACAATTCATGTGATACTAGGTGGTCATAATGTTTTGCTAGAAGCCTCTTATGAAAAATGAGTTGTAACTCATTGATAGTATTATGTGAACCTACAGGGTCACACACCTAAGCAAGCTGGATACACTTTGTATGGGATTGATCATTGGCAAATGGTCTGGTCAATGTGTATTGGATACACATTGAATTCGAGTTTTAAGAGGTGTGTCGATCGACACTATTGGTGTGTCGATCGACACAAGGCGAAACCGAGATTGATATTTCGATTTAATGACTTAAATTGACCCGGTTTAATTACTGGGTAATTAGGTTGACTCAGAGGCCTATATATTCAATATGAGGCACGACTTTGAGCGAGAGAGTTCTTGACAGAACAACCGCAGCCACCTCTCTAAACACAGGGATTCCCAGGAGATCCGATTCCCGGCACTAGCATCCCGGCGGATTCCAGCTTGTGTACGTGTGGACTGCAGTAGAGGCGCAGCATCTGAGGCTCTCCTGATCTCAATTACCTGTTCATCATTCCGCTGCAAATCACCAGGTAAACACGAGATCATTCCTAATGATTCAATTAACTAAACCCTAGATCCTAGGCTATCTGGAACTAGTTAGGATTCAATCTGATGATAGAATGGCACAAGTTCCAACATTATGATCCTAAGTATCATGTAATCTTAGTTACTTCGACTCAATTCGAGGAAGAGGAGATTGTTACTAAAGCCGCTCAGGATATTGTTCGGAAATGTTTAGTTGCCTCTGAGGATAAACCTCTTGATCTCCATCTTGCTACGGGTAGAAGACAGCAGCATAAGGTTTTATTAACCCTCCTGGTATCTTGGATCAATCTTCAGCATCGATTACGACTTAGATTTTTTAAGCTCTTGAGCACCCCCCTCCTTTTGTGTACATAATGAAGTGCTTCTATTGGAATGTCAGAGGTCTATGCACTACTACTAAACAAATCTCGGTAAAAACAGTGGATTAATTCAAACCGTCCCTTTTTGGCGCTCTTTTGGTAACCAAAGTTAAGCAAGATAGTATCAGCGGAGTTATAAATAATCGTTTACCTATGGTCTTTTGATGATAACTACTCCAATGAAACCCCTACCTATTTGGGAGCCTTCGTTGTCTGTCACTACCTATTTTAAGTCGGATCAGATGGTGATTTGTGGCGTATTCAATCCTACTACGAATCAGTCTTTTACTGCTGCTTTAGTTTATGCTCAAAATTTGATGGAAGAGCACCAGATATTATGGAGTGACACTAATGAGTTGGCAGCCTCTACACCCCTTAGGAACTCGCCTTAGATTCTTCTCAGGGATTATGATCAGGTTTTGGCCTTGTCCAAAGTCTATTCATTCATTCATTCATACATTCCTCTGCAAGGTCTTCAGGATTGTTTAAATGCTTCTGAACTTTTTGATTTAACGGCAAGGGGCTGCTTTTTTACTTGGTCAAATAAGTTATAAGTCTCCTATGAATCATAAGTCTCGGAAACTTGATTGGGTGTTGATTTATGCTCTTGGTTGCAAGCTTTTCCGGATTCTTCAGCCTATTTTGATGCTCCTGGTTTTTCAGGCCACTCTCCTTGCCTAGTCTCCTTAACCAACTCGACCAATAGAAGAAAAATCGTTTTAACTTCTTCTCATTTTTACTACTCCTCCTGATTATTCTAAGTTGATGGAAGAAGCCTGGAAAACTCAATTTACATCAGCCGACCCAATGTTACTCTGTGCCAACGCTTGTGGTCTGTTAAGGTTTGTTGTCGAGGGACCAATCATGGAAGTTTTAACAATATTCAAAAGCAATCGAGAGAATCTTTTGAGCCTTTGGAATCAGTTCAAATGGAAGTATTGATTTCTCCTTCTCATGAACTTTTTGAGAAGTAAAGGATTGCTAGATACAAGTGGTTGTTATTAGCTTAGGCGGGGGAATTCTTCTTTAAGCAGAAATCAAGGGTCCGGTGGTTAAAAGTGGGCGACATTTGCACTGCTTTTTCTTCAAATCATGCGTAGCAAATCTGTCCGGGAATAAGATATACTTGTTGGTGGATGGGGAAGTAAATCGAATTACTGATTATCAGAAAATTAAGTCGATGGTACTGGATTATTACACGGATCTTTTGGGATCCTCAAACTCGATGTTACTCCAATCTCGGGGGATGAGATCCGTTCTTTTCATCCGTATCATTTGTCCTTCTTCTATAATCGAATCTTTAACTGTAATTCCTTCTGCATAGAAGATTAAGGTAGTAGTCATTGCTCTCCAGAAGAATAAGGCACCGGGCCCAGTCGGGTTTACTTCTAAAATTTTCATTCATTCATGGGAGCTAGTTGGGCCGACTTTTGTGGAAGCTGTCCGGACCTTTTTCTTGACTGGTAACCTTCCCCGTCAAGTTAATGCAAATGTTATTGCATTGCTCTAAAAAATCTCATGTGCAACAAAGCTCTCAGAATTTCGTCTGATTTATTTGTGCAACACTGTGTATAAAGTCATTTCGGGGATCTTGAATAGTCGCCTCATGCTCATTTACTCAGAAGATGTCCAAGGGAACCAAGTAGGATTTGTCAAAGGCGGGCTGTTGTGTGAAAATGTATTATCGGCATCGGAATTAGTTGCTGATTTCAACAAGGAGGGGGATACTTCTAAAGGATGTCTTCAAATTGATATTACAAAGGCTTATGACAATGTAGATTGGCAGTTCATCCTCAACATCTTACATGCCTTTGACTTGCCCGCAAATTTTTAAATTGGATCAAGATATATGCATTACTTCTCCACACTATTCAGTATCTTTGAATGGAGAATTGTGTGGGTTTTTCCCAGGAAGAAAGGGGCTTCGACAAGGATATTCTATTATTCCTGTCTTTTTATCTTGGTTATGGATACATTTGTTGGGAATGTCCTGAAATCTACCGTACTATCTCTAGAAAGTATGATAAGTGTCGAGATCAGACATAAGTCATAAATACTGGGTGATCATGATGGCTTGCTAGAGTCCGCTCATGATCTATAAGTTTGGGACTTATTACCAGTATTGTATGATCCCGAAGGGTCACACACCATAGCTAACAGGAAAGTTAAATGGAATTAATACGGTAAGATGCAATGGCATTTACTGTATTAGATCAGAGAATTGGGCCAGATAAAATACAGGCTTTTGTCTGATTTGTGTCTTGGGCCCAATAGATTAATGAGCCATTAGTCTAATGACTTGGGCCCATTAATGAGAGTAAAAAGGATCAGAAACCCTAAGGAATTAACTCTAACACACGATTTCTTCCTTGGTGGCTGCGAGTTCTTGCCTCTCTCTCTAACCTCTCTCTCTGATCATCCATCTCTTTGGTCTAGCAGCCGTCCCTTGCTTGTAAGAGTGTGGATACTCAAGGAGGAATCGGTGTTACCATCTGTTCTAGCTGATCTCATCATTACCATCCATCATCCGCTGCAATCTGAAAGGTAGTGATCAGGTTTGCTTTATGATTCGTTTTGCAAGAACCTAGATCTGTTTAAGGTTATGTGTTAGGTTGTAATTGGGAATTAAACCTTGAACAAACTCCATAATCCTTCAACATTTGCTAAAAACTTAAACAAACAGCTCACGAACATCGTTTCCGCCCCATCCTCAATGCTTTTCACCATTGATCCCATATCTCAGCTTCGTTAATGATGTTCTTGTGTTCTTCGGCATGTATGATTCTTCTCGTGCTGGGATTTTTGATGTCTTGAGAAAGTTTAAAGACGCTTCTGGTCTTGCATTGAATCTACAGAAGTCGTCACTCTTCCTAAATGGCAACAACCTTGATCAAGCAAGGACGCTTGCTACCCAGTTCGGTTTAACTCATGGCTTGCTTCCGGTAAAGTATCTTGGGTTACCTTTATCGCCTCACAAGCTGTCTCTAAACGATTACCAGCCGCTCATCGGTAAGGCTTTAACGAAAATCTCATCTTGGACCATCAAACACCTCTCCTTTGGTGTTTGTCTTCAGCTGGTTCAGACGGTTTTGGCATAATCAACTTTTGGTCTGCTGCTTTTCTGCTGCCCAAGGGATGTCTTTCTCGGCTTGAACGTATTTGCAAGGTGTTCTTAATGTAATGGTTCAACAATTTCAGCTAGAGGAGCAAAAATTGCGTGGGAATCAAATTGTACACAAAATAGAGCAGGAGATCTAGATTTAAAGAGAAAAATGGGTTCAAATCAAGTTTTTGGGCTAAAGCTAATATGGTCTTTATTTTTCGTGAGAAGGTTCTCTTTGGATTATATATGTCAAAGCTAACCTAATCCGTGAAAGTCAATTCTGGAACATTGATTTTTCTAAAACGGAGATGGATTTGGAAAAGATTGATGAAATTAATATCACTAGCAAGACCCCTTTTTAGTATGTTATCTAGATTAATTTAATTCAATCTACTTTTAGAATGACTATTGGACGGGTTTTAGACCTCTGATAGATGTTGTTGGAGATCTGGGTCTGCGAACTACTGGTATTCCATTTTCAGCAAAAATATCAGAAGCTTTCTCCAATGGAGTTTGGAATCTTCCTAGAGGAATACATCCTCTAACAATTCTCCTTCGGCAATGTTTTCCGCAGCAACCTCATATTCTGGATTCTTCATGGCAAAATTATTTCATGTGGAGAAATCAAATTGGCGCAGATCATAGAAAATTTCTCGTCTCATAAAACTTGGAAGTCTCTTCATCTTTGTAATGATGTGGTAAGATGGCATAAGTCATATTTTGCGCCTTGTATCTCAAAAACAAACTCTTTTTGAGAGTTGAGGTTAAAAAAAAAAAGAGATTATTATAACCAAATATTACACGTTCTCCAACACATTTGTTGAAACGAACCAAACTGAGTGTTAAATTTTATGCTTTCTTTTTGCACTTTTCGAGTGTCTTAAAATCCCAAAAATAATTATTCTAAAAAAGAAAAGAAAAACACAGAAGAAAGCGAAGGAGAAACATTTTACAAGATGAGTCTGAAGACAAAAGTTGGACTGGAGATCAATGAAGTTGGAATTGTTGGGATTTAAGGGTTCTTCACTAACTCCACTTTGTGTTGCATACTCTAACGCCATCTCGTAATCCACCTGAAACCATTACAAGGATTCAGCCAAAAAAAACAAAATGATGCAGAATAAAGAGAGTGCTTGATGCAGAAACCAAAAGCAAGCTTTTCTTTCAATGTTTCTTTTGTGATTATAAGTTTATAAACTTTATCAAGCATAGCTGTTTCTTCCTCTCTTAATCGTTTTCTCTTTGTTGTATGTTCTTCTGTCATTTGTTTTAGAACATCGTACACTGCTCCCGTTGCATACGGGATGTATCTGCAATAATAGGTTTTTGATCTATCTTGTTCAGGTTTTTAGGAGCAAAGACGCAGTTCGTACTATGGGAGAAACTACCTGGTCAAGCTGCATTTTCACTCTTGTTGTTCGCTCGCGTGCTTGCAGTCTCTTGACTATTTGGATTTCAGTTCGATGCAGCATTGTTGAATTGCCGACTTGACGCAAGAAAAATGACAAAAGTTAGCTTTAACAAGTTGCAGATAAAGTTCAAAAGTCTGATGTCATCTCCTATGTATTCTTTCCCTGTCCCTTTGAAAGGAATTTTTGTACTCACTATGCTCACAAATACTTCTATTTTATCCTGCGTCTGGTTTATCTTATAACTATTCCACCTGCAAAAGTTTTTCAATACCATTAGGAAAAATAAATTGGAGAAAGATACCAACTTAAATGAAATCTAGCAAGCTTAAGAAGAAGAAGTCTCACTTGATTCTCTTTAAGGCTGTCCTGGTGACAATATCACCTCCTTGTTCAAAAAGGAGAGGAATACGGTTTGCAAAACGGAATATGTTGATCCCCTGTCATTATAGTTCCCAAAATTCCCAAGGAAATTCATAAGTAAAAGATAAACATGTAGATTGAAATTCATTAGAGGAATCATGTCAAGAAGATCATATTCCTATATATCCCAAGTCGAAAAGCTGGCTTCCAATTTCTTTTATATCTATCTTCATGGTTACATTACATAGTAGATAAAGACCGACGGAAATTGTTATGCTAAATTTTGGTTCACTTGTGTGGCAACATGTACTAACAAACTTAAACCTCTGGGAACTCTCTTTTGAGTGTGTGTTGTGAATGAATAAACAAAAGGAGGATATGACTTGCCTGTTTTACATCTCTTCCACCCACACTTCCATGAAGAAGTCAACAAACAAACTCAGATTAACCTCAAAGAAGGTAAAATGTAAAGCTTGATAGATTAGATTACTGAAGTAGTCCATATTTAAAGATGCATTTAGCAGACAAAAATTGAGGATGCAGGGACAACCTGCCTGAATGCGTCGCCACCATATCTGGATGCAGCTTCTTGATAATCCCTAGACGAAGATTATATGGCTAAGACACTACAGGAGAAAACCGCACTATGATTAGGCTATTTTTTTGTACAAACTAAACTTTTATAAGGGCCTCGAGAGAGACATAGTGACAATAATGCAGTGCCAATGAACAGTTAAAAGAAAGCAGCTGCTTACATCACCACTAGGGTCGTCGAATTTAGCTTGGCACAGATTTGACAGCCATGCTAGGGCTGAAATCGGGTCCCATTCCCCCTGAAAGAAATAAAACAAGCATAATCGTGATTGAATATGACTCAAGTGATAGCACAGGGTTAGTAAAATATGAATGATTCTCTTAATATTATAACCGGAAAACTAAAGCATGAACAATCCATCTGATTCATCAGGACATGTGATACATAATTTCTTAACTGGATATCAGATCATTTCCATTGGCCAGGTAAACGGGAAATATTAGACAACTTCAAACATAGATCCGTATCATAATTACCGATTAATCGCGCTGCAAGGTCTTTTTGGAAGTGTCTGTGATAAGGCGCTTTGCTCGACAGGAATGGGGGGCATCACATCAGTTCTTCGAGTAAATTTTACAGTGACATTTTTCATTTTTCCTACATTAAGAAAAAAATTGAACACCTGAATAATGCTGCACGTAAACAGACATAGCTGTGTGACAGAGCAGCAAGAACAGAGAGCCAGATATCTGAAATGAATCTAAATAGAAACTGCGCATAAGGAGTAATAACAGCCATTTGGCGCATAAAATATCTAAGAATTAAGGTACACTAAGACGACGGTCCAAACCACGTATTACCGCCCCATGCTATCTCTCTTTGTTGGCCTTCTTTTCGTGTAGATGAATATTCTCTGACGCTGAGTTTTCCGTAAAGATTCGAAACACTCAAAGCATACATGGCCATAATCAATGAGAAGACGTGGAAAATTCAAAGGATTATTGTCACATGCACAAACATAAACAGTTAAATAGATATCCGCTTCCGCGAAGCTGTTTATGTATTTAAGAAGTACCTGTGAATATCAATATCCAGTCTGCAGAAAGTAACATAGTTTTGGATCTTCATAGATGAAGAAATCTCTATGGGGAGGCCTGTACTCATTTTGGACCAAATTAAGCCTTGCACGCCAGGAGAAAATAGAGAAACTTGAAGAGTTAAACAGGTTCTCTTTGAACATTTTAGATATGCAGTATTACAAGGCCAATCTTGATAGAATTTAAGAGTATTAAGAGATTAGAGAGAAAGAGATTAGAGAGATTTGAAGAGAATATGGAGAGAAAAGTCTCTAAAAGTGTATATTTGATATTAGTCAATAGAGACTTATTTATAGAGTTACAAAGTGAAGTAACTAGGTCTAGAAGTTGAAAAAAAGCCTTTAGAGAAAATGTGGCCGTTGGAGACGTGTTGACGATTGTGTCGGCGACACAGTGGCTTGCTCAAGTTCCTGAAGATTTTGTGTTGACGACTGTGTCGGCGACACAGTGGCTTGCTCAAGTTCCTGAAGATTCTGTGTTGACGACTGTGTCGGCGACACAGTGGCTTGCTCCACTTTATTGAAACCTACATGATCAATACTCCCCCTCAAGTTCAAACTTTGGAATTGCCCTAAAGTCTGAACTTGGAATGATCATGGCAACACCTCATTAAAAACCTTGATGTAGAAAACCACTTGGGACAAAACCACATCAAGGGAAAAAGAGTATGCTACACATGATCAGAGAAGTTCTAATCATGGGTAGGAAGGTCAACAAGTCCTAGTTTGCTGAAGATATGATCACAAACCTTGAGACTTGCAGCCTTGGTGAAGATGTCTGCTAGCTAATCTTCGCTCTTTGTGTAGCAAGGTAGAACTGTCCCATCTTCAATCTTCTCCCTTACCTTGTGACAATCTATCTCAATGTGTTTAGTCCTTTCATGAAACATAGAGTTGGTAGCAATGTGTATTGCAGCCTGATTGTCACAATGAAAGGTAATGGGACTTGATTGCTCAATGCCAAAGTCCTTGAGTAAAGCCTTCAACCAAGTTAACTCTGTTGTAAGCTTCCTCATAGCCCTATACTCAGCTTCAGCACTTGAACATGAGACCACTTTCTGCTTCTTTGTCTTCCAAGTCACTAAGTTACCTCCAATGAAGGTGCAATAACCGGTTGTGGATCTCCTGTCACTCTTATCACCAGCCCAATCTGCATCACAGTAGCCGACAATCTCAGTGCTATCATTCTTACCCATCCAAATTCCTTGTCCTGTTGAGCCTTTGAGATATCTAAGGATCCTCTCAATCAAACTCCAATGATAAACTGTGGGTGATTGCATATGCTGGCTGACTTGATTCACAGCAAAACATAGGTCTGGTCTAGTGAGAGTTAAATAGATAAGCTTCCCAACCAGTCTTCTATACAAGGAGACATCCTTGAACTTCTCCTCGTCTGATTTCTCCCCCTTTCTATTGACTTGGTATCTATCTTGCAATCATGCATTCGTGTTTCTGTCAGCAAGTCTTTAACATACTTCCTTTGGGACAAAAACAACCCATCATTGAATCTGCATACTTCAATACCCAAAAAATACTTCAACTCTCCAAGGTCTTTGATGTCAAACGAACTTTTGAGAAAAGCCTTTGTGGACTGAATTCCCTCATTATCACTTCCAGTAATGATTAAATCATCCACATAGATAAGAACCACCACTACTCCTAAAGAGCTTTGAAGAGTAAACAATGTGTGATCAGATTGAGACTTCTTGAATCCATAGTCCATGAGTGTATGGCTTAGCTTATGGTACCATGCCCTTGGTGATTGCTTCAAACCATAGATTGCTCTCCTTAGTCTCAATACTTCACCAGGTTTACACAAATGCTCTAGTCCCGGTGGTGGAGTCATGTACACTTCCTCTTCAAGCTCTCCTTGTAAAAAGGCATTCTTAACATCCATTTGCCATAGGTTCCATGAAAGGTTTGTGGCCAAGGACAATGTAACTCTTACTGTATGGAGTTTAGCTACTGGTGCAAAGGTATCAGTGTAGTCTTCTCCATATGTTTGCGTGAACCCTCTTGCAACCAACCTTGCCTTGTACCTTTCAATGTCTCCATTGCTCTTATACTTGATTGTGAAGACCCATTTTGAGCTGACAGTCTTCTTTCCCTTTGGCAGCTTCTCCACATTCCAAGTGTGATTCTTTTCCATAGCTCCCTTCTCATCAATCACAGAATCCATCCACTCCTTGGTGTCTTTAGCCTCTTCATAGGTTTTAGGAACATGATTCATCTCTATCTTCCCAAGAAAAGCGCAATGACTTGATGGCAACAAGTCAATAGAACACACGGACTGGTTGGGAAGAGCAACAGCCTGATTGTTGAAGTAGAACTTCTTGTTGATGTAGCTTGATAGATCCGTCTTTTCTCTAGTACTTCTTCTGAGTTGTTGGACCGGTTGAGCAGCTTCCTCTACACCCATCTCTTCTTCTTCATGATGAATAATCTCCTCATCATTCATATTCAAGTTGTCTTGATCTTGATTCTGAGGTAGAACTTCCTCTTGAGTTTGAGTGGGTTCTTGATTAGCTGTCACTGGTTCTTCTTCTTGCAACTCTTCTTGATGACTTCTTGTTTCTGTTTCCCCTTGTCTTGGTACATTAGTAGGATTTCCCAAATGATTCAAGAGAAACCTCAGACTTGTAGCAAGGTCAGACGGTGATCTTGAAAGATCCTTCAATCCTTCCCAATCCCTTTTCTCATAGTACCCTTGCCCCTCAATGAACTTGACATCTCTTGACACATATGTGCGGTTGTTGCTGGGATCAAAACACTTATAACCCTTCTGAGTTGTAGAGTATCCCAGGAACATACACTTTGTGCTCTTAGCCTCTAGCTTATTTCTTTGATCACCTGAAATATGTACAAAACACACACACCCAAACACACGTAAGTGTTCAATAAAGGGTTGAGTTTTGTTTAGAACCTCAAATGGTGAGATGTCTTGGAGAACTTTTGTTGGAATCCTATTGATGAGATAACAGGCTGCTAAGACCGCATCTCCCCAAAATCTTTTAGGCACATTGGTATAGAACATCATGGATCTAGCCATTTCCATGAGATGTCTGTTCTTTCTCTCAGCCACTCCATTTTGTTGAGGTGTATGTGGACAGCTTGTTTGATGTAGGATTCCATGTTTGTTCAGATTAGCCTTGAATCTTTGACTTGTGTACTCTCCCCCATTGTCCGATCTAAACACTTTGATCCTTGCATTAAACTGATTAGTAATGTAGTTTTGAAAATGAATGAAAGCTTCATAAACTCTATCTTTCGATGGGAGCAAGGTGACCCAAGTATATTTTGACTTTTCATCTATAAATGTCACAAAATACTTGTTCCCATCTCTAGACTGGCAAGGTGAAGTCCAAACATCAGAATGCACAAGATCAAAGCAGCTCTCATAGATAGTGGTAGATTTAGGGAAGACTGTTCTGCAATGTTTGCCAAGGATACAAGCTTCACAAGTCGAATGATCAAAAGTAGTGTTAGGCAACATCAAGTTCAGAGCTCTAGCATGAGGATGTCCAAGTCTAGCATGCCACAAACTGTTTTGATTAACCGGAAAACAGGAATTGAAAGCTAAGGAACCCAAATTGCTTGGAGAGGTGTTTTCAATGAGCTAAAGCTCATCTTGTGTTCCACCTCTGGCAATTACCCTTCCATTCTTAATATCCTGAAAACACACCTCATTAGGTCCAAAGATAACATTGCAGTCCAAGTCTTTAGTAATCCTTTTAACTGATAGCAGATTGGATTTAAACTTAGGCACAAAGAAGGCATCACTATCCTTGTTAAACAGTCTTAACTTTCCTGTTCCTTCAATGGGAATACCTTGACCATCGGCAATAGTTACTCTTCCTAGGGCAGGTTTGATGTCTTTTAACAACTTAGCATTACTAATCATGTGGTGAGATGCTCCTGAATCTACTACCAAGTTCTGATCAGTTTTAGCAAGTAGTTTATGAGACAATAAGGTGATACCAGAGAGTTTGGAGGCATAAGCCTTGATGAGGTCCTCCAAATCACTCCTTCTCACATAATCAGTGTTGGTGAAGAGTGCAAGCTTTCCTCCTTGAGAGGATGAAGTCGTCTGCTCATTCACATTCTCTTGAGAGATGTTGGCACTTGAGTCTTTGAACTTGGATGGCTTGAGATGAGGGTGAAGGGTCCAACACTTGTCCTTCGCATGTCCTTTCTTCTTGCAATGGTCACAGAAGACGCCCTTCCTTTCCTCTTGCTTGAACACGCTCTTGTTGGCAGTGACAAGGTCCCCTTCTCCTCCAAACAATCCAATGTTTCCCTGCTCCTTTTGGATTCTTGAACACACCTCTTCAAAGTCAGGGAGTGTAGTATCCCTTAAGATAGACTTGATAACTTCATTGTAGACCGGATTCAGATTGAGGAGGAGACCAAAGATCTTGTCTTGCTCCTTCCTTTCATTAAGAACCTTTGGGTCCATGGTGCTTGGCCTTAACATGTTCAGCTCAGACCAAACAGATGAAAACTTCCCAAGATACTTGGTGAACTCACAATCCTCTTGGTGAAGGTCACTGATTTTCTTCTTCACTTCATACACACGGCTGAGGTTAGAGACATCACCATATAACTTCTTGAGAGTGTCCCAAAGTGATTTAGCAGTTTCACAATGAGAGTAAGCTTCAAGGATGGAAGGATCTAGTGAGTTTTGAAGAAAATCCAGAACTGATTGGTCTTCTTGAAACCACCTTGCCACCTCCTTCTTTGTTACCTCATTTTTCTTCCCCTTTGGATCTTCATTAGGCGGTGTCTTGTCCTCAAGAATGTGCTCCCAAAGTCCTCTTCCACATATTGCGGTTTTAGTGGTTCTAGACCATACAAGATAGTTGTTTCCTTTGAGAATGATAGGAACAACTACAGGTTTTGAGCCCTCGGTGTTAATAACAGAAGGACTCATAGCTTTTAGCTTGAAATTTCGTTTAGGAATTTTATCGAACACTTGGTGGGCGTTTTTAAGAAATTGAGAATTTTGAAGAATTTTGAAAAATGAACAAGAGAGAATCAAAGAGAGTAGTAGAATAAAGATCTTTGCTCTGATACCATGATAGAATTTAAGAGTATTAAGAGATTAGAGAGAAAGAGATTAGAGAGATTTGGAGAGAATATGGAGAGAAAAGTCTCCAAAAGTGTATATTTGATATTAGTCAATAGAGACTTATTTATAGAGTTACAAAGTGAAGTAACTAGGTCTAGAAGTTGAAAAAAAAGCCTTTAGAGAAAATGTGGCCGTTGGAGACGTGTTGACGACTGTGTCGGCCACACAGTGGCTTGCTCAAGTTCCTGAAGATTTTGTGTTGACGACTGTGTCGGCGACACAGTGGCTTGCTCAAGTTCCTGAAGATTCTGTGTTGACGACTGTGTCGGCGACACAGTGGCTTGCTCCACTTTATTGAAACCTACATGATCAATAAATCTCAGATATCAAACATGCCATAAATCAAAAGAAGAAGAGTACCATCTTTGCTCCCAAACCAAAATTTCCATCAAAACTGTAAGAAGAGCAATATTTGAATCTAACCTCGAGATAAAAGCTAATTATAAGGTTGATCGTGATTCGTGAGATGGCCATTAGCTATTTACCTCCCCCCAACATATTTGGGATGTCATCGTGTGGCATCATCCCCTTACCATTATCCTACTTTATGATCAACTCAAGTCAAATCTCAAAAAAGAAATGCACAAGAAGATATTTATGATCAACACACCAATTTCTGTCGAATTAAAACAAAAAATATTCAAAAACTCACCTTACATGTAACCTTGTAATACGATGCTTCCCCTCGGGCCTTCAAAACCTTTGAAACTCCAGGCTCTTTGTTTTTCTTTCCAAATTTTTGGCTTGTATTTCACTGGCACGAGCTTCCTTTACAAACCTTTTCTATATAGCCGGAAACGACTACAAAAGCTGTTTAAAAGTACAAGGAGTTAACCAGATAGACTGAGATAATAAGAAGACGAGAGCAATTAACAAAGAGCTCAACGCACCTCACGAGCCTTCTTTGTCTCATAGTCATCATACAGCTGCGTGTCAACACGTTCCCGTTCGATAAGACCAATCATGGAATTCAACTTAGATTTTCCAGTCTCTTCGTTTTAAAAGTAAACAAAACAGTCAGACAGGAAGAAAGCTGGTCAACAAAATCTGATCCACCAACCAAAACCCCTACGCTTTGTCCTATCAGAACCATAACATTGAATCATCACAGTGTATATATCTACAAGTGAAGCTAAGGCAACGTACATTGTTACTTCAACCTCAGGGAGCTCTCAAATCAACTCTGAATCAAGAGCATTTTCAACTAGCTCTCTCACTCTAGTGTAAAGCGACTTCCCTGGCTGAAATCAACAATCAAGACCCAATTATCAAAAGCTTGGTAACTAGTGCTAGCTTCTGCAGTGTTAACAACTTGCATAATAACTTTTATGTTCCATTCATTCCTTTTCTCCGAGACACAAACATAAAAGTTCCATCGTTTTAACTGGAACTCACATTATCAAAAAAAAAAAAGATTGAAACAACAACAAAAATGTAATCAACCAGATTTATCAGAGAAGGGAAGTCGATAAGAGAGATTGGTTGTAGGGGCGTATCGGTAATTTTCTAATGAAGTGGTTCAATTCAATGTGTGACACAAGCGTTTGCGATTGTGGGTTAGCGGTTACGAACTTAGGGCATGTGTAGTAAGGGTTTAGAGGGGTTCTTAGAGGGGGGTTCTTAGGATTTTATTAATATAAAATTAGAAAGTAGGAGAGAGAGAGGTTCTTAGCTAAGACCATGTCCATCCGTGTTACCCACTAGGGGTCCTTAGAAAAAAAAAAATTTATTAATTTTTTAATTTTTTTTTTTTCAGATCCGAAAAAAAAAAAAAAATTAAAAAAAAAAAATGGATCAATCGTTACGTGACACGTGGCGTGAACAGTGTAAGGATCGATCCTTAGATAAGGATTTTAAGAGACAGTTTCTTAACTATTCATGTGGGCCCCACGTGGGACCCACGTGAATAGTTAAGAAACTCTCCCTTAAGAAACTCCAATGTATGTGCTCTAAGAGCTTTTAAGACCCGGGTTTGCCACGTGGCGCAACCCGGTTGGTCAATTATTTTTTTTTTTTTTTTACTTTTCCTGCAACTAAAAAAAAAAAAAAAACATTAAAAAATTATGTTAAGAACCCCAAAAGGGGGTTCACTAGTAAACATGCTCTTACGACTAATACTAACGCTACATTTAAGTAAGCAGCAACAGCAACGGTAATTTGTTTGGAATAAATACGAAATCTTACACCGAGAAATGAATATGGGCGAATCCTTCTCCTCCAGGAATTGCTATTCTCGGAGCTGGAATCTTCCTCAAAACTCAATACATTCCTGGGTTGGCTGAGATCTCCGATCTCATCGTCCAGAAAGCGATTTGGAGTCGTACTGAGGTAACATATTCATTCTCCTTTTTGCCATTTTGAAAGAGTGAACAATTGTGTATGTTCGATCAATGCGGGTGATGTTAATTCGATAAGCTGATGATTAACAAGGAATCTGTAGCTGTTTTAAAAATGTTACACTTGCTACTTACTAAACACTTACCAAAAACGCCATCAGGCTTGTTTCCTTTTAATATCGCCACTTTTCCTTGATCACGTTCACGGATCCAGTTATTAGTCCATACTCTATATACATCCCATATGTAAATATGACACAGTCACTCATATATTTGCATAGAGTAGATAGAATATAAATACTTATTGTTTGTGTTCTAAAATGCGGCCCCTAGGCCTTATGCGGTCCTAGAGTGTAGAGATTTTCTCCTATATGTTGGAATTAAGCGGATTTATGTGGTTTTAGACGGTCCTAAATGGTTTTAGATTCTCCTAAGCGGTTTTAGACGGCCGACACAATTTTTAACCAATTTTATTTAATTGTTAATAGTTGTGTTTGTTTTGAAGTATTTTTGAGTTTTCACTACATATAGTTAAACTTATAAGTTTGAATTTATAATTACATGTTTATCAAATAAAAATTTATGTGATTTAACTATAAATATTTTTGATAAATCTTTCATGTTGAGTTTCACACGATCAATATAAATTATAATTAATATTTTTTGGATAAATTATTTTTAGTTTATTCTTTATAAAATTGCACATTCTTGATTTTCAAGAAAATGTTTTCTTTATTCTCACTTGTCAATTACTGAATTCTTAGTTTTTAGTTTTCATATGATAATATTTATACTGAATATTTTGATGTAATTTGAGTTTTGAATATGTTTTTAGGATTAAAAATATTTGAATTTGGTTATATATGACTCAAGATATATCATATCTTATACTATATATTTAATATATATCATTTACTCTTACAAATGTTTAGGCCGTCTAAAATCGTCTAGCTCCGACTAGGCACTCTAGGTGCTAGGCATTTGGTCACCGCCTACTTAGCGCTTACAAATTTCTTGAAGACTACATATTGTACAAATACATTTAATATTGTTATGTTAATCTCTCTTTAACTGGCATGGTATCAGAGCTCTCAACTTCTACTTGAATCCCTTGTCTCTATCCTTCTCTTCCGCATTCTCTCTCGAATCTCCATCATCAGTTTCATTGATATTTATCCTCGTTTTTCTTCATTCTCCTCCTTTTCACCGTCAAATCGATCTTGATTTCTCTGATTTTCGTTCACTCATTCTCAGATTGAAGATTATTTCAATTTCTCTTCCTCATTTTCGATTAATCTCTGCAAATCTATGGGGAGACGAAAGTGCGCTTCGAAATATCGGACTTCTTCTCGAGCTCCACCCTCTTCAGTTGCTCGAGATAATTTTCAGACCGCTAGGAGAAAATCTGTCTACAAATCATAATGTTAGTTATAATATTTTTACCGCTAGGAGAAAATCTGTCTGGTAGATTTCGATTGCGTTTACTTCTTTGTAGGTCCACTGCCTCACCTTCTGCTTTGGCCACTACCTCACATTCTGAAACTTCTTCTTGAGCACGAGCATCAAACATGTTATCTTGTTTAAAAGGATCTATATCACCAAGTTCCTGATTGTGATCTACCGTGGTCCTCCAGCCATCATTCATTTCCTCATGAATATGATGCTGATCTTGAGCACGAGCATCAGTCATGTTAAATTGTTCACTAATCTCTACCATGCCAGTAATCATATCATCCTAAGTCCTCCAGCCATCATTCATTTCCTCCTGAATCTAGCGTTGATCACTTGGAGTGTTGCTATCACCACGAACTAGATTCTGAAACTAATTTATGTTGCTATCATTCTGATTCTCATCTTTTGTACAGCTGCTATTACTAAGATCATGTTCTTGATTATGACGACCTCTTTTGAGTGATTCTATTACTTTCTCCAACATTTTCACTTTTTAATTTAATTGTTTCGTCTTTTTCCTCACTTCCTTTTGCAGATTCTTATGCACTTCTCTTTCTCATTCATACATATGTTATGCTCTCCGAACTCGAATTACTTCATGTACTTGAGATCCTTCATCAGCCTGAGATCCTTCCTCAGCTTGAGTTTGTCTTACGGTTTTTCGATTCGACAGATCTCTTTTGTAAAGATCTTCCCACCATATGAGTTTTTTTCTCTTAAACTCTCTTTCCACGAGATAATTTTTAGGTCAACAACATTGGTGTGTTCTTCAACGATGTTAGCCAAAAGAGGTTCCTCAACCGGTTTGCATTCCAAAATACTTTGTATTTTTTATAAAAAAATAAATAAATTACACAAAATAAGTAAGTATTATTTATAAAGAATATGTGGCGGTGACCTAAAATATCCTATAAAGAATACGCGCATTCACGTAACATAGGTAATTTAGCTTGAGCGATGCGGCAGTGACTATTATTAGTATCACCAAGCTTTTTATATATGCATTCCTGTGAATAACCTTTGAGATAGTTCTTAACGAAACTTGTTTTACACATCCTAGGACATGAACCATTTTGCTCCATCTACATCTTCAAGGAATGCTTTCTTCAAATTTGAAATGATTTCAAAAGCCAAGCGATGCAAGAGAAGTAGTATTTGTGAGTCTATGATATATGAAACACAATATTAAAGAGATCAGAAAATACCTCCAAACCAAGGATGAAACCATGAAAAGCATATCTCTTTTTCGCAATGCCTTTCGACTTATCAAGATATGATAAATGCTTTCCACACATTCCAAAAATGTATAGAGCTTTGACACAAAGAAAAATCATCAACTGCATCAAGTAAGAAATCATCTATGGCTGTCGTTTTATTTTTCTTTCCTTTGAAAATAACTCATAAGAAATATAACACATCCATTTCTAAGCGATCGTCATCCCCATCAACTTCTTCCATCGAGTCTAGACATGAAATCACATTTAAAATACTTACTATGCCTAAATGGGAAAAACATATTTTAACAAACTCGGAACTACTCGAACTTACTTCGTAATCGTCTGGAAGCGGATGGAAAAATAAACTGGTGATCAAGGCATGTTCTCTAACCGAATATCTAATAGGAACACCGTTTACTATGAACCAACACTCAACCATCATAAAGTTTTAGATGTTCGGATAAGTAATAACCACATCTATTTACGATTAATATCGTCCTTGTGCATGTGAAAAATGTGACAAAATTGTGGATGCTCTTTAAACCATCTGATTTTTCTATTTGAGAGCTTTTCCTCGAGGTATTCTACCACAACCTTAATATCACAAGAAGCCTCAATCTTAATAGCTTCGGTGTAAATCTTCTCAACAAAGTAGAGACTTTGGTGAGAAGTTTTATTTTCAAAAAGGGCTGAAAATATATTTTGGTATAGACTCATTGCAATATTTACAATTTGATCGTTTAAAAACATATCAAGAAACTTATCAAGTGATTGTACAAAACATATCGTCCTCATTTGAACATAAAACTTTAAGTGAGATGTTAGAACATGTAAAAAATATACAGCATCCCAAAAACTATCTCTGTACTAATCCAAAAAGAACGAGACAAGAGGGAACAAGAAGGCGAAAGTGAACAAGAAGACGAATGTGAACGCTGAAGGGATAATAAAATCGGGTACGAAGCAGAATAGGAGGAAATCGAACAAGTTTACACCAAAAATGATAAGAAGCAGACAACCCCTAAAACTGATACTTTGATGACTCTCTTTGATTTTAGTTTGTTTGTTTCTGTCTTGGATTTATATACTTTGATATTTCGTACTTTGATGTTATAAGTACGAAACATGAAAGTTTTGTTTTGCTTATGTTAAACCTAGTAAAAGTTATAAGCTAACTAGTTAGTTTTTGGAGATGTATATAACTAATCGGACGGGATGAATCTTCCTCAAGACGCAGAGGTGCTTTTTAGCGATGATAGATACGTCGCATATCGTCTCGTGTGAATCCGTAACAAAATCTTGTGTTTACTATGTCTTAAACTCTCAAAGGTTAACTTTCATTAGAGTTTTATTTCTTGATTCTTAGTGATGATGAATTTTTAGTGAATCAAGAAGATTATGTAGTATGGTTTGTACCGTCCTGAAAAATGTTATTAAGCTATGTGGTGCTGACAAAAAAAAAAACACAGAAGCTATGTGGTTACTTAGTTGTTTCAATTGTTCGTAGTTGTACAAAGTCGCAAATGTTCAAAGTATTCCACTTGTTCTTGGTTGTAAAAATACATATATGTTCTTAGTTGTCCCAATTTTTTTGGTTGTACAAATACATATAGGTTATTAGTTGTCGCAATTGTTCCTGGTCATACAAATACAAATAGGTTCTTAGTTGTTCCAATTCTTCCTGGTTGTACAAATTGACAAATGTTCGTAGTTGTCTCAGTTGTTCCTAAAAATTTGGAGTTAGACCAATGTTATGCTAGGTGTTTGTCTAGGATGTGCAATATATGTGAGACCGGGAAACATGCTTGGGACATGAAGGTGTTACAAGGCATAACCGGGAGCCAAGATATTGCAATGAAATTCAAATGACCAAGTTATAAGACGATATGGAAATGACCGAGTCCTGTGAGGTCCAACGGTCGGAGTATGATCTAGTCTAGAATGATAAAGATCAAGAGATATGACCGAGTCCAGTGAGGACCAACGGTCGGTGTATGATCTAGTCTAGAGAGAATAAGATCAAGAGATAAGACTGAGTCCTGCGAGGACTAGGGTCTGAGTATGATCTAGTCTGAGATTGATTGTAGGCGGTGTAGAAACACATGTCTTGTTGACATCGGTTCATCAAATTGTTTTGTGACACCGGAATAGTATAAAAAGAGTGGGTTACTATGGGAATGGTTATACTATTCCGGTGTCACAAAACAATTTGATGAACCGATGTCAACAAGATATGTGTTTCTACACCGCCTACAATCAATCTCAGACTAGATCATACTCAGACCCTAGTCCTCGAAAGACTCAATATTATCTATTGATCTTAATCTCTCTAGGCTAGATTATACACCGACCGGTTCACCTCACAGGACTCTGTCATTTTAATATCGTCTTATAACTTGGTCATTTGACTATCATTGCAATATCTTGGCTCCCGGTTATGCCTTGGAACACTTCATGTTCCAAGCATGTTTTCCGGTCTCACCTATATTGCACATCCTAGCCAAACACCTAGCATAACATTGGTCCAACTCCAAATTTCTAGGAACAACTGTGACAACTACGAACATTTGTGAATTTGTACAACCAGGAACAATTGGAACAACTAAGAACCTATATGTATTTGTACGACCATGTGCAATTGCAACAACTAATAATCTATATGTTTTTATTCAACCATAAAAACTGGGACAACTAAGAACATATATGTATTTTTACAACCAAGAACAAGTGGAACAACTATGAACATTTATGACGTTTTACAACTACGAACAATTGAAACAACTAAGTAACCACATAGCTTCTGTGTTTTTTTTGGTCGGCACCACATAGCTTAATAACATTTTTTGGGTCGGTATAAACCATACTACATATTCTTCTTGATTCACTAAAAAGTCATCATCACTAAGAATCAAGAAACAGATCTCTAATGAAAGTTAACCTTTGATAGTTTAAGACACAGCAAACACAAGCTTTGGTTTTACGGATTCACACGAGACGATATGCGACGTATTTAACATCGCTAAAAAGCACCCTGCATTTTTAGGAAGATTCATCCCGTCCGAATAGTTATATACATCTCCAAAAACTAACTAGTTAGCTCATAACTTCTACGAGGTTTAACATAAGCAAAACAAAACTTTCATGTTTCATACTTATAACATCAAAGTACGAAATCTCGAAGTACATAAATCCAAGATAAAAACAAACAAGCTAAAATCAAAGAGAGTCATCAAAGTATCAGTTTTAAGAGTCGTCTGCTTCTTCTCATTTTCCGGTGTAAACTTGTTCGGTTTCCTCCTATTCTGCTTCATACCCGATTTTATTATCCCTTCAGCGTTCACATTCGTCTTCTTGTTCACTTTCGCCTTCTTGTTCCCTCTTGTCTCGTTCTTTTTTGGATTAGTACAGAGAAAGTTTTTGGGATGTTGTATGTTTTTTACATGTTCTAACATCTCACTTAAAGTTTTATGTTCAAATGAGGACGATATGTTTTGTACAATCACTAGATAAGTTTTTTGATATGTTTTTAAACGATCAAATTGTAAATATTGCAATGAATCTATACCAAAATATATTTTCAGCCTTTGGTGAAAATAAAACTTCTCACCAAAGGCTCTACTTTGTTGAGAAGAGTTACACCGAAGCTGCTAAGATGGAGGCTTCTTGTGATATTAAGGTTGTGGTATAATACCTCGAGGGAAAGCTCTCAAATAGAGAAATCAGATGGTTTAAAGAGCATCCACAATTTTGTCACGTTTTTCATATGCACAAGGATATTAATCGTAAATAGATGTGGTTATTACTTATCCGAACAACTAAAACTTTGATGACGATTGAGTGTTGGTTCATAGTAAACGGTGTTCCTATTAGATATTCGGTTAGAGAACATGCCTTGATCACCGGTTTATTTTTCCATCCGCTTCCAGAAGGTTACGAAGTAAGTTCGAGTAGTTCCGAGTTTGTTAAAATATGCTTTTCCCATTTAGGCATAGTAAGTATTTTATATGTGCTTTCATGTCTAGAATCGATGGAATGGACATGTTATATTTCTTATGAGTTATTTTCAAAGGAAAGAAAAATAAAACGACAACCATATATGATTTCTTACTTGATGCACTTGATGATTTGCGTTTGTGTCAAAGCTTCCATTGGGGAAGCTATACATTTTTGGATGTTGTTGAAAGCATTTATCATATGTAGATAAGTCGAAATGCATTGTGAAAAAGAGATATGATTTTCATGGTTTCATCCTTGGTTTGGAGGTATTTTCTGATCTCTTTAATATTGTGTTTCATATATCATAGACTCACAAATACTACTTCTGTTGCATCGCTTGGCTTTTGAAAGCATTTCAAATTTGAAGAAAGCATTCCTTGAAGATGTAGATGGAGCAAAATGGTTCATGTCCTAGGATGTGTAAAACAAGTTTCGTTAAGAACTATCTCAAAGGTTATTCACGGGAATGCATATATAAAAAGGTTGGTGATACTAATAATAGTCAATGCCGCATCGCTCAAGCTAAATTACCTATGTTACGTGAATGCGGGTATTCTTTATAGGATATTTTAGGTCACACCACATATTCTTTATAAATGATACTTACTTATTTTGTGTAATTTATATTTTATATAAAAAAATACAAAGTATTTTGGAATGCAAACCGGTTGAGGAACCTCTTTTGGCCAACATCGTTTAAGAACACACCAATGTTGTTGACCTAAAAATTATCTCGTGGAAAGAGAGTTTAAGAGAAAAAAACTCATATGGTGGGAAGATCTTTACAAAAGAGATATGTCGAATCGAAAAACCGTAAGACATACTCAAGTTGAGGAAGGATCTCAGGCTGAGGAAGGATCTCAAGTACAGGAAACAATTCGAGTTCGGAGAGCATAACATATGTATGAATGAGAAAGAGAAGCGCATAAGAATATGCAAAAGGAAGTGCAAAAGGAAGTGAGGAAAAAGACGAAACAATTAAATCAAAAAGTGAAAATGCTGGAGAAAGTAATATAATCACTCAAAAGAGGTCGTCAGAATCAATAACATGATCTTAGTAATAGCACATGTCCAAAAGATGAGAATTAGGGTGATAGCAACATAAATTAGTTTCAGAATCTAGTTCGTGGTGATAGCAACACTCCAAGAGATCAACGTCAGATCAGGAGGAAATGAATGATGGATGGGGGACTGAGGATGATATGATTACTGGCATGGCAGAGATTAGTGAACAATTTAACATGACTAATGCTTGTGGTTGCGCTTTTCTCGTTCCATTTCATCCCCACTTGTAGTATCTTCTTATAACACAACTAAGAATATATTTTGGTATAGATTCATTGCAATATTTACAATTTGATCGTTTAAAAACATATCAAGAAGCTTGTTCATAGTTGTCCCAATGTATCCACTTGTTCTTGGTTGTACGAATACATATATGTTCTTAGTTGTCCCACTGTTTCTGGTTGTACAAATACATATATGTTCTTAGTTGTTCCAATTATTCTTGGTTGTACAAACCAGGTTAGGTTCCCATAGTAACCCATTCTTTTTATACTATTCTGGTGTCACAAAAAAAATTGATGAACCGATGTCAACAATACATTTGTTTCTACACCGCCTACAATCAATCTCTGACTAGATCATACTCAGACCCTAGTCCTTGCAGGACTCAGTCTTATATCTTGATCTTAGTCTCTCTAGACTAGATCATACACCGACCGTGTGTCCTCACTGGACTTTGTCATAACTCTTGATCTTAGTCATTCTAGACTAGATCATACTCCGACCGTTGGACCTCACAGGACTCGGTCATTTCCATATCGTCTTATAACCTGGTCCTTTGAATTTCATTGCAATATCTTGGATCTCGGTTATGCCTTGGAACACCTTCATGTTCCAAGCATGTTTCCCGGTCTCACCTATATTGCACATCCTAGCCGAACACCTAGCACAACATTGGTCCAACTCCAAATTTTTAGGAACAACTAGGACAACTACGAACATTTGTGAATTTGTATAACCAGGAACAATCAGAACAACTAAGAAACTTTCTGCATTTGTACGACCAAAAACAATTGCGACAACTAATAACCTATATGTATTTGTACAACCAAAAATAATGGGACAACTAAGAACATATATGTATTTGTACAACTAAGAACCAGTGGAACAACTTTGAACATTTGTGACTTTGTACAACTACGAACAATTGAAACAACTAAGTAACCACAGAGCTTCTGTGCTTTTTTGGTCGGCACCACCTATCTTAATAACATCAAGAAGATTATGTAGTATGGCCATACTACATAATCTTCTTGATTCACTAAAAATTCAGCATCACTAAGAAACAAGAAACAAAGCTCTAATGAAAGTTAACCTTTGAGAGTTTAAGACATAGCAAACACAAACTTTTGTTTTACATATTCACACGAGACGATAGGCGACGTATCTATCATCGCTAAAAAGCACCTCTGCGTCTTGAGGAAGATTCATCCCGTCCGATTAGTTATATACATCTCCAAACTAACTAGTTAGCTTATAAATTCTACGAGGTTTAACATAAGCAAAACAAACTTTCATGTTTCGTACTTATAGCATCAAAGTACGAAATCTCGCAGTACATAAATCCAAGACAGAAATAAACAAACTAAAATCAAAGAGAGTCATCAAAGTATCAGTTTTAAGGGTCGTCTGCTTCTTCTCATTTTCCGGTGTTAAACTTGTTTGGTTTCCTCCTATTCCGCTTCGTACCCGATTTTATTATCCCTTCTGCGTTCACATTCGCCTTCTTGTTCACTTTCGCCTTCTTGTTCCCTCTTGTCTCCTTCATTTTATTCTCTTCTCTCTCCCGATTAGAGTTATCTGTAGAAACCGAAAAAGACTATAAATCATGTGTTTTGAAAATGAAACACATGGCGTCAAAAATGTTGGCACACTTGAGTAAGCCATAATGTCGACGACTGTCGTCGACAATATGTAACCTTCAGAAACTTGAGCAAGCCACAATGTCGACGACACAGTCGTCAACACGTAATCTTCAATGGTCTTGTATAAGGAAGCTTTGTTCAAACTAAACTTGGTAATTTGAATAACAAAGCTTCCTTATTATTATTTTTTTTTTGTCGGCAATCAGATCATATCCTGGGCAAAATACCCGGACCCGAATACCCGAACCTGGACTCGATAAAAAATATCCGAACCTGTAACTGAACCGAAATAAGTATTTTACCCCATTGGGTATTTAGCTATCATACTCGTGGGTATGGATACGGGTACGTGTATTTACCTGAAACCCGAACGGGTACCCGAGGACCCAAACCAAAGACAATAACCTACTAAAAAGTTTATCCTTAACATTATTAGTCATTAAGATTAGTCATTTAGCTTCATCATTCGTGTCAATGAGCTTTATATTTGGGGAACTTCAAGTATGAGATTGTCCTTTGGACTTAGTAAGACTTGTGTTACTATATGTTATATATATAGTCAATTGTATAAATGTTTAACTAATACGTTTTACATGGATATGACATAAAATAGCAGGGATAACCTCATGCATGGTGCTAATGAAGATTATGGTGGAACGACATATGAAATTCTTTGCTTAATTTGATTCGATTAATTTTTATATGGGTATTTTGGGTAAAAAATACTCATAAAAACTGAAAATATCCGGAACCGAACCAAACCCGAAATGGATCCGTTTATTTTGGGTATTTTATGGGTATAATAATTTAGAACCCGAATCGACCCGGATCCGAAAAGACCCGACCTGAACCTGAACCGAAACTTGGTCGGAACCTGTATGGGTACTAAACTTCCTTACCCGAATATATATGTATCTGAATAGACCCGACCCGAACGCCCAGGCTATTATAAATAATCATTGTAATGATCTTTTGTATTATCCGGAATCTTTAGCTGATTTTTGCTTAAGATAATATATGATAGTTTAGAAACAACAAAATTGAAAAAAGAATAGGAAAGTTACAAACACAGAGAGTTCGACCTATAACAAGGTCATATCCAAAAGAGTTTTGTCTTACAGGGGGGTGTATTGGACTATGAGTTTTAGGAGCTTTGGAGGTTTTATTAAAATCCACTGTTATTCAATTAAAGATTTGAAAATGTCTTCACAAATCTAGTGTAATTGAACATGAGATTTATGTAAAATCACTCAAAATCATTTAAAATTCTATGTTATTCAAACAACAATTTGTTAAAACCATATGAAATCCACTGTTATTGAAAATGTTTTAAGTGTTGAGATTTTAATGACTGCAGAGGATTTTAGAAGATTTTAAAAGATTTTTTTAGTTAAAAACACAAAGATCCAAATCTCATGGTTTTAGGTGGTATTGTAGGGGATTTTAATACAAAATCACAACAACTTTCTTAAAATCATTCAAAACCATCAAAATCATCTAAAATCTTAATTAAACTCAAATCACTATGAGTCTCTTAAAATTAATAGTTCAATACACCCCCACAATATGTTAGCCGGCTCAGTTGATGTACAAAAGGAGAACCTCAGTGAATAAACCCTTTAGTGACAAAATGAGATTATATTAGCCTACGCTAAGCATCAGTAGGGAAACACACAGAGTACTCTAACTGAAAAACATCAAACCTAAATCAAACCCACTGATACTAATAATTTTGGCAACGCCTCGCTAGCTCACGTCATCCTTGTGTGAGCCTGTCATATTCAAGCCGTGCACACAAAACATATCTGCCAAATATGACAGAGTCGTCAAACACCTGCCTATGAGATCTCATTTTCTCTTCTAGCCACATGTAGAACTCTTCATTTTCCAATTTATAAAAAACCTTCTTATCCTTCCATTTCATCCCCCGCTTGCGCTTTTCTTCAGTGAGATACTTGCCTTGCTCAATGTCCGTGACTCCGGTCAAATCTTTCTCCTTGTGCAAGAGAAGATTACAAAACAATCAAGGTTCAAGAAGCTGATTGCTAGTTCATGTGATCCAATAATTATCTCACAACTTTTCTAGGAAGAACTTCTGAACAAGGAGAAAAATACATTTGGCCTTATAAGTACCGGTTAAAGTACTTAATCAAATGAATAAGTACTTGATCAAAATAGTTGCACTAGTGTTCTATGGTTACATTAGATAAAAAAATTCCTTAAATCTTTTCATACATAAGGGATTTGGAATACATCTTTACAATATGTTTAGCAGATGCAAGCATGCATTTGTGAAATCAACTAATGAAAATTGGGTTAATGAATAGAACCGTTGGTGCCACAGCTCTCGGAAGAAGCAGTAGATCACACTGGTTTATATACTTTTTTCTGTCAAGTTGAGAGTCTCAACGCAACTTGTTTTTTTTATTGTTCCGCTATTATGTAAGCCAAAAGTTTTTCTTTATCTTTCCGCTATTAGGCTGAGAAAGACATAAAGTTTTTGTTTGTTTATAAAAAAAAGTCAAAAGTCAAAAGTCAAAAAGTTTCGCATCTCTTTTAAAGAAAAAGATTCAATACAAGTAGAAGATCAGCTAAGTCTGGATACAGATAACATATGAGCAAATCTAATTGTTTTACATCATTTAAGCTCATCAATTCTCAGTTATTTAATAGACGTAAAACTTAACCATTTCTTCGGTGAATTGCACTCCCTATATCTTTTTATCTTTTTTAGTTCAATTTTGTAATTTTCCAAAAGAGTTTGTTAATTTGTGTCTTTTTTGTAGGGTCCACCAGCAAAAGATAATTTTACCTCATACTCTCTTTATGTCTACCGAAAATCTTTTTTTTTTTGTTTATTATTTTTGTTTTTTCTTTTCTTTTCTTTTTCCTTCTCTTTCTTACTTTTCTATTTATTTCACCCCAAATTTTTTGAACGTTGGATATCATGCAATGGGTGAGGTTTTCGGTCATATAGACCGCCGGAATGGAGTTAGAACCGGTCGATCTACCGGAATTCAAAAAAAAAACGGACTTAATACGGGAATTGCGAATGGATAGTTGAGGCTCCATCCATGTGGATACTACGGAAATTGCGAATGAATATCCATCCATGTGGATACTACAATGATCATATCACATGCAAGGTGTTTACATGGATAGGAAATAGCCAATGAAAATGTTATTTTTTTATGGATAGCTGTCTACACTTACTCTATGTCTACAAATTCACAATCATGTGAACTCTTAACCAACTATTGTCCATTAGATCCGTGCTTTGTGTCCACGGATCGCAATAATGTTAACTCTTGACCACCGATTGTCCATCATAAACGTTTACCCCATACTTGTTAAGCATGAGATGTGATCGTCCAACATACTTTGTGTCCACGAATAATCATATGTTAAACTATCTTGTTAAGCATCTTGTCCATCATCATTCATGTTAAACCATCTTGTTAAGCATCTTGTCCATCATAAGTATCCACGTGGATGGATGTTGTGGACATCTACTCTAAACTATCTATTCGCAACTTTCGTATTAAGTCTGATTTTTTTTTTTGAATTCCGATAGATCGACCAATTATAACACCATTACGACGATCTATAAGTCCGAAAACCTCACCCAATTCATCTTATCCACAGTCAAAAAAAACGTGGGGTAAAAAATAATGCATAAAGTAAGAAAGAAAATGTAAGAGAAAAGAAAAAAATTAAAAAAAAATAAATCGGATGGATAGATGGATGAAATGTGGATAGGTTATCTAATTAACTATCTATAACTAGAAGACAAAACTAAGGCTAAATGGTCATTAACCACCACTAAAAGACAAAAACAGATATACAATTGCAATTGGATTTTGAATGATACTATTCTGCTATTACTTTGTAAATAAAATACACTCAGTGCAATTAACTCACCATTTCTTCTTGTCTTCATCTTCCTCCTACATCCTGCAAGAAGAGAACCATTCCTAAACTTTGTAGTTTTATGTAGGCAAAATAATCATAGAAAATAAACGGGAATTCAGCCATAAAAATCCCCAACTTTGCAGGAATGGCCAATTGAGACACCAACTTTTTGTGTGGCCAAAAAAGCACTAGACAATTCATTAACTTCCGTTAAAAACCGAAACTTTAGGTTGACTTGCCATTAAAGCACACCGTTAACTTTTTTAACGGAAAATTAAACACCATTAACCTCACCGTTTATTATTATCGTTAATAAAAAACGACGTCGTTTTTCTATTAAAAAAATTCTGCCATAAAAATCTCCAACTTTGCAGGAATAGTCAATTGAAACACCAGTTTTTGCACAAAAAAAAAAAAAAAAAGTCAATTGAAACACCAACTTTTTGTGTGGCAAAAAAAAACACCAGACAATTCATTGACTTCTGTTAAAAACCAAAACTTTAGGTTGACTTGCCATTAAAGCACACCGTTAACTTTTTTAACGGAAAAT